>CM038222.1:24023140-24721745 GCA_021442155.1 Cymbidium sinense
CCTAAACCCCAAACTTTAAACCCTAAGAATGGGGAACCTTGATGGCGGAACATCACCATCAACTAGGCTAAGATCTACCATGGAGGCTGGTAGGTAGCACAAGGTGGTGGGGGGATCTGAGGTGCTTGTGGATGGAGGTGATGGTTAGAGTAGTGGTGGTTATGGAGGTGAGAGGAAAGTTAAAGTCATGGTGGCGTAAGAAGAGATCGTGGATACGATGGCGATCCCGCCTACTGAGAGTGGGTGGGGAAGGGAAACTAAGAATGGCCTATCCGACCGCTACTATGGAATTATGTCTTATAGTAGAGATGGTTATACTTATCTTGGGTTTTGATTTCTATGGGTGCTGATTTTATCTATGTCATCACTTGTGTCTTAGTGATACTTGGTTGATGAAAAAGAAGATATGTTGAATTGAATTTATTCTCTATTAAGAAAAACCTTAAACCTTAAATACTAACCCTAAACTAAAACTTAAACCCTAAACCTAAAATGTAAACCATAAACCCTAAACCCTAAACCCTAAATCCTAAACCCTAAAATCCCTAAACCCTAAACACAAAACCCTAAACCCTAAACCCTAATTCATAAACCCTAAACCCTAAACCCTAAACCCTAAAACCCTAAACCCTAAACCCTAAAACCCTAAACCATAAACCCTAAAACCCTAAACCTATACCTAAACCCTAAATAAACCCTAAACCCCTAACCCTAATAACCTAAACAAATTGAAAACCCTTCATGTGTTTCCCCTTTAGAAATAGTGATTCAAGAACCCCATTTTCCTTCATCATTTCTCCTGTGAGGATGTTCACTGTAAGCCCTTTTTTTAACCTTGGCCTATCCTCCTCTCCCTTGATTTTGATGGCGCCATGGAGTTCGATCCACATTTGGCAAGGCTAAATGATGATTTTACTACTCCTCCTAGGTATTTTCTATAAATCTAAGGTTGCTTCTTCTAAATCCTTCAAAGATTCCTTACCTGGTAAGGATGCTTCAACCTCCCTTGAATTTTTGATTAATCTTGTTCGTACGACTTTTAAAGGTGTTCTGACTATAATGAGTCTGATTTGGATATTGAGAAACTCACCAAACCTTATGCCTTTACTCTAATTGGTAAATTTTTTTATCAGCCTAATATGGAAGATATTCAATTTTTCTTTCATGATTTAAAGCTTTTCGATGCATTTTCAATCGGTTTGTTGGATGGTCATCATGTCCTCATTATCTAATGATCTTGACTATAGCTCTCATCATTCTTATTATGTTAAAATTATCAAATGCACATTCTTAAATGGACTCCTTTTTTTGACATTCAAGAAGAATCTCCTATAGTCGGTTTGGATTGCTTTGCCTAATCTTAGATTCATTTTGTTAATTATCAATTTCTTCATGGGTCTATTTTTGGTAGACCTTTACAAATTGCAACCTATGGCTAAGTCTCACCTTCATTGGTCATCCTTGTTGAAATTAATGTTACAAAGAAGTTTCCTAAGGAGATTTTGATAGGGTTTGAAAAGTATGGTTATTTTCATGATTGAATTTGAAAACCTTCCTATTTTTTGCAATCAAAAACCCATGGCCATGTCTTTTGAATTATTTCACTCATCCTCAACTTAAGAAAAATCTATTAAAATTCCTAAGTCGATTGATCAATCGAGATCATTTAACCGATAAAAATAAATTTTCTACTTCTTAAAAGATAAAGATGTTGTTGATGGTATTCTAAATCTTTCTAATGCTTTACCTCTTGAGAATGGTTTTGAAAATGCTAGAAATGAACATATTTTGAATGAAAACCAGATTTCAGCTGCTTTTATTCCTTTGCTTTCAGGAATTGTGCAAGATGATGCTAATCTTGTTTTGATTTCTTCCTTTAAAGATACTTGTGTTTTACAACCTAAAATTTTTAAAGATAATGTTTCTCTTTTTGATTTTCAAGAACCTCTAAAAGAAAATGATGATTTAAATTCTTTAAATATGGAAGATGTTGATGGTATGGATATGGTGGATTTTGTGCATCCTGTTTCTTGCTTGCTTAACAAATGTTTCTCCTTCTTTAACTAATTCGATTTTTATGCTTTCTTCTCAATTAATGGATAAAATGCTTTAGTGCCTTATCACTGGAATCTCCTACCAAATGGTTAAGAGTTCTAATTCCTTTGATGATGAATCTTTGGGAAATGAAATTATTTTTCAAACTATTTTTGTGAAAAAGAAAAATAGTTCAAAAATTTTCCTAAAGTTGACTGATCGATCTTCTTCATCTTCTTTACCCAATAAGAATTAATGTTTAATTTTCTTATTTGGAATGTTAGGGCATTGGTACTTGCTATTAGAATAGGATTAGGAACCTTTGTAGGGTTTATAATGAATTTCTTGATTATTCTTGAACCTCTTATTTTTCTAAAATTATGCATGCGAATGAATGGTTTTTCCAATTATTTTTTAACAATAGCAATAAGATTTGGTTATTTTGGAATAATCCTTTTCTATTAATGTCATTAATGATTTTCATCAAGTTGTAAATGTGGATATTTCTTTTGGTGATTATCATGCTTTTGGCTTTTGTTTATGTTTCTAAGATTGAGAGGAGGATTCTTTGGGATCAATTATCTACTTTTGCTTTTACTATTAATGTTTCTTGTATTGTTGGTGGGGATTTCAATATGGTCCTTTCTGTGAATGAAAGGAAAGGGGGTTCTTCTCAAAATTTACATTCTATGGAAGATTTTTGAATATGATCCTGGATTGTAATCCACATGATGTTTGTTTTATTGGCTGTTAGTTTGCTTGGAATAATCATAGACTTTGGCAATATTGAGATTGTGCCTTATTTAATAACATTTTGACTTTAGTTGAACACCTTAGTAGAACTCTCTCGATCATGCTTCTTTTGATTTCCATTAAGGATGTTGTTCATAACAATAATGTCATTAAAAATTTTTGATTTAATATGTGGTTACAAGATAGTTTTCTTCTATTGCTTCTAATTGGTATGCTCCTCTTGCTCCTGATGATTCTGCTTTTAGTATGAAGAGATTTTGGCTTAAACTGAAAAGGCTTAAGCATCATATTAATTGGTGGAATAGAAATTATTTCAAAAATTTTTTGATAATATCAACATGGAGCAACACGCGAAAGATTTGGATGAACATGTTATTAATGATTCATCTTTTGCTCTAACCTCAAGCTAAAGATAACCTCATTAAGTTTCGGATATGGAGGAAACCTACTGAGACAAAGGCTAAACATCTTTCTGAGGGAGAAAGAAACACCAAATATTTTCATGCTTTTTTATGAAAAGGAGAGTTCTTGGGAAAATTCATAAAATTGAGAATTCGATGGTTCTTGATCACCAAAAAAGAGGATATTTTTTCTTCTACTATTAACTATTTTAAAGATCTTTTAAATAAAAATTGTCAACTTGATTTATCTAACCCCTCTATCATTCCTTCTATTATGTCTTAGGATAATGATTGCTTGGTTGCTCCTCCTTGGGAAATTTTAAATTTTAATAATGGTATAAATGATGATTTATTGTTGTAGGTCGGATGGCTACTCTACTTTATTCTTTCAAAAGCTTGGTTTATTATTAAATCGATCTTGTTAATGTGAGGGTTTCTTTCTTGGGAATTCTATTCTAAATATTTCACTTCTACAAAAATTGTTCTTATTCCCAAGAAAGATAATCTTGACTTCTGGAATTATTTTAGACCTATTAATCTTTGTACTTTCTTTAATAAATTGATTTCTAAAATTTTGACTAGTAGGCTTGGTAAATTTCTTCCTAAGATTATTTCTCCTAATCAAACTAGCATTGTGAAAGGTAGGACTATCTCTGATAACATCTTGCTTGTATAAGAATTAATTCATGACTTAAATGTGAAAACTAGAGGTGGCAATTAACTTTTAATTTGATATTACTAAAGCTTATGACATTTCTTGGGATTTTTTTCAACATTCTTTCTTCATTTCTACTAAATTTATCTCTTTGGTTAACAATATCATAATGTTTGGTTCTTGCTTTTAGTATTAATGGTGAAAATTTTGGCTTCTTTAAGTCTTCTAAGGTATTAGACAAAGTGATCCTCTTTCTCCATCACTTTTATTATTGCTATTGAATATTTATCTCATTGGCTTAATTTTTTGTTTGAGAAGAATTCTAGCATGTATTTCGTGAATCTTGGTGGTTTGGCTATATCCCACTTAAGTTTTGTTGATTACTTCATTATATTTTGTAATGGCTCATTATAATATGTTAAAAAATTGAAGGTCTTTTGAATAAGTTTGAAAAGGAAAGTGGCCTCTTGGTTAGTACTAAAAGCTATTTTATCCCCTCTTTATTTACTCATAGAATCAATATAATTAAGGATATTACTGGATTTTCTCATCAATTTCTTCCTATCAAGTATATAGGTTCTCCTTTATACTATGGTCCTAAGAGGTCTCACCTTTTTGATGAGGTTATCCAAAATATTCAGAATAAGATTTCTACCCTTGAATTTCATTTTTTATCTTTTGGTGGTAGATTAATTGTTACTAAAAGTATTCTTTACTCTCTTCCTTTTTATTTGCTGCTTAATATTGTTCCAACTTCTCTTATTATTATGCAGATTGAAAGGCTTTTAATAATTTTTTTGGGGCTCTAGACTTTCGACCAAAAGGCTTCATTGGTCTTCTTGGTCTAACATGTGTGGTACTTTATTTGAAGGTTGTCTTGCAAGTCCTTGTTGGATTCCACTAATGTTTTTCTTATAAACTTTGGTGGAATTTAGAAGAATGTTAGTCTTTGGGCTAATTTTATGAATTACAAATACTAAAGGTAAACATCCTTTAACTTGTAGCTATAAGCATGGTGACTTTATTGGTTGGAAACACCTTTGTGCTATTAAGCATAACCTCTCATTTTCTAGCATATTAATAGTGGCTCCTCTTTCTTTTGGCAAGATAATTGGATGGGGGAGACATCTATTGATTCTATGCTTAATACTCACTCAACTTCTTTTTTGAAAGTTAATCATTTTATTTTAAATGGTGATTGGATTCATTCTTTTTTGTATGACTTGATTCATGATTCCATTTGTAATAATATCATCAAGATTCCTATTGATGGTATTATTTCTGATCAAGTTCTTTACAACATTTCTAGTAATGGTGATTTTTCCTTTAAAGATACTTGGCACCATATTAGAGATAATAAACCCTCTTCGCTTGTCTTTTTAAGATTTGGAATAACATTATTCCTACCTCTTATTCTATTCTTGTTTGGAGGATTTTAAGGGGTTTTATTGTTGTTGATTCTTTACTTTTGGAGAAAGGTTTTTATCTTCCTTCTAAATGCTTGTGTTTTTTTATATTGAGAATGTTAGTCATGTATTTGTTAATGGTGCTATTGCCTCTAAAGTTTGGAATTGGTATGAGGACTTATTCAACCTTAATTCTTTTAATGGTAATTTTAATTTAATGCGCCTTAGCTCGACTTTCTTAATGTCACCAAAGGGCATATCAAAATTGTTATGGGTGTTACTTTGATTTGGTTTATTTGGCTTGACAGAAATGATGCTAAACATCGTAATGTGCCTATGAATCATAAGAGGATTATTGCTATGACTGAAGAAAAAATTTCATCTTTACACAAGGCTGGGCTTCTTAGTGGTACTCATTTTAGAGGTTACAAGTTTGTTGCTTCTAAATTGGGTATTAAGTTTCCTTATTATGACTTGCATCCTTCTTATAAAATCATTTATTGATTAAGCCTCTTAATTGTTGTATTAAAATTAATACATGGCTCATTGCACTTAATAAGCTAAAAGTGGTATTTTGGTATTTTTGTAATAATCTTGGGAGTATTATTTGGCTTTTGACTCCTCTCTCTACTACTGTTTATTATGGTAACATGACTATTTATCATGCTCTTAAGCTTTGTTTGGAGAGAAATTTTGTTTCCATTTGGTTAGAATCTGATGCTAAGATAGTAGTTACTATGATCAACTCTAATCACAAGGGTAATGCTAAACTTTTCTATTTACTTCAGAATATTAATGGTATTATTTCTAAACTATCTTTTAAGATGACTCATATTTTGAGAGAAGGTAATGCTTCCGCCGACTTTTAGTTGGCTTGGGGAGTAATCTTTCTGATTTTACTTTGTTTTCCAATGATAAAATTCCAAAGCAATTAAGAGGCCTTTCTAACTTAGATAAAGCTGGTTTTCCTTATGTCAGATTTACTTAATTTGTTTTTCTCCTTCTATGATGGTGGTTGATATCCCTTGTTCTTGGATGACTTTTCTACTTGGTTGGGTGCATTTTTTGAGGTTTGTTGGCAATGATGGATAGCATGTTCCTTTTATCTGCTTTTGGTTGGTAGCCTTTTTTTTAATGCAACCCTTCTTTTGGAGTATGGATGCTCACAAAATTTGGTTGCCCTTTTTTTATCTAAGCAGCCTTTCTTTGCTTTCCCTCCCTTCCTCTTCTTTATTTCTTGATCTTTCTCTTGATTTCCTTTCAGTATTTCTTCTTTTCTTTGCACATGTCGACTTCTACTTTCTCGCCTCCCTCTCCTGTTCTCTTTGTGGTCTTTTTTTTTTTTTTTTTGTTGCTCATTTTCTTAGGTTTCTTTTCTTTCTTTCTTGGTTGTAATAGTTTGGGATTTTTCTCTAGGTTGATTGTAGCTCTGAAGCATTAGTTTTGAGATATTCCCCTCTTAAGGACTTTTGTAATCCTTCTTTGTGGCAATAAATTTCTCCCCTCTGTGGGTTTTATCTAAAAAAAACCCTAAACCCTAAAACCTACAACCCTTAACCCTAAAACCTAAACCCCAATCCCTAAACTCTAAACCCTAAACTAACCTTAAACCTTAAACCTTAAATAAAGATGTCATTAGGAGTAGGTCTAAGGAATGACCTAATCCTAACATAGTTATGGTAGCTAAAGAAAATGTCTTCAAGAGACTTTCCCTTGATTATTAGAGATTTGAATATGCTAAACCCTAACCCTAAATCATATTATAATACCATATGTTATAGTATAATGTATCATCATATATTTGAGCATGTAGTTATGTCTTTTGGATGTTATAAGATGTTTTGAAATGTTTTAGTATATTATGTGCCCTATAGTTTATATTAATATAAATCCTAAAAAATATTGATTTAATAAATCGATGATGAAATTTGTTAAATTTGAAGTGGGAATTAGGTTGTAGTACCAAAGGTGTGCTATGCCACTTGTAGTCTAAAAAGTAAGATTTTATGTTCAAAATAAATATTATATGTTGTAGCATAATATAGCATCATATATCATAATATATTACTCTGCATTTTAAATTCTTTAAGTATTTTAAAATCATCCAGTCGAGCCTACACTAGCATTATTTATAAAAATGTTGATTTAGACTTTAAAATGGTGGAATTTGGCCAAATTCATAATAGGTAGAGCATGGCATCATAATATATTGTTTCAATTTAAAATTTGTAAGTGATATGACTAAAATATAGATTTTATTTTTTGACTATTTTATGATTTTTATTTGAAGCAATCCCTTGTGATGTGATATGCAATATAATATAATATAGTATGTTATAGTGTATTATAATATAGGATGCCATAACATAGTGTAGCATCATGCATTATATCATACTATTGTGCATTACTTGTTATTTAGCATATTTTAGTTTGTTATAGTATGATGTGGTAGAGTTTGTACTAGTATAATTCATAAAAATATTGATTTATAGGTGAGATGATGGGATTTGGCCAAATTTAAGGTAAGCTTTAGGGAACATCATTGGGTGTGCTATGGTGTGTCATTTAATCAAAAGAAAGAATTTTGCATCCAAAATAAATGTTTATTTTTAACCAAATTTTATAAATTTTTTACTTAAAGTGATTCATTTAAAGGTGTAATGTAAGATAATATATTATATGAAAGCATATTAAAATATAATGTACATAACAATATAACTTCACATATATATGAATGTAGTGGTGTGTTACTAAATGTTATTTTACATTTTAGTATGTTTTACTTTTGTTAAAATACATTGGGGAAAACTCACAAAAATGTTAATTTGAAGGTTGAGATGGAAGAATTTGGCCAAATTCACATCACACACCAAGAAGCAACACCAAAAATATGCTATTTTGTACCATTTCTAATAGCAAAATAACAATTTTACATCCAAAATGAACATTATTCATATTTTGAGAAAATTTTATTATTTGTTCCTTTTAGGTGATTCTAATGGTGTAATGTTAGACAATATATTATATTATATCAAATTATAATATAACATCATATATTATAATATAATATAGTGTGTTAATTCACTATAATATGTTTAGCATGATATTGTATAGTTAGTTTGAGCTTGCACCATCGAAATCACAAAATGTTGATAACAATGTTAAGATGATGTAATTTGAACAAATACATTGTTAGATTTTGGTTGAAGTATTAAAGGTGTGCATAAGAGAAGAAATAAGATTTGATGAGAATTCCATGTCAAGGACATGGAGGAGATGCTAGGGATCACACGTATTGGACATGACATGTGAAGGGTCTAGGCATAGAAGAAAATTTTTGGGGATAAGGTTTGAATTTGATTTGATTATATGTTTGGAAAGAAGATCTATGGGATAAGAATCTATCCACCATGGATTAAGATCAATCTTTAATTTATTTTATTTTAATTGATGTGGAGGCACATGCTAGAGATATGGGCTCGAGTCCACTGGATCGGGTATATGAACCTTCCAGGGAAGCATTCAAGCTATCTTGGGGATTGATTTGAGTTTGATTTCATAGATTTTTGGGGATGTATCCACTGAGAATAAGTGTTTGGTGATTTCTGATTTAGACTCTATTGGGGAGTTAGTTTAATTTGGCTCCATAGGGAGGTTGGTTTTGAATTTGATTTGTTTGCTTGACTTGTTTATATTTGATTTGGGGCTCCAATGGGTGTGATTTAACTCCACTAGGGAAAAGATCGGTTTAATTTAATGAGTTAATGTATGGAGCCTGTCATGCGATGGACCCACGAGAAGGGGCTATATCAACCTTGACCAAGTTTACAAATCCAAATGGATAGTCTATCGATGTGGGTAAAGCTAGCCAACCTAAGGGGTTTTGGTGTGCAATGATTATGCTAGGAAGAAAGTGTAGCAGACTTAAATCTTCCAAAGCAAAGAACAATCATTGAGGTGACTTGTTGGATGCACAACAAATCGAACTTGACCAAGGCGACTACTAAGTGAATGCTGTTGGAGATTATGTCAACTCAAAAGTAGTCAAGATTAATTTTACCTTAATTTCATGTCATCTGATATGGTTTGTTTGGTTTAGTTTGATTTTGAATTGAGGGCATAACCGTTAGAGATGTGAGGCTAATCAAATTTGATAGATTTAATTTATGGACCATGTCGTGCGATGGACCCACGAGAAGGGGCTATATCAGACTTATCTATCTCAAATTTACAAATCCAAAGGGATAGTCTACTAGCCATGGTAGAGCTAGCCAACCTAAGGGGTTGCCTTTCGGTGCAATAGCTGTGCTAGGAAGAAGGTTGTGGTGAATAAATTCTTATAGGGAGTCGCCTTCAAATATGTAGAGAGAAAGAAAAGAAG
The DNA here is from genome assembly GCA_021442155.1 of Cymbidium sinense. Taxonomy (NCBI): domain Eukaryota; kingdom Viridiplantae; phylum Streptophyta; class Magnoliopsida; order Asparagales; family Orchidaceae; genus Cymbidium; species Cymbidium sinense. The sequence goes on from CM038222.1 coordinate 24,032,771, forward strand.
AGACCTATAGAAATTCATCTTGGTAAGATATGATCCACATGTACTTATTTAGGTGATCGGTACATCATCAAGGAAATAGTGTACTATCTTGAAAGATAGAAAATACTACCCTTTAATGGATCTAATCACTTCAATAAGGACTCCTAGGTCTGCATATGTACCAGAGATTCTTCCCTACTTTACATAAAAAAGTAAAGTGGTTTATTTTAAATCAAGTTAAGTTCTAGGGCAAGCCCCATAATTAATTACATCTTAAAGGATGGGATCCCTTAGAAAACTCTCGATTAAGAAAATGATCATTGTCTTTGAAGATTTCAATAGGAAAGGACTATCAATCGATTGGTTTATCTTTGAAGATCAAAATGGATTGATCAAAAGAGGGATTTATTATCGAAGCCATAATGAAAGATAAGTAGAAGATACCCATGATGCTAGGAAACCTAGCGAGCATCTCAGACTATCCTATAGTTGGGCTTTACATTTTTGAAATTGATTTAGTTTGTTTAAGTTGAATTTTTATTAGATTTTTAGGACTTAAGATTCCTTAACATAAGATTAAGGAAATTCCTAAGAGGTGAGGAATTATGCTTATGGCCCTGAAAGGGGAGAAGTAACCTCAAAACCCTAAATCTAGGGAGCTGAGCCGAAAGCACGACCTAAATCTAAGAAAAAAATGGGTAATTATTTTGCCTCCACAAGAGAGAACAAACCACCTAATAGCATGGACTTACAACCACCTGTGGGTGGCCGCCAACTAACTCCTCCTACAATTTTAAATACATGTAGGCAAGTCTTTATGCTTATGCAAGATAGCTAGGCTGTTATTATTTAGAAAGAGACTAAGTCCTTAAACTCACTCCCTAAAGAGACTAGATCATGTAAAGGGACATGCTTCAAATGACCTAAATCTAATGTAATTAAAATTTCATTTTATTTTTATTTTGGACAAATATTTTGACTCAAGCTAATAGGATTTTATGACTAATGCATGAGAAAGAAGATTATTGGCCAAAATCAAATGAATGGAGGAGGAGAGTTTCCACCCACTCTTAAAAGGTCAAGTCGGTTCTCTAAGAAAGGTGGAAGCTCTCCAATCAAGAGTGAAATAAGATGCATTTGTGCATGATATTATATAGAAATGCTCATCCATAAGGGGTTGCTAATTCTTTTATCTTGATTTTAAACCTAAAGGTGAGGTTATGAGTTGTTTAATTTTAATTTGAATTGTTAAGTTGGGTAAAAGATTTTTTTTTCCCAAAGAGCCTAATCCACATCCGTGCCATACATAAAGCAAGGAAGAAACTAGGAAAATCATGCCACTTAATGCAAAATCTAAACAAATCATCAATCAATTTATAAAGCTAATCATAAAAGAATAAATGGCCATTGTGGTCACCACCACACAAGCCCAAAATATCAAATGGGTATGAAGCTCTACCCTTATAAAACTTGAATTACAAATGAATTAAATTACAATTAAGCAAAGGAATTCATTATTATGGGGTCTTCAAGCTTTATTCTTCTTTTCTTCTTTTCTTTTTTCTTTGGTTCCTTCTTTTGGATGGTTGGATGGTAGATGCTCCAAGGCTTCATATGGTGCATAAGATAGGATCTTATGACCCCAATGCTCATCCCTAATCCCCATAACAAATCATTCCAAAATCCTAATTATATACACATGAAAAGGGAAAAGAAATCTAACTAACACCTACAAATAAAGATTAGCTAAAACACACCACAAATCCCAAGCATGTATATTGGACTTATCACCCACACATGGGTGACTAAGTCCACTCCTATGGATTATGCTTAGGGGTATAAAGCATCTACAAGAAAGCATTTATATTTTTATTATAATATGCCCTTAAGCACAATCCCCAAAAAAAGAATAGTTAGACTCTACCATTCATTCTATGAGCATACACCCTAACATCCAGTCTAAAACATATATCACAAAATGAAACATAAAATCAAACCATGCACTGACTTAACCTAAATCTAGAAGTGGTGCTTAGGCTAATGTGTGTGCTTTGATTGTTTGTGTGGTATGCTTAGCTATGGCTTTAGGTTCAAATTTTCTAAGTGTGAAGGACATGTTCAACTTAGAGGAGGTTTCATTTAAGTTGTTTAAGTGTTTTGGGTTGATTTTATTTCATGTTTTAATTTGGTTTAAGTGAAACCTACAATTAATTACTAAGTTATGAAGAGGGAAAGAGAAAGAACTTCTCTTTCCTTCCCTAATAAGTAATTTTCTGAAGTAGGTTCATATTTTAGTTTCATTTTAGGTGAATGTTCTGATTACATCTTTTAATCAATCCTAAGTTTAGATAAACCCTAAACAAACCTATTCAAAAGAAAGGCATTTTAAGATTAAATAAAATGAATCAAAATTCACATAACATGCATTACTTCATCTCTTTCCCAACATATATATATATAACATGCATATGGATGGACCTAAGCATATCTATACATGCAAATGAGAGTAGTTAACACACTTTATGATGCATGCTAAGTAATCCATTTATGAAAATTTAGAAGTTGAATATGCATGATTTTTCTTAAGTAGAAAAGGTTTTCCTTATCCAAAATTTCACATACATACATGAAAGTAAGAAAGGCATAAGTGAGTACAACACCATTGTTAACCAGAGGTGTAAGGTACAAGACCTACTTAGGGCTACTTAAAACCTCGCAACCTTGGGGTTGTCCAGACTAATATACTACTTTATTTAAATACAAATATGCATACAAAAGAAATGAAATAGAAAAGGAAGTTGCAAAAGTTGTTTAATAGATTTATTTTGTTTATAAAATTTATGTATGTAAGTAGGTAACCTTCTTAGATGGTAGCATAGGGATGAATATGATATGAAATTAGGTGAGCATTAGGTCCTTTTCAAATGAACCTTATATCTCACCAAATTCTATTCAAAACTATACCAACATAGAGAAAGGAAACCTAAGCATACTTTATAATATTTCACATGCAAGCTTATAATTAAAGTATAAGTAGCATACTTTCAGATTTCATATTTCATTTATAAGTTTTGAAAATAATTTGGATTTAGTAGTGATAATACTCATATTTTATTTTAGCCAACACATGCACATTTGACATAAAGTAAACAATTTCATTTTAAAATTTGAAACATGAAATTATGAATGCATGAAATCACATGGCATACAACTTAACATGTTGGGAAAGATTCAAAGTAATGAAAGCATGTAAACAAACTCACTTCACTTAAATCCTAAAGACATTCTTATAGAATAAGAAAATTTAGAATAAATCAAAGTGAATTTCAAAGTAATTTTGTTTAGTTTGAAGTTTGATTTAATTTTGAAAAGGTGAGATGAGTTTACTATTCTAACCCATTCCACATGTGTTTTTTTTTTAATTTTTAAATAATTAGATCCATTTTTATGTATTGATTAGGTTAAGGTATGAATTAAGTAATTAACCCTTACCTAGACCACCTTAGAAGAATTAACTAAATATTTATGATCCAATGAGATGACATAAAACCTACAAAGAATTTAAATTTGCAATGCACCGAATAATGAAAAGGCCTAATGCAATTTGGCTCACAATTAAAAGTTAATTAAGCTAAGGTGGTTAGCTTAAGTAATTTCAAAACACCCTTTCATACTTATGAATGGGGTTTTGATTTTCTTAATTGAACTTAGGCTATTAAAACCTAAGCATCTACCCAAGGTAGATTAATTAAGTTTGGAACTTTTAGAATTTTTTAGAAAATTGATTAAGGGGATAATTAATGAATTAACCCTAATTAAGAGGAGATTAAGGAGAGAAGAGGTTTAGGGAATAGCTTGGGGGAAATTATTCCATAAACCTCTTCGACCTTAATCAACCCTAATCAGATGGTAAAACTAATTATACCTAATTATGCTTAATTACATGAAAGGGTAATTATGGAAACCACATGAAATTACCCAAAAAATACATTTTATAAGAAAAGTAAATTAGGAAAATCATAATTCAAAACTCATCAAAATTAATTTTAAAATGTTCTAGGTTTAATTATCTATCCAAAGCATTTTATTTCATATTTTTTTGAATTTTTATGAAGAGTTATGCATTTTGAAGATCCATGGATTAAAATTAATTAAGAATTAACCTAAGTAATCCCTAGCTCATGATGCATGGCGTGGTCACGCATCTGTGAGGGGTAACTTAAATGTCACATCCCAAATGATGGCGTATCACATATTCTATGTTGTCGATCAAAGATCGGCGTAAGATTCACAGTTTATAAAGGGTTACTAAATAATCTCATGTCCATCTAAAATGCGGATGGTTGGATGAGCCAAGTTCTTCCCTTGATCAACCGTCCATGATCAAGGGGAAGATCCAAGCTTCGATCATTGAATCAAACCAAAATTAACCCACACCATCTAGAGACAGAGAGCAAATCCAATGTCAAAGATGAGGAAAATTTCTTTCACAAAACTCCACACCACATTGAGTTTAGTGATCAAAAATTTCCTCAGGAGGTGATCCGCTCGAGATCATTGAGGTAGCTTTGTCTAGTGGAATGAAGCCTGTTGAAATTCCTAGGCCTTGGGATTGGGCTTGCTCATGGACCAACACCACTTGAAGATCATTATGGCTTTAATCCAATTGCTCTCCTTGCTATGGGAACTCAATGGAAGCTTGGAGCTTGGTCCTTAGAAGAAGTGTGGAGAGGTGGGAGGAAATCAAGTGTAAAAGAAGTTGGCACTCACCTCCCTATTTTCCATTCAAAGCGAGAAGAAGAAATGGGAAGAGCTCTAGGCTTAGGATCAAACCCTAATGGATCCTAGCTTCCTATTCTTCAATCAACCTTGAGTGTGTGAAAATAGAATTGAGGGGGTATATCTCCCCTTGAAGGATCAGATGGTCAATAATGGTCTTGCTATTTTGATCCAATTGATGAGATTGGGAGGGTTGTTTGATCTATTTTGAGTGTGCACATGGTGATTGATGAGGAATGGATTGCCAACTTCCCATGTGCTGAATTTGAGCTTAAGTAGGAGTTTGAAATTTCAATTTTAAGCTAGGGTTCGGGTTTGGTCTACGGACCAAATGGGCTGACCCAAATCCATTGAGTTGGGTGCACCACTCATCACTAAGTCCCCTTGAGCTTTTAGGAAAGCCTCAAGTGATTGTGAAGGGTATGACCAAATTACCTATGGGTTAGGCCAAAATTTGTTCTATGGCCTAGGGTAGGTCATATTTTTTCACTTTGGACATGTTGGGTATGTGGAGAAACTAGGTTTGGGTTGGATTTGGAATCCATTTGATAGGGTTTGGCTCATGTTGACCCATTTAGGTCAAAATGGGTCAACTTGGTCAAGTTGACCAATAGGTCAAATTGGGTCAAACCAAGGTTGGGTCAAGTTCATATGACCATTTGAAATGTTTTGGTGGCTTTGGTTTGATTCAATTTGGTATATATTTGGTTTTGGCTCATATGACTTCACTTAGGTCAAATGGGTCAAGTTGACCTATTTGACCCATTTGACCTATTTGAGGTAGGTCAAGGGTAGGTTTAGGTTAGGTTAGTCATATGGAGATTGTATCTTTCCAATCAATTTGGGTTAAGTTCAATTTTGGCTCAACATTTAGGTCATGTTGGGTCTAAGGTCATTGGGCTGGTTGGGTCTAGTTGGCCAGGCTTTGGTCAAGTTCCACAAGTGATTTGGGATGGACTTGACCCATTGGTTCAATCAATTTGGCTTAGATCAAGTTTTGACACATTTTGACCCTTTAGGTCAAAATGGGTCAACTTGGTCAAGTGGGCCAATTGGGCTAGGTTAGGCTCAAATGTTGGCTTGGTCAAGTTCAAACATAGGTTATGAGTGAACTTAGATCAATGGTTTCAATCAATTTGGCCTATGGTGGAATTTGGTTATGTAAGGTTTCATTTTAGGTTAAGTGTTGACTTGGTCAACCCTTAGGTTTGACTTGGTTTGACCTAATTTGGTTGATTGATCATCCCATGATGATTGTTGATCATGATGAGAGGATATATGAGTTTGGTTCAATCCAATTTGGTTAGGATCAAAAGTTGGCTCATAAGGTACTTTAGGTCACTTTGGGTCAAGTGAGCCTAAGTGGGTCAAATGGCTTGGTCAAAGCTTGATTTGAAGTTGATTGATCTTGTATATGGACTTATGATTGAAATATAAATCCATTTACAAGTGTTTTGAAGTCAAATGGATTTAGATCCATTTGAAAATTTCATATTCAAAGGAAGGATATGAAAGGGTCTTGGGTTTGATTTTGAATTAGGTTTTGATTGAGTGATTGAAATTTGGTTTTACATATGCTCATGATTGTAGGATTGATTGAACCATGAGAAAATCAAGAGTTTGGCTTGATTTGAAAGTGATTTGACTAAGTTCAAGATTTTGGCTTGAAAGGCTTAGATTTGATTTTGAGTGGATTTGAATTTGATTTTTGGAATTGATTTTGATTGTTTGAATTTATATTTCATTTATATATGTGAATATAAATGAGAATATAAATTGATCATGAGAAAATTTCAAGGATTTGAAGTGGTTTAATCATGATTTAGGTTAAATCCATTAAAAGGAATTTAAAGGATTTTAGAATTTTAAATTGAAATTTAATTTTGAATTGGATTTGATTGATTTATATTTATATTTCATTTTATATGAGAATATAAAAATTTTTGAGAAAATCCCATGAATTTGAAATGGTTTGATCATGATTTAGGTTAAAATTAAAGGAATTTAAAGGATTTAAGAATTTCAAGGATTTTAAATTTGGAATTTAATTTGTGGGTTTGATTTGATTGATTTATATTTATATTTCATTTATATATGAGAATATAAATGAGAATATAAATAATTTTGAAAATATCATGAATTTGAATAGGTTTGATCAAGGTTTAAGATTGATTTTGGCTAAGTCTTTTAATGGAAAATTAAAGGGACTTAAGAAAATTTTCATGATTTGGAGTTTTGAGTTTAGTTTGATTGATTTGAATTTATATTTCATTTATATATGTGAATATAAATGAGAATATAAATGGATTATGAGAAAATCTCAAAGGTTTGAATAGGTTTGAATCATGATTTTGGTTAAGTCCTTAAGGAAGAATTAAGGACTTAGGCAAAATTTGGACTTAGGATTTTTGATCATGGGTTTTCAATCATAGATTTCAATCATGGATTTCAATCATATGGAGTTGATTTGGATTTGGAAATCAAAATTGATTATTTGGAGTTTAACTTGAAGGAAGGAAAGTGAGGAATGGTTTAAGCTAAGGGTAGGAAGTTTTCTAACACCCAAGGCATGACCTATTCCTATGGCTAACTCTTTAAGTCTTCTAGGGAGGTTGAGTGTCCACCTAATCACTAGATGTGTCATAAGACTAGGAACTCTTAAAGTCTAGAGAAGTCCTATGTCTAAGATAGGGGTTGAGAGCTCATCCTAAAAATGAGGTCAACAAAGGGCATCCAATAGGTGTGGTGTGAGTGACAAGGAAAACCACATGTATTGGTGTTGACCAAAATGATCAACAATACTGAGAGATCACAAGCACTAGTAGAAATAATCTATCTATAACCAAAGGAAAAAAAAAGAATCCAGAGCTTAGTGCAATGTGGCTCTGCTTATGTCCAAGACATAAGAGAGAGGGAAGAACCCCACTAAGGGATAGAGTGTGAACCTTCCACTAGGGAAGCAGGTTCAAGTCATCCATAAGGGGATGAGAGGTTTGATTTGATTCTAATTTTGTTAGGTTTGAATTTTTAGAATGAACCCTATTGGTTTGCAATGGGTTATCAATAGGAGCCATGGAGGCTAAGACCTAACTCAGTTTACCAATCCAAAGGGATAGTCTACTAAGCACATAGTAGGACTAACCAACCAAAGGGATGCCTTTGGTGTAATAGTTGTAGGAAGAAAGAAAGCGTAGTAACATCCTCCAAGTAAGATTGTTGCTAGGTAATCTATTGGCAAGGCAACAGATTGAACCCTAGGGACTATTGAGTGAATGCCATTGGGGACTTAGATCAACTCAAAGATAGTCAAGATTGATTTCATTTTCAAATTTATTTTATGGATTCTATTGGTTTGTGATGGGTCACCGAGAAGGAGCTTATAGAAGCTTAGACCTATCTGATTTATTGAACCAAAGGGAGTAGCTTCTAGATGGGAGTACTATCCGACCAAAGGAGTGCCTTTTGGTAAGCAATGATCAATTTAAGTGAAGAAAGCTGGACTCACATCTTCCACTAGAAAAGACCAGGGTGATGGGTTGCTTTGGGCAACAAATCAAACCCGGCGTAGGGCTGCCATTTGTCAATCATGCTAGAAAATATGCATCATAGTCTTACATCTTCCAAGAGGAATGATTCGCGCTTATGGAAAAATAGATTGAACCCGACTGGGGTGACTACAGTGAGTACACAGAGGATTTATCTCAACTCATGTAGTCAAGTAATTCCTATAGGGAGTTTTGTTGACACTGGCCTAAAGATAGGATGTCTGCTTGGGAAAAGGGGGCCCCCTTGGGGGCTTAAATTCTAATCCAGCGAATTAATTTTTTATTTATTTAGTTGTTTGTTTATTTATGGATTTTAGTTTGAGAGGGATCAAGAAATAGCTTATATTAGACCTATCTCGATTTCTTGAACCAAGGGAGAATTTGTGCATCCGCTAAACAAATTTTCCAACCACAGGGCTACTAGGAAGGAACTGTAATCCAAAAGTAACACTTAATGTTTAAATGGGTCACAAAGACTTGATCCAAATAGAGTGCCCAGGATGGGCTGGGGCTTAATCCAACACACTTGGAGAAGATGACATGGCTAGTCATATATCCAATAGGTATTTGTGTCCAACTCAAGGAGAAATCTGAGACTCATATCTTCCAAGAGTGGTGTACACAGGGTGAGTCACTATCATAGAACATCAACCAACCTAAGGTGCCCAGTTTGCAACAATTAAGAAGAAAGCTGGGACTCACATCTTTCTATAGAAACCTGCGATAGTCATCTTCTCGATAGGCTATTGACCTAGGCGACTTGAGTGAATGCCAGGGGACTTATATCTCAAAAGTAGTCAAGAGGAAAGGAGCCTCTGGGGACTTATCTAAGCCTCATAAATACTCAACCTAGTTAGAACATGATGGCTAGTTCAAGAAGAAAGCATGGGGACTCACATCTTCTTAAAAAAGTCAATCATGAGGTAGCTTACGGTGAAGCATACCATATTAACACTCATTGGTTTGTTGATCAAGTTAGGGAAAAAAAGCATTGGGACTCATCTTCTTCCAACAAATGACCAGGGTGACATACTAGAAGTAGCATGTAAACGACTAGAGCTAATGAGTGAGTGTCATAGGGGCTTGCTCCCATATCAGAATAGCTCAAGATAAAGGATTTATGTTTGTTGTTGTGCATGTGCTAAAAGGAATAAGATGCCTCTAGGGGACTCTTTCACATACCTTAAAACACGCTTAAGAATTATGAAATTATGCCACAGATGATAACAAGAATTCCCACTAAGAAATAGAATGCCTCTGATTTCTCTTTATTAGCTCGAGATTGTGTTTGTGTTGTGAAAGAGGGATAGGATGCCCTGGGGACTCTTACACCTACTAAACACGTCATGGAGGATTGCAAGACAAGCAAACAACACTTTGAAGAGAAGATTTGATGAATGGAATTATTTTATTCTTTTATTAATAATTATTTTCAAATGATTTATTTCATGGGTAATATTTCTTTAGATAGAGCCCATTAATTGGAAGCATCGTGTTCCCCTTTACAATCAATAAGCTAATAAGATCCTCCTTGGTAGGCCTTCTCTATGACATAGGGCCTTCCCAAGTGGGTTCAAACTTCTCATCTTTTGATGGGAAACAATTGGTCTCCTTAGATAACACAAGTTCTCCTACTTAGAAAGACCTAGGTGACCACTTGTTGTGAGCTTGAATCATTTTGGCCTTGTACAACTCGAGGTTTTGGCATGCCGTGGCGACTCTCCTCCAAACCTTGAGCTCTTTTAACCAACTTTGCATTCTTCTATAGTGATTTTTGTTACCCAATGCTATCCTTAGTGATGGGAGTTGAACTTCTAAAGGAAGAATGGCTTTGGACCCATACAAGGAAAATTAGAATGGCGAGTTGGAGTTGGTATATGGTGCAGTAGGCCCACAAGGCTTCAACCAACTGCTCATTCCACTATCATTTGTTATCTTCAAGAGTTTTCTTTAGTATCTGGATGAGAGTTTTGTTGAATGCTTTTGCTAAACCATTAGCACTGGGTAGTGGATGGTGGAGTATCTCCAATCTATACCATGTATTCTGGCGAAGCTGTTGATCTTAGTGCTTTTGAATGCAGTACCATTATTGGATATAATTCATCCAGGCACCCCTATATGATATGGTTCATTAAAAGAAGCACATGGTGAGTTGTGACTTCTCAGTGGGATGGCTTTCCACTTGGAAAAGTAGTCTGCTACTAAGATGAATCGATGACCTTGAAAGAAGGAGGATCAATTGAACCTACAATGTCAGTACTCCAACACTCAAATGGCCATAAAGCCAATGTAAGGTGTAGAATGTTGGGTGGTTCATGGAGGACCACACTTACCGATACCACCACCTCTAGCTACATCCATGCAATTTGTAATCATAGAAGGCCAGTAGTATCCAAGTCTTTTAATCTTCATCTTCATCTTCAGACGGATTGATGCTCCACATAGACCTAAATGTACATTGGTTGCCATGGCTTGTGTTTGTCTAAACAACATAACCACATTTTAAAGGATTATGGAGGTACCATCAACAAGAGTGTGGAAAGAGCTCTCTATTTTACCTGATGGGCTTGTGATTTCTCTTGAGGTAGTTTGCCGGTGTTCAAGTAATCTATGAATGGTTGCCTCAATCTAGCTCCTTGTCCATTTTGATAACCTCCTCTTCAAGAGAAAGTCTCGATGAGTTCCATCAATAAGGGGATAGGACCCATGCGGATCTTTGGCAAGTTTTTTCAAAGCATCTGCTTCTACATTCTCTACATAGGGAACCTTGTAGATGGTGAATTCAGGAATTTGGGCCAACAGTTTCATTGTATACTCATAGTAATGATGAAGCTTGGGTTTGAGAACGGTAGGACACAAATGTTGATGACCAACAGAATCCCCAAAGATGTTGATGCTCTTGACATTGATAGTGATGGCTAACTCAAATTGACAATCAAAGCCTACTCACTTCATTATTGGTGCAAGGGTTGGAAAGATAGTATGACAATCTCATCACATCATGGTTTGGAGTTAGAAGAACTATTCCTACCCCTACCTTTCATGGAATAGATCATACTACTTCACCTTTAAGAAATGAAGTAGCACAATCAAAATATATCTCCCATCGATTGTCCCTCCCCAAGTTCATGATTTGTTCATCGAGATCACACTAGAATCAGAAGTGGGTATCTGCTAAGAAATCCCTAGTCTATTCTTTTACATCGAAGGGTACAAATGTGATATCAAACTTGAGAGTATCATGGACCCAAGCCAAACATCTAGAAAGTGGCCATGTCATGAGGTACTACATGGATTGGTTTAGAGATTAAGTTCACCTTATGAGAAAGCATGTAGTGTCAGCTTATGCAAAGATCAAAGCTAGGCAATATTTCTCAATAGGTGGATAGTTTGCTTTAGAGGATCAGATGATGGCTGAGGTAGTAGAGTGTGCTCTCCTTCCCTTCATTATTGGCTTGGGCCAAGTCGAGAGAGTCATCAATGTAGTATAAAGGATGGATCACTGAGATAGGGGCTAGAATTGGCAGCTTCACCAAGTACTCTTTGATGTCTTTGAAGGCATGCTAACACTTATCATCCCACTTGAACTTGGCATCCTTTTGACAAGTCGATAATGGCTTGCATCTCCGATAGGTTTGAGATAAAGCATCTTAGATATGCGCCATCCTTGAAAGGATCTCGAGGTTAAACTCTTAGAGGTGGCATTTCTAATAGCTTTAATCTTTTCAGGATCTATTTCTATTCTCAATGTTGAACAACAAACCAAGAATTTCCCCGAAGCTACTTTAATGCACACTTGATTCATCTTGAGGTTATATTATCTTATTGAAAACTACTCTCAAGTCAAAGAGATGGTCTTCCTTTTCTAAACTCTTGATTACTAAATCATCAACATAGCACTCAACCTGATGATGGATGAGCTCATTGAAGATGGTCATGTCCGTTGGTATAGCACCAACATTTTAAGGTGAAAGGCATGACCCTATAATAGAAGATTGATTAGGTTCAAAAAGCGTGTTTCTTTCATCTTAGAGACATCTTGATTTGGTTATAGCGGATGACCCATCCATGAAAGAGAAGACTGCATGAGATGAGGATAATGTCCATTAATTCTAGTATAGGAAGAGGAAACTCATCCTTAGGACATGCCTTATTTAAGTCCCTAAAATTGATGCAAATGTGAATTTGGCCATTCTTCTTCTTAACGGGATGACTAGCTAACCAGGTAGGATATTTTTCTTCCCTGATGAAACCAACATCGATCAATTTCTTGACTTCAGAAATGACTTATTGTTCAACTTCTAATCGCATGCATCTAGGTGCTTGCTTAATAGGGGTAATGTTAGGATCTATTGCTAGCTTGTGGACTACATAAGAGATAATAGGGCATTTCTCATAACTCCATGTGTAGTCTTTAAACTTAAGTCAATAACTAACTAAGTCATTGGTTTCTTCTTCATTTAGTAATGAACGATGTATGTCGGCGAGATTTTCTTCTATCGAGGTTGATTTCTTAAGCTTGTCGATTGTTGAATGAATCTCCTCTTCAAATTTTGGTGCCTCTTTGACTTAGAGATCATCTAGATCATCTGAAGTTTCTAAACACACACTCTCATAACAGTTGGGGATGTGTGAGAAGAATCTATTAGACTCCAAATGGTTGGTAACAACTAGGCAATAATCTTCATCATCGATCACCATGTGAATCCTAGTCCTCTCTTGATTGTGCTTCCCTATTGTTCCATAGCTTTTTCAAGTATTCGACTGTGCTTGGACCAAGTGTGAGGAACTAAACCTTATAAGATTTTGAACACAAGGTGAGTAAAAGCCAAAAGGTAATTCCATTAATTCTTTAAAGTATCTTCCTCAAGTCCTACATCACGGACTTGAGGATGATGAACAAAAGAACCTCTTACTTCATGTCACTGGAAGACTTAGGGACTTCCTTAACTACTAAACCTTCAACTTTCTAAGATGTAAGTGAGGTTAGAGCTAAGGTTCCCAACTGCTGCCTGATAGTTTCACATAAACCAAATTCAAATACTTTGCTTTTCTTGGAGGCATGGTCTTTGTCTCTAGATCAAAAGTCACCTCCAATGGAACCCATTGAGAGGGGTTGGCTGGTATACTAATCACATTATATTCAAGTTGAATTCCAAGTCTATGTAGGGTACTCTTATGACTGAACACGACCTCTGGCGAAAGGCTAGGGGTCTCCCACCTCAACTACCTCTATTTTTTGCCTCGCCCGGTGGAGGTTGAGCCATTCTGCCGATATGTCCATATGATGGAATGAACTTAGGGTGGAATGTGATAAATGGATCCACTTCTTCTTCAATTCCCCTTTCTTGTGTGCTAGGACTTTCCTTTTTCTTTTCATTTTCTTTTATCTTTTATTTTGCTTCATTTTCTTTTTTTTTCATTTGCATTTGAATTTTGTCCAAGTTCATGAAAGGGTATTTTGAGGAAGATAGTAGGTCAATCCTCATAGATCTCAACCTCTAACTAAAATGGCTTTTCATCCCTATTGACATGGTACTCAATTCCATCTTTTCTAAACTTGATGCATTGATGAAGGAAGGATGGAATGATCTTATTCTGATGTATCCCAAGCCTACCAAGCAAAGTAGTGAATGAAGTATTTGAATCAATGATGTAGAACTTTTATTCAGTCTTCCAATCATCGATCTCTAATGGTAACACTATAGAACCTAAAGCCCCCTTACCTTGATCATTGAATCCTCTCAACATCATCCTATCTCCTGTGTAGAGAGATGTTGATCTTCAAGTAGGCAAGGGTCTTTAGACTCATAATATTCGATGCATCAATCCATGAGAACCACGAGCATGTCCTATCCATTTGTGTGATGTAAAGGGGACGGTTGTGCTCCAAGTCCCCAGTAGAAGGTTTTCATCTGTGAAGGTGATCCATTGGGCTTCTTTTGCATAATGTGCTTCCTCACTTATAGCGGTCAGCTAAGCTAAGCATATTTCAGGATCAAGGAGAGCCTTGATTAGTGATTCCCTCATCTCTTTGGATAAGATGAGGGCATCATATATGCTTAGCTTAGATGTCAACTTTCTTAGATGAGAAAGGATGTTGTAGTCCACTTTCAGCTGGTCTTCCACAAGCATAACCAAGGGTGGAGCATCTTGTGAAAGGGCTTCTCAATCTTCAGTACCAATGACTTGTTTCCTCTATCTGGGCTGCCAGGTAGAACCCCTACTGGTAATCTCTTGGGTATAAGGTTTCTACTTCACCACCTCTCTCAGCTATAGGTCTCAAATGAGTTATCTTGAACCATAGTATTCGAGTTGGAAAATGAGGGATCAAAAATTATTAGTTAATTAGACTTGGTTATTGGAATAGAAGAAGACAACTCATCGAGAATTCATATTTTCTTCAATTTCTTGGAATTATTTGGAGTAAAGTAGAAGTCAAGTGAGTGGGAGTGGAGTATTTGATGCCCATCCGTTGATACAAGAGTTCTACTAGTAGAAGAAAGCTAAAAAGTGAATGGTCACCATCGTTGGAAGGCTGGGCTGGTCTACATGCAGGGGGCTACATGCTCTTGAGCTCCCACTTTCCCGACCAGAACTTGCAAACCTACCTTAGTGTTGAAGGTTTGAGCTGACTCAAGCACTTGTAAAGAAAGGTTATTAATTTTTTGATTTGTTTTTTTAGAGATTTTAGACAAATAAATGTCATAACCTTCTTTAGTTTTGGTAGGATCACTTGTAGCCTTAAGGATTACCCTAATGGAACTAGAAGGTTGTTCCAGAAGGTATTCCTTTGGGATAACTATAGTGCCGATCTTGAAGCTATGTTCAAGCCATCCTTGAATGTGAAGCAATCCTCCAAAACTTGGCCTAGCATATGGTGGTAAGGGAAAAGTTTGGATCATGACTTTTACCTACTTCCTTCAGTCTCCTAGGTTTGGTTAATTAAAAATCAGGTTTCTTTAAGAGATTCTTAAAGATTTTCTTGATTGTCTCCCTCTTAAAAAATGAAGGTTTGTTAAACTTATCTAGAAGAGTAGGTGGACCATAGCTACCTGGATGATGCATGTCCTTGTTGTTAGTGGTATGGTGAGGGGCGTGCTATCGGCATGGAGGCTGGTGGAGGCCGGTATGGCTGCCTTGGTGGTGGCAAAGGAGGTGGAGGCTAGTGAGGTCATGGTCTCTCAAACTGATCTTTAGCTGGATGCTTCCCCTTGTCAACTGCTACTATTATTCTAGGTTTCTTCTCATAATCCTTTTGGGATTTATGCTTGGGCAACTGATCTAGAAATGGCAGCTGTTTGGCCTCTCCTTGTAGACTAGCTGCCTTGTTGATTAGCTTCTCAAATGTCTTGATAGTGAAGCCCTTAAGCATGAAGGTGATCGGGCCATGGATATTCTTCAAGAGAATCTCAATGGCATGTTCATAGCGATGTTCACACTTCATACTGGTTGCATCGAGAATATAATCAACAAGTGACTCACAGTGTTGTTGGGCTATAATGAAATCACCTACAGTAACCCTTTCCTAAGCTCCAGCAAATCTCTTGATGAAGAGTTGCTCTAGCTCAACAAATATCTTTATTGAACCATTGGGCAATTCAACATACCAATCAAAATCAATACCCGCTAGGCTACTTACAAAGAGTCTAAAGAGTAAAGCATCGATGCCACTTACATTGTAATAACTGGCCCTGAAGTGAGCTATATGCTGCCTCGGGTTCCCACTACTATCAAAGCTCTTGAAGGAAGGAGGCAAGAAACCCTTGGGATACTGGATAGCATCAATTCTACCTGGTCTACCCTTGAAATGATCCTCCCGGGCTTGAGCCAAAGCTTCTCACCTCTTGCTCAACCATGGATTTTAGATCATTTTCATGTATGGAGGTACTATCCACTACCTTCTTATACTAGTGCTACCTTGCTCAATGGGAGGTAGAGTCTATAGGTCTAAGACTACTTCGAGTGACATCGATTGTCTAGGATGAACGGAGGGCTTATTTAAGCATTGGCACTATTGCTAACAAGTCTATTTGTTGCCATCCTATCAATCTTCTTTCGCCTTAATTGTAGGTGATGGGCTATTAGTGTCTCCTTGATCAATCTCATCATCTTCCATGGCTGTTGATCCAGAAGAGATCCTCTAGTATCAACCATGCATATCCTAGCTGAATCCCCATCAAGTCATCTTTATTAGGATCAAAGGTGACTCTCTCTTCATCAAACCAAGCGTACCCTAAGATCTCCTTCTTCTCCATAACATAGTGTTCAACTATCTCATCTAAGGATCGATCTAACTCAACAGGTATAAATAGTTTGGGGTGAGGTGTTGCTATCATGCAGAGAGGCAACCTCTCATAATTGGGGAGTCAATGTTGTGCAAATTGTACTCACTAGAAGAATGATACTCCTGATTGATACTAAATGTAATAATGGTAATAATCCTAGGATGATCCTCTACTACCTCTATCAGAATATCTGATAGCTATCACCATTTTGCATTTTGGGTGGAGTTGGTGAAGGAATGACCACGATGCTGGGTCACTCCTTCCGCACCACACCAGGGGGCGAAGGTGAGCGCTCACCTATGATGGGTGTGGGGAGGATCCCAGGCCACCGGATCACCAACGGGTACATTTTTCCCATGCCTTCATGGCCTTAAATGGAATGGGAGATGAAACCTACCTGGCGATGGGGACAGGGGTAGAGCGGTGGGGTGGAGACTCCACTCTCTGCACAGAACTTCCCCTCATGGTGGTGGTCCCCTGAGGAGAATACTATTAGTATGGTCGATGGGGCTGCTGGAAAATTCAACCAGCAAGAGGCGATTAAGGCTGAACCTCATTCTCTCTGGTAATGTGTGATGTATGGGCCTCATGGGCCTCTCGATATCTGCCTCTCTATGGGGATAAGATCAAAGGTTGAACGGGTACCGGACTTTGAGTGTCATATGCTCCAAGCATAGAATAGAGCGAGGCATGACCTCACTCTAGAAACTGGCGCAAGTGCTGCGGAGGAGATGATGAACATATCCTCGGCATCTTCTGTGATCCAGAGAGGATGAAACTAGTTTTCTATAAGTGGTGAAGTGATCATGGGAGACTCATCCATGGCTTCGAGGCGCCTCAGCTCTCTCTCAGCGTGGAACCATTTGACCATGATTTGTTCTGCTTGGGTATGGGTTGGATGGGAGGAGTGTGAGCTAGAATCATACTCAAATGTTAGGGAGGCAAGCCCTAAAACTAGAGGAGCCTTACCCCAGAGGTGCAGATGGTAGGGTGCGCATTAGGCAATAGGGGCAACTCTAGGATGAACTTGGGTGGTACTACCGTCTGCTGGAACTGTAATAGAAATTGTAGTACCATAGCTTTCCTCTTCTGAGGAGACATCAAATTAGATGGTAAATCTATCCGATGATCGCCACGTCACCTTCTTCTTGATTGTGAGGGGAATGCCCTCACAAGTGATCTGCCCCCAAATCCCGGCCAAAGTGGATCAAGTGGGTATGGTCTAAGAGGGAAGTCAAGTCTAAAGCTAGATCCATACCATGAGGGAAGGTAAAGACAAATTTGAGAACTTCATTTACAACTTGTAGTAACGACATTGAACTAAATTAAAATAATATGCAATGAGAAATGAACTTGTATCAGTTTTTTTGTCTCCATAGATTTTAAATTTTGAAAATTTGAACCCACATTCCACAACTTGGAAGCATTAAGTGGGGTTCAAATAGATTTGAAGAGGTTGATTGAAAGAGGAATTTGAATATGAATCCAAACTTCAACAAATTTAGGTATGTTGAAATATGGATTCAAAATTTTTGATAGGATGCTTCCATAGGTTCATTTATGTTTTGAATTTGAATTTTTGATTTGGAGGACCCTTTCCTTTAAAAAATTTGGGTATGTTAAAGTAAGGGTCAAAATGATTTTGTTCGTGTTTGATTATTTTAGAAAAATTTAGAATTCTTACTTAATGAAGAATCAAATTTTGTTTTGTTTAATTTTTGAAAATATGATTCTTAGCAAATTTAAGTATGCTAAGAAAATCCTAAGTGTTTCAATTTTTTTGGAAATTTTTTATTTTTAAAAAAGGGTAGGATCCTTAGCAAATTTGATATGCTAAGGGAATCCTAAGTATTTTGTTTTGTTTTAGAAGTGTTTTGAAAGTAGAGATTCAACTTTAGTAAATTTTGTATGTTAAAGATGAAGTCCCACTTGGTTTTATGAAATGGAAATTTCACTTAGCAAATTTGAGTATGCTAAATGAAATTCAAATGGTGTGTTTAAAATTTTGATTTCATTTTTTATTATGAAAAATGGAATCTTCTCTTTAGCAAATTTGGTATGCTAAGAGAAGAAGTTCCAAAAGGTGTTTGAAAATTATGATTTTTGGATTTCGAAACTATACTTAACAAATTTAGGTAAGTTAAATAAAGTTCCAAATTTTGTTTGAAAATTTTGAATATGATTGTCGATTTTGATTTTGGATTTGGAAACATTACTTAGAAAATTTTATTATGCTAAGTGAAATTCCAAATGTGTTTTGAAAAATTTTGAATTTTGGGATTTGGAGACTTCACTTATCAAATTTGTTCAAATTTTGAAATATAATTGTTGATTTTGATTTTCAATTTGGAAAATCTACATAGCAAATTTGATTATGCTAAGTGAGGTTCCAAATGTATGTTTGAAATTTTTTTGAAAATATGGTTGATTTTGATTTTGGATTTGGAAACTTCACTTAGCAAATTTGATTATGCTATGTGAGGTTCCAAATGTATGTTTGAAATTTTTGAAATATGATTGTTGATTTTGATTTTGGATTTGGAAACTTTACTTAGCAAATTTGATTAAGTGAAATTCAAATGTGTTTTGAAATTTTTGAAATATGGTTGTTGATTTTTTTTTGGATTTGGAAACTTTACTTAGCAAATTTGATTATGCTAAATGAAATTCCAAATGTGTTTTGAATTTTTTTTGAAATATGATTGTTGATTTTGATTTTGGATTTGGAAACTTTACTTAGCAGATTATGCTAAATGAAATTCCAAATGTGGTTTGAAATTTTTTTGAATTATGATTATTGATTTTGATTTTGGATTTGGAAACTTTACTTAGCAAATTTGATTATGCTAAATAAAATTCAAATGTGTTTTGAAATGATTGTTGATTTTGATTTTGGATTTGGAAACTTTACTTAAAATTGATTATGTGAGGTTCCAAAATGTGTTTAGAAAATTTTGGATTTAGAATTTGGACACTTCATAACAAATTTGGATATGTTAAATGAAGTTCCAAATGTTGTTTGAATTTTTTTGAAATATGATTGTTGATTTTAATGTTTTGAAAAGAGGGCCTCCATTCAACAAATTTAGGTATGTAGAATGGAGATCAATTTTTATTTGAAGTATGAAATTTTTGATTGTTCTTTTCTTTATATTTATTTTTTTTTTGAAAAGGGAGGAATTCCAACTTAAAACATATGTGGGATATGTTTAAGTGAGATTTTCTAAATGATATTTTATTTTAGTTGGGAATGAAATTGTAGTATATTAAATGAAGGTATTCATGTATGCTTTTTTTTGAAAATTTTAATTTTATTTACAAATGAACTTTCCATTCAATAAGTGTGAATGTATGGAAATAGAAAGATTCATGTGCTTTTGAAAACTTTATGATTATGATTATGATTTTTTGAAAAAATGATTATTCATTTTTATTTTGAAAATGAAATCTTCATTAAAGTGAATTGAATGAAGATGTTCATTTGTGCTTTTGGAACATGTAATAATTATGTGAATTGTTAAATGAGGGTGAAGAAATTTTGTGGAAAATATTTTATTAAGTGCATTTTTGGAAAGGTCCTTTTGAAAGGGTAAAGTTCTTTATGGAAGATTTATTATTTTAGGATGAACCTTTGTTTATCATGAAAATGATAAGGAAGAAGTCTTAAAGATGTTTTCTTCTTTTTTATTTTATTTAGATCTTCTTCATTTTACCCATTGGAGGAACCAACAGGGGTTTGAAGACCAACAAGGAATGCAGTCCTAAAACCTAAAGATGTTGGCTAACTTAACTCAAGAATGAAATGAGCTAAGTGTCAATGAAAAGAAGGATAGTCTTGAATTCATACCAAAGTACAAACCCACTATTGATACTCAAAGATGATCATTTTCCAAAGATGGAGAGAGGAACCATCCCAGGAGTCAGAAAAATCTGGTGAATAAATTCTTATAGGGAGTCACCTTCAAATCTGTAGGGAGAAAGAAAAGAAGAGACCTATAGAAATTCATCTTGGTAAGATGCCACGTAGATCCACAAATGTACTTATTCAGGTGATCAGGTACATCATCAAGGAAATAGTGTACTATCTCAAGATAGAAAGAACTACCCTTTAATGGACCTAATCACCTCAATAAGGACTCTAAGGATGATGGGTCTGCATATGTACCAGAGATTCTTCCCCTACTTTATATGGAAAAGTTAAGCAGGGTTTATTTTAAACCAAGTTCATTAAGTTCCCTACAGGGGCAAGCCCCCATAGTTAATTACATCTTAAAGGATGGGATCCCTTAGGAAAACTCTCGATTAAGGTAAATGATCATTGTCTTTGAAGATTCCAATAGGAAAGGATTGTCAATTGATTTTGTTTATGTTTGAAGATCAAAATAGGATTGATCAAAAGAGGGATTTATTATCAAATCCATAATGGAAGATATGTAGGAGATGCCACGATGCTAGGAAACCTAGGGAGCATCTCAGACTATCCTATAGTTGGGCTTTACATTTTTGAAAATGATTTAGTTTATTTAAGTTGAATTTTTTATTAGAATTTTAGGACTTAAGATTCCTTAACACAAGATTAAGGAAATGCCTAAGAGGTGAGCGATTATGTTTATGGACCACATAGGGGAGAAGCAATCTTAGAACCTAAATCTAGAGAGCTTCGGTGAGAGCCGAAAGCATAACTTAAATCTAAAGTGAAAAATGGGTAATTGGTTTGCCTCAGAGGACAAACCCGATCAACTTACACTGGGTGGTGCCAACTAACTCCTCCTATTTTAAATTCATGCAAGTCTTTATGCTTATGCAAGATATTATTATTTAGAAAGAGACTAAGTCCTTAAACTCACTCCCCGACTAAATCATGTAACATGCTTCAAATGACATAATCTAATGCAATTAAAATTTCATTTTATTTTTTTTGGAAAAATATAGGCTTGAAATAGAAGATTTTATGAAAATGAAGGGATGTGAGTTTCCACCATGGTCAAGGTCGGGAAAAGTGGAAGCCCTCCAATCAAGACTGAAATAAGATGCATTTGTGCATGATATTATAAATAAATACTCATCCATCTAATGGGTTGTTAATTCTTTTATCATGATTTTAAACCTAAGCTTTAGGTGAGGTTATGAGTTGTTTAATTTTAATTTGAATTATTAAGTTGGGTAAAAGATTTATTTTTACCCTAAAGAGCCTAATCCACATCAAGGCCATACATAAAACAAGGAAGAAACTAGGAAAATCATGTCACTTAATGCAAAAGCTATACAAATCATCAATCAAATTGTAAAGCTAATTGCAAAAAGAATATATGGCGGTTGTGGTCAAGCACCACTTGAAAAACTTGAAAATATAAATTGTGGTAGCCGAGCTCTACCCTTATACAACACAGATTACAAATGAATTAAATTACAATTAAGTAAAGGAATTCATTATTTTGTGGGTCTTCAAGCTTTATTCTTCTATCTTTTTTCTTCTTTCTTCTTTACTTTTCTTCTTTGGTTCCTTCTTTGGATGGTTGGATGGTAGATGCTCTAGGTCTTCATATGGTGCATAAGATAAGATCTTATAACCAATGCTCATCCTAATCCACATAACAAATCATTCCAAAATCATAATTATACAAATTTACATGAAAAGGGAAAAATGGAAATCTAACACACTAAAATAAGATTAGCTAAAACACACAACCACAAATCCCAAGCATGTAAATTATACTTATCACCCCACATGGGTGACTAAGTCCACACCTAAATATTATTCTTTGGGGTATATAATCTACAAGCAAAAGCATTTATATTTTTATTTATGATAGCACCCTTAAGCACAATCCCGCAAAAAGAATAGTTAGACTCTACCATTCATTCTATGAGCATACACCCTAACATCCATTCTAAAACATATATCACAAAATAAAACATAACATCAAACCATGCACTGACTTAACCTAAGGCTAGAAGTGGATGTGTGTGCTTTGAAGGTTTGTGTGGTATGCTTAGCTATGGCTTTAAGTTCAAATTTTCTAAGTGTGAAGGACATGTTCAACATAGAGGAGGGTTTCATTTAAGTTGTTTAAGTATTTTGGGTAGATTGTATTTTATGTTTGAATTTGGTTTCACCGAAACCTATAATTAATTACTAAGTTATGAAGAAAGGGAAAGAGAAGAGAACTCTTTCCTTCCCTAACCTTAAGTAATTTTCTAAAGTGGGTTCATATTTTAGTTTCATTTGGGTGAATGTTTTGATTATATCTTTTAATCAATCCTAAGTTTAGATAAACCCTAAACAAACTTATTCAAAGAGAAATAAAATGAATCAAAATTCACATAACACACATTACTTCATCTCTTTCCCATATATATATATATATATATATATATATATATATATATATATATACATGCATATGGATGGACCTTAAACATATCTATACATGCAAATGAGAGTAGTTAACATACTTTATGATGCATGTTAGATAATCCATTTAAGAAAATTTAGAAGTTGAATTTGCATGATTTTTCTTAAGTAGAAAAGGTTTTCCTTATCCAAAATTTAACATTCATACATGAAAGCAAGAAAGTCATAAGTGAGTAAAGTGTCATTGTTAACAAGAGGAGTAAGGTACAAGACCTACTTAGGGCTACTTAAAGCCTCGCAACCTCAGGGTTGTACAGACTAATATTCCACTTTCATAAATAGAAACATGCATATAAAAGAAATGAAATAGAAAAGGAAGATGCAAAAGTTGTTTAATAGATTTGTTTTGTTTATGCAATTTATGTTTGTAAGCGTAGGTAACCCTTCTTAGATGGTAGCATAGGGATGAATAGGATATGATATTAGGTGAGCATTTGGTCCTTTTCAAAGGAACCTTATATCTCACCAAATTCCTATTCAGAACTATACCATCATATGATAGAAAGGAAACCTATACTAAGCATACCTTTATAATATTTCACATGCAAGCTTATAATTAAAGTATAAGTAGCATACTTTTAGATTTGATATTTCATTTATAAGTTTTGAAAATAATTTGGATTTAGTAGTGATAATAGCCACTCATATTTTATTTTAGCCAACACATGCACATTTGACATAAAGTAAACAATTTCATTTTAAAATTTGAAACATGAAATTATGAATGATGAAATCTCATGGCATACAACTTAACATGTTGAGGAAAGATTCAAAGTAATGAAAGCATGTAAACAAACTCACTTCACTTAGAATAAGAAAATTTAGCATAAATCAAAGTGAATTTCAAAGTGATTTTTGTTTAGTTTGATGTTTGATTTAATTTTGAAAAGGTGAGATGAGTTACTATTCCTAACTCATTCCCACATGCGTTTTAAATTTTTATTTAATTATTAAATAATTAGATCCATTTTTATGCATTGATTATGTTAAGATATGAATTAAGCAACTTAATTAACCCTTACCTACACCACCTTAAAAGAATTAACTAAATAATTATGAGCTAATGAGATGACATTAAATTCACAAGGAATTTAAATTTGTAATGCACCTAATAATGAAAAGGCTTAATGAAATTTGGCTTACAATTAAAAGTTAATTAAGCTAAGGGGGTCAGCTTAAGTAATTTTAAAACACCATTTTATACATATGAATTTTGTTTTCATTTCCTTAATTGAACTTAGGCTATTAAACACCTAAGCATCAACCCAAGGTAGATTAATTAAGTTTTGGAACTTTTAGAATTTTTTAGAAAATTGATTAAGAGGTATGAGGAGATTAAGGAGAGAAGAGTGGGGTTTAGAATAGCTTAGGGAAATGCCCCAAAATTATTCCATAAACCTCTAACTGATCCCAATCAACCCTAATCAAAGGGTAAAACCAGTTATCATATCCTAATTATGCTTAATTACATGAGAAGGGTAATTAAGGAAACCACATACAATTACTCTAATCAAGCCTTCAATAAATCCCAAAAAAATTAGAGGAGGCAGAGGTCATTCCCTAAAACATACCCAAAAATTTGGGATTAATCAAAGGCCTAATCAAAGGGTAATTAGCAAAATAAACTTTCTAATAAAACCCAAATTCAGAGAAAATCATAACTCATAAAAATTAATTTTAAAATGTTCTAGGTTTAATTATTTATCTATAGAATTTAATTCATATTTTTCTGAATTTTCTATGAAGAGTTATGCATTTTGAAGATCCATGGATTAATCAAAATTAATTAAGCATTTTTAATTAACCTAAGTAATCCAACATCGCGCGCATGGTGGTGTGGCGTTAGCGCTTTACATGCATCACGCCATGAGGGGGTAAGTTAAATGTCACATCCCAAATGGTGGTGGCGGCAATCGCGCTTATATTCTCGATCGTCCGATCAAAGATCAGATGACTAAGGATTCACCCACGATTTATAAAAGATAAACATATAACTAAACATGCTAAATAATCTTAGCCCTCCATCTAAAATGCGCGGATGGACGGCTGAGATGAGCCAAGTTCTTTCCCTTGATCAACAGAGACCCTCCATGATCAAGAAGAAGATCCAAGCTTGATCTAGCATGGAATCAAACCAAAATCAACCCACACCATCTAGACATAGAGAACAAAAAATCCAATGATCAAAATTCGATGGGGTGAAAATTTCTTTCACAAAGCTCCACTCACATTGAGTTTAGTGATCAAAAAATTCCATACCTCATCATAGGTGATCACCGTTGCTCGAGATTGATGAGGTAGCTTCGTCTAGTGGAGACGAAGTCCTGTTGAAATTCTTAGGCCTTGGTATTGAGCGGCTTGCTCTATAGACCAACACCACTTAAAGATCCTTACAACTTTGATCCAATTTCTACTTTCCTTGCTATGGGAACTCCAATGGAAGCTTGAGTGATCTCAGATTAGTCCTTAGAAGAACTGTGTAGGAGGATTTGGGAGGAAATCAAGCATAGAAGAAGTTGACAATTCACTATACCTCCATTATTTTTCACTATTCAAAAGCTAGGAAGAAGAAAATGGAAAGAGATCTAGGAGGCTTAGGATTAATCCCCAATGGCTCCTCTGACTTCCTATTCTTCAATTGACCTTACGTGTGTGAAAATAGAAGTGAATTAGGGGGAGTATATCTCCCCTTTGAAGAATTAGACGATCGATAATGGTCTTGCTATTTTGATCTAATTGATGAGATTGGGAAGATTGTTTGATCTATTTTGAGTGTGCACATGGTCGGTTTGATCCAAGGAATGGGTTGCCAACTTCCCATGTGTTGAATTTGAGCTTAAGAGGGAGTTTGAAATTTTAATTTTAAGCTAGGGGTTGGGTTTGGTCTAAGGACCAAATGGCCTGACCCAAACCCATTAAGTTGGGGGGACCAGTCATCACTAAGTCTCCTTGTGCTTTTAGGAAAGCCTCAAGTGATTATGAAGAGGGTATGGCCAAATTACCCATGGGTTAGGCCAAAATTTGTTCTATGACCTAGGGGTAGGATGGTAATTGTGCTATTTTTTTTACTTTGGACATGTTCATGTTGAGTATGTGGAGAAACTAGGTTTGGCCAAGTTTCAATGGATTTGGAATCCATTTGATAGGTTTGGCTCATGCTGACCCATTTAGGTCAAAATGGGTCAACTTCGGTCAAGTTGACCAATAGGTCAAATTAGGTCAAACCAAGGGTTGGGACTAGTTCATATGACCATTTGAAATATTTTGCTGGCTTTGGTTTGATTCAATTGGGTATATATTTGGTTTTTGGCTCATATGACTTCACTTAGGTCAAATGGGTCAAGTTTACTTATTTGACCCATTTGACCTATTTGAGGTAGATCAAGGGTAGGTTTAGGTTAGGTTGGTCATATGGAGTGGATTTGTATCTTTGTTTCCAATCAATTTGGGTTAAGTTCAATTTTGGCTCAACATGACCCCTTTAGGTCATGTTGGGTCTAAGGTCAATTGGGCAAGGTTGGGTGTAGTTGGTCAATTGAGGCTTTGGTCAAGTTACATAAGTGATTTGGGAAACACTTGACCCATTATTTCCAATCAATTCAGCTTAAATCAAGTTTTGACACATTTTGACCCTTTAGGTCAAAAAGGGTCAACTTGGGTCAAGTGGGTCAATTTGGCTAGGTTAGGCTCAAATGTTGGATTTGTCAAGTTCAAACATAGGTCATTAGTGAACTTAGATAGATGGTTTCAGTCAATTTGGCCTATGGTAGAATTTGGTTATTTAAAGTTTCATTTTAAGTTAACTATTGACTTGGTCAACCCTTAAGTTTGACTTGGTTTGACCCAATTTAGTTGATTGATCATCCCATGATGATTGTTGATCATGATGAGAGGGATATATGAGTTTGGTTCAATCCAATTTGGTTAGGATCAAAAGTTGGCTCATTAGGGTACTTTAGGTCATTTTGGGTCAAGTGAGCCTAAGTGGATCAAATAACTTCATCAAAGCTTGATTTGAAGTTGATTGATCTTGTATATGGACTTATGATTGAAATATAAATCCATTTACAAGTGGTTTGAAGTCAAATGGATTTAGATCTATTTGAAAATTTCATATTCAAAGGAAGGATATGAAAGGGTCTTGGGTTTGATTTTTAATTAGGTTTTGATTGAATTGAAGTTTGGATTTACATATGAGCTCATGATTAGGATTGATTGAACCATGAGAGAAAATCAAGAGTTTGTCTTGATTTGAAAGTGATTTGACTAAGTTCAAGATTTTGGCTTGAAAGGCATTTTGATTTTGAGTAGAGTTTGATTTTTTTGGAATTGATTTTGATTTTTTTTCAATTTCATTTATATATGTGAATATAAATGAGAATATAAATTGATGAGAAAATTTTAAGGATTTGAAGTGGTTTAATCATGATTTAGGTTAAATCCATTAAAGGAATTTAATGGATTTAAGAAATTTTTAAATTGAAATTTAATTTTTGCATTAGATTTGATTGATTTATATTCATATTTGATTTATATATGAGAATATAAATGATGATATAAATAAGTTTTGAAGAAATCCCATGAATTTGAAATGGTTTGATCATTTTTTAGGTTAAATTTATTGAAGGGAATTTAAAGGATTTTAAATTTGGAATTTAATTTGTGGGTTCAATTTTATTGATTTATATTTGTATTTCATTCATATATGAGAATATAAATGAGAATATAAATAAGTTCTGAGAAAATCCCATGAATTTGAATAGGTTTGATCAATTTTTAGGATTGATTTTGGCTAAGTCCTTTAATAGAAAATTAAAGGGAATTAAGAAAACTTTCATGAATTGATTTGGAGTTTTGAGTTTAGTTTGATTGATTTGAATTTATATTTCATTTATATATTTGAATATAAATGAATTATGAGAAAATATCAAAGGTTTGAATTGGTTTGAATCATGATTTTGGTTAATTCCTTAAGGGAAGGATTAAGGACTTAAGCAAAATTTGGACTTAAGAATTTTTTGATCGATTTGGATCATGGGTTTTCAGTCATATGGAGTTGATTTTGATTTGAAGGAAATAAAATATAATTGATTTAGAGTTTGAATTGAAGGAAGGAAAGTGAGGAATGGTTTAAGCTAAGGGTAAGAAGACACCTAAGGCATGACCTATTCTTATGACTAACACTAGGTCTTCTAGGCTGGGTTGAGTGTCCACTAATCACTAGATGTGTCTTAAGAGTAAGGAACTCTTAAAGTGAGAGTCTTATGTCCAAGATAGAGGGTTGAGAACTCATCCTAAAAAAGGTCAACAAAGCATAACTTACATCTTCTAAAGCAGTGAACAACAACCGGGGTGACCTATTGGTAGCACAACAAATAGAACCTGACTTAGGGCCGACTACTGATGAATGATATTGGGGACTTATATCAACTCAAGATTAGTTAGGTGATTCCTATAGGGAGTTTTGTTGACACTACCCTAAAGAGGATGCTTGCTTGGGAAATAGCACCACTAGGGTACTCCTAATCCACAAGTGAATGTATATTTTATTTATATGTTTGTGTGGACTTTGTTGGTGTGCAAGGGACCACACTAAGAAGGGGCTATGTCATCCTTGACCTATCTCAGATTTACTAGACCAAGAGAGAATCGACACATCCACAGGACAAATTCTCTGACCATAAGGATGGCTACTAAGAAAGGGGAACTGTCTAATCCAATAGTCACCTGGATAATGTCTAAATAGGGTCACAAGGGACATGATCCAAATATAGTGCCCATAGGGGAGGTCCTGATAGGGGCATTATTTTAGGCCCTAGAAAAGAAAGCCTATAAGTGTATGGTGGCCAACTCAATGAGAAAGCATAATAAACTTACATCTGCCATGAGTGGTGTATCCTAGGGTGCAAGAACCAACCAACTTAAGGTGTTTCCATAGCATGAGTGGTGTATCCATCAGCATAGTGAGAACCAACCAATCTAAGGTGCCCGTCGGTGTGAATGATCAATCTGGAAAGAAAGCATGTAGGCTTACAACTTTCCAAGAAGAATTGATCATTGGGATAGTCTTTCATTGGAAGGATAGATGTTGTCTGACCTAGAGCGACTACTAAGCGAGGAGCCCCAAGGAAGGACTGGACTAGAGAAGGAGCTATTAGGTGACTTATCCTAAACCTCAAATATACTCGACCCAGACAGTGTTGAAGGGTAATCCAAGAAGAAAGCATAAAAAGCTCACATCCTTTTAAATGAAGCTAATATGAGGTAGCTTACCAGCCACATAGTAAGGCCTACCAAACTAACAAGGTGCTCATCAGTGTACAGTGGCCAAGAAAGGAAGAAAATGTAGCATACTTACATCTTCCAAAGCAAGAAGACCGTTGGGGTGACACACTAGTAGGGTAGCATGTCAGTCCGACCTGGAGCAACTACTGAGTGAGTGTCATTAGGGGTGATATCTCAACTCAGAATAGACCGAGACAAAAGATATGTGTTTATTTTTATGTTTGTGTGTAGTTTGTGTTTGTGTTGTGTCGATGAAGGATAGGATGCTACTCAGGTTCTTTACACCTACCTAAACACATCATGGCATTAGAATACTTTCAACATGGAAGATATTTAATTTGAAATGGAATTTTCATTGATGATAATTAATTTAAGACATAATTTATAATATTTCTTTAAGTAGAGCCCATTGATTGGAAGCATTGGGTGCTCTCCCTTATGATTAATAAACTGATAGGATCCTCCTTAGTAGGCCTTCCCAAGTGGGTTTAAACATGCCTCCCATCTTATGATGGGCAACAATCGGTCTCCTTTGAACTAAAATAAGCTCTCCTACTCAGAAAGCTCTAGGATAGACCAACTTGTTGTGAGCTTGAATCATTTTAGCTTTGTACAACTCTAGGTTTTGGCAGGCATCTCTCCTCCAAACCTTGTTCTCTAACCAACTTGACATTCTATTACATTTGTGATCTTGCTACCACATATATTCTTAGTGGTGGGAGTTGGACTTCTAATGGTAGAACGGCTTTGAACCCATGCACTAAGGAAAAATTAGTAGATTGAGTTGGAGTTCTATATGTCATGCGATAGGCCCACAAGGCTTCAACTAAATTCTCATGCAATTGTCTCCTATTATTATCTAGTGTCTTCTTCAGTATTTAGATGAGAGTTTTGTTGAAGGCTTCTACTAAGCCATTTACCCTTGGGTAGTTAATGATAGAATATCCAATATATGTTGAGATGTGACCTCTCTAAGCAGAATCTCCTTCCCCCATTTGGAAAAGTAATCAGTAGAAGCTAAGATGAATCAATGACCTTCTATCATGATCTTATGGTCTTTGTGCTTGTATAAACAATGTAACCACATATGATAGAAAGACCGTCGATACAAGACCCCATCCACGAGAGTGTAGGAAAGTACTCTTTTCTTCTTCTAATGGGATTGAGAATTCTCTTAATGTAGTTTGCCTTTATTTAGGTAACCCATGAATGGTTGTCTCCAATCTAACTGTTCAACCTTTTTGGCAATGGCAACCTTCCCTTCAAGAGAGTACTTTTTGATGATTTCAATATCAATAAATGTCGAGACTTGTCTATTTTGGACATTTATTGATATGGACTCATCTTTCGAACATGCCAACTCCTTGGTAAGCTTGGCTAAAGCATATGCTTTGATGTTCTCTCCTCAAGGAATCTTATAAATGGTAATCTCTCGGATGTAGGCCAATAACTCCATGGTGTACTTGTGGTAGTCATGCAGCTTGGGCTTTATGACCTTATAGGACCCAATGATTTGGTTGATAAATAGCTAAGAATTCTTGAATATGTTGATGTTTTGGAAGCATTGAGTAAGGGCTAACTCCAGACTAGCAATTAGTACCTCATTTCAGCTTCATTGTTGGTGCAGAGATTGGACAATTGATATGATAATCTAATCACATTGCGGTCCAATGTTAAGAGAATTGTTCCTACCCCTATTTTTCATGGAATAGTAGATTGTGATTTGGCTCCTCTTTGAGAGGAAGCCACACCATCAAAGTGAATATCCCAGAAATGAATGGTAGTGTCCCCTAAGTTCATGATTTGTTCATCAGGGAGATCATCACAAAGCAAAGAGTTAGCAGGAAGTGGGTGTGCTACTAAGAAATCCATTAGCACTTGTCCTTTCACCGCACGGAGGGTACGAAGGTAATGTCAAACTATGAGAGGATCATAGACCATTGTGCTAACCATTTGGATACTGTCATCCGTGTCATGAGATACTATAGTGGATTGATTTTAGAGATTAAGTTCACCTTATGAGGAAGCATGTAGAACTACAACTTTTGGGATGCAAAGATGAAAATGAGGTAATGCTTCTCAATGGCTGGATAATTAGTCTCAGTTGGGATTAGATGATGGCTTAGGTAGTAGAGTGTGTTTTCCATCCATTTGTCATTGGCTTGGGCCAACAAAGCACCAATGGAGTCATCTAACATACGGTGTAAAGTATGAGGCTTGCAGATAAACTAGAACTTACTGATCAAGTAATGTTGATGTCTTTGAAGGCATGCTCACACTTGTCATTCCACTTGAACTTGGCATCCTTTTTAACAAGTGTCGAGAATGGCTGATATCTTCCTGATAGGTTGGATATAAAGTATCTTAGATATGCCAATTGCCCTTGGAATGATATGAGTTGAGTTAAACTTTTAGGGGTGGAATTTCTAAAATAGCCTTGATCTTCTTCAAATTAATTTTGATTCTCTGGTGTCGGACAATAAACCCAAGGAATTTCCTTGAAGCTACTCCGAGTGCACACTTCAGGGGGTTCATTTTAAGATTAAATTATCTTAACTATTTGAAAACTACTCTCAAGTCAAAGAGATGGTCTTCCTTTTCTCTACTTTTGACCATGAGATCATCGATATAACTCGACTTGATGATGAATGAGTTCATCAAAGATTTGAGTATAGCCGGTATGTATTAGCATTTCTAAGGCTGAAAGGCATGATCTTATAGAAATAAATTCTAATTGCAGTTCTAAAAGTAGTATTTCTTTCATCTTTAGTAACCATCTTTATTTGGTTATATCCAGATGAGCCATTTATGAAAGAGAAGATTACATGAGAGGAATGTGGGGTTAGAGCTAAGGTTCTCAACTGATGCCTAACTATTTCACATGTAGACTTGGATACAGTTATGCTTTGCTTTTGAACCCGATCTTCATCGCTATGTGGCTCAAGTTTCACCTCCAAAGGAATTTACTACTGAGAAGAGTTGGCTAGTGTGCTAACATATAAGACTCATCCTATGAACTAGATTCTATGTCTATATGGATAGCAGGTGTACTCCTAGTAGCTGAGACATATCTTCTATTAGATGGCCAATAATGAGGTTTTCCACCCACATGCCTCAAGCCTCTTCTCTTAGTGGAGGTAAGGTCATCCTACCCATATATTCAAATGGAGTAACAAACTATGGGTGGAATCAAATGTCACCACTCTTCGAGTCTATTTACTTGCTCCATTTTATTTTCCATTTCATTTTCTCTTTTATTTTCTTTTTCTTTTTCTCTTTCTTTTTCTTTTTCCTTTTCATTATCTTCTATTTTAAACTTTGGCCAAGTTCAAGAGAATAGACTTGTTGATTTTGAGGGAGTTAGTAAGCCGCATCCTCATATATGCCGACCTCGTGAACTATAAATGGCTTTAGATCTCATTTGACATGGTAAACGATCCCACCTCTCGTAAACTTCATACAATGATGTAGAGAGGATGGAACTATGTTCTTCTTATGCATCCAGATTCTCCCAAGCAAAGATTTAAAAGATGTATTTGAGTTTATAATGTGAAACTTGGCTTCGGTCTTCCAATCATCTATCTCTAAGGGCAACACTATGATGCCTAAGGCCTGTTGAGCTCACTTTTGGATTGTAGATTCAATCTTCCAATCTTATACTTAAGAGTCTTCTAGACACTAAGAGTTCCCTAGTCGTAAGATACTTCAACTAATTAGGTAAACACTTAACCTAATCCTAAAGACTTAGAACGGTTAACCATTGGATTAGGTTCTGCCTTAAGGATTAGGATAATCCACTTACCCTACAACTCAAATCCAATCCAAGTTCACCATCTCAAACCAAATCTCAAGTTTAATTTAAACATCAAATTAAAATTCAAATCCAAACTCAAATTCTAAAATCAAATGATGGAAGCCCATGATCAAATCCAAACTTGAAACCCTTCCTAAGCCATATGACCTATATTATGGACTCAGCCAAATCATAATCCAAATTAATCCAAAATACATTGATTTTCTCATAAGAAATATATATCTTCAATCATCTTACTAAATATAAGTCAAACTTACATTCAAATGAACAAAACTAAATCAAACTAAATCAAATTAAATCAAAACCCTTCCTAAGCCATATGGCCTATCCCATGGACTTAACCAAATCTTAATCCAAATCAAGTCAAACTCAATGATTTTCTCACAAATCAATCATATTTTCAATCATTTTCACAAATTTAAATGAAATATACATTTAAATCATCAAAACTAAATCAAACCAAATCAATATCCAAACCTAAGCCACATGACCCAACTCCGTGGACATAGCCAAATTCCTTCATTCCAAAACCCAAATTCAATTGATTTTCTCATGAATCAATCATACCTTCGATCATATTCATAAATTTAAATGAATTCTACAATCATCAAGCAAAACCAAAATCAACCCAAGTTAAACCCAACTTAACCCTTTTGACTTGAACTGTACAAATGAACCAAAACCCATTTGAACTCAAGCCAATTGCAATTGAATTCATATATCAATCCCAAATCCATATATAAACTCAACTAAGTCAAACTCAACCCAAAATCAAGTAAACTAAACCCGATTGGTTCACTTGACCCAAAGTGGCCAATTTGACCTATTTTAGCCAAATTCTAATCCTACCCAAATTGGATTGAACCAAGCCTATCAAAACCTCCCATCATGATTGTTGATCACCCTAGGTTGATCAATTATCACAAATTGGGTCAAACCAAGTCAACCTCATCATTTGACCAAGTTAACCCCTTAACCCATATGAACCCAAACTAGCCAAATTATAACCTAAGCCAAATCCCTTGAAACCAATGATTTACCAAATCAAAATCAATACTTGAATATAACTTGACCTTCAATTGAGTCAAACCAGATTCAATTGGCCCTCTTGACCCAAGTTGACTAAATCTCCAAATAAACAAAATTGATTGCAATCAATGGCTCAAGTTCATTCCAATTTGATTGTTGAACTTGACCAAGGCCATGATTGGACCCAATTGAACCTAATTGACCTATTACTAAAAATGACCTAAAGGTTCAAGTTGGACTAAATCAAAACCAAATTCAAATTAATTGAAACCAAAGCCTAAAACCATCTATAATTGGTCAACCAAACCCAAACCAACACCCAACCCAAGCCAATTTGGCCAATTTGGTCAAATTGGTCAACATAATCCATTTGGCCCAAATGAATTCAAATGAGCCAAAATCAAATCTAAGCCAAACTAAACCAAACCAATTAAACCAAAACATCCCAAATGATCATATGAACTTGATCCAACCCTTAGTTTGACCAATTTTACCAATTGGTCAACTTGACCCAACCTAACCCAATTTGACCTAAATGAGTCAAATTGAGCCAAACCTAACCAAATCAATTCCAATTAACTTAAAATTTGGGCTAACCCACTTTTGGATCATTTCAAATCTACCCAAATAAAATCCAATGCCAAATGATCATTGTACCCTTGGGTCAAGGGAATCACATGGGATAAATCACCCATTCCTTGGCCACTTAGTAATCTCCTAATGGTCCACCTAAGCACCTACACACACCCACCTAGGGGTGGTTGGGTCAGCCATGACCCATGAGAGGTGAAATCACCACACCCTCCCCATTACAACATTTAAAACCCATAGGACACCCATGATTCCTTCTTAGAAGCCACCTCCACACTTTCAACTAACCAAGCCAAGACAACTCACTTCCACCCTTCCACCTACGACTCCCTGAGATGGTCAGACAGCCACTAGAAGCCAAACCCGATCCCACTGTCCAATCAAGATGAAGTGGGTTATACACCCCCTCGTTTCCACTCAAACACAGGCAAAAAAATCATTCCTCAGAGCCTTAGATACCCAAGATGATCTGTTAAATCCAATCCTTAAGCTTCCAAGCTCATTCCTCGATCAAAAAATTCTAGTCCCGTCAGTCCCGAAACATGACACTCCCTGTCATTTATCCATCAAACTGAAATTAACTTTGCTCGCACCTTCTCTAGGCCTCATTGAGCAAGAATGAATCATCTCCCAAGCTTCTTGAGCACTGGAGGTGGGACTTTGATTAAAGCTGAGCTCCAAATCATTAGTTCATGACCTTCTAAGCGAACATCAATGAATTGATCCAATTATTTCTCAACAGGGCTTCATCTTTACTAGATGAAGCTTCTTCAATTGTTCAAGTCACCGATCTTGAGCTTCAGTGAGGTAGGATTCCAAAACTAATCCTTACCTAAAACTGGGTTTTAGATTTTTGAAGAAAACTTGCACCTCATGTGATCTTGACTGTTGGATCCCCTTCGATCGATGCTATGAAGGTGTGAGATCCTTTAGGAGTTGATCCAAGCTCAAGTAAGGTCAGATCAAGTGAGCAATGGCAGACGGACTCCATTCTCCCTCACGCACATGAAATTAGATCAGACCCCATCCATTCTACATGATCAGAATAGACAATTGTGATTAAATCCACTAGATCAATCTGATTTAGTTCTATTAAGCAATGGGATTAATCGTAGCCATCCAATCTTAGATCAGACGATGGACAAAAAAATGCGTCCACCGCCACCACGTAGGCACTGAGTCGGATAAGTTTTAAATATCCAATCCCATAGCACCACGTAGAAAGCGCACCGCATTAGCACACCACATGGCGTAATAGGATTAGGATTTAATTAGGCTTAATTAATCATTTTTAATGGCTGAAACTACTAAAAATCATAAAAAATCATAAAGAAATAAAAAATGAAAATAAATTCACATTTTAAAGGTATTTCAAAGGAGAAATAATTAAAAATGATCTTTACTAATTTTGAATAGTAATTAAGGTTTAATTAAGGTTTAATTATAAATTAATTAGCTTAATTACTTGAGAAATTAATGCTAAATTAGGTGGGTTAATTTAATGGGGTGACCTCTACCTCCCATGATTTTCTTGGGATTTATTGCTCACTTAATTTAGAAAATTGATGAAAGTGAACATTGATGGTTCTGTTGCTTCCAATAAATATGGCTATGGTGGTATTCTTAGGGATTCTAAAGGTACTGTCATCTATGCTTTTGCCTATCCTCACAAAGCCTGTTCTTTTATCTACACTGAGCTTATGGCTGCCAATAAAGCTATTGAAATTTGTTTGAATAAAGGTTTCCTCAACATCTAGATTGAAGTTGATGCACTCTTGCTTCTTGACATGCTAAACTCTAATAGAATAATAATTGCTTATTTATTTTATCTTCTCAATCATACTAAAAATCTTCTTACTCAAGTTTGTTATAACATTTCCTATATCCTTCGTGAAGGTAATGCTTATGCTGATTTCTTGGCTACTTTAGGTGCCAACTTATCCGATTTCACTTTAATTGACATTGAAAAATTGCCTAAACTTTTAAGGTGTTTGGTCAATTTGGATAACACTAGATTACCTTATCTTAGATTATAATTTTCTTGGCTTAGTTTTTTCAATTTTTTGATGAGCCATTGCTTTTGGTTCCCTTTTGTTAAACCCTATTTAGGTTGTGTCCATTTTCTTATTTTCACTCTTGGGCCTATGTTGGGTTTTTTTTTGAGCTCTTGGTTTTGAGTTGGCTTGGTGGTTGCTACTAGGTGGTTCATATTTTTTTTGCCTGGGTTGTTATGGTTTCTTTAGCTTGGTGGGTAATGTTTGCCAGGCTGGGTTTATTATTTCTTAGTTGTTTTTGGTGACCTTCATTTGGGTGATGGATTTTCTTACTATTTTCTATATGAGGTTTGCCATATCTCTCAGTTGGTTGCTTCTTTAACTGAGTTGGATTTTTTGCTACTGTGGTGGTTAGCTAGGTGGCATTATTGGCTGGCTAGGTGGGCTAGCTAGGTTGGTTTGTTGGCTGGTTGTGTTGGCTTGTTATTCACTTCTGTTGGTGGCAGATTAGAGGGGATGTTGGTGGTCTAATTTTGGATTAGATTTGGCAAGGTGGAGGTTATTTGTGGACTATTATTTCTTCTTTTTTTTGCAGATTAGATTTTGGTGATCAGTTTTGGTAGTTTGGCTTTGTTTCTTTTGGTTGTGGTTTTGACCTCTTCCTGTAATTTTCTTCCTCTCTTGGTTGTAGCTGCTTTTGTTTTTATTGTTATTTTGGGTTGGCTGGTTGATGGTTGTTTACTGGCTATTGTTTTTCTTTGAGATCCGGTGACTTGGTTTGGTGTATTGGTGCCTAACTGGGCTATGGTTATGATGTTTGCACTCATTGATATTTATCCTCCATTTTTCTATTGGCTTTGGTGGTGTTCCTATTGTATTACTGCTCCTCCTAATGGATGGATTTTAATCTATCTTACTGGTCTTTCAATCATTTAGTTTTCGGCTAGCTTTTCACCTCACCTGGATCAGAATTTATACTACTTTGGTTGGGTTTGGTGGATGCTAATATTTTCTTCTACACTTTTCTTGGTTATCTTGGGTGGTTTGGGCATGATGGATGATGTTGGTCTTTTCACTGATTTAAATTTTCTGCTGCTGTGGTGGTTGGCTGGGAGGCTATGTTGGCTCGCTAGGTTGGTTGGCTATTTTGGCCGACTGGGTTGGATGGAAGGGTGGCTGTTTTGGCCTTTATTTCTTGCTCTATTGGTGACATGCTGGTTGGCCTGCTCCTACTATGGTTCTCCTCTCTTGGCTACTGCTACTTCCCTCTTTTAGGTTTGGGTGATATCCTTGCTGTCTTTCCTATTTACTTGTGGAGGACATGAGCTCTTGTGTTTTTTCTTTTTCGTCTTGGTTTTCTCTAGTTTGTGTTGTTAAGGTCTTGATGCTTGCTCCCTTTAATGTTAATATTCCTCTTTGGTGGTGTCTTTGGTGGTGGCTTTAGTGGTGTTCCTACTGTACTGTTGTTGTCCCTGATGGTTTGTTAATTTTTTGCCTTATTGGGCTTATTTTTTTTGGTGGCTTTGTGGTTGGCTATTATGTCTACTACTTGGAGGAGTTTGCAACCTTACAAGATGATGGACTTCGGATGATGGGCTACAGGAGGTATGCTTGAAATGATGGCCTTGATGTTTCCCTCCCAATATTCTTTTGGAAAGTAGCATTATATGTAATTGTAACCCTTCTTCAGAAGTTCGAATGATTACATATAGTGTTGCTCCTTGAGATGATTTTAATTGAGCCTAAGCCTTTTCTTTACTTTCATCATTTTGTTTACTCATACTATTTATGCTTGCTTAATTGTACTCATCCTTTCATTAGTATGTTGTAGATTCCTTTTATAGGTTGGGAGAATCTTACAGGTGGATCTTGCTGGTATTAAAAGGACCTAGTGGATGTTATTGGTGTGCACATGGATCTATTTTTGTTGTTGATTTGGTTTTTCTTTTGCTTTGTTTTTTCTCTTATATTATTGCAATAGTTAGGGGGTTTATCTCTTTAGCACTTATTATGGATCTTTGAGCATTTGTTTAGAAATTTACCCCGTCTAAGGACTTTATACTTTTTCTTTATGGCAATAAAATTCCCCTAATTTCCCTTAAAAAGACCTAAACCTTAAGAATGGCAGAACCTTGATGGTAGGAACATCACTATCAACTAGACTCAATCTAGATCTGCCGGTGAAAGCGAGGGTGGATGAGGCAGTTATTGCAGTGGTGGTGGGGGATCTGGAGTGCTAGTGGATATGGAGGTGATGGTCGGAGCAGTGGTGGTTATGGAGGCGGGAGGAGCGATGGAGGTTATAACTATGGTGGTGGCAAAGAGAGAGATGGAGGATATGATGGTGGATCATGCTACTCAAGAGGCCAAGGTGGTTCAGATGGGAACTGGAGAAACTGAAGAATGGCCAATCCAAATTGCTTCTTTTGGAACTGTGTCTTTACAGTAGAGACAGTTCTAGTTATCAACGATTTTTGATTTGCTCTATGTGAGCTCATTTTTTGTCTACGTTGTCGCTCATGTTTTAGAAAACATGGTGTGTTACTTGGTTGATGAAATCAAAAAGAAGAGATGTTGAATCTGATTTTGTTCTCCATTAAAAAAAAATTGAAAACCCTAAACTAAAACATGAACCTTATCCATTAAACTTAAACCCTAAACCTAATCCCTAAATCCAAAACCCTAAACCCTAAAACTAAACCCTAAACCCTAAACCTAAACAAAATAAACCCTAAACCCTAAAATAAAAAAACCCTAAACCCTATACTAACCCTAAAAAACCTAAACCTTAAACCCTAAAAGCTAAAACCTAAATCTAAAATTAAATAAAATAAAATAAAAAAAAAATACTAAAATAAAATTAAATAAATAAATAAAACTAAACTAAAATAAAAATAACTAAAATAAATAAAATTTAAAAAAAAATAAATAAAAAAACCTAAAATAAAACATAAAATAAAAAAACTAAATAAAAATAAAATAAAATAAACTAAACCTAAACTAAATAAACTAAAATAAACTAAATAAAAACCAAACCTAAACCTAAAAAAAATAAAACCTAAAAATAAACCTAAAATAAAAAGCAAAATCCTAAACCTAAAAAAATAAAATAAAAACCTAAACTTTAACCTAAAGAAAAAATAAAACATAAAACTAAGAAATAAAAAAAAAATAAAACTAAACTAAAAAATAAACCAAAACTTAAAAAATTAACTAAAATAAAAAACCTAAACTAAAATAAACCTAAAAAAATTAAACTAAACTAAGTAAAAATAAACCTAAATAAAAATTAAAAATAAAATAAATAAAAAATTAACTTAATAAACTAAATAAAACTAAACCTACTAGTTTACTAAATTGAAAAAAAATTAAAAAAAATTTGAATAATTAAAAAAAGTAAAAAAAATTTCAAAAAAATTATAACACTAAACCTACAACCCTAAACCCTAAACCCTAAACCATGAAACACTAAACCCTAAACCCTAAACCCTAAACCTGAAACCATAAATCCTAAACCATAAAAATAAAAATAAAACCTAAACCTAAAAATATAATAAAATTAAAACTAAACTAAAAAATAAACTTAAACCTAAACCTAAACCTAAAAAATAAACTAAAATAAGAAACCTAAACTAAAATAAATAAATTAAACTAAAAAAAAATAAAAATAAACCTAATCTAAATAAAAAAATAAAATAAACTAAAATAAATAAAAAGTAAACTAATTAAACCTAAACCTATGAGTTTACTTAATTTAAAACTAAATCTTAAACCCTAAAACTCACTCTAAAATTAAAACTCTAAACCCTAAACTTACAATCCTATATCCTAAAACCCTAAACCCTAAACCCTAAACCCTAAACCCTAAACCCTAAACCCTAAAACACTAAACCCTAAACCCTAAACATTAAACCCTAAATCCTTAACCCTAAACCTTAAACCCTAAAACCTAAACCCTAAACCTAAACCCTAAACTACCCCTAAACCCTAAACCCTAAAACCCTAAACCCAAACCCCTTTCCCCCTCAGCCACTCTCTCGTTCTCTGGAGATTTTTGACTCCCTCTTGGTGGCCCATCCCCGACTAGGGATTTATTTGGCTTTAGCATTATTTTTAACCAAATTCAAAGTCTTGAATGACATCTGAACATTTTCATGATGCTTCATCATTGATCATGGCTGCAGTGTGTTCTATTCCTTAGACTCCATCTCAAATTATGGATGCTTCAGCTAGGGCATCCAACACTTTGGGGCTTGGCAGCCCTACTGCTACTTCTTCTACTAAATCTTTAAGGAAGTGCTCTGGTAAGACTTCTCCCTCTGTTGATTCAATTAATCTCATTTTGATTTCTTTTAGAGATTTGCTGACATAATGTAATCTGATGTGAATGTTGAAAAGCTGGCAAAACCATTTGAATTTTTCTTATCGATAAATTTGCTTTGCATCATCCAAATTTGGATAAGATCCGCTCTTTTTCATAATCTCAAGCTTTCAGGTACTTTCTCAGTTGGTCTTATTGACCCTCGGTATATCCTGATTCAACTTTCTAATGATCTAGATTATTCATGTGCTTTTTCACAACATTCTTATTACGTCTTTAATAGTCAAATACGTTCATTGAAGTGGTCATCCCTCTTTGACATTAAGGAAGAATCTCCTATTGTCCCTGTGTGGTTATCTCTTCCTAAAATGTGCATTCATTTTGTTACCCATCATGTGCTTTTTGTTGTTGGGGCTTTATTTGGTCGCCATTGCACGACTGTTTATCACCGAGATCTCACCCTTCTGTTGCTCGGATCCTCGTGGAATTAGACATAACTAAAAAGTACTCTAAGGAAGTTTGGATTGGCTTGGAAAAATATGGGTATTCGTAGAAGGTTGAATTGGAGAACCTTCCAATTGTTTGTTCCCACTATAAAATTCATGGTCATCGTAATTTATAATGTTTTATTCTCTATCCCCACTTAAAAATATGAAATCTTCCTAAAGAGAATGTTGTTCCTACACATAAGTTGATCCCTACTTATGTTCAAAAATTGGCCTCGGATCTTAAGAATGGTAAGAAGGCTATTATTGAGGTTGATTCCTTAGATATCGGGGTTAATCCCATTGAACAAGTTTCAGCTCCTACTGTTTATATAGATTTGATTGATTTTCAAAATGGGAAGGATGAGTTACCTCTTTTTCCTTCTTTAAATTTGAAAATTTCTAATACGAAGACTAATAAATTTTCAAAGTTATTGGAAGGGGATTCTATTTTCTTTGACTCTATTCCTGCATCTTTGCTAGCTTTGATCGATGAAAATGAAGCTTTTAATGAAGATTTTAATGATGTCAGGCATGCTAAAAATATTTCAGATCTGGATTTAACTACTTGTGCTTTAAATGATTCTAAATCATCACCATCTTTCATTTCTAATCTTGATATTCATGTTAATCCTACATTTCAACTTAATACGGATTTAGAAGAGGGTGAACT
Source organism: Cymbidium sinense (assembly GCA_021442155.1). Lineage (NCBI taxonomy): Eukaryota > Viridiplantae > Streptophyta > Magnoliopsida > Asparagales > Orchidaceae > Cymbidium > Cymbidium sinense. Next base: position 24,074,969 of record CM038222.1, read on the forward strand.
CCCCTCCAGACACTTGGAGAATTCTCCTAAATTTGTGACCAATGCTACTAAATCTCACTTGGATGGCGACTCTAGGGGAATAGAGAATGGTTTTCGAACTTATCATGCTAAAAAGAAAAAAAAGTGTTAAAATTACTCTCCTAAATTATCCAAAAACACTAGATCTACTGCGGCCTCTCACTCCTCTCTTAATTAACCTTTGCTTAACTCCCTTTTTTTACTTATGTTTAATTTTCTAATTTGGAATATTAGAGGGATCGGTACCCTGTCTATTCGTAATCATATTTGAAATCTTTGTCACATTCATAATATTTATTTACTTATTATTCTGGAGTCTCTTATTCATTCAAAAAATTAACCATGTTCCTAGAATGATCGACTTCAATAAAATTTTCTATAATGTTAGTAATAAGATTTTGTGTTTTTGGAATAATTTCATTGAGGTTTTTATTATTGATGATTTTCAACAAGTTGTCAATGTTCAAATCTTATATGACTATTGTGTTTTGGGCTCTTTTATATGCTTCCTACTATAGATCTAGAAATCTTCTTTGGGATAATTTGAGGAATTTTGCTACTTTGATCAACAAACATTTGTTTATGGGTGGTGATTTCAACACTATTTTATTCTCTCAATGAAGTTGTGCTTCTCTATATTCATTCCATGAAAGATTTTTCCACTATGATCCTTGATTGTAATTTGATTGATATTGGCTTTAAGGGTTCTAATTATACTTGGCAAAACTCTATACTTTAGCAAAGGTTGGATCGGATTCTTTTTAATACTCATTGGATTACTCAATGGCCTATTACTTCTGTTGATCCTTTAAGTAAAACCTTGTCTGATCATACTCCTCTTCTGGTTTCTATTAAAGATAATTCTAATAGATTACATAAATACACTCTTTTTAGATTTCATAACATGTGAATTTAGCATATTGATTCTTTTGATGTTGTGGCTAATAATTGGAAAGCTCCTTTACATCCTCATAATTTGATTATGGGGATGAATAGACTTTGGTTTAAACTTAAAAGACTTAAAAATAAAAATTTTGTTGGTGGAATAAGCATTATTTTAATTACCTTTCTGCTACTATTAAAGATATTGAAAAATTGGTTTGTGATCTTGAAATCTCTATTATGTCTGATCCTTCTAAGATTAAGGACTTCACTGAGGTGAAAGGCAAACTTATTAATGGAAGAGACTTACTTGTGCCAAAAGCTACTAGTAAGCATATTGCGGATGGCTATAGGAATACTAGGTATTTTCATGCTTTAGTTAATAAAAAGAGAGCTTCAAATAATATTCAAAAAGTCAAAGATGACAATGGTGTTTGGATTATGAAGAATAATGATATTAAGGAATTAGTTATAAATTACTTTAGAAATATGCTTAGCAAGAGTTGCTCTAATGAAGCAATTTCTAAATTGCATTCGATTCCTTCCATTATTACTAATGATGATAATTATTTGCTTACCATTGTGCCTAATGAAGATAAAAATGTTGCAAGTCCTTAATAGCATGAATATAGATGTTGTCGCTAGTCTGGAGGGTTTCACTACTCTATTTTTTCAAAAATGTTGGTTCAATAATAAAAATGATTTGATTGAGGTTGTGGTTGTTTTTTTTAATGGTAATCCTCTTCCTAGATATTTTTATGGTACTTACATCGTTCTCATACCTAAGAAAGATAATTCAAACTATTAAAGTGATTTTAGACTTATTCATATTTGCACTTTCTTCAATAAGTTGATTTCCAAAATTCTTACCAATAGGCTTAGTCCTTTACTTAACAAAATTATCTCTCTCAACCAAACTAGTTTTTGTTAGAGGTAGATCTATTTCTGATAATATTTTACTAACCTAAGAATTAATTCATGATACTGATGCCAAGACTAGAGGTGGAAACATTCATTTCAAATTAGATATTACCAAAGCCTTTGATAACATTTCTTAGGACTTTCTTTACCATATTTTGAATTTATTTGGTTGATAAATTTATTTTTTTTAATTAAAAATTGTATTAATAATGCTTGGTTTTTGATAATGCTCAATGGCGAAGCCTTGGGATTCTTTCCCTATTCCTATGGCTTAAGACAAGGGGATCCTTTATCTCATGCTTTATTTATTATCATTGTTGAGAACTTATCTAGGAGCATCAATGATTTATTCTTTAACAAACCTATTATATACTATAGAACTCTTGGTGGTCCTCCTTAGATGATTTTCCCATTCATCATCAATGGTAGAGATACTTCTATCAAAAGCTATTTTATCACATCCTCTCATATCTCCAATAATAAAATCAATAAAATCCTACATATCACTAATTTTAAGCATCAACACTTACCTCTAAAGTACTTGGGTGCTCCTTTGAAGGCTGTAATGATCCCATCTCTTATCGAGTTAATAAAAAAATTATAAATTAATTTTTTTTGGGAATTCCATTTACTTTCCTTTGGTGGCGGGCTCACATTTCCTAAAAGCACTCTCAATTCAATGTCTCTCTATTTGATTCAAACTATTATCCCCACTAATGTTACTCTCATCAGAATTGATTGCTTATTTAATAAATTTTTTGGGGCTCATATAACTCTACCAAAAGAATGCATTGGACATCTTGGCATAAATATTGTGGTCCTTTAGGATGCAAACCTATTCATGAAGTTATCACTACTTTCTATCATAAGCTTTGTTGTAATTTTAGAAAAAATGATAGCCTTTAGGTTAATTTTATAATGGAAAAATATTGCTAAGGTAAACACCCTCTTATCTGTGCCTATGAAGTTGGTGACTCTCCAGTTTGGAAAAGGCTTTGCTTCATTAAATGGGTTGACGAATCCTTAATATCTTGCAGTATTCATTCTGGTGCTTCTTTCTTTTGGCAAGACAGCTGAACTAGCAATGGCTCTATTGATACCCTTTTATCTACACACTCTACTACTGCTACCAAAGTTAACTCTTTTTGGCTTAATAATAATTAGAATGAAAGTAAATTTGAGAATTATATCCCTATTTCTTTTTTTGACAATTTTAGAAATATCCCCATTTCTTCTAACTAACCTGATCATATTCTTTTTAAGCTTTCATATGATTGTGATTTTGTTCTTAAAGAGGTTTGGAATTTTATTAGAGTTAAGTAGAACCCCTCCAATGTCTTTATTAAACTTTGGAACAATATCATTCTCATTTCCTATTTTATTTTAGCTTAGAGGACTTTGAATAACAATATTCTTGAGGGATCTTTGCTTTGGATAAAAGGGTTATTGACTATCAAAATTTTATTATTGCTTTCATATTGAAAATGTAAATCATGTTTTTGTCAATGGTGGTATTGCTTCTAAAATAAGGCTTTGGTATGATGATTTATTTAATACCAATTATTTTTATGGTTCTCTTTCTTTGTATCAACTTCTTGAAGTTTTTTTAAAATAATTGTGAAAGGTCATATCAAAGTTTTAATTGCTATTACCCTTCTTTGATTTTTCTAGATGGATAGAAATGATGCTAAATATCGTGACACTTCTATGAACCATAAAAGGGTCTTGGATAGAACTAAAGATAAAATTCATGCTTTGTTTAATGCCAATCTTATTAGTAACATTCAATTTAGAGGCTATAAATTTATGGCAAAAAATTGAGTATCATTCTGCTAGACAACTTGATTAAAGTTAATGCTGATGGTTTTTTAGCTTCCAATAAATATGGCTATGGTGGTATCCTTAGGGATTCTAAAGGTGCTATCACTTGTGCTTTTTCCTATCATCTCAAAGCCTATTCTATTATTTTTGTTGAGCTTATGGTTGTTAATAAAGCTATTGAAATTTGTTTGACTAGAGGTTTTCTCAACATCTGGTTTGAAGTTGATGCTCTCTTACTTCTTTACATGCTTAATTCCAATAGAAATGGGAATGTTAAATTATTTTATCTCCTTAATCATACAAAAAATATTCTTTTTCAAATTTGTTTTAAAATTTCTCACATCCTTCATGAAGGTAATGCTTGTGCTGATTTCTTGGCTAATTTAGGTGCCAACCTAACTGAGTTCACTTTACTTGACAACGAAACATTGGCTAGACTATTAAGAGGCTTAGTTAATCTGAATAATACTGGATTGCCTTATCTTAGATTAAAATTTTTTAGCTTAGTTTCTTTTGTGTTGGTTTTTGATGAGCCTTTGCTTTTGTTTGCCCTTCGTTAAACCCTCTTTGGGTTGTGGTTATAAACTTTGTTTTCTCTTATTGGCCTAAGCTGGGTTATGTTTTTGATCTATTAGTTTTGGATTAGCCTAGTTTTTGCTACCTGGTGGTTATTGTAAGTGCAGTCTAGGTTGTTTTGGTTTTTTTATCTTGGTGGCATCTATCTGTCTGGTTGGGTGGTTAACACAAATTTCCTTTGGATATTTTTATATACTCCTTTTGGGTTGTGGCTATGACTGCTATAGGTTTTTTTTATATATGGGTTTTACCTCTTTTTTGGATTACTATGGTGGTTAATAGGGTGGCTTTGTTTGCTGGCTGGGTTGGCTGACAGTTTTGGCTAGTTGGGTTATTTGGATGGGTTGTTGTTTTGGCTATTTTCTTCATTGTTTGTTGGTGACTGATCAACGGGGTTGTTGATGGTTTATCTCAAGCTTGATTTTGGCATCATGGAGGTTATTGGTTGGCTGTTATTTTCTCTATTTTGTTGACTGGGGCTTGGTGGTCATTTTTGTTGATTTTGTTTTGTTTTTTTTATTATGGTTTTAACCTCCTCCTATATTGTCCTTCCTCTTTTGGCTATAATGGCTTTGGGTTTGGGTATTTTCTTGGATTGGCTAGTTGAAGATTGTTTGTGTTAGTTGGCTTAGGTGCCTTTATTTGTTCACTTGGTTCTATCTTACTAGGCTTTGTACCTTTTCATCTTTGGTTGGCTTTTCTACTTGGATTGGGTTTTCTTTTTCCTTGGTTGGGTTTGGAAATTGCTGTCTACTTTTACCCTTTCCCTAGCTATCTTACATGATTTTGGTTTGATGACTGTCGTTGGTCTTTACAGTAACTTGGGTTTTCTTCTGCTGTGGTGGTTGGCTAGGAGGATATGTTATCGGTTTGGTTATTGTATTGGTTGGTTGGTTGGTTGAGGGTGGCTATTTTGGCCAATTTTTCTTGCTCCTTTGGTGAATGTTATGGGAACCTGCTAGTGTTCTTTCAGTGACCTATATTTATGGTTTCCTCTTGGTTTGTTTTATCTCTCTTGGCTACAGCTAACCCCCCTTTTTTCTATTTCAGTGATAGCCTTGCTTCCCGCCCCTTTTCAAGTTAGGCTGGGTGTTTTTACTAGCTCATTTTTCTCCTTTATTGGTGGAGGATATGAACACTTGTATTTTTCTATTTTGCTCTTATTTATCTCTGGTTTGTGTTCTTACCCCTGTCATGATGCTTGCTCTTTTGGATTTTGTTATTCCTTTTTGGTGGTGGCTTTGGTGGTGCTCCTAATGTACTACTACTATCCCTGATGGTTGGTTGATTATCTTCCTTATTAGGCTTGGTTGTTCTGGTGGCTTGGTGGTTGGTTGTTGTATTTACTATTTGGAGGATTTTGCAGCCTTGTTGGATGAAGGACTTTGGATGATGGGCTACATGATGTATGCTAGCTTTGATGGCCTTGATGTTTCCCACTATTTCATCTTTTGGGTGGTAGTGTTATATGTAATTGTAACCCTTCTCCTAAAGTTTGGCTTCACACATATAGTGTTGCTCTTTGAGATGATTAGAACTGAGGCTGAGCCTTTTCTTTACTTTACTCCTTCTATTTGCTCTTACTTTTTATGCTGGCTTAATTATACTCATCCTTTCAAAGGTATGTTATAGATTTCTTTTATAAGTAGAGAGAGTCTTGTAGGCGGATCTTGCAAGTATCAGAAGGACCAAATGAAGTTTGCTGGTGCTCACATTGATTTTCTGTTGTTGATTTTTTGGTTTTTCTTTTGCTTTCTTTCCTTCATTATTGTAATAGTTAGGGGTTTATCTCTTTAGGATTTATTGTAGCACTTTGAGCATTAGCTTAGAGATTTATGCCCTCTAAGGACTTTTTATGTTTTCTTTGTGGCAATAAAAATTTACATAATTTCCTTAAAAGAAGCTCTAAACTAACCCTAAACCATAAACCATAAAAAGCTAAAAACCTAGACTTAAACTAAACAAAACCTAAAAATAAAATAAAATAAAAACATAAATTAAAACATAAACCTAAACATAAACCTAAAGAGAAAATAAAAAAATAAAAACTAAACAAAAATAAAATAAATAAAAATCTAAACTAAACTAAAAGAATAAAAATCCAAAATAAAATAAAAACTAAACCTAAAATTAAAATAAAATAAACCTAAAATAAAATAAAATAAAAACTATATAAAGAGCACAATAAAAATAAAATAATAAACCTAAATAATAATAATAGATAAAATAAACTATAACAAAGAAATAAAATAAACAAAATAAACCTAAACCTAATAATTTACTTAATTTTAAAAAAATAAAAAATTAAAACAAGTAAAAAAATTAAATAAAAAACCATAATCAAAACCCCAAATCATAAACCCTAAACCCTAAATTTACAAACCTATATCCTAAATCCTAAACCCTAAATCCTAAACCATAAACTTAAACCCTAAACCCTAAAACCCTAAACCCTAAACCCAAAACCCTAACCCCTAAGCCTTAAACCCTATACCCCAAACCTTATACCCTAAACCATAAACCCTAAATACTAAACCATAAACCATAAAAACCTAAAAACCTAAAAACCTAAACCTAAAATAAATAAAACCTCAAAGTAAAATAAGTAATATAACTTAAACCAAAATAAAATATAAAATAAAATAAAATAAAAACATAAACTAAAACCTAAACCTAAATGTAAACTTAAACCTAAACCAAAAAAAGAAAATAAAATAAAAAATAAAAACTAAACTAAAATAAATAAAATGAAATCCTAAACTAAACGTAAAAATAAAAAACCTAAATAAAATAAAAACTAAACCTAAAAAAAAAATAAAAATAAACCTAAAATAAAATAAAATTAAAATTAAATAAAAACTTAAACCTAAAAATTAAACAAAAAATAAAATTTAAAAAAATAATTGAAACCCTAATCTAAATAAAAACTTAAACCTAAATGTAAACCTAAAATAAACTAAGCATAAACTTAAACATGAAGCAAATAAAATAAAATAAGCTAAAAATAATCCTAAACTTAAAAATAAAGCTAAAATAAAAACCTAAAACCTAAACCTAAAAACATAAAATAAAAACCTAAACCTAAACCTAAAAATAAAAAATAAAGCCTAAACTTAAAAAATAAATGGTAACCTAAAGCCTAATCTTTGATCATCGATGGCTAGTAGTATCCTAGTCTCTTGATCTTGGCTTTTATCTTCGGACTTGATTGGTTGGCTCCACATAATCCTAAGTGTACCTCGATCATAATCTTATGGGCTTCATGCTTGTATAAATAACATAACCACATATGATCGAAAGACCACCGACACAAGACACCATCCACAAGCTTGTAGGAAAGTGCACTCTACTTCATATGATGGGCTTGGAACTTCTCTTGAGGTAGTTTGCCTTTATTTAGGTAATCCATTAATGGTTGCGTCCAATCTAACTCCTCATCCTTCTTTGCAATGGCAACCTCCTTCTCAAGAGAGTACTTTTTGATGAGTTCAATATCAAAAAGGGATAATACTTGTCTATTTTGGACCTTTATTGATATGTACTCATCCTCCGGACATGCCAACTCCTTGGCAAGCTTGGCTAAGGCATATGCTACGGTGTTCTCTCCTTGAGGAATCTTATAAATGGTAACCTTTGGGATTTGGGCCAACAACTCCATGGTGTACTTGTGGTAATGATGGAGCTTGGGCTTTAAAACTTTATTGGACTCAATGATTTGGTTGATAACTAGTTAAGAATCCCCAAAGATGTTGATGTTCTATATGCTTAGAGTAATGACTAACTCCAAACAAGCAATCAAAGCCTCATATTCGACTTCATTGTTCATGTAAGGATTAGACAGATGATATCAGAATGATCAAAACTACATTCAAATGGTCAAAAATAAATCAAACTAAATCAAATTAAATCAATACCCTTCCTAAGCGATATGACCTATCTCATTAACTTAGCCAAATCTTAATCCAAATCAAGTCAAACAAAATTGATTTTCTCAAAAATCAATCATATTTTCAATCATCTTCAAAAATCTAAATGAAATATACATTTAAATCTTCAAAACTAAATCAAACCAAATCAAAATCCAAACTTAAGCCACATGACCAAACTCCATGGACTTAGCCAAATTCCTACATTCCAAAACCCAAATTCAGTTTATTTTCTCAAGAATCAATCATACCTTAAACTATATTCATAAATATAAATGAAATCTATAATAATCAAGCCAAACTAAGATCAACCCAAGTCAAACCCAACTTAACCCTTTTGACTTGAAATGTTCAAATTATTCAAAATGCATTTAAACCCAAGCCAATTGCAATTAAATCATATATCAAACCCAAGTCCATATATAAACTCAACTAAATCAAAACCAACCCAAAATCAAGCCAACTAAACCCAATTGGTCCACTTTACCCAAAGTGGCCAATTTTACCTGTCTGAGCGAATTTCTAATAGTCCTACCCAAATTTGATTGAACCAAGCCCATCAAAACCTCCCATCATGATTATTGATTACCCTAAGTTGATCAATTGTCCCAAATTAGGTCAAACCAAGTCAACTTGATCATTTGACCAAGTCAACCACTTAACCTATATGAATCTAAACCTAGCCAAATCACAACCTAAGCCAAATATCTTAAAACCAATGATTCATACTAAATCAAAATCAATATTTGAATATGACTTTACCTTCAACTGAGTCAAACAAAACCCAATTGGCCCTCTTAACCCAAGTTGACCCAAATTGACTTAAAAGACCAAATTGGGTCAAATCAAAATATAAATCAAATTGATTGCAACCAATGGCTCAAGTTCATTCCAAATTGATTATTGAATTTTACCAAAGCCATGGTTGGACCCAATTGAACCCAGTTGATCTACTTAGCCCAATTTGACCTAAAGGTTTAAGTTTTCCTAAATCAAAACCAATCCAAATTAATTTAAACCAAAGATTAAAATCATCTTCAACTAGTCCACTAAACTCCAACCAACACCCAACCGAAGCTAATTTTGCTAATAAAATCAAATTGGTCAACTTAACCCATTTGACCTAAATGAATTCAAATGAGCCCAAATTAAATCTAAGCCAAACTAAACCAACCCAACAAAACATCCGAAATGATCATATGAACTTAACCCAACCCTTGGTTTGACCAAATTTGACCAATTGGTCAACTTGACTCAACCTAACCCAATTTGACCTAAATGAGCCAAATTGAGCCAAACCTAACGAAATCAACTCCAATTAACTTGAAAATTTGGCTAACCAACTTTTAGCTCATTTAAAATCTACTCAAATCAAACCTAGCCAAATGATCATTCTACCTTTGGGTCAAGGGCATCACATGTGACAAATCACCCATGGAAGTGGTCATTTCCATTCCCTGGCCACTTGGTAATCTCCCAATGGTTCACCTAGGTACCTAGGATGCTGCCCAACCTGACCCAAGGGCTGGTTGGGTAGGCCATGACCCATGGGAGGTGAAATCACATCACCTTCCCCATTGGAGAATTTAAAACCCATAAGACACCCATGATTCCTCCTTGGCAGCCACCTCCAAACCTTCAACCAACCAAGCCAAGCAAACTCACCTCCTCCCTGGCACCCATGACTCCTTGAGATGGCCGGATGGCCACTAGAATCTAAACCCGATCCCACATCAAAGAAATATGAAGGGGGGTATACACCCCCTCATTTCCACTCAAACACACACAAAAATCATTCCTCAGAGCCTTAGCTACACAAGATAAGCCGCTAGAGCTATTTCCTAAGCTCCCAAGCTCATTCCTCGATCAAAAAATGCCATTCCCATCAGTCCCAAAATATGACACTACCATTTTTGACCTAGCTTTCTCATTTCTCTATCAAACACAAATTTACTTTGCACGTACCATCTTTAGGCTACGTCGAGCAAGAACGAAGCATCTCCTAAGCTTCCCGTGCACTGGAGGTGGGACCTCGATCAAAGCCATGCTCCAAATAGTTAGTTCATGGATTTTGAGAATAATGAGGAATTGATCTAGTTACTTCTCAACAAGGCTTCATCTCCAATAGATGAAGCTTCCTCAATTGTTCGAGCTACTAGTCTTTAGCTCTGACTAGTATGCTTCCAAAACGGAACCTTAGCCAAAAATGGGTTGGAGATTTTTGAAGAAAACTTACATCTAGTGTGATATTGACCGTTAGATCCTCTCCGATCGATATCATCTAAGTGTGGGATCCTTTGGATTTGATCTAAGCTCAGGAAAGCTCAGATCAAGTGAGCAATTATGGATGGACTCCATTTTCTCTCACTCGCATGATGTTAGATCAAGTACCATTGATTCAGCATGATAGAAATGGATAATCGTGATTAAATCCACCAGATCCATCTAATTTAATCTTATTAAGTTATCAAATTAATCATAGTCATTCGATCATAGAATGGATGGTGGAAAAGAAAGAGCATCCACTGCCGCCACATAAGCGCTGAGTTGGATAAGTTTTAAGTAGCCAGTCTCGTGATGCCATGTGGAAAGCATGGTATATGTGGGACAAGCATCATCGCGTCATGTGGCACTAATAGGATTAGGCTTTAATTAGGCTTATTTAATCATTTTTAATGGCTAAAAATTCTAAAAATCATAAAAAATCATAGAGAAATAAAATAATGCAAATAAATACTAATTTTAAAAGTATTTTAGAGGAGAATTAATTAAAAATTATCTTAACTAATTTTGAATAGTAATTAAGGTTTAATTACTTTTTAATTACTTGAGCAATTAATCCTAAATTTTGTGAGTTAATTTAATGGAATGACCTCTACCTCCCATGATTTTCTTGGGATTTATTGCTCACTTAATTAAGAAAATTGACTAATTAAACCTTAACTGCTCTTTTAAGTTAATTAATGATTAATTAATCCCATGAATAGTGATATATTAATTAATTAAGTTTATCAATCATTGTCAGTAAGTGAACAAAGGAATAATGTTGGGACCCCTTTCCCTAAGTTTATTTCACACTTTTTTAAAATAAAATTAATTAATAGTTAACTAATTAATTAAATCACTTAATCAAATTGAAATCATAATCACATTAAACCTTAATTAATTAAATCATGAGGTAGATCTTTAGGTGTTTAATAACCTAAAGGAGTTTAATGAAATTATGGTTAGTCCATATGTGTGGGAGAACCATAAGAGTAATTAATTAAGACTCTTAATCTAATTTAATATCAATCATGAGCTAATTGATGTAGGCCCCTATTATTTCCTGCGATTAACGCAAGTTTATTTTTCATGCATATCATGATGGCTCATAATTATTTAGTTAATTACATTATGGTGAGATTGGTAAGGGTAATTAATTCATCTAATTAAAGGTTCAACTTAATTAACCCATAAAATCAACTTAATTACATTTGCTTAAATTAAATTAAATCACTAATGTGGAAATTGGTTTAAAATAGCAAGTGATGATTTCACTTCTCCTCCTTAAATCAAATTAAATCCAAAACTTAATTAATAAAAAAGCTTTGGTTTGCTTTAAATAATCTTATTTGACTAGATTGTCCTTAAGAACTAGTTTGGTTGAATGAATCACATGCTTGTATTTTATTATCCTCTTTCCAATCATGTTAAATTTGGTATGTCATTTGAATTCATGCATCTATCTTTTCAAAATCAAGTAAAATAAAATGGATTTCATTTTTGTAAGCTTGCATGTGTTGATTTAATTTAATATATGCATGGTTATTATCCCTATTAAATCCAAATGTATTTTTCAAAATCTTATAAATGAATAATAATATGTGTTATGATTCTAGTTATAAATACATAAGAAATGCATATGCTTATATTTTAAGTGTATGAATATTGAGTTATCTTTCCTCTATTCATGTGTTGATTTATATAAGATTGAATGGTAATGGGTATATAGTCTGGACATCCTAGGAACACGAGGCTTTAGCTAGCCCTAAAGAGGTCATTTGATTACCTCACTTCTCTAGTTTAATAATAAAATGTACCCATTCGGTTTTATTGTTATGTATTTTAATATTTGAATTTGGATAGAGCTTCAATTCATATATGTAAATGATTTAATAAAAAATATAGATTCTTTGCATGGTTTTCTTTTCCTCATTTATGTATACATCCATGTGTGTCCAAGAAAAGCAAGTATATAGTTTGGACATCCCAAAAATACAACGCTTTAGTTAGCCCCAAGGAGGTCATTTGATAACCTCACTTCCTTAGTTTAACAGTGACATGTACTTGCCTATATCTTTGTACATATATATGTATATGTCATTAGTGAATGAAAATCCCATTTTACATTAAAATTGCATGCATTCATAATTGACTAAATGTTTGAATTAATGAGCCATATGATTTGGAGCTTACTTCATATGTTCATGTATACAAATTTACATATGTTTGAATGCAAATGGGTATATAATCTAGACATCCTGAGAATATGAGGCTTTAGCTAGCTCCAAGGAGGTCATTTGATTACCTCACTTCCCTAGTTTAACAACAACACATGCTTATTTAATTCAATCTTATGTCCTTTTTCAATAAAAATTTGGATAAAGTTTTAAATTAATAAATTTAAATAATTCAATCAATAAAAATATGAAATCTAAACATATAGATACATTCATCATTTAAGTGTGCTAAAATATGTTGCATGTATAAATACACCCATGACTAAATCATATGCATGTTACATGTGATGGAAAGGAATGATTTAATATATGTCATGTGGTAGTAATTCAATTAAATTAGCCTGAAGATGCCTTTTATTTTGAATTGGATTATTTAAAGTGAACCTAAACTTAGGATTAATTAAATCATTTAATAAGCTATTTACTAAGGAGAACTAAATCAAATTAATATACTTTAGAGAGTGACTTAAGGTAGGGTTGAAAGGGGGAAATCCTCTTTTCCTCTCTTTATAACACTTAGTTGCTACGTAAAATCAAATAAAACAAAAGAATACACAAATTAAAATTCTCAAATCAATTAAACTACTTCAAGTGAAATCATACTTTCATGTTAAATTGAATCCTTCTACACTTAGAAAATACAACACTAATATGACACAAGACTTAATAAACACAATAGAATTATGTCACCACTTCTACCTCTAAGTTAGGATAGTGTATGATGTGATGTATGTTTTGTTTTATGATGATAGGCCAATATCAGCCTAATCATGTTTTTTAGGGGATTATGCTTAAGGGATACTTAAAAATAAATGTGAATGCTCTTTTTGCAGGTTACTTAAATCCTTAAGAATAATCCAAGTTAGGACAGGTGGACTTAGTTACCCATGTGTAGGGTGCTAAGTCCAAATTATAAATACAAATGCTTGAGATTATATGCATATTTAGCTAACCTCTATTTTACAGGTGTAGTTAGATTAACTTTTCTCACATAAATGTAATTTTTGTAATATGAATTAGTATTAGTGCTATGGAGGATTAGGATGAGGAATGGCCAGAAGGCTTTGTCCTGGGGTGCCTTATGATGCCTTTGAAGTAAGCACCATCCAAATCAAAGAAGGAACCAAATCAAAAATGGAGATATGAAAAAATAAGACCACCATAACATTTAATACAATTATAATTAATCTTTCATATTCAAAGTTGTATAAGGGTAGAGCTCGGCTACATATCTTTTCTCTCTTTAGGTTGTACGGTGGTACCTGATTGCATCGACCTTTTATTCTTTTATGATAGTTTATATAATTGTTTGATGTTATGTTTACATTGTGCATTAAGATGACATGCTTTTCATAGTTTCTTAGATGATTGATGCTTTAATGTGTGGCCTAGATACAATTAGGCTCTTAGGATAAAAATAACTTTTTTGCCAAACTAATTACTCATAAATAAATTTGAAATAACTCATAACGTCATCATAAAGCATAAGACATAAATAAGATAATTAAAATATTTAGCAACCCCTTAGTTGTATGGTTGTATGTTTCACATCAAGCATGCATATTATTTCTCTCTTGAATATGAAGGATCTCCATCCTTGCATGATAAAGGAATACTTGGCATGTTAGGGCATCCCTTGTCGTGGAGAACACCTTCTTATAGCTGATTTGACCCATAACCTATTTCATCATGCATTTAGGCATAAAAAGTCCTAAAGCCTCTGTCAAAATGATTTGCTTAAAATGAAATAAAATTTGAAAATATTTTGCATCTATAAATTAAGTCATATGCTCATACCACTAATGCTCTTATCTCTTAGGGAATGTGTTTAAGACTTTAGTCTCTTTCTAATAAAATAACCACCATAGCTATCTTACAATTGAAATGACCAGAACACATGGTTTTAAAATTGTAAGAGGTGTTAGTTGGTGGTCACTCCATGTAGTTATAAGTCTAGAAGTCTGACAATTTATTCTCTCTTATGGAGGTAAACCCTTATGTCCATCTATCACTTAGATTTAGGTCGTGGTTTAGCTCGTACTAAAGATTCCTAAATTTAGGATCCGAGGTAACTATTTCATTTAGGCTATGAGCATAAATCCTCACCTCTTGGGCATTACCACAACCTTGTATTGGTGGTTTATAAGCCCTAGTAAACTATTAAATTTCAACTCAAAACATAAAAATCTCCTCAACTTCAAAATTATTAAGCCCAAGCCCAACCATAGGATATATTGGAATGTTGACTAGGCTTCCTAGTATCATGAGCATTTCCTACTTATTTCAATTGGAATCCAAAAATAAGTCATCTCCTTGAACTTTTCCAAATGATTTTCCAAATACAACCAATCTTTTGATAGTCTAACCTTAAAATCTTTGGAAATGACAATTGTCTACTTTAATTGAGAGTATTCTTAGGAAATTCTATTTCCTAAGATGTAATTAACTATGGAGGCTTGCCTCCATAGTGAACTTAAGAACATGGTTTAATATAAACTCTGCATAATTCATCTATTTAAAGTAGGGGAAAAATCTCATGTACAGTCAAAGACCTATCATGCATTAGGAGTCCTTATTAGGTGATTAAGTCCACTGTAGGGTGATGCCTCTATCTTTTGAGAGAGTATATCATACCTCAATGTTGTACTCGATCCCCTCAAAAAGGACCCCCCCTACATTTATAAATAAACACCATAAGGCCCTCTGCCTTGTTCATTAAATCCTCTTAACATCATCCTTTCTTTTAGGAATTTGGAGATGTCGATCCTCAAGAAGGCA
This sequence comes from Cymbidium sinense, assembly GCA_021442155.1. Lineage (NCBI taxonomy): Eukaryota > Viridiplantae > Streptophyta > Magnoliopsida > Asparagales > Orchidaceae > Cymbidium > Cymbidium sinense. Next base: position 24,090,393 of record CM038222.1, read on the forward strand.
AGGGTTCTTAGACTCATAATGTTGACTGAGACACCTGGGTCAACTAGAACTTTTAATTACTAGAGCCTAAGAGGCCAGAGGAAGTGGGACTCGTTGAGTTTGTTTCATCACAATGAGGTGCTTCTGACACCCTCGGTGAGCTAAACCTCTTGATGAAGAGGTGCTTGACTCAAAAGCCTTCAATTGGGAAGTTCATACTAATCAAATGCAAACTTCTAGAAATAGAAGAAGTGCGTTCATCGATGTTACTTGACTCTAAAGTGTGCAATCTATTATCGTGGGCACCCACTACATCAAAGATCTTGGATGGTGGCACAAAATAAATGAAATAATAACTAAATAAAACATAAACCTAAAATAAAACTAAAATAAATTAAAAAAGTAAAACCTAAACCCTAAACTAAAAAAAAAACCCTAAACCTAAAATAAATAAAATAAAATAAACAAAAACCTAAACTAAAATAACTAAAACCTAAACCTAAACCTAAAATAAACTAAACCTAAACCCTAAACTAAATAAAATAAGATAAACTAAAAATAAACCTAAGCCTAAACTATAAAAAAATCTAAAAATAAACCTAAAATAAAAACCTAAAACCTAAACCTAAAAAAATAAAATAAAAAACCAAACATAAACCTAAAAATAAAAAATAAAAAATAAAACCTAAACCTAAAAAATAAACTAAAAATAAAACTAAACTAAAAGAAACATAAACCTAAACCTAAACGTAAAAAAAAAACTAAAATAAAGAGAAACATAAACTAAAATAACTAAACTAAGCTAAATAATAATAAAAAATAAACCTAAATAAAATTAAAAAATAAAATAAACTAGAATAAATAAAAAATAAAATAAATAAACTAAATTAACCTAAACCCGCTGGTTATGTAATTAAAAAAAACTGCTAAACCTTAAACCATAAATCCTAAACCTTAAACCCTAAATCCTAAACTAGCCCAAAACCCTAAACCCTAAACCTTAACCCTAACCCTAAACCCTAAACTGTAAACCCTAAACCCTGAAACCCTAATCCATAAACCCTAAACCCTAAAACCTAAAAATCCTAAAACTTAAAGCCTAAACCCTAAACCCTAAACCCTAAAATAATCCTAAACCCAAAGCTGACCCTAATTTAAACCTAAAAAAATAAAATAAAATCCTAAACCTAAACCTTAAAATAAAAATAAAGCCTAAACCGAAATAAATAAAACTCAACTAAAAATTAAACCTAAACCTAAACCTAAACCTAAAAAATAAGCTAAAATAAAAAACCTAAACTATAATAAAATAGCCTAAAATAAATAAACTAAACTAAATAAAAATAATAAATAAACATAAATAAAAATAAAAAATAAAATAAACTAAATAAAAAAATTAATTAAATAAACTTAAACTTACTGGTTTACTTAATTTAAAAAAACTAACATAAAGCTAAGCAACCCTACCATAAGTCTTAAACCTAAACCTACTGGTTTGCTTGATTTAAATACCTTATCTAAAACTTAAACCCTACCTCCTCCTTAATCCTGGGCTAAAAATAAATAAAGTAAAACCCTACCACACCTACCCACTCCCTCTACTGACCCTCATCCTGGGCCCTACCATAACCCTATCCCACCCAACCCAACCATCCCAGACCACAAACCCTAAACTCAGCACACTCCACCAAATCCAAACCACCCAACCCAACCCTCCATACCCAACCCTAAAATCCTCCAATGCTTAACCACTCCCTAAACCCTAAACTTTAAACCCAAAGGCTAAAACCTACATAAAATAAAATAAAACTAACCACAATACAACCAACCTAAACAAACTAAAATTTAAAACCTCAACTAAATACAAATCTAAAATAAATTAATCTAAACAAAATAAAAAATAATCCAAAATAAGAATAAATAAAATAAACTTAAATAAACAAAAAAATAAAATAAGTAAACCTTAAACCTAAACCTAATTTACTTAATTAAAAAAAAGCTAAACCCAAATCCTAAATCATAAAAGCTAAACCCAAATAAATCTTAAACCATAAACCCTAAACTAAGTAAACCATAAACCCTAAACCTACAACACTAAACTACAACCTAAACATAAAATAACATTATGGAGGTGGGAGGAACTACAACCATGGTGGTGGAAAGAGATAATATGATGGTAGATCCCCTAAAGAGGCTTTATGGGAACTAGAGAAACTAAAGAATATCATACTTCTTAAACTGTGTCTTTATAATAGAGAGAGTTCTTGTTATCAAGGGTTTTCAATTTTCTCTATGGATGCTCATTTTTTATCTATGTCATCGCTTGCGTCTTAAAAAACTTGGTTATTTACTTGGTTGATGAAATTGAGAAGAAGAAATGTTGAATCTGAATTTGTTCTCTATGAAAAGAATAACCAAAAACCCTAAACTTTAAACTAAAAATTGAACCCTAAACCTAAACCATAAACCATAAACCCTAAACCCTAAAAATAATATAGAATAAATAAATAAATAAACCCTAACCCTAAACCCTAAACCTATAACCCTAAACCTTAACCCTAAACCCTAAACTAAACTTTACCTTAAACCCTAACCACAAAAAACCCCAAACCTTAAACCCTAAAATGAACCGTAAACCCTAAACCCAAAAACCCTAAACCCAAAAAATCAACCATGACCTAAACTAAATAAAATAAAAAATAAGTAAATAAATAAATAAACTATACATAAATAAAATAAAAAAATAAGTTAAAATTAAAACCTAAACTAAAACCTAAACTTAAACTTAAAATTAAAATAAGATAAGAAATAACAACAAAAATAAAATAAAATAAATAAATTAAATAAAATAAATAAACTAAATAAAATTAAATTAAAATTAAATAAATAAAAAAATAAATAATAAACTTAAAAAATAAACCTAAAATAAAATAAAATAAATAAAAAAAAAAAAAACTTAAACTAAAACTAAACCTAAATAAAAAACTAAATAAATAAAACATAAAATAAACCTAAAATAAATGAAACTTAAACTAAACTAAATAAAATAAAAATAAAACTAAACCTAAACTACAAAATAAAACCTAAAACTAAGCCTAACTTAAACCAAAATAAAATAAAATAAAAACCTAAACTAAACCTAAAAAATAAAATAATACCTAAACCTAAAAAAAAAAAATAAAACTAAATTTAAATAAACATAAACTAAACCTAAAAAAAATATAATAAAAACCTAAACTATAAAATAAACTAAATAAAAAAATAAAAAAATAAAATAAAACCAAATTAAATTTAAAAAATGAAGAAAACCTAAACTTACTTAATTTAAAAAAACTAAGCCTTAAACCTTACCCTACACTATTCCTAAACCCTAAACCTAAAATACTGACCTACCAACATACCTGACCCTAAACTCTACTATCCACAACCCTAAATCCAACCCAAATCTAAACACTAAACTAAAACCTTCCTAAATCTCTAAGCCCTAAACCCTAAACTAAACCATCTAAACCAAACCAAACCCTAAATCATAAAAAACATGATGCCAAAACCCAAACCTGACTCACCTGACCCAAAAACCAAACCCTAAACCTAAACCCTAAACTAACTGATTAAACCTAACCATAAAACCCAAAACCCTAAACCCTAAACCTAACCACAAACTGAAAAACCAAAATATAATAAAATGTATACCATAATAATGAAAAAAATAAGATAAATGAACATTTAACCTAAACCTAAAAACCTACTTAAAAGAAAAATATAAACAAAACAAATAAATAAATAAACCTAAACTAAACTAAAAATAAGAACCTAAATAAAATAAAATCTTATCCTAAATAAAATAAAAATAACAAAATAAAATAAAACTAAATAAAACCTAAACCTAAAAATAAACCTAATAATAAATAATAAATAAAACTAAACCCTAAAATAAAAAGAAAAAAAATAAAATAATATAACCTAAACTAATAAATAAACTAAACCCAAACCCAAAATAAACTAAATCCTAAACCTAAAATACACTAAACCTAAAATAAACCTAAACTATAAAAAAAAAACTAAAAATAAACTTAAACCTAAATATAAAAAAATACCTAAAAATAAACTAAAAATAAAAACCTAATACCTAAACCTAAAATAATAAAAGTTAAAATCCTAAACCTAAACCTAAATATAAAAAATAAAACCTAAAACTAAAAAATAAAATAAAAATAAAACTAAACTACAAAATTAAACTTAACCTAAAGCTGAACCTAAAAAATAAATTAAAATAAATAAACCTAAAATAAATAAACTAAACTAAATATAAATAAAAATAAACCAAATTAAAAAATAAAAATAAAATAAACTAAAATAAATAAATAATAAACATAAACCCACCATTTTACTTAATTTAAAAAAATATAAAAAATTAAAAATAAACCCTAATAAACCTACAACCTTGAACCCTAAACCCTAAACCCTAAACCCTAAAACCTAAACCCTAAACCAAAAACCCTAAAATCTATAACACTAAACCCTAAACCCTAAACCTAAAGCCTAAAAATGTAAATACCTAAACCTAAAGTATATAAAACCTAAAAATAAAATAAATAAATAAAAGCTAAATCTAAATAAAATAAAATAAAAAAAATAAAAACTTAAACTAAAACCTAAACCTGAACCTATAAATAAAATAAAATAAAAATTCAAATCTAAACTAGCATAAAATAAATAGAAAGCTAAACTAAACTAAAAAAAAAATAAACCTAAAATAAAAAACCTAAGTAATAAAAATTGAAAGTAAAATAAAAACTTAAACATAAAAATAAAACCTAAAATAAATAAAAAATAAATCCTAAACCCTGAACTAAAAAACAAACCTAAACCTAAAATAAAAATAAAATGAACAAAATAAAATAAACATAAACTTAAATTAGAATAAACTAAACTAAAATAAAAAAACCTAAACCTAAACCTAAACCTAAACCTAAAATAAACTAAACCTAATCCTAAACCTAAACTAAATATAATAAAATAAACTAAAAATAGACCTAAACATATACTAAAAATTAAAACCTAAAAATAAACCTAAAATGAAAACCTAAAACCCAAACATAGAAAAATTAAATAAAAACCTAAACTTAAACCAAAATATAAAAAATAAAACCTAAACCTAAAAAATAAAATAAAAATAAAACTCAACTAAAAAATAAACATAAACCTAAATTTAAACCTAAACCTAAAAATAAACTAAAATAAATAAACCTAAAATAAATAAACTAAACTAAATAAAAAATAAAAAATAAGATAAACTAAAATAAATAAAAATAAATAAACCTAAACCTACCGATTTACTTAATTTAAAAAAAAACTCTATCTCCTAAATCCTAAACCCTAAACCCTGAACCCCAACCCTAATAAGTAACCCTAAACCCTAAACCCTAAACGTACAACCTACAACCCTAAACCCTAAACCCTAAACCATAAAACCTAAGCCTAAAGTAACTAAATGAATTAAAAAATAAACCTAAACCCTAAAACCTAATAGTCCTAAACCATAAGAATGGGCAGAACCTTGATGGCAGGAACATCACCGTCAACCAAGCTCAGTCTAGATCTGGTAGTGGAGGCGAAGGAAGAGGCGGTGGTTATCGTAGTGGTGGTGGGGGATCCAGAGTTGCTGGTGGGTATGGAGGTGGTGGTCGGAGCAACGGAGGTTACAACCGTGGTGGTGGCAGAGGCAAAGATTAGGGATATGATGGTGGATCCTGCTACTCGAGAGGTCGAGGTGGTTCTAATGGGAACTGAAGAAAATGAAGAACGATCGATCCGATCTATTGCTTATGGAATAGCGCCTTTATAGTAGAATTAGTTCTAGTTATCTAGGGTTTTTGATTTTCTCTGTGAATGTTCATTTTTGATCTATGTCATTGCTTATTTCTTAGAAAACTTATTGTGTTACTTGGTTGATGATATCAAAAAGAAGAAATGTTCAATCTGAATTTGTTCTCTATTAAAAAAAATCAAAAACCCTAAACCCTAAACTAAAACATGAACCCTAGACCTAAAACCTAAACCCTAAACTACAAAACCCTAAATCCTAAACCCTAAACCCTAAAACCTAAACCCTACACCCTAAACCATAAACCCTAAAATGCTGAAAAACTAAACCTAAATTGAATAAAACCTGAAAACAAAATAAACAAAATAACCTAAACCAAAATAAAATAAAAAATAAAAATCTAAACTAAAACTTAAACCTAACCTAAACCTAAACTTAAACATAAAAAATAAAAATAAAAAAATTAAAACTAAATAAAATAAAATAAATAAAAATCTAAACTAAACTAAGAAAATAAAAAACCTAAACATAATAAAACTAAACATAAAATAAAAATAAAATAAACCTAAAATGAAAAAAAATTTAAAAATAAATTGAAACCTAAACCTAAAAATAAAAAGCAAAAATAAATAAAAAATAAATCTTACACCCTAAAAAAGACATAAACATAAAATAAAAATAAAATAAACCTAAACCAAACTAAAATAAATTAAACTAAAATAAATAAAACCTAAACCTAAACCTAAAATAAACTAAATCAATGCCTAAACCAAAACCTTTAATAAAATAAAATAAACTAAAATATACAAACTAAAAAATAAAACCTAAAATAATCCTAAAACAAAACATAAACCTAAACCTAAAAAAAATAAAATAAAAACTTAAACCTATACCTAAAAATAAAAAATAAAACCTAAACCTAAAAAAGAAAATAAAAAATGAAATTGAAATATAAAATAAACCTAAACCTAAAAAATAAATGAAAATGAAAAACCTAAACTAAAATAAATAAATAAAACTAAATAAAAATAATAATCCTAAATAAAATTTTAAAAAATATAATAAATTATAATAAATAAAATATAAACTAAATAATCCTAAACCTGCTAGTTTACTTAATCTTTTCTTAAAAAAAATTGTAAACACAAAACCCTAAACCTACAACCCTAAACCCCAAAGACTCAACCTTAAACCCATAACCTAGCCATAACCCAAAACCCTAAACCCTAAACCCAAACCCTAACCCTAAACTCCTACAAACCAAACTCCTAAACCCTAAACCCTAATCCACTGACTTCTTAAACCCTAAAAAGCTGGCCTAAACCCTATGTAAACTTCAAACCATATCTTAAAATAAAAGAACTAAAATAATGAAACTATAAAATATTAAAAAAAACTAAAAAAACTAAACCACAAAATAAACCACAAAGAAATAAAATAGCCTAACATAATAAATAAAAGAACCTAAACCTAAATAAAATATAAAATAAAATAAAATAAAAACCTAAAATAAAACCTAAACATAATACTAAAAATAAAATAAAATAAAAATAAAATAAAATAAAAATAAAATAAAATAAAAATAAAAATAAACTAAAATAAAATAAAGAAAAACCTAAACTAAACTAAAAAATAAAATAAACCTAGCAATAAAAAACCTTAATAAAATAAATACTAAATGTAAAATAAAAATAAAATAAACCTTAAATAAATTATAATAAAAACCTAAACTTAAATAATAAACCTAAAAATAAAAGCTAAAAATAAAAAAAAATAAAATCTTAACCCTAAACTGAAGAAAAACCTAAACCTAAAATAAAATTAAAATAAACCTAAACCTAAACAAAAATAAACTAAACTAAAATAAATATAACCTAAAGCTAAACTTAAAAAAAAACTAAACCTAAACATAAACCTAAACTAAATAAACTAAAATAAACTAAAAATAAACCTAAAACTAAACTTAAAAAAACAAAGCATAAAAATAAACCTAAAACCTAAACTTAAACTAAAAATTAAAGCATAAGAATAAACCTTAAATAAAAATCTAAAACCTAAACCTAAAAAAATAAAATAAAAATGTAAACCTAAACCTAAAACAAAAAAATTAAATAAAAATAAAACTCAACTTAAAATAAATTGAAACCTAAAAATAAACTAAAATCAAAAACCTAAAATAAAAAAAAAACCTAAAATGAATAAACCAAATAAAAATGAAAATAAACCTAAATAAAATAAACTGAAAGAAATAAAAAATAAACTAAATAAACCTAAACTACCAAGTTACTTCATTTAAAAAATACTCTAAACCATAAATCTTAAACACTAAACCCAAAACCCTAAACCTTAAAACTAACCCTAAACGTTAAGGTTTTTGGTTCTAGTTATCTTGGGTGATTTGCTCTATGGGTGCTGGTTTTTGATTTTTATCATCGCTTCTGTCTTAGAAAATTTGGACTGCTACTTGGTTGATTAAATCAAAAAAAGAAATGTTGAATCAATATTTCTTCTCTATTAAAAGAAAACCTTAAACCCTAAACCCTAAACTAAAACTTAAACCACAAACCTAAAACCAAAACCCAAAACCCAAAATCCTAAATTCTAAATCCTAAAAACCCTAAACCCTAAGCACAAAACCTAAACCTAAACCCTAAACCCTAAACCCTAAACCCTAAAATCCTAAACCCTAAACCCTAAACCCTAAAATATAAAATAATAAACCTTAAACCCTAAAACCTTGAACACTAAATCCTAAACTATAAACCCCAAAAACTAAACCTTAAACCCTAAACCCTAAATTATCCCTAAATCTTAAACCCTAAACTAACCCTAAACCCTAACTCTAAATCCAAAACATTAAACCCTATACCTTGAATAAAGATGTCATTAGGAGTAGATCTAAAGAATGAACTAATCCTAACATAGTTATGATAGCTAAAGAAAATGTCTTCAAGAGAATTTCTCTTAATTATTAGAGATTTGAATAACTTAAACCCTAACCCTAAATCATATTATAATACCATATATTATAGTATAATGTAGCATCATATATTTGAGCATGTAGTGATGTGTTTTTGGATGTTATAAGATGTTTTGAAATGTTTTAGTATATTATGGTATTGTGCCCTATAGTCTATATTAATATATATATCTTAAATATATTGATTTAATAAATCAGATAATGGTATTTGTTAAATTTTAAGTGGGGATTAAGTTGTAGTACTAAAGGTGTGCTACATCACTTGTAGTCTAAAAAGTAAGATTTTATGTTCTAAATAAATATTATATGTTGTAGCATAGTATAACATCATATATCATAATATATTATTCTAGGCATTTTAAATTCTTTTAGTATTTTACAATCATACAGTTGAGCCTACAATAGAATTATTTATAAAATGTTGATACTTTAAAATGGTGGAATTGGAATTTGGTAGAGCATGGAATCAAAATATATTATTTTAATTTAAAATATGTAAGTGATACGACTAAAGCATATAGTTTTTTATTATTCAGACAAATTTTATGATATTTTTACCTTAAGCATTCTCTTATGATGTGATATGCAATATAATATAATATAATATGTTATAGTGTATTATAATATAGGATGCCATAATATAGTGTAGCATCATGCATTATAGCATACTATTGTTATTACAACTTATTGTTTATCATATTTTAGTTTGTTACAGTATGATGTAGTAGATTTTGTACTGGTATAATTTATAAAAATACTAATTTATAGGTTAAGAAGGTGGGATTTTGGAATTAATTTAATTTTGGGGCATCATTGTTTGGTGTGTCATTTAATTTTTTTTTCATAAATATTTATTATTTTATAAATTTTTAAATTTTTTTTGTGGTGTAAAATAATTGGTAAAAGATAAATAAAATATAATTTATATATGGTTGTTTTATTAAATATAACATTTATAAATGAAATTATTATATTTTAGAAAATTTTATTATTTATTTTAATAAATTAATGAGGTATAATATTTGTAATATATTATATAACAAAATTATAATATAACATGTATATTATAATATAATATATTTTACATATAATATGCTATATTCATATTGATAATATTGTATAATATAGTTTGAGTTATATCACATCATAAAATTTTGATTACAATGTTAAGATAATGTAATTTGAACATATACATTATTAGACTTTTGGTTGAAGTATTAAAGGTGTGCATAAGAAGAGAAATAAGATTTGATGAGAATTCCATGTTAAGGACACGAAGGGAGATCCTCTAGGGGATCACACATGCATTGGACATGACATGTGAGGAGTCTATCTTTAGGGCATAGAAGAAGAAAATTTTTTAGGGAAAAAGTTTGAATCAAATTTGATTATATGATTTATGGAAAGAAGATCCATTGGGGATAAAAATCTATAATCCATCAAGGATTAAGATCGAATCGACTTTAATTTGTTTTGTTTTAATTGATGTGGAGGCTTATATGCTAGAGATATGGGATCGAGTCTGTTGGGGATTGGGTATATGAACCTTCCACTAGGGAAGTAGGTTCAGGCTATCCATTGGGGATTGGGATTTGAGTTTAATTTTATGGATTTGTTTGAGGATGTATCTGCTGGGAATAATAGTTTGTTTGGATTTTATTGATTTTGACTCTACAGGGGGAGTTTGTTTAACTTGGCTCCACTAGGGTGGTTGGTTTTGAATTTGATTTGTTTGCTTGACTTGTTCACATATCATTTGGGGCTCCACTAGGGAGAAGGGTGTGACTTAACTTTACTAAGGAAAATTAGATTGGGTTTAATTTAATCTGAGTTAATGTGTGGACCCTGTTAGTGTATGATGAGCCCATTGAGAAGAGTCTATATCAGACTTATCTTATCTCAAATTTAGAAATCCAAAGGGATAGTCTACTAGCCATCAGGTAGAGCTAGCAAACCTAAAGGGTTTCCTTTCGGTGTGCAACAGTTATGCTAGGAAGAAGGTGTAGCAAACTTACATCTTCTAAAGCAAGGAACAACTGCTAGGGTGACCTGTTAGTAGCACAACAAATCAAACCTAACTTAGGGGCATCTATTGAGTGAATTTTGCTAGAGACTTATATCAACTTAAGAGTAGTCGGGTGATTCCTATGGGTAGTTTTGCTGACATTTCCCTAAAAATAGGATGCCTTCTTGGGAAAAGATACCGCTAAGGGTGTCCTCCTAATCCACAAGAGAATATATATTTTGTTTATATCTTTGTGTTGTTCATGTTGGTGTGGGGAGGGATATGTAATGACTTATCTCAAATTTATTGGACCAAGAGAGAATCTACACATCGACAGGATGGATTCTCCAACCACAAGGGTGGTTACTAGGAAAGGGGAACTGTCCAATCCGATAGTAACTAGGGTAGAGTCTAAATGGGGTTGCAAATGATGTGATCCACATATAGTGCCCATAGGGGAGGTGCTTCTAGGCATTATCGAGCCTTAGAGCTTATAGGTGTACATGGCTAACTCAAGAAGAAAGTGTAGCAGACTTACATCTATGATGAGTGGTGTATCCTAAGGTGCGAGAACCAACCAACCTAAGGAATATCCATTGGCATGAGTGGTGTATCCATCAGCATAGTGAGAACTAACCAACCCTGGGTGCAATGATGAATTGATGAATATTGGAATTTCATCAAGATAGTCTATCATCATGGACAAATGCTATCTGACCTAGAGGGTCTACTAATTGGGGAGCCTCAAGATATAACTAGACATAGACTTGATGTAGTTAGGAGGGAAGGAGCCACTAGGGGACTTTTCTTAAATCTCAAATAAATGCATCCCAGTCAGTGCACAAAGGCTAATCTAAGAAGAAAGCATTGTAGACTCACTTCCTCTTAAATGAAGACAGCATGAGGTAGATTATTGGCCATGCAGAAAGGCTTACCAAGCTATTAAGGTGCTCATCAATGTGTAGTAGTTAAGTAAAGAAGGAAAGCATAGTAGAATTACATCCTCCAAAGTAAGAAGACCACTAGGATGACACACTAGCAGGGTAGCATGTCAACCCAGCCAAGAGCAGCTATTGAGTGAGTGTCACTGGAAGCGTTATCTTAACTCATAGCAGCTCGAGATAAAAGATATGTATTTGTTTTATATGTTTGTGTGTAGTTTGTGTTTGTGTTGTGTCGATGAAGGATAGAACGCTGCTCGAGCTCCTTACACCTACCATAAACACATCATGGTAGATTCACAAACAAGAATACTTTCAACATGGAAGAGATTGAATTCAAAATGAAACTTTCATTGATGATAATTATTTTCAGACATGATTTATAATATTTCTTTAAGTAAAGCCCGCTAATTGGAAGCATTGGGATTTCTTCCTTATGATTAATAAGCTGAAAAGACCCTTGTTGGTAGGTCATCTCTATGGCAAAAGGGCCTTCCCAAGTGGGTTCAAATTTGCCTCCCATCTTATGACGAGCAACGATCGGTCTCCTTAGAACTAAAATAAGCTCTCATACATAAAAATATCTAAGATGGACTAACTTGTTATGAGTTTGAATCATTTTAGCTTTGTATAACTCAAGATTCAAGCATTCTCTCAAGCATCGCTCCTCCAAATCTTTAAGTTTTTCTAACCTCTACTTGGTGGTCCGCTCTATTGTGATCTTAATACCCATAGTTATCCTTAGTGATGGGAGTTGGACTTCTAATGGTACAATGGCTTCAGACCCATACACTAAGGAGAAAGGAGTAGATTGAGTTGGAGTTCTATATGTGGTGCAGTAGGCCCACAAAGCTTCAACTAACTGCTCATGACACAATCGTTTGTTCTTGTAGAGTGTCTTCTTTAGTATTTGGATGTGAGTTTTGTTGAAGGCTTTTGCTAAGCCATTTGCCCTTAGGTAGTTGATGGTAGTATATCTCCACTCTACATTATGTCTCCTGGCAAAGTTGTTGATCTCAGTGCTCTTGAATGCAGTACCATTATCAGATATATTTCATCGAGGCACTCCGAACCTATATACAATATAGTTTTTTTAAAAACTAGAGCACATGCTGAGTTGTGACCTCTCTAAGAGGAATCGCCTTGGCTAAGATAAACTGATGACCCTTAGAATAAAGAGGATGAATCAGATCCACTATGTTGATACCCCAATGCTCGAATGGTCATGAGGCCAATGTAGGATGTAGAATGTTGGGTGGTTGGTGTAGGACCATACAGTGTATTTTGCATTGGTGGCATTGCCTAGCCATATCCATGCATGCTTTGATCATTGATGACCAGTACTATCCTAGTCTCTTGATCTTGGAATTCATCTTTGGATCAGAATGGTTAGCTCCACATAATTTTATGTGTACCTCGATCATGATATTATGGGCTCCATGCTTGTCTAAACAACATAACCACATATGATCAAAAGTCTATTGGAACAAGACACCATACACAAGAGCATAGGAAAGTGCTTTCTTCTTAATCTGATGGGCTTGGGACTTCTCTTAAGATTAATCTATTTTAGAATTTTATTAATATGGACTCATCCTCTGGACATGCCAACTCTTTGGCAAGCTTGGCTAAAGCAAACTCTATGATGTTCTCTCCTCGAGGAATCTTATAAATGGTAATCTCTGGGATTTATGCTAACAACTCCATTATGTACTTATGGTAGTGATGGAGTTTGGGCTTTATAACATTATAGGACATAGAGATTTGGTTGATAACTAGTTGAGAATCTCCAAAGATGTTGATGTTATAGATGCTTAGAGTAATAGCTAACTACAGAATGGCAATCAAAGCCTCATATTTGGCTGAGTCATTAGAGTGCATATTCTTTCCCTTCATCATTAGCTTGGGCCAACAAAGTACCAAGGTAATCATCTAACATAGTAGTGTAAACTATGAGCGGCTTTCTCAGGATAGAGGTTGCTAGAACCAGCGACATCATCAGGTAATGCTTGATGTCTTCAAAGGCACGCTCACACTTATCATTCCACTTGAATTTGGCATCCTTTTTAGTCAGTGCTAGGAATGGCTCACATCTTCCCGATAAGTTGGATATTAAGTGTCTTAGATACGCCAACCACCCTTGAAATGATTTGAGTTGAGTTAAACTTTTAGGGGGTGGCAATTCTAATATGCCTTGATCTTCTCTTGATCAATTTTGATTCCCTAGTGTCGAACAACAAACTCAACAAAATTCCTTGAAGCTACTCCAAATGCACACTTCAGGGGGTTCAATTTGAGGTTAAATTATCTTAACTGTTTAAAAACTACTCCCAAGTCAAAGAGATGGTCTTCCTTTTCTCTACTTTGGAGCATAAAATCTTGGACATAGCACTCACCTTAATGATGAATGAGTTCATCAAAGATTTGAGTCATAGCCCGCTTATATGTAGCACCGACAATTTTAAGGCTGAAAGGCATGACCTTATAGTGATATATTCAAAATGGGGGTCAAAAGAAGTGTTTGTTTCATCTTCAAGAGCTATCTTTATTTTGTTATATCCAGATGAGCCATCCATGAAAGAGAAGACTGCATGAGATGAGGCAATGTCCACCATCAACTCAGAGATTGGTAGTGGAAATTCATCTTTTGGACATGCCTTATATAAATCCCTAAAATTGATGCATATATGAAGTTGGCCATTTTTTTTCTTAACTAGGATGACACTAGCTAACTTGGTAGGGTATTTTTCTTCTCAGATGAAGCCAGCATCGATTAGTTTCTTGACTTCATAAATGACCTATTGTTCTATGTCTAATCGCATGCATCTAGGAGCTTGCTTGATAAGGTTAACAATAGGATCTATTGCTAATTTATAAACCACTATGTCAAGAGCCAATCCAAGCATCTCTTCATAACTCCATGCAAAACAGTTCTTAAACTCAGTCAATAGCCTAACTAAGTCATTGGTTTCAATTTCATTCAACAAAGAACTGATGTATGTCTAGCGTGGATCTTCTTCGCCATTAAGTTGATTTCATTGAACTGCCGATGGTTTACTTGATCTCTTCTTTAAACTCGTGGTGCATCTTGACTTCAAAATCATCTGATCATCTAAAGTTTCTAAGCACGCCTCTCATATGAGTTAACTGATTTGAAAAGAACCTATCAGATTCCAAATGATTTGTAATGACTAAGTAGTAATCATCATCATTGATTGGACCCACTGTAATGAATCTTAATCTCGGTCTTGATTGAGAGATTTTGTATTTGTTCTTCCATATTCTTTCAAAGTAGTTTGACCTTTGCTTTAATAAAGTATCTGGGATTAACCCTTTCTTTGGTGAATTATGAACACAAGGCAAGTACTAATCAAAAGGTAATTCTATTAAATCTTTATATAAATCATCCTCAAGTTCTACATCAACTTCTTGACTTGAGGATGATGCTCCCAAAAAGAATCTCTGAGTCTTCACACATGTGGATGAATTAGGGGCTTTCTTAAATACCAAACCCTTAGTTTTTTGAGAGGAAAGTGGGGTTAGAGCTAAGGTTCCTAACTGATGCCTAACTATTTTACATATAGACTTGGATACACTTGTGCTTTGCTTTGGATCCCCATCGTCATCACTAGCTATCTCAAGTGTCACCTCTAAGGGAATGTACTACTGAGAAGAGCTGGCTGGTGTGCTAACCATATAAGGCTCATCCTATGAACTAGATTATTAATTTATATGGATAGTAAGTGTACTCTTGGTAGTTGGGACATATCTTTTATTAGGTCGTCGAAAGGAGGCTTTCCAGCCCTAGGATTGCCTTTGAACTGGCCTCTTTCTCTTCCTGGTGGAGATTAGGTCATCTTACCCATATGTTAGAATGAAGTAATGAACTATGGGTGGAATCTAATGTTAGGCTCCACTTCCTCCTTCAAGTCTATTTCCACTCCGTTTTATTTTATTTTTCATTTTTTCTTTTCTTTTATTTTTCTTTTTCTCTTTATTTTTATTTCCTTTTCTTTTTCTTTTATTTTTAAACTGTTTCAAAGTTTGGAAGAATAGACTTGTTGATTTTGAGGGAGGTAGTAAGCCGCATCCTCATATATGCCAACATCATGAATTGTAATTGGCTTGAGATCTCCATTGACACCGTAGATGATCCCATCTCTCATAAACTTCATACACTGATGTATGGAGGATGGAACTATGTTGTTCTCATGTGCCCATGGTCTCCCAAGCAAAGTGTTGAAAGATGTATCCGAGTCTATAATGTGAAACTTGGCTTCGGTCTTCCAATCATCTATCTCCAAGGGAAACACTATAGAGCCTAAGGCTTGTTGACCTCACTTTTGGAGCATGGTTTAAATATTCAAATCTTAAACTTAGGAGTCATCTAGATACTAAGACTTCCCTAGTCATAAGATACTTCTAACAATTAAGTAAAAACAAAACCTAAGCTTAAAGACTTAGAACGGTTAACTATAGGATTAGGTTATGCCTTAGGGATTAAGATAATCCACCTATCATACAACCCAAATCCAATCCATGTTCACATTCTAAAACCAAACCTCAAGTTTAATTCAAACATCAAATTAAATTCCAAATCCAAACCCAAATTCCAAAACCAAATGATTGAAGCACATGATCATATCCAAACTTGAAACCTTTAAGCCATATGATATGTATCCTAGACTTAGCCAAATCTTAGTTCAAATCAATCCAAAATCAATTTATTCTCTCATAATCAATTTATATCTTCAATCATTTTTCTAAATTGAAATCAAATTTACATTCAAATGATCAAACTAAATCAAACTAAATCAAATTAAATCAAAACCCTTCCTAAGCCATATGACCTATATCATGGACTTAGCTAAATCTTATTCCAAATCAAATCAAACTTAATTGATTTTCTCATAAATCAATATATTTTCAATTATGTACAAAAATTTAAATGAAATATACATTTAAATCATCAAAACTAAATGAAACCAAATCAAAATCCAAACCTAAGCCACATGACCCAACTCCATGGACTTATCCAAATTCCTTCATTCCAAAACCCAAATTCAATTGATTTTCTCATGAATCAATCATAACTACAATCATATTCACAAATATAAATGAAATCTACAATCATTAAGCCAAACCAACCCAAGTCAAACCAAACTTGACCCTTTTGACTTGAAATGTTCAAATGAACCAAAACCCATTTGAGCCCAAGCCAATTGCAATTGAATTTATATATCAATCCCAAAGACATATATAAACTCATCTAAATCAAATGAAACCAAAAAATAAGCCAACTAAACCCAATTGTTCCACTTGACCCAAAGTGGTCAATTTGACCTATTTTAGCCAAGTTTTAATCCTACCCAAATTGGAGTGAACCAAGCCAATCAATACCTCCTATCATGATTGTTGAACACCTTGGGTTGATTAATTGTCACAAATTGGATTAAACCAAGTAAACTTGGTCATTTGACCAAGTCAACCCATTAACCCAAATGAATCCAAACTAGCCAAATTGCAACCTAAGCCAAATCCCTTGAAACTAATGATTCATACCAATTCAAAATCAATATTTGAATATGACTGACTTTCAATTGAGTCAAACCAAACCCAATTGGCCCTCTTAACCCAAGTTAACCCAAATTGACCTAAAAGACCAAATTAGGTCAAATCAAAATATAACCAAATTGATTACAACTAATGGCTCAAGTTTATTCTAAAATGATTGTTGAACTTGACCAAAGCCATGATTGGACACAATTGAACCCAATTTACTTACTTGGCCCAAATGGACCTAAAGGTTCAAGTTGGCCTAAATCAAAAGAAAATCCTAATTAATTGAAACCAAAGCCTAAAATCATCTTTAATTAGTCAACTAAACCTAAACTAACACCCAACCTAAGATAATTTGGCAAATTTAGTCAAATTGGTCAACTTAACCCATTTGACCCAAATGAATTCAAATGAGCTAAAATCAAATTTAAGCCAAACTAAACCAAAACAATTGAGCCAAAACATCCCAAATGATCATATGAACTTGACCCGACCTTCAGTTTGACCCAATTTTCCAATTGGTCTACTTGACCCAACCTAACCCAATTTGATTTAAATGAGTCAAATTGAGCCAAACCTAACCAAATCAACTCCAATTGACTTGAAATTTGGGCTAAGCCACTTTTGGATCATTTCAAATATTTCCAAATTAAATATAATGCCAATTGATCATTCTACCCTGGGTCAAGGGCATCACATGAGACAAATCACATATGTAAATTATCATTTCTATTCATTGCCACTTGGTGCTCTCCCAATGGTCCACCTAAGCACCTAGGACATTGCCCAACCTGACCTAAGGGGTGGTTGGGTTGGCCACGACCCATGGGAGCTGAAATAACTTCACCCTCCCCAGTGAAGCATTTGAAACTCATAGGACACCCATGATTCCTCCTTGGAAATAACCTCCACTCCTTCAACCAACCAAGCCAAGCCAACTCACCACCTCCCTACCACCCACGACTACCTGAGTTGGCCAGACGGCCACTACGAGCCAAACCTAATCCCACCATCCTATTATGATGAATGGGGGTATACAACCCCTCGTTTCCATTCAAACACACACAAAAGTCATTCCTTAGAAGCCTAACTACCCAAGATAAGCTGCTAGAGCCATTCCCTAAGCTCTTAAGCTCATTCCTCAATCAAAAAATGCCATTCCCATACATCCCAGAATAGAACACTCCCATTTCTGACCTAACAGCCCCATTTCTCCATCAAACTCAAATTAACTTTGAACGCACCTTCCCTGGGAATCATCGAGGAAGGAAAAATCATCTCCGAAGCTTTGCGAGCACTGAAGGTAGGACTTTGATCAAAGTTGATCTTCAAATCATCGAATCATGGCCTTCTGAGTGAACATTAAGGAATTGATCCAATTACTGCTCAACAGGGCTTCATCTCCACTAGATAAAGCTTCCTCAATCATTCGAGCCGCCAGGCGAGGTATGCTTCCAAAACTAATCCTTGGGAAAAAATGGGTTGGAGCTTTTTGAAGAAACTTGCATCTCATGTTGTCTTGGCCATTGGATCCCCATCGATTGATGTCATGTAGGTGTGGGATCCTTTTGGAGTTGATCCAAGCTCGGGTAAGCTCTGATCAAGTGAGCAACGGTGATTTCCTATTCTCCTTCACTCATGATGTGATGCACGTCCATTTCGTGTGATTGAAATGGACAGTCATGATTAGATCCACTAGATTGATTTGATTTAATCCTATTAACCTACGATATTAATCAGAACCATCCAATCTTAGATCAAATAGCAAATGGGAAAGGCCATTCACTGCAGCCATGTAGGCGTTGAGTTGGATAAGTTTTAAGTAACCAATCTCACGGTGCCACATGGAAAGCACATCGTGTCCGTGCGTCACATGGCGCCAATAGGATTAAGCTTTAATTAGGCTTAATTAATCTTTTTTAATGGATAAAACTTCTAAAACTCATAAAAAATCATAGAGAAATAAAAAATGCAAATAAATACTCATTTTAATTATATTTCAGATGAGAATTAATTAACAATGATCTTAACTAATTTTGAACAATAATTAAGGTTTAATTACAAAATTAATTATCTTAATTACTCATTAATTACTTGAGTAATTAATACCATATTTTATGGGTTAATTTAATGGGATGACCTCTGCCTCACATAATGTTCTTGGGATTTATTGCTCACTTAATTAGAAAAATTGACTAATTAAACCTTACTCTTTTAAGTTAATTTAATCCCAAGAACAGTAATAAATTAGTTAATTAAGTTCATTAATTATTTTTCAACATTAAGTGAACTAAGGAATAGGGTTGGGACCCCTTTCCTTAAGTTCATTTCACCCTTTTTAAAAATAAAATCAATTAAGATTAAAATAATTATTTAAACCACTTAATCAAATTGAAATCATAATCACATCAGATCTTTCTTAATTAAATCATGTGGTAGATCTTTAGGTGTTTAATAACCTAAAGGAGTTTAATGAAATTATGGTTAGTCCACATGTGTGGGAAAACCATAAGAGTAATTAATTAAGTCCCTTAATCTAATTAATTATTAATCATGAGCTAATTGCATTAGGCTCCAAATTATATAGTTAATTAATTTAAGGTGATATAGATAAGGGTATTTAATTCATTTAAATAAGGTTTCAACATAATTAACCCATAAAATCAACTTAATTAAATTTTCTTAAATTAAATCAAATCACTAATGAGGGAATGGGTTTAAAACAACAAGTGTTGATTTCTATTGTCCTCTTTAAATCAAATAAAATCCAAAACTTAATTAATAAAGAAGCTTTGGTATGCTTTAAATAATCTTATTTGATTTGATTATCATTAAGAACTAGTTTGGTTGAATGAATCACATGCTTATATTTGATTGTCCTTTTTCCAATCATGTTAAATTTGGTATGTCATTTGAATTCATGCATCCATCTTTTCAAAATCAAGTAAAATAAAATGAATTTCTTTTATGTAAGCTTGCATGTTTTGATTTAATTTAATATATGCATGGCAATTATCACTATTAAATAATAATGTATTTTTCAAAAGCTTATAATTGAATAATAATATGTGTTATGATGCTAGTTATAATTACATAAGAAATGCATGTTTATAGCTTAAGTGTATGAATGTTGAGTTCTCTTTCCTCTAATCATCTGTTGATTTATATAAGATTGAATGGTAATTGGTATATAGTCTGATCATCCTAGGAACATGAGGCTTTAGCTAGCCCCAAGGAGGTCATTTGATTACCTCACTTCCCTGGTTTAACAACGCAACATACCTATTTGATTTCATTCTTATGTATTTCAACATTAGAATTTGGTTATACCTTTAATTCATATATATAAATGATTCGATAAAGAAAATACAATCTTTGCATGGTTTTATTTCTCTCATTTATGTATACATCCATGTGTGTCCAAGAAAAGCAAGTATATAGTCTAGACATCTAGAGAATACGAGACTTTAGTTATCCCCAAGGATGTCAATTGATTACCTCACTTCACTAGTTTAGTAATGACACATAGTTGCCTATATCTTTGTACATGAATATGTATATGTGATTAGTGAATGAAAATCCCATTTTACATTAAAATTGCATGCATTCATAATTGACTAAGTGGTTGAATTAATTAGCCATATGATTTGGAGCTTACTTCTTATGTTCATCTATACGAATTTACATATGTTTGAATGGAAATGGGTATATAGTCTGGACATCCAGAGAATACGAGGCTTTAGCTAGCTCCACAGAGATCATTTGATTACCTCACTTCCCTTATTTAACAATGACACATGCCTATTTAATTTCAACTTTATGTCATTTTTGTATAAGAATTTTGATAATGTTTTAAATTAATATGGTTAAATAATTCAATCAAATAAAATATAAATTCTAAACATACACATACATTCATCATTTAAGTGTTCTAAAATATATTTCATGTATAGATACACATAGGATTAAATCATATGCATGTTACATGTGATGGAAAGGAATACTTTAATATATTTCATGTGGTAGTAATTGAATTAAATTAATCTTAAGATGCCTTACATTTTGAATTGGATTATTTAAAGCAAACCTAAACTTAGGATTAATTAAATAATTTAATAAGCCATTCACTAAACAGAACTAAATTAATTTAATATACTTTAGAAAGTAATTTAACAAAATTAAAATTCTCAAATCAATTAAACTACTTCAAGTGAAATCAACCTTTCATGTTAAATTGAATCCTTCTACACTTAGAAAATACAACACTAATGCCTAACAAGACTTACCATAGAAGCCTTAATACACACATTAGAATTAAGTAACCACTTCTAGCTCTAAGTTAGGATGGTGTATGATGTGATATATGATTTTTTATGATGTATTATTTTAGATTGGATGTTAGGGTGTACGCTTTGTAGACTTGATGATAGGCCAATATTTTCTAAATCATGTTTTCTATAAGGGATTATGCTTACGGGATGCTTAAAAATAAATGTGAATGCTCTTTTTGCAGGTTTCTTAAATCCTTAAGCAAAATCCAAGTTATGACAGGTGGGCTTAGTTACCCATGTGTTGGGTACTAAGTCAAAATTATAAATAGAACTGCTTGGGATTATATGTATATTTAGCTAACCTCTATTTTGCAGGTGTAGTTAGATTTACTTTTCCCACATAAATGTAATTTTTCTAATAGAAATTAGGATTAGAGTTATGGGAGATTAGATGAGTAGTGGCCAGAAGGCTTTGTCATAGGGTGCCCTATGATGCCTTTAAAGAAAGCACCATCCAAATCAAAGAAAGAACCAAATAAAAAATAGATATATATGAAGAAAGATGACCCCCCATTGCATTTAATACAATTATAATTATTCTTTCATATTTTTCATGTTGTATAAGGGTAGAGCTCGACTACCCATCTTTTCTCTCTTTGGGTTGTACGGCGGTACCTAACCGCAGCGGCCTTTTAATCTTCTATGATAGTTTATATAATATTTTGATGTTATGTTTACATTGTGCATTAGATGGCATGCTTTCCATAGTTTCTTAAATGATTGATGCTTTAATGTGTGTCTTGGATACCATTAGGCTCTTAGGATATAAATAACTTTTCTACCCAACTAATCACTCATAACTAAGTTTTAAACAATTCATAACCTCATCATAAACCCTAAGTCATAAATAAGATAATTAAAAGATTTAACATCATGCATGCATATTCTTTCTCTATTGAACATGAAGGATCTCCATCCTTGCACAAAAAAAAAAAAGAATCCTTGACCTGTGAGGGCCTCCCTTGTGGTGGAGAACACCATTTCTAGCTAATTTGGCCCATAACCTATTTCAGCATGCATTTAGGCATAAAAAATCTTAAAGCCTCTGTTAAAATAATGTGTCTAAATTGAAATAAAATTTGAAATGAATTTTCATCTATAGATTAAGTCATATGATTATACCACTCATGCTCTAATCTCTTAGGGAGTGTATTTAGGACTTTAGTCTCTTTCTAATTAAATAACTACCCTAGCTATCTTGTAATTCATAAGGCCGACATGGTTATATAATCATAGGAGGAGTTAGGCCACCACCTGTGGGTTTATAAGGACAATTTATTCTCTCTTGTGGAGGTAAACCCTTATGTCGCTTAAATTTAGGTCGTGCTTTAGCTCATACTAAAGCTCCCTAGATTTAGGATCTGAGATAGCTATTTCTTTCGGGCTATGAGCATAAATCCTCACCTCTTAGGCATTCCCGCAACCTTATGTTAGTGGATTATAAGCCCTACTAATCTAATCAAATTTTAACTCAAAACATATAAATCTCCTCAACTTCAAAATTATAAAGCCCAACCAAAGGATAAATTAGAATGATCACTAGGCTTCCTAGTATCATGAGCATTTCCTACTTATTTCATTTGGATTCCAAAAATAAGTCTTCTTCTTGAACTTTCCCAATTGATTTTCCAAATACAACAAATCCTTAGATAGTCTAACTATGAAATCTTTGAAGATAATAATTATCTACTTTAATTGAGAGTATTCTTATGAAATGAAATTTTCTAAGATGTAATTAAATATGGAGGCTTACCTCCATAGGGAACTTAAGAACATAGTTTAATATAAACCCTACTTTATTTATCCATGTAAAGTAGGGGAAAAATCTTGGTACATTCGAAGACCCATCATGCTTTATGAGTTATTATGTGATTAGGTCCATTATAGGGTGATACCTCTATCTTACGAGATATTACATTATACCTCAATGTTGTACCTGATCACCTCAAAAAGTACCCCCTACCCATACATCCAAAAATAAACACCATAAGGCCCTCTTGCCTTGTTCATTGAATCCTCTCAACATCATCCTTTCTTTTTGGAGTATGAAAATTTCTACCCTCAAGTAGGCAAGGGTTCTTAGACTCATAATGTTGATTAATACACCTAGGTCAACCAAAACACTGGATAGCCTGTATCTGCCAACATTCATTGTAATATAAAGTGGCAATTGTGCTCGGTCGTCCCTGGGAGTAAGTCTTCATCATTGAATGTAAAGAAATAAAAACCTAAACCTACAAAATAAACCTAAAAATAAAACTTAGAAATAAATAAAAAATAAAACCTACACCCTAAACTAAAAAAAAACCTAAACCTAAACTGAAAATAAAATAAACAAAATAAAATAAACCTCAACCTAAACTAAAATAAATAAAACCTAAACGTAAACCTAAAATAAACTAAGCCTAAACCCTAAACTAAAAATAAATAAATAAAATAAAAATTAACCTAAACCTAAACAAAAAAAATAAAACATAAAATAAACTTAAAATAAAAACCTAAAACATAAACCTAAAAAAATAAAATAAAAACCTAAACCTAAACCTAAAAAATAAAAAATAAAACCTAAACCTAAAAAATAAAATAAAAATAAAATTAAATTAAAAAATAAACCTAAACCTAAACTTTAACCTTAAAATAAACTAAAATAGAAAACCTAAACTAAAATAAATAAACTTAAAACAAATAAATAAAACTAAATAAAAATAAAAATAAACCTAAATAAAAATAAAAAAATAAATTAAATTAAATCAAAAATAAACTGAATAATCCTAAATCGACCAGTTAACTTAATTTAAAAATTAAATAAATAAATAAAAAATGAAACCCTAACCTTAAACCCTAAAACTAACCCTAAACCTACAATCCTAAACCCTATACCCTAGACCGTAAACACTAAAACCCTAAACCCTAACCCCAAACACTAAACCCTAAACCCGAAACCCTAAACCTAAACCTAAAGTAATTAAATATATTAAAATATAAACCTAAACCTTAAAACCTAATAAATCTAAAACTAAACAAGAATGGTAAGAACCTGGGAACATGCCAACCGTCTAGATCCGACAAAGAGAAGGTGGAGGCGCCATCGAGTGGTGGTGGGGGATTTGGAGGTGCTGGTGGATATGGAGGTGGTGGTCGGATTAGTGGTGGTTATGGAGGCTGGAAGAGTGACGAAGGTTACAGCCCTGGTGGTGGTAGCGAAAGAGATCAGCGATATGATGGTGGTCCCGCAACTCAAGAGGTTTGAGGTAACTGGAGAAACTGAAAATCGATCTACTACTTGTGTAACTATGTCTTTATAGTAGAGACAGATCTAGTGATCTAGGGTTTTTGATTTGCTCTATCTGTGCTCATTTTTGATCTATGTCATCACCTGTGTCTTAGAAAACTTGATTTGTTACTTGGTTGATGAAATTAAAAAGAAGAAATGTTGAATCTAAATTTGTTCTTTCTTTAAAAGAAATAAATAAATAATTGAGAACCCTAAACTATAAACTAAAACTTAAACCCTAAACTTAAAATCTAAAACCTAAACCCTAAACCCTAAACTAAATAATCCTAAACCTATCAGTTTTTTAAAAAACCCTAAGCCCTAAACCCTAAATCCTAAACCCTAAACACTAAACACTAAAACTAACCCTAAACTTAGAACCATATACCTATAACTCTAAAGCCTAAACCCTAAAGAATCCAAAACCCTAAATTAAACCTAAACTTAATCTAAACCCCATAACTAAACTAAACTAAAATACTAAACCATAAAACACTAAACTATAAACTCTCCTTAAACCTAAAACCTAAAACCCTAAACCTCTAAAACCTAAACCCTAAACCCTAAATTAAATCAGAAACTAAACCCTAAACCTAAAACTATAAACCCTAACCCTAAATTAAACTTAAACCCTAACCTAAAACCTAAACCTAAACCTTAAACCCTAAATCAAACCCTCCTAAAACCTAAAACCTCAACCTAAACTAAATAAAACCTAAAAATAATATATAAAAAAAACTAAACTAAAACCTAAACCTAAACCTAAAAATAAAATAAAATAAAAAATAAAATAAACTAAAATAAAATAATTCAAAACCTAAACTAAACTAAAAAAATAAATAAACTTTAGTGTAAAAAACCAAAATAAAATAAAAACTAAACATAAAATAAAAATAAAATAAACCTAAAATAAAATTTAAAAAACTAAATAAAAACTTAAACATAAAAAATAAACCTAAAAATAAATAAAAAATAAAATCTAAATCCTAAACAAAAAAAAACCTAAACCTAAAATAAAAATAAAATAAACCTAAACACATTATAATATAAACTAAACTAAAATAAATAAAACCTAAACTTAAACCTAAACTAAATAAAATAAAATAAACTAAAAATAAACCTAGACCTAAACTAAAAAATAAAAAATAAAAATAAACCTAAAATGAAAACCTAAAACCTAAACCATAAACCCCAAACCCTAAAATGCTAATATCCTAAACCTAAACTAAATAAAACCTAAAAATAAAATAAATAAGGAAACCTAAACCTAAACCTAAACCAAAAAATAAAATAAAATAAAAATTAAAAATAAGCAAAAATAAAATAAATAAAATTCTAAATTAAACTAAAATATAAGAAACCTAAAGAAAATAAAAACTAAACCTAAAATAAAAATAAAATTAAATAAAAAATAAATAAAAACCTAACCTTAAAAAATAAACCTACAAATACAACATAAACCTAAACTAAATAGAAGGAAAAAAATACATCAACCGAAAGAAAGGAAGTGAAATTACTCTTAAAAGTGGATGGTAAAGAATATGTATCTTATTTTATAATCAATAATCTCTAAGTACAATATCGATCCATTAATAGTTAGACATAAATTCATTCTGCCCCTAATAATATTAAGTAATAAGAAGAATATTCAAACTCATAATTATCATTTTTACACTTGATAAATTAGAACAAATTATATAAAATACTTTATTCTTGATTTAATATTGATAACTAGAAGTTATTCATAAATAATAAACAAAATATAACACTTTATTCTTTATTTTTTAGGTTTTATTTTTTATTTTTTGGTTTAAGTTAAGGATTTTATTTTATTTTTTTAGGTTTAGGTTTTAGGTTTTTATTTTAGGTTAAGTTTTTGGTATTATTTTTTAGTTTCCTAACCCTTAACCCTAAAACCTAAACCCTAAAATAAATAACCTAAACTAAATAAAAAATTAACTAAATAAACTAAATAAACCAAAACTTACCGGTTTACTTAATTTAAAAAAAAACCCTGAACCCTAAACCATAAAACTAACACTAAACCCTAAACCCTAAACCCTAAACCTACAACTCTAAACCCTAAACCCTAAATCCTATAAAACCTTAAACCCTAAATCTTAAATAAAAAATATAATTAAAAATTTAAAAAAAACCCTAAACCTTAAATCGTAAACCCTCAACCTACAACCCTAAGCCTTAAACCATAAGCCCTAAACCCTAAACCATAAAACCCTAAAACCTAATCCCTAAACCCTAAAACCTACAACGCTAAACACTAAATCCTCAACCCCATATCCTAAACCCAAAAACCTAAACACAAAACCCTCAAACTAAACCTAAACCCTAAACCTACAAACTTAACCCCTAAACCCTATATCCTAAACCTTAAACACTAAACCCCAAACCCTAAACCTTAAACCCTAAACATTAAACCCTAAAAACTTGAAAACCTTAACCTAAAATAAATAAAACCTAAAAATTTTAAAAAAAATTTTAAAAAATAAAAACCTAAACCTAAACCTAAAAATAAAATAACAAATAAAGACTAAACTAAAATAAAATAAATAAAAATGTAAACTAAACTAAAAAAAAATATAAACTTAAAAATAAAAACCTAAATAAAATAAAACCAAAACATAAAAAAAATATAAAATAAAATAAAAACCAAAACCTAAACCTAAAAAATAAATTTAAAAATAAATCCTAAAAATATATTGAAAATTAAACCTAAACCCTAAGTTTTAAAAAAAACTAAACCTAAAATAAAGAAAATAAAATAAACCTAAACCTAAACTAAAATAAATTAAACTAAAATAAAAAAAACCTAAACCAAAACTAAATAAAATAAAATAAATTGAAAATAAACCTAAACTTAAACTAAAAAATAAAACCTAAAAATAAACCTAAAGTAAAAAACTTAAAACCTAAACATAAGAAAATAAAATAAAATAAAATAAAACCTAAAAATAAACCCTAAGTTTTAATGGTAGCTTATCTTTTGGTGGTTGGACTTATGTATTCCTATCGCAGCCAACCTTGTGTTATTTTTCGTATCCTTCTCAAACCTCTCTCCTGTTGTTCATATATTATTTAACTCTAAATTTGTGAAGAACCTAAATGATGGTTTTATGGTCTCATTGATCTCCTTGTTGTCTCGATGGGTGCTGATTGATGGGTTTTGTGATCACCCTTCTAGGTTTGCTCATCGATTCTCAGATGCTTTGGGCTCTTGTCGATTTCAAACTTTTTGGATTTCTTTTGGGTTTATCAATGTTTTAAACTCTGATTCTTTGAATCCTTATTCTTGCTCTTCACCTCTATGCTATTTTCTTTTGATTTTGGACCCCTTTCCATCGTAATTCTTATGGTTACTACCCTTGCTTCATTCTAGGGATCCTTAACACCGATTTGTCACTTTGAATGGTAATTAAAACAGGTAATTCGCTTGGTTGCTCCGGTGGATTATTATTTTCTATGCAAATGAATTTTGGACTCTTTGGGCTACTAATTCTATTGCGCTTGATGAACGAATTTTATTTGTCGCTCATTTTAAATTTTATCTACCTATTTACCTGTTGGTGTCTTCTCGCCTGACCCTTCATACTATCTTGATTATCTGTTCACGGTTTGCCTATTTTATCTTTCTATATAAAATATCGTAAACCTTGCATTTGGATTTTGTGTCTAATCACCTATGATCCCTATTAATTTTTTGGTTTTGAAGGTTTACCTATGGTTGTTTGATGATTTGGTTAATTATTTGCCTTTTAGGTAAACCAAGATTCCATCTCTCTGATCTTCTTTTGCCTCTGCCCTTGGCAAGCTCTAGTTTTGGACTTTTGCTTTAAATTCTATTGAAGTCTCTCCTAGTTGGTACCATTGTTACATAACCTAATTGGGAGTGACTAATGTCACATTGATTAATCCTGGAAACCTTATTGCCCTTTCTCCTTTAATCCTGTTGTCCTTAATCTTTTCCTATCCGATTTCTTTTTTTCACTTGCTAATCAAAGCAATACTATAAGTTTGCTCCTTTTTCTATTTGCTTATCCACATTCACTGTTGTTGCCATTTAATAAACTTGATTTTGGTTCTAAGCACCAAATCTATGAATAATGGATTGGGTTTAACTACATTTTGGTTCTTGAGGTTTGTCATAGGTTGTTGATTTTTATTCACTTTGGTATGGGTTCTATAATTTTTTCTCGCTACTTCCCTTTTCTCTGTCGTTGGAGTTTCCATGATTAAGAGGTATTATAATCTCATAAATATTAACTTTGTGGATCCGGTTTATCCGGTTTACCGACAAGTCTACTGTTTTAACTTGTTAAATCCCTTTTAATGAGGCTAGTGGTGATCACCTTAATCAATTGCTCTACTAACCGTGGTTTGTATACTCAATGATTGTACTTATGGCAAACCTGGTATCGCAAGGATTGTAAAGGGGATTGTTGTTAATGTTCCTTATGTGGTATCATCCTGATTTTCACCGATGATTTGTTTCCTAATACATTATCTTTTATCTATTAACTAGAAATCGCTAATTTGTGTGATAACTAACTTTCATTTACTTTTCACTCTTTGATTAACCTAATGCCCGAGGTGTGTTTGTAATTCACCCATAAAGAAATTCAACAACTATCTCCTAACAGTTTGTTGGTGATAATGATGTTTTCACTCCATTTTGTTTTGTAGTAGCTCTTGTGAAGTAACCCTTCTCCTAAGTTTGGATGCACACTTTGCATCGCCATTCTGGTGTGATTAGCTTTCTCTATCTTCTACTAAATTTTATAAAAACATCCTATTATTTATACTATAATAACTTTTCCTAAATTATTGCGTGTCCTCCTTTCTTTTTTTCTTGCAGTTTGTATCACAAAAGTCATTCTCAAGAGTATTGGCCATAATTTTTTTGGATTATTAATAACCTCATATCTTTGATTGTTTTACCGCTCTTTGCTTTTGCTCAGATCTAGACTGGGATTTACCTCAGCTCTTGAAGTAGTTCTGAGTTTATCCCCTAAGGACTTTGTAACCCTCTTTTTGTGGTAATAAAATACCCCTCATGGGGCTTCCCCTAAAAAAAAAAAACGCTAAACCCTAAGCTCAAAACCCTAACCCTAAACCCTAAATAATAAAACCCTAAACTCTAAAACCCTAAACCCTAAACTTCAAACCCTAAAAACCTAAAAACCTAAACCTAAACTAAATAAAACCATAAAAAACCTTAAACCTAAATAAACTCATAAAATAAAATAAAATAAAAACCTAAACTAAAACTTAAACCTAAACCTAAATATAATATAAAATAAAAAAGTAAATATAAAATAAAATAAAATAAATAAGAACCTAAACTAGACTAAAAAATATAATTAACCTAAGAATAGAAAACCTAAATAAAATTAAAACTTAACATAAAATAAAAATAAAAGAGACATAAAATTAAATAAAATATAAATCTAAGCCTAAAAAACACCTAAAAATAAATAAAAAATAAAACCTCAACCCCAAACTAAAAATGTACTAAACCAAAAATGAAATAAAATAAACCTAAACTTAAACTAAAATAAATAAAACCTCAACCTAAACCTAAACCTAAATTAAATGTAATAAAATAAACTAAAAATAAACATAAACCTAAAATAAAAATAAAACCTAAAAAATAAACATAAAATAAAAACCTAAAACCTAAACCTAACAAAATAAAATAAAAACCTAAACCTGAACCTAAAAATAAAAGGTAAACCCTAAACGTGAAAAATAAAATAAAAATAAAATTTAACTAAAAAATAAACTTAAACCTAAACCTATACCTTAAAAATAAACTAATATAAAAAACCTAAAATAAAATAAATAAACCAATAATAAAATAAAATAAATACCTAAACCCTAAACTTTTTAAAAAATAACCTAAACCTAAAATAAACAAAAAAAATCTAAACCGAAACTAAAATAAATAAAACCTAAACCTAAAATAAACTAAAATAAAATAGATAAAACTATAAGAAAATCTAAACCTAAACTATAAAATAAAACCTTAAAACAAACCTAAAAAAATAAAATAAAAAAGTAAACCTAAACCAAAAAAAATAAAAAATTCAAACCTTAAAAATAAAAATGAAAATAAATTAAAAAAAATAAAATATTACACATAAACCAAAAAAATAAACTAAAATAAAAAACTTAAACTAAAATAAATGAACCTAAAATAAATAAACTAAACAAAATAGAAATAAAAAATAAACCTAAATAAAAATAAAAAATAAAATAAACTAAATAAACCTAAATGTACTAGTGTACGTGAATTAAAAAATAAAACCCAAAACCCTACACCCTAAACCCAAAACCCTAAACTCCAAATCGTAAACCCTAAACCCTAAACCCTAAAACTAACCCTAAATCATAAACCATAAACCTACAACATACAACCCTAAACCCTAAAACACCCTAAACCTTAAACCCTAAACTAACCCGAAACCCTAAATCCTTAACCCTAAATCCTAAATCCTAAACCCTAATGCTAAACCCTAAACTCTAAACCCTAACCCTAAACCCTAAAACCCTAAACCCTAAACCCTATCAACCTAAAAACCTGAACCTAAACTAAATAAAACCTAAAAATAAAATAAAATAAAACTTAAAACTAAATAAAATCATAAAATAAAATAAAGTAAATACCTAAACTAAAACTTAAACCTAAACCTAAAAATAAAATGAAATAAAAAAGTAAAAATAAAATAAAATAAAGTCAATAAAAACCTAAACTATATTAAAAAATAAAATAAACCTAAGAATAAAAAACCTACATAAAATTAAAACTAAACTTAAAATAAAAATTAAAAAAAACTAATAATAAAACCTAAACCTAAAACCTAAAATAAAAAATAAAACCTCAATCCCAAACTAAAAAAAAAATGAACCTAATATGAAAATAAAATAAACCTAAACCTAAGCTAAAATAAACTAAACTAAAATAAATAAAACCTTAACCTGAACCTAAAATAAACTAAACCTAAACCTAAACCTAAACTAAATGAAATAAGACAAACTAAATATAAACCTCAACCTAAACTAAAAAATAAAACCTAAAAATAAACATAGAATAAAAACCTAAAACCTAAACTTAAAAAAAATAAAATAAAAACCTAAACCTGAACCTAAAATAAAAAATAAAACCTAAACCTAAAAAATAAAATAAAAATAAAACTCAACTAAAAAATAAACTTAAACCTAAACCTAAACTTAAAAAATAAATTAATATAAGAAACCTAAAATAAAATAAAAAAACCTAAAATAAAATAAAATAAAAACCTAAACTCTAAACTTTTTTTTTTTTAAAAAAAAAATCTAAACCAATAAGAAAAAAAAACCTAAACCTAAACTAAAATAAATAAAACCTAAACCAAATCCTTAAATAAACTAAACCTAAACTTGAAACTAAATAAAATAAAATAAACTAAAAGAAAACCTAAACCTATACTATAAAATAAAACTTTAAAATAAACTTAAAATAAAAACTTAAAATGTAAAACTAAAAAAATTATAATAAAAACCTAAACCTAAACAAAAAAAAATAAAAAAATAAAACCTAAACCTTAACCCTAACCCTAAACTAAACCTAAACCTAACCTAACCTAAACCTAAACTAAACCCTAAAAAAAACTAAACACTAAACTCTAAACTAACCCTAAATCCTAAACCCTAAACCCTAAAAACTATAAACCCTAAAGCCTAAACCCAAAACTTTAAACTTTAAACCCTAAACTAACCCTAAACCCTAAACACTAACCCTATGCCCTAGAAAACCTAAACCCTAAAGCCTAAATACTAAACACTAAACCTTAAACCCTAACTCTAAACCCTACACCCAAAAACTCCAAACCCTAAAACCATAAACCCTAAACCCTAATCCCTAAACCCCAAACACTAAAAATTTAAAAACCTAATCCTAAACTATATAAAACCTAAAAATAAAATGAATAAATAAACTTAAACCAAAATAAAATAATAAAAATAAATAAAATAAAAACATACTAAAACATAAACCAAAAATTATAAATAAAATAATAAAATAATAAAATAATAAAATAAATAAAAACCTAAACTAAACTTAAAAATAAAATTAACCTAAGAATAAAAAACTTAAATAAAATAATAACTAAACTTAATATAAAAATAAAATAAACCTATAAAAAAATAAAATAAAAACTAAATAAAAAACTAAAGCAAAAATATAAACCTAAAAATAAATAATAAATAAAACATAAACCATAAACTAAAAAAAACCTAAACCTAAAATGAAAATAAAATAAATAAAATAAAATAAACCTAAACAAAAACTAAAATAGACTAAATTTAAATAAATAAAACCTAAACGTAAAATAAACTAAACCTAAACCTAAAGTAAATAAAATAAAATAAGCTAAAAATAAACCTAAACCTAAATTATAAGATAAAACCTAAAAATAAATATAAAATAAAACCTTAAAATCTAAACCAAAAAAAATTAAAATAAAAATATAAACCTAAACCTATAAGTAAAAAATAAAACCTAAACCTAAAAAATAATATAAAAATAAAATCAACTAAAAAATAAAGTTAAACCTAAACCTAAACATAAAAAATAAACTAAAGTAAAAAAGCCTAAACTAAAATAAATAAACCTAAAATAAATAAACTAAAATAATAAAAATAAAAAATAAAGCTAAATAAAAATTAAAAATAAACTTAAGATACTTGATAAACCTAAACCTACGAGTTTACTTAAATAAAATAAAAACTAAATGTAGTATAAAAAAAATAAAATAAAAACTAAATAAAAACCTAAACCTAAAAAATATACCAAAAAACCCAAAAAAAATAAATAAAAATAATACCCAAACCCTAAACTAAAAAAAATATAAAATAAATAAAATAAAATAAACCTTCACCAAAACTCAAATAAACTAAACTAAATAAATAAAACCTAAACCTTAACCTAAAATATACTAAACCTAAACCCTAATTTAAATAAATAAAATAACCTAAAAATAAACCTAAACCAAAACTAAGAAAATAAAACCTAAAAATAAACCTTAAAAAAAACTAAAACTTAAACCGAAAAAATAAAAATAAAAACATAAACCAAAACCAAAAAAATAAAAATATAAAACCTAAACCAAAAAATAAAATAAAAATAAAACTGAACAAAAAAAATAAACATAAACCTAAACCTAAACCCAAAAAATAAACTAAAATAAAAAACCTAAACTAAATATAAATAAACCAGAAATAAATAAACCAAACTAAATAAAAATAAAAAATAAACCTAAATAAAAAATTAAATAAACTAAAATAAATAAAAATTTAACTATATAAATTAAATAAACCTAAAATTAGTTTACTTATTTAAAAAATCCCTGAACATTAAACCCTATACCCTAAACCGTAAACACTAAAACTAACCTTAAACCCAAAACCCTAAACCAACAATCATAAACCCTAAACCCTAAATAAAAAAAATAAAAAAATCTTAACTAATCCCAAAACCTTAAAACTAACCCTAAACCCTAAACCCAAATCCTGGAAACTAAAACCCAAAATCCTAAACGGTAAACCTAAACCCTAAAACCTACAACCCTAAGCCCTAAACCCAAAATGCCAAACCCAAAACCCAAAACCCAAAACCCAAAACCGTAAACCCTAAAAACCTAAAAACCTAAACCTAAACAAAATAAAACCTAAACCTCAATAAAATAAAATAAAATAAATCAATTAAAAATCTAAATTGAAACTTAAACCTAAACCTTAACCTAACCCTGAAAATAAAAACTAAACTAAAATAAAATTAATAAAAACTTAAAGTAAATTAAAAAATAAAATAAACCTAAAAATAAAAAACATAAATAAAATAAATCCCAAATTTAAAATAAAAATAAAATAAACATAAAATAAAGTTAAACAAAAACTAAATAAAGACCTAAACCAAAAAAATAAACCTTAAAATAAAACCTAAAAATAAATAAAAAATAAAACCTAAACCTTAAAATAAAAAAAAGACTTAAATCAAAAATAAACAAAATAAAATAAACCTAAACCTAAACTAAAATAAACTAAACTAAAATAAATATAACCTAAACCTAAACATAAAATAAACTAAACCTAAACCCTAAACGAAATCAATAAAATAAACTAAAAAGAAGCCTAAACCTAAACTAAAAATAAAATCTAGAAATAAACCTAAAATAAAAACTTAAAGCCTAAACCTGAAAAAATAAAATAAAAACCTAAACCTAAAAAAAAAAACCTAAACCTAAAAGATAAAATAGAAATAAAATTAAACTAAAAAATAAACATAAATATAAATCTAATCCTAGAAAATAAACTAAAATAAAAAAACCTAAACTAGAATAAATAAACCTAAAATAAATAAACTAAAATAAATAAAAATAAAAAATAAACTTAAATAAAATTTAAAAATAAAATAAACTAAAATATATAAAAATAAACTAAAATAAATAAAAGCAAACAAAATAAACCTAAACATACCTATTTACTTAATTTTAAAAAAAGAACCCTAAGCCCTAAAGCCAAGACCCTAAACCATAAATCTTAAACCCTAAATCCTAAGCCCTAAACCTACAGCCCTAAACTTACAATCCTAAACTTTAAACCCTAAACCCTAAACCCTAAACCCTAAATCCTAAACCCTATGCCCTAATCCCTAAATGCTAATCCCTAACCCTAACCCTAACTCTAATCCCTAAACCCTAAACCCTAAACCCTAAACCTTAAAACCCTAAACCCTAAATCAAAAAACCCTAAACCTTAAACACTTAACTAACCCTAAACCCTGAAAACTCTAAATCCTGAAAACCCTAAACCCTAATGCCTAAATCCTAAACCCTAAACACAACACCCTAAACTAACCCTAAACCCTAAGTTAACCCAAAACCATATAACTTAAACCCTAAAAACTTTAAACCCTAAAGCGTAAAAACTAAACCCTAAACCCTAAGCCTCAACCTTTAACCCTAAAAAACCTTAAACCTTAAACCCTAGTCACTAACCCTAAACTAAAATAAATAAACCTAAAATAAATAAACTAAAGTAAATAAAAATAAAAAATAAACCAAAATAAAATTAAAAAATAAAATCAACTAAAAGAAATAAAAATAAACTAAATAAACCTAAACTTATCAGTTTAATTAATTTAAAAAAACCCAAAAACCTAAACTAACCCTACACCCTAAACCATAAACTTTATACCCTAAAACCATAAACCCTAAACCCTAAAAACCCTAAACCCTAAAGCCTAAACTCTAAACTCTAAACCTTAAACTAACCCTAAACCCTAAGCTAACCCTGAGCCGTAAACCCTAAACCCTAAACCTTAAACCCTAAACCCTAAAAATCCTAAACCCTAAAGTCTAAACACTAAGCCATGAATCATAATCCCTAACCTAAACCATAAACCCTAAAAGCATAAACCTTAAAACTTTAAATCTTAAAGCTTAAACTCTAAACCCTTTACCCTAACCCTAAACCTAAATCCTAAATTCCAAACACTAAACCTAAGCCTAAAGGTAATAAATGAGTTAAAAAATAAACCTAAACCATAAAACCTAATGAACCTAAACATAAAACCTAAACCCTAAGAATGGGCAGAACCTTGATGGCATGAACATCACTGTCAACCAAGCTCAGTCTAGATCTATTAGTGGTGGTGAAAGTGGAGGTAGCAGGTACTGCAGTTGTGGTGGGGGATCTAGAGGTGCTGGTGGATATGGAGGTGGTGGTAAGAGTAGTGGTGGTTATGGAGGCCGGAGGAGCGACGGAGGTTACAACCATGGTGGTGGAGGAGGAAGAGATCGAGGATATAATGGTGGATCCCACTACTCGAGAGGCTTATGTGAATCTAATGGGAATTGAAGAAATTGAAGAATGGCTGATCCAATCTATTATTTATGGAACTGTGTCTTTATAGTAGAGGAGGTTCTAGTTATCTAGGATTTTTTATTTGTACTATGCATGCTCATTTTTGTCTATGTTGTCACTTATGTATTTGAAAACTTGCTGTGTTACTTCATTGATGAAATTGAAAAGAAGAAATATTAAATTTGAATTTGTTCTGTGTTGAAAAAAACCCTAAATCCTAAACTAAAAGCTAAACCCTAAATCTAAAACCTAAAATGTAAACCCTAAAATCCCTAAACCCTAAACTCCAAACCCTAAACCTTAAAACCATAAACCCTAAAGTCTAAATCCTAAAAACTAAACCCTAAACTAAAACCTAAACCCAAAACCTAAAACCTAAATCCTAAACCCTAAAAACCCTAAACCTTAAACCCTAAACCCTAAATCCTAAATCCCAATCCCTAAACCGTAAACCCTAAACCCAAAACCCTAAACCCTAAGCCCTAAACCCCAAACCCTAGACCCTAAACTCTAAACCAACCCTAGACCCAAAACCCTAAAATGCTAAAAACCTAAACCTAAACTAAATAGAACCTAAAAATAAAATAAAAAAATCTAACCCAAAAAAAAATAAAAACATAAATTAAAACCTAAACCTAAAAAAAATAAAAATAAATAAAAATAAAAACCCAAACTAAAAAAAAAACTACCTAAACTAAAATAAGTAAATTGAAAATAAATAAACTATACTAAATAAAAATAAAAATAAACCTAAACAAAAAAATAAACTAAAATAACAAACAAATAAACTAAATAAACTTATACCTACTAGTTTATGTAAGTTAAAAAAAATAAATAAATTAAATAAAATAAAAATAAAAATAAAACCTTTAGCCCTAAACCCTAAACCCTAAAACTAACCCTAAACCATAAGCCCCAAAACCCTAAACCTACAACTTAAACCCTAAACCAGTACCCCTAAAACTTTAAACCCTAAACCCTAAACTTGAACCCTGAAGCTGAAAACCCTAAACTCGAAATACTAAACCCTAAAACCTACAACCTTAAATCCTAAACCCTAAACTCTAAACCCTAAACCCAAAACCTTAAACCCCAAATCCTAATCCCTAAACCCTAAAAACTTAAAAACCTAAATAAAACCTAAAAATAAAATAAACAAAAAAACATAAACCTAAATTAAAAATAATTAGAATAAATAAAAACCTAAACTAAAACCTAAACCTACACCTAAACCTAAATCTAATCCTGAACCTAAAATTAAAGTAAAATAAACAATAAAAAAAGAAAAATAAAATAAATAAAACCCTAAACTAAACTACAAAATAAAATAATCCAAAAAAATAAAAAACCTAAATAAAATAAATAACTAAATATAAAATAAAAAGAAAATAAACCTAAAAATAAAATAAAATAAGAACTAAATAAAAACTTAAACCTAAAAATGAAACTTAAGAAAAAAAACCTAAAAATAATTTTAAAAAAAAAACTAAACCCTAAAAAAAACCTAAACCTAAAATAAACAAATAAAATAAGCCTAAACTTAAACTAAAAAAAACTAAACCAAAATAAATAAAACCTAAACCTAAACCTAAAATATATAAAAACTAAACCCCAAATAAATAAAAGAAAATGAATAAAATAAAATGAAAACACTAGTAATAAATAAAAAAACAAAAAATAAACTAAAATAAAAACCTAAAACTTAAACTTAAACAAATAAAATAAATATCTAAACCTAAACCTAAAAATAAAAAATAAAACCTAAACCCAAAAAATAAAATAAAAATAAAACCAAACTAAAAAAATAAATAGAAACCTAAACCTAAACTAAAAAATAAACTTAAATAAAAAAACCAAAACTAAAATAAGTATACCTAAAATAATTAAACTAAATTAAATAAAAATTAAAAATAAACCTAAATAAAAATAAAAAAATAAAATAAACCAAAATAAAGTAAAAAAGAACCTAAATTAACTAAATAAACTTAAACATACTGATCTACTTAATTTCAAAAAAAACTCTAAACCCTAAATCCTAAACCTTAAACCCTAAACCCTAAAATTAACCATAAATCTTAAACCCTAAACATATAACCCTAAACCCTAAACCCTAAACCCTAAACTGTAAACCTTAAAAACCCCTAAGACCTAAACCCTAGATAAAAAATAATAATAAAAATAATAAAAACCTTAACCCTAAATGTTAAACCCTAAACCATAAACCCTAAACCTATAACCCTAAACCCTAAACCCTTAACCCTAAACCATAAACCTAAACATAAACCCTAAACCTAAACCTAAACTAAAATAAATTAATTAAAACCTAAACGTAAACCTAAATTAAAATAATAAATAAATAAAATATATAAACCTAAACTAAATAGAATAAAATAAAAATAAAAATAAATAAATAAATAGAAGAAATAAAATAAACTAATATAAATAGACCTAAACCTAAACATGAACCTAAACTAAACTAAACTAAACTAAATGTAAACCTAAACCTAAACTTAAACCTAAACTAAACTAAATAAACTAAAATAAACTAAACTTAATAAACCTAAATAAGCCTAAACCTAAACTAAAATAAAATAAACTAAACTAAATAAATTAAACCTAAAAATAAACTAAATAAATAAAAACTAAACTAAATAAATAAATTTAAACTAAATATAAACTAAATAAATAAACTAAATAGAACTAAACTAAAGTAAAATAAAATAAACATAACTTAAACCTAAAACCTAAAATAAATAAACCTAAACTTAAATAAATAAAATAAACTGAATCTAAATCTAAACCTAAACTAAACTAAAAAAAAAATATAAACCTAGACCTAAACCTAAACCTAAAACCTAAAAAAAAACCTAAACCTAAACCTAAACTAAAACTAAATAAAATTAAATAAAATAAACTAAAATAAATAAACCTAAACTTAATAAAATGAAACTAAAGTAAATAAAACTAAACCTAAACT
Organism: Cymbidium sinense; assembly: GCA_021442155.1. Lineage (NCBI taxonomy): Eukaryota > Viridiplantae > Streptophyta > Magnoliopsida > Asparagales > Orchidaceae > Cymbidium > Cymbidium sinense. The sequence goes on from CM038222.1 coordinate 24,130,185, forward strand.
AAAAATAAACCTAAATTAAATAAAACTAAACTAAATAAAACCTAAACCTAAACAAACCTAGGTTAAATAAAACTAAACTAAATAAACCTAAACCTAAACCTAAATTAAATAAATAAATAAAATAAACATAAACCTAAATAAACTAAACTAAACTAAACTAAATAAAATAAAACTAAATTAAATAAATAAATTAAATAAACCTAAACCTAAACTAAATAAATAAACTAGATAAACTAAATAAACTAGATAAATAAAATAAAATAAACCTAAACTAAATTAAATAAACCTAAAACCTAATCCTTAACCTAAACCTAAACCAAACTAAACTAAATTAAAATAAATAAAATAAACCTAAACCCAAACTAAATAAAATAAATTAAATAATCCTAAACTAAACTAAATTAAACTAAACTAACTAAAACTAAAAATAAACCTAAACCTAAACCATAAACTTAAATATAACCTAAACCAAAACCGAAACCTAAACCTAAATAATCTAAAACCTAAATCTAAAACTAAACCTAAACCTAAATAAATAAACTAAAATGAACTAAAATAAACCTAAACCTAAACCTAAACCTAAACTAAATAAACCTAAACCTATAAAATAAACCTATATCTAAACCTAAACCTAAACCTAATCTAAAACTAAATAAACCTAAACATAAAAAAACTAAGTAAATTATACTTAATAAAAAAAACCTAAACCTAAATAAATAAACCTAAATAAATCTAAAATGAACCTAAACCTAAACTAAAACCTAAACCTAAATAAATAAACTGAACTAAATAAACTAAAATAAATAAACCTAGACCTAAACCTAAACATAAACCAAAATAAACTAAAACTATATAAACCTAAACCTAAACCTAATAAACTAAATAAACCTTAACTAAACCTAAAGAAAAACTAAACTCAAAAATTAAATCTAAACCTAAACCTAAATAAACCTAAAAACCTAAACTAAACTAAACTATAAATAAATCGAAACTAACCCTAAACCTAAACCTAAAATAAATAAACTAAACTAAACTAAATAAATAAACTTAAACTAAATTGAACTTAAAAAACCTAAACCTAAACCTAAAACTAAACTAAGTAAAACCTAAACCTACTAATAAACTAATATGACCTAAAACCTACACTTAAATAAAATAAAACTAAACTAAACTAAAAAAACTAAACCTAAACCTAAACCTAAACTTAATTTAAATCGACACCTAAACTAAACTAAAAATAAACCTAAACTAGACTAAAATAGAACCTAAACTTAAACTAAACTAAACTAAACTAAAAAATAAAATAAATAAACTTAAATAGAAATTAAATTTATAACTAAACCTTAATAAACTAAACTAAATAAAAAAACTAAACTAAATTAATTAAACTAAACTAAATAAACATAAACTTAAAATAAACTTAATAAATAAATAAAAATAAACCTAAATTTAAACCTAAACTAAATAAAAATAGACCTAAACCTAAACCTAAACCTAAACTAAACTAAACTAAACTAATAAACTAAGTAAACCTAAATTAAACTAAAATAAATTAAATAAATAAACTAAATAAAATAAACCTGAACCTAAATTTAAACCTAAACTTAAAATAAATAAGATAAAATAAATAAACCTAAACTAAAAAATAAATAAACCTAAACTAAAAAATAAATAAACTAAACTAAATAAACTTAAATTAAACTTAAACCTAAACCTAAACCCTAAACTAAACCTAAAACTAAATCAAAACCTAAAGCTAAACATAAACCTAAACCTAAACAAAAACCTAAACTTAAACCTAAACTTTATAAACTAAATAAACCTAAACCTAAACCTAGACCTTAACTTACATAAACCAAAATTAAACCTAAACCTATGCCTAAACTAAATAAATAAAATAAAGTAAAATAAATAAACCTAAACCTAAACTAACTAAAATAAACCTAAACTGAAACCTAAACTAAAATAAAATAAAATAAATAAATAAACTTAAACCTGAACTAAAAAAACCTAAATAAACCTAAACCTAAACAAAAACCTAAACCTAAATAAATAACATAAACGATATAAAATTAAAACAAATAAACCTAAACTAAACAAAATAAATCTAAAACCTAAACCTAAACCTAAACTAAAAAAAACAAAATAAAAAAAACTAAATAAATAAACCTAAAATAAACCTAAACATAAATAAATAAGCCCAAAAATTTAAACCTAAACCTAAACCTAAAATGAATAAATAAATAAAAATAACTAAATAAACTAAATTAAAATAAACCTAAACCTAAACATAAACCTAAACCTAAACCTAAATTTAAATAAACCTAAACCTAAAACTAAAACTAAAAAAACTAAAATAAATTAAACTAAACTAAAAATAAACCTAAAAAAATAAACCTAAACCTAAAACTAAAATAAAGCTAAATAAACTAAACTAAAATAAACCTAAACCTAAACTAAAATAAAATAAAAAATAAATTAACCTAAAACTAAACATAAACAAAAACCTAAATAAACTAAATAAATAAAAACCTTACCCTAAACAAAACTAAATAAACTAAAACAAAAATAAAATAAACTAAATAAAATAAGCCAAAAAATAAACAAAAAACCTAAACCTAAACCTAAACTAAATAAACTAAAACCTAAACTAAATAAATAAACTTAAACCTAAAACTAAACCTAAACCTAAACTAAAACATAAACTAAATAAATAAACTTGAACCTAAAACCTAAACCTAAACCTAAAACCAAGGATAAAACCTAAAAAATAAACTAAATAAAATAACCTAAACCTAAACTAAACTAAATAATAAATTAAACTAAACAAACTAAACAAAAAATAAACCTAAAATAAACCTAAACCTAAACCTAAACCCTAAACAAAACAAAACTTAAACCCTAAACAAAAACTAAATAAAATAAACCTAAACCTAAACTCAAACTAAATAAATAGATAAATGAACTAAACTAAATAAAAGTAAACCTAAACATAAACTAAATAAATCTAAACTAATCCTAAATAAATAAGCCTAAAATAAAAAATAAACTGAATAAATGAAATTAAATAATAAAACCTAAACTAAACCTAAACCAAAAAAATAAAAATACACATAAACCCTGAATAAAAAAATAAACTAAATAAACCTAAACCTAAGTAAACCTAAACTAATCTAAATAAATAAAAATAAACCTAAATTAAACTAACTAAACTAAATACCTAAACAAAAATAAACTAAATAAAACCTAAACCTAAATAAACCTAAACTTACATAAATAAAATAAACTATACTAAATAAATAAACCTAAACAAAAGAAAATAAATTAAACTAAAATAAACCTAAACCCTAACCCTAAACCTAAAAATAAATTAAACTAAACCTAAATAAAACTAAATAAAACCTAAACCTAAAATAAAATAAACACAAAACTAAATAAATAAATTAAATAAACCTACAACAACAACAACAACAAAAACAAGCCTTTATCTCACTATGTGGGGTCGGCTACATGAATCCTTCATCTCCTTTGTGTCACATTATGTGTCAAATTCTCATTTAATTCAAGTATACCAAGGCCATTTTTTATACATCTTAACCAAGTCTTTTTAGGTCTACCTCTACCTTTCTTAACATAAGGAAAATCTAATGCATCTAGTCTTCTAACCGGCTCATCGGACGACCGACGCTTTATGTGGACAAACTATCTAAGGCGACTCTCACTAATCTTATCTGCCACTAGTGCTACTCCAACTTTTTCCTGAACATACTCATTTTGCATTTTATCTCTAAGAGTGAAGCCACTCATCCTCCTCAGCATCCTCATCTTTTTAACACTTAACTTAGTCATATGCTTCTCTTTTATTGGGCAACACTCTGCACCATAAGTCGTTGCAAGTCTTACCACCATCTTATAAAATTTTCCCTCAAGTTTAAGTGGAACTTTTCTATCACATAACAAGCCAGAAGCATTCCTCCACTTAAACCATCCAACTTGAATTCTACTAATAACATCTCCATGTTTTTCACCAACATTTTGACAAATAGAGCCTAAATATCTGAATCGCTCACTCTTATTAATGACTTGTTCACCTAATGTCATAACACTACCACTAGAACTTCTACAACTAAAATTTCACTCCATATATTTAGTTTTCGATCTACTTAAATGAAAACCTTTAAACTCTAATGTTGACCTCCATAATTCAGATTTCTCTTGGACTCCCTTTCTAGTCTTATCAACAAGAAGAATGTCATCAACAAAAAGCATACACCGAGGTACATCTTCCTGTAAATGTTAGTAATAACATCCATAACTAAAAAAAAGGATAAGGCCTTAAAGCTGATCCTTGATGTAATCCAACTGAAACAGGAAAATATTTTGTCAATCCTCTTTGTGTTTGGACACAAGTAACAGTTCTAGTATACATATCCTAAATGACTTGAATATAACCAATATTAACTCCTTTCTGTTCTAGAACTCTCCAAAGAACATCTCTTGAAACTTTATCATAAGCTTTCTCTAAATCAATAAATATCATATGTATATCCTCCTTACTTTCTTTATACTTCTCCATCAATCCACTTAACGAATGTATAGAATCCATAGTAGATCTACCTGGCATGAAACCAAACTAATTGTGAGAAAATTTTGTATCACATTGTAACCTATGCTCAGTTACTCTTTCCCATAATTTTAATGTATGACACATTAATTTAATTTCTCTATAATTTGCACACTCTTGTGCATCACCTCTATTCTTAAATATAGGGACTAATAAACCCTTTTTCCACTAATCTAGCATCTTTTTGGTCTTTAAAATAACATTAAAAAGATTTGTAAGCCTAGAAATTCCTTTATCTCCTAAACATTTCTACACTTCTATTGGAATATCATTAGGTCATATTGTTTTCCACATTTCATTTTCTTTAAAGCTTCTCTAACTTCAGATTTACTAATACGATGACAAAATTAAAATTCTCTATTTTTGTTTAGGGTATTAAGGTTGCTAAAATCAGTCATACTTTCAGATCATTCATTGAAAAGTTTATCATAATACCTCATCCACCTATTTCCAATATCCTTTTCTAAAAAAAGCACTTTATTATTTTCATCCATAATACAACTCACTTAAACTAGGTCTTTACTTCTCCTATCTCGTTGGTTTGCTAACTTATACATATATCTTTTAGATTCTTTGGTATCTAATCTATTGTATAAATCACTAAAAGCTAAATATTTTGCATCAAATAAACCTAAATAAATAAAATAAAATAAAATATGAACCTACACCTGAACCTAAACCTAAACCTAAAATAAAAACATAAACCTAAAACTAAACTAAAAATAAAAACAAAAATAAACTAAGTAAATAAAATAATAAATTAAAATAAAATAAATAAAATAAAATTACATAAAAAAATAAATTAAATTAAAAATAAACCTAAATAAATAAACTAATAAAAAATAAACTTACTAAATAAATAAAAATAAACCTAAATTAGACCTAAATGAAAGAAACATAAACCTAAACCTAAACCCAAAATAAAATAAAACTAAGTAAAACCTAAACCTAAACCTAAATAAACTAAATAAATAAACCTAAACCTAAACCTAAATAAATAAATAAATAAACTAAATAAATAAACCTAAACCTAAACCTAAATCTAAACTAAACTAAATAATTAAATAAAATTAAACCTAAACCTAATCCTAAACTAAATAAAACTAAAAACTAAATAAGCCAAAAAATAAAAATAAACTAAACTATACTAAAATAAATATACCTAAACCAAAACAAAAAATAAACCTAAGAAATAAACCTAAATAAACATAAATAAATAAACTAAACTAATAATATGAAAATAAAAATTAATAAACCTAAACCTAAAATTAAAAAACTAAAATAAACCTAAACCTAAACCTAAACTAAAATAAACTAAAAACCTAAACCAATACCAAAATAAACAAACTATAAATAAAAATAAACCTAAGCCTAAATAAAAGCTAAACCTAAACCTAAATAAAACCTAAACCCTAAACCTAAACTAAACTAAATAAAGCTAAAAATAAACCTAAACCTAAACTAAACAAAACTAACAAAACTAAAATTAAATAAACTAAATAAAAATTAAAAAAAAGCTAAACCTAAAATGAAACTAAAATAACCATTAAAATAAAATAAAATATAAACTAAAATAAACCAATCAAAATAAACATAAACTAAACAAAAAAAAATTAAAGAAATAAATATAAAATAAACCTAAACCTAAACTACACTAAAAATAAAAACCTAAAAAATAAATAAAACCTAAACTAAAATAAAACTAAAAAAATAAATAAACCTAAACCTAAACTAAATAAAAAATAAAAAATAAAATTAAACTTAATTTTTAAGAAAATAAAAAAAAACTCAAACCCTAAATCGTAAAACCCTAAACCTTAAAAATTAAACCCTAAACCCTAAACCCTAAACCCCAATCCCTAAATAAATGAAAACATGGCCCTAAATGCACAAAATAACTAAACCATAAAACAAAACTAAAAAACTAAACCTAAACTTAAACCAAACCTAAACCCCTAAACTAAACTAAATAAAATAAAACCTAAGCCTAAACTAAAAATAATAAATAAAATAAATAAACCTAAAATAAATAAAATAAAATATAAATAAAAATGAGTAAATAAATAAACTAAATAAAATAAACTAAACTAAATTAACCTAAACCTAAGCTTAAACCAAACTAAAATACACTAAACTAAACCTAAGCCTAAACTTAAACTTAAACTAAATAAAAAATAAAAAATAAATCTAAACCTAAACCTAAACTTAATTTTTTTTTTTAAAACTCCTAAAACCCTAAACCCTAAACTTTAAACCCTAAACCATAAACCCTAAATAGTAAAACCTTAAAGCCTAAAGCCTAAACCATAAACCCTAAACCCTAAGCCCTAAACCCCAAACCCTAAATCCCAAACCCATCACCCTCAAAACCTAAAATCCTAAACTTACATAAATTTTAAAATAAAATAAATAATTAAACCTAAACCTATAATATATAATAAAATAAAAACCTAAACTAAAACCTAAACTCAGACCAAAATCTAAACCTAAAAACTAAAAACTAAATAAAAATAAAATAAATAAAAACATAAACTAAACTAAAAAATAAAAATCCTATGTAAAATAAAACCCAATTGTAAAATAAAAGTAAAATAAACATAACATAAAATAAAAATTGAATAAAAACCTAAACCTAAAAAATAAACCAAAAATTAAATAAAAAATAAAACCTAAACCCTAAACCTAAAATAAATTAAACCTAAACTAAAATAAATAAAACCTAAACCTAAACATAAAATAAACTAAGTCGAAACCCTAAACTAAATAAAATAAAATAAATTAAAAATAAACTTAAACCTAAACTAAAAAAATAAAATCTAGAAATAAACCTAAAATAAAAACATAAAACCTAAAGCTAGAAAAATAAAATAAAAACCTAAACCTAAACCTAAAATCTAAACTAAAATAAAAAAAAAACCTAAACTAAAATAAATAAACCTAAAATAAATAAACTAAACTAAATAAAAATTTAAATAAAATAAAATAAATAATATATAAAAAAAACTAAATAAACTTAATAAACTTACTTGGTAAAAAACCCTAAACCCTAAATCCTAAACCCTAAACCTATATCCTGCACCTCCACAAAGCAAACCTGCTTCTACCAGATCTCCTGCTTCCTAAACCCACCCAACCCTACCACTGAGATCTTAAACTCTGCTTCCCAAATCCTACCCAACCACCAGGCCCTAGATCAGCCCACCCTACTGAGCCCAGGCTAAAACCCTAAACCTGGGCCCTAAACACACCCAAACCCCCTTCTCCTAAACTGGATAACTAAAACTAAAGCTGACCAAATAAAATAAATAAAATAAATAAAATAAACTAAAACTTAAATAAAATAAAAATGAAACCTAAACTAAAATCTAAACTTAAACCTAAACTTAAAACTAAAACTAAAAATAAAACATAATATAAAAAATAAAAAATAAACAAAAGTAAAATAAATAATAACTTAAACTAAATTAAAAAATAAAATAAACTTAAAACTAAAAAACCTAAATTAAATAAAAACTAAACTTAAAAATAAAATAAACCTAAAGTAAAATAAAATAAAAACTTGAACTTAAAAATTAAAAATAAAAAGATAAGAAAAAAAAATCTAAACCATAAACTAAAAAAAACCTAATCCTCAAATAAACAAAAAAAATAAAATAAAACCTAAATTAAAATAAAATAAAATAAAAGAAATATAACCTAAACCTAAACTTAAAATAAGCTAAACTGAAACCAAAAGAAAAATAAAAAAAATTAAAATAAACCTAAACCTTAACTTAAAAATAAAACCTAAAAATAAAACTAAAATAAAAACCTAAAACCTAAACCTAATCCTAAAATAAAAATAAAACTTAAAAAAATAAAATAAAAAAACTAAACTAAAAAAAATAAACTTAAACATAAAATTAAACCAAAAAATAAACTAAAATAAAAAATCTTTACAAAATTAAATAAACCTAAAATAAATAAACTAAACTAAATAAAAATAAGAAATAAACCTAAAAGAAATAAACAAATGAAAAAAAAAATTAAATTAACTAAATAAACCTAAACTTATTGGTTTACTTAATTTAAAAAAAAAACCTAAACCCTAAACCCTAAACCCCAAACACTAAAACTAACCATAAACCTTAAACCCTAAACAATAAACTTTAAAAACCTTAAACCCTAAAGCCTAAACCATAAACCGAAAACCTTAAACCCTAAACCATAAACCCTAAACCTTAAACCCTAAACCCTAAATCCTAAATCAAAACCTACAAGAAAAACCCTCCCTTCTCCTCTCGGCCGCGGTGCTCTCTGGAGATTGCGATTTCCCTTTCGTTTTCATTGTGGCTTGGCCAATTTTTGATCATTATCAATCATAATTTTCACTATTTTTATCTGTTTGGCTGCTAATGTGAGTTTCCCTTTACTCGTTCAATGGCGGAGGATCCACTTTCTGAGTAGTCGAGCTTTTCAAACTTGGGGGCATCGGCTAGGGCATCAAATTTACATGGAATTATGGATTCGAACTCATCCACTACTCTACCTGCAGTTAAGTCCTTCAAGGATGCATTATCTGGTAAGAATCTCTCCCCTAATGCTTCGGTGAATTTGATCTCGACCTCATTTCATGGGATGCCTACTGTTATGTGTTCGAATCTAGATGTGGAAAAGTTGGCGAAGCCATTTGAATTCTCTTTAGTGGCTAAATTTTCCTTACGCCGGCCAACTCTCGATAACATCCAATCTTTTTTCATAGCCTTAAACTTTCAGGCATTTTCACTATCGGATTGATTGATCCTAGGCATATTTTAATTCAGCTCTCTAATGACTTAGATTACTCAAGAGTCTTTGCCCGTCGCTCTTACTTTGTGTTTAATTATCAAATGCGACTTCAAAAATGGTCTCCTCTTTTTGATATAAAAGAGAAATCCCTAATTGTCCCTATATGGCTAACTCTTCCTAATATGAGAATACATTATGTTACACATCAAGTTCTCTTTGCGGTTGGGGCTCTCTTTGGTCGGCCTCTTCAAATTGATCAGGCCACCACTATGAGATCACGACCTTGTTGCTCGTATTTTGGTTGAGATTGATATTACTAAAAAGCATCCTAAAGAAGTTTGGATTGGCTCTGAGAAATTTGGTTATAATGAAAAAGTGGAATTTGAGAATTTCCCTATTTTTTGCACACATTGTAAGATACACGGACATGATCATCTGAATGTTTTGTGTTGCATCCTCATCTTAAAAAGAATAAATTGTCGGATCTTAATCCTACTCTATGAAATGAAAAATCAATAAATTTTCTTATGTACCTAAAGTCACTCAAAATGGGAATCATCCCCTACCCCTACTCCTTTTTTATCCATTGATTTGCTTATTGGAGAGCAATCTGAGCATGTTACAAATAATGCTTCTGAGGTTCGTGAGGAGGCTAATGATAACTTACTTAACATTACTTCTAATTATAAAAATTTGGCTCCTCAAGATAATACCTTAACTCGTTCTAACCTACCCCTTTCGCTAGTGAACCCGAGGAGACAAATTCTGAAATTGATCCTTTGATGAAAGAGCAAATTCTAAAAACTGTTGATCCTTTGATGTTGGAACAAAATCTGAAAAGTAATTCTGAAAATGAGCATGAAATCTGTGCTATTAATGGCATCACAACCTTTTTTTCTACTACCCTTCAGAGTGATACACATGCTAATCTTATTTCTCAGCTTAATTCTGACACTGAAGAAGGGGAAATTACCATTAGGAATGCTTTTATTGATACAGGTCTGATTCTGAATATCATAAATCACTCTCTCTCGAATGGGGATACTTTGGATAAAGAAAGACCTTTTCAAACTATTTTAAAAAAAAATCCCTTAAAGCTAGAATGTTCACTAATAGCTCCACTAGAACTACTAGATCTTCTCTAACTTCCCTAAAATAACTGCCTCTCCTTTCCTTTTCTTTTTTCTTTGTATTTCATTAGTTATCGCTTTTCCTTTCCTACCTTTTTATTATCATTAATTTACTTATTTGAAATGTTAGGGGTATTGGGACTCTCATTGTCTGCAACTATATTAGAAGTCTTTGTCATACTCATAACATAGCCTTACTTGTTGTTATTGAACAATTCATACACTCTTCTAAGATCAACCATGTTGCTAGAATGCTTGGCTTTCAAAATTTCTTTTATAATATTAGCAATAAAATTTGGTGTTTTTGGAATAATTTAGTCAACATCTCTATCCTTGATGATCTTCAATAATTGGTTAATGTCCACATCTCATTGGGTGAATTTTTCTATTCTTGGTTCCTTTATTTATGCTTCTTGTAATAGAGCTAGTAGGAACATCCTTTGGGATAACTTAAGAACCTTTGCCTCCTCGATCAAAACACCTTGGTTGATTGGGGGTGATTTCAACACTATTCTCTCTTCCTCAAAAAGAAGGGGAGGTTGCTCTCCTAACATTCATTCCATGGAAGAATTTTCTAATATGATTCTTGATTGTAATATGATTGATATTGGCTTTACGGGCTCTAACTATATGTGGCATAACTCTAGACTCTGGCAGCAGCTTGATAGGACTCTTTTTAATTCTCTTTAAATCAATCAATGGCCCATTACTTCTATTGAATATTTGAGCAGAACTTTATCTAATCATGCTCCGCTTTTGATTTATGTCCAAAATCCCTCTAGTAGATTATACTCCCCCTCTTCTTTTAGATTCCAAAATATGTCAATCCAACACATTGATTTTATAAATGTTGTATCCATTAATTGGATGGCCCCTCTTCATCCGGATAATTCTATTAAGGGAATGATTGGCCTCCGGCTTAAGCTTAAAAGGCTTAAAAAAACCCTAAATTGGTGGAACAAGCATCATTTTAAAAATATTTTTGCCAATCTCAAAAATATAGAATAATTAGTATGTTCTCTTGAAGATGTTGTTTTGACTGACTCTACTAAACTTGAGGAGTTAAATGTAGCTAAAGATAACTTGGTTAATTATCACAATATTGAAGAAACCTACTAGCAGAAAAAAGCTGCTAGCAAACATATTACTGATGGTGACAAAAATACTAGGTACTTCCATGCTCTTTTCAAAAAAAAGAAAGCCTTAAACTCTATTAAAAAAAATTAAAATGAAATATAATGGTGGATCATGATAATGAAATTAAAGATTTTGTCATGCATCATTTTAAAAATTTATTAAACAACAACCCTTCCTTAGAATCTCTTTCCAACTCACACCCGATTCCTTCAACGATTACTATCGATGACAACCACTTGCTTAGTTTCTGTCCTATAGAAGCTGAGATTGGTAATATTCTCAATAGCATGAACACTGATTCTATTGCTGGCCCTGAAGGCTACACGACTTAATTTTTTTAGCATTGTTGGCCTATTATTAAATCTGACCTTGTTGATATTATCATTAATTTTTTTGATGGCAATCCTTTACCTAGATACTTTTCTAGCACTTCCATTATTCTCATTCCCAAAATTAATAATCCTGAATCTTGGGGTGACTTTAGGCCTATCAGCTTTTGCACCTTCTTTCATTAACTCATTACTAAATTAATTTCCAATAGAATTAGTCTGCTGCCACCTAAAATTATTTCACCCAACTAAACTAGCTTTGTTAAAGGTAAAGCTATTTTTGACAACATTCTTCTTGCCCAAGAACTGATTCATGACATTAATACTTCTACCAGAGGTGGTAACATCCTTTTCAAATTGGACATCTCTAAAGCTTTTGACAACATCTCTTGGAATTTCCTCTTCCGAATTCTTCATTTATTTAGTTTTTCTGACTATTTTATCTGCCTCATTAAAAATTGTATAACCAATGTTTGGTTCTCCGTTATCATGAATGGTGAGTCCCTTGGTTTTTTCCCTTTGATGCATGGTTTGAGACAAGGAGATCCCTTATCACCCTCTTTTTTTTATTATTACTACTGAATATCTTTTGAGGAGCCTTAACGATCTTTTCAACAATAATCCCAGCATGTTTTTTAGAACTCAAGGTGGTCTTCCTATCTCTCATCTTAGCTTTGATGATGACTTCATAATCTTTTGCAATGCCTCTATTCATCACATTAAAACTATTAAGAATCTTTTAAATAAATTTGGTAATGAAAGTGGTCCTTTTCTTAATGAAGGTAAAAGTTGTTTCATTCCCTACTCTAAAATCCCTAATAATAGGATCAACCAAATCTTGATAATTACTAACTTTCAGCAACAATAACTTCCTATTAAATATCTTGGTGCTCTACTTTTTAAAGGTCAGAAAAGCTCACATCTCTTTGATGAGCTCATCCAAAAAATATTTAATAAAATTTTTGTTTGGGAATTTCATTTACTCTCTTTTGGCAGTAGGCTCACTTTGATTAAGAGCACCCTTAACTCCATGCCTCTATATCTCATTCAAACCATTGTGCCGACCAATTCTACCATTAACAAAATTGAGCGCCTCCTTAACAAAATCTTCTGGGGTTCTAAAAATTCTTATAAAATAATGCATTAGACCTCTTGGTATAAAAGCTATGGCACTCTTGTTGAAGGTGGTCTTAGATGTAAGCCAATCAAGGAAGCTATCACTACTTTTTCCTATAAACTTTGGTGGAATTTTAGGAGCAACAATAGTCTTTGGGCTAATTTCATGACTGTCAAATACTGCCAGGGTAAGCACCCTCTCATTTACCCCTATAGAGCAAGAGACTCTCCTATTTGGAAAAGACTTTGTTCTATAAAATGGGAAGCTAAATCATTAATATCTTTGGGGATTAACTCTAATATCTCTTTTGTTTGGCAAGATAACTTGACTGGAGGTGGTTCCATTGATGACTTACTTTCTACCCATTCCACTGCTACTATTAAAGTTAATATATTGGAACAATAGTAAGCTTACTGATTATATTCCTTTCTCTCTTTTAAATAAGCTTACTACTATTCCTATCATTCCTAGCAATCATGATCAAATCCTTTTTAAGCTTTCTCAAAATGGTGACTTCAACCTTAAAAATGTTTGGATTCATATTAAAGAAACTCATGACATTTCCAATGTATTTGTCAAAATTTGGAATAACACTATTCTTATTTCTTATTACGTTCTAACTTGGTGTATCCTAAAAAACTTCATCCCTGTTGACTCCTTATTGTGGGGTAAAGGTTTTTACTTTCCTTCAAAATGCTACTACTGCTTTCACATTGATAATGTGAAAACAGAGCCATTGCTTCCAAATTTTGGATTTGGTATGATGATCCCTTTAACATTTACAAATTCAATGGCTCCTTAACTTTATTCTAACTTCTTGAAGTTTATTTTGAAAATAATTTTAAAGGCCACATTAAAGTCATAACTGCTATCACTCTTATTTGGTTCATATGAATGGGCAGAAATGATGCAAAACATCGTAGGACTCTTATGAACCACATGAGGATAATTTATAGAATTAAAAATTTAATCCGTGACTTGTTTAATGCTAATTTAATTAACTACAACCAATTCAAAGGTTGTAAAGTTGTGACCAATAAACTGGGTTTTAACTAGCTGGATCCACCCAACGGTAAGGTTGACAAGATTATTTATTGAGTAAAACCTCATGCTAATACTACTAAAATTAACATTGATGGCTCTGTTTATCAAAATTCTTCTGACTGTGGTAGCATTTTTAGAAACCTTAATGGTAAAGTCTTATGTGCTTTTGCTTACCCCCTTAATACTTGCTCTATTCCTTTTGCTGAGCTAATGGTAGTTTACAAATTTATTGAGATTTGCCTTCAAAAAGGTTAGCTCAATATTTGGACTGAGGTGGATGCCCTGTTGCTGATTGATCTTTTGACTTCTACCAAATGGGCAATACAAAATTGTACTACCTTCTAAAGCAGACTAGAGCTCTCCTCTCTCAACTCTATTTTATAATCACTCATGTATGGCATGAAGGTAATGCATCTGCTGATTATCTTACTAATCTAGGTGCTAGATTTGATGGAATAAAATTCTTTGATCAACTTACACATCCTAAACATTTGTGTGGTTTGGTTAATTTGAACAATACTAGACTCCCTTACCTCATTAATCCATCCTATTGGTTTGGGTATTACATTACTTTAACGCATGATCAACTTCTTTAGTTTTGATGTTTCTCTAGATTTTGCTGATGCTAATTCTTGTTACCCCTTTTTGGTTAGTTGTTGATCTCTCTGGCATCTACTGTTGGATTACTTACCCTAACCTTATTTGGGGTTTTACTGCTACTGCTGTTTTCACTGAAACCACTGCTTTTGGTAAGGTTTCTCCTATCCGTTAGAGGGAGATGGATTATTTTATGCTTTTCTTTCTGCTTTATAGGGAAATACTTCTTTCTATCATTATTCTATTTATGGGTCCTATTGTAATTTTCCATTATATGATTAAGGTTGTGTTTTTTTCTCTTTTTCTTAATCTGGAAATTTGTTCATGGCCTCATGACTTTGCTGTCTCATTATGTAATTACTATAATTTTGTATAGCTTCATGGAGGGCTCAAATTTATCTGTCTTTTCTCTCTTTAATAGGGTTGTGCCTCCTCCTATGATATCTAACCTCACCTCCATTACCAGTATCGAGAGCAACTGCAAGAACCTTGCTATTATTAATGTTTCTTTGCAGGATGGGATTTTATTCGTGATTTCATTTTAGCCTATTTTTACTGGTGATGTTGGCTTACCTGTTGGTCTGCTTTTCTTTGTCTTGAAGGATTTCAATGATGGTGTTTTCTTGAACCCCTTTAGAGTCTATGTTGTCTCCCTATTCCTTACTGATTTATCTTATGGTGGGTGCATCAATTGTTTTGCTATTTTAATTATTGGTTGGATTATCGAATCTTTAGTCCAGTAGACTAATTCTGGGGTTATTTCTCTGATTTTCTTTGTTGATTGTGACTGGACTGCTGCTTATCATCTAATATTTGTGGACTACTTAATCTGCTGCTATTTTTTCCATCCTGGTTCTGTTAGACTTGTGCAGATATCTTATGCACTGTCTATTCTGAATGGGTGGTTCTTTGGTCAGCTAGCTATTATTTGTTGTCTTGGCTATTTATTATCTTGGTTATTTATTGTCTTGGTTTTTTTGATTGTTCTTGCAATTCTCATCTCCCCAACCTATATGGAGAGACACTGTTATACCCTTATTATTATTATTATTTTCTCCTTCCAGGATTGGACTTTCTTTTTATCTTCTTTCAAGTCTACTTTTACTAATGTTATTAGCTTAGCTGCTGGTCTGCTGTTCTTTATCTTGAAGGATTCCAATGTTTGCTCTTTTTTGAATGCCTTTTGTGCCTATGTTGTATCGCTATTTTATATTTTGGTTTATTTTATGGTGGGTGCAATAATGGCTTTGTTGTTTTATTTGTTGCCTGTGATTATGCTGCTACCTACTTGGTTACTAACTAATGCACTATCTATTCTGAATGGGTGGCTTTATGGCCAGCTAGCTATTATTTGTTGTCTTGGTTGTTTGTTGTCTTGGTTATCTGCTCATATTTGCATTTGCCCTAATTTGGTGTGATTGAGCCTGAGCCTTATTTCACACACTTCTCTATAATTTTCTTCACTTTATGCTGCTCTCACTTTTCACTCTCTCTGTACTACTTTAACTATTCTAATTTCTATTTTTCTTCATTTTTGCAGATGCACTTCTCTATTTCTCTTGCAGGTGCATTTCTCTTGTTCTTTTGTAGGTTTGCTCCCTAGTGTCATGCATTCTCTCTTCCTAAAGAGCTTTGGTCCAAAACTATTCATTGGCTTATCTATGTTAATCAATTTGTAAATTTTTCTTTCCTTTACTCTTTTATTTTTCTTTTGGTTGTACTTAGATAGGGGATTTACTCTCTAAGCTGATTGTAGCTCTTTGAGCAGTTGTTGTGGAGTTTATCCCCTGTTAAGGACCTTATAACCCTCTTTTTGTGGCAATAAAATTTCTCCTATATGGGATTTCCCAAAAAAAACCATAAAACCCTAAACCCTAAACCTTAAACCCTAAACACTAAACACCTAAAAACCTAAACCTAAACTAAATAAACCCTAAAAGTAAAATAAATAAATAAACCTAAACCTAAATAAAATAAGAAAAACTAAAAAAAACTAAAACCTAAACCTAAACCTAAAAATAAAATAGAATAAAAAATAAAAATAAACTAAAATAAAATAAATAAAAACATAAACTAAACTTAAAAATAAAATAAACCTAAGAATAAAAAAACTAAATGTAAAATTAAAATAAAATAAACCTAAAATAAATTAAAATAAAAACTAAATAAAAACCTAAACCTAAAAAATAAACCTAAAAATAAAACCTAAAATAAATAAAATAAACCCAAAACCATAAATAAAAAAATTTTAACCTAAAATCAAAATAAAATAAAATAAACCTAAACTTTAACTAAAATAAAATAAATTAAAATAAATAAAACCTGAACCTAAATCTAAAATAAACTAAACCTAACCTAAACTTGAACTAAATAAAATAAAATAAATTAAAAATAAATCGAAACCTAAACTAAAAAATAAAACCTAAAAGTAAACCTAAAATAAAAACCTAAAACTTAAGCCTAAAAAATAAAATAAAAATAAAACTTAACTAAAAATAAACCTAAACCTAAACTAAAAAATAAAACCTAAAATCCTAAAACCTAAACCTAAAAAATAAAATAAAAACCTAAACCTAAAAATAAAAAGTAAAGGCTAAACCTAAAAATTAAAATAAAAGATGAATCTCAACTAAAAAAACCTAAACCTAAACTTAAACCTAAAAATATACTAAAATAAAAAACCTAAACTGAAATAAATAAATCAAAAATAAATAAACTAAACTTAATGAAAATAAAAATAAAAAACCTAAATAAAAATAAACTAAAAAAAATTAAAAAATAAATAAAAATAAACTAAATAAACTAATTTGGCTAAACCCTATGGTTTTAATTAAAAAACCCTAAACCCTAAACAAAAAATTAACCCTAAACTCTTCCAACACTAAACCTACCACACCCTAAATCCTAAACCATGAAAAAACCCCCACTCCAACCCCCTAAACCCTAACCCTAACCCTAAATGCTAAACCATAAAAGCATAAACTCTAACACCCTAAATTTCAAACCCTAAACCCTAAACCCTAAACCCTAAACTCTAAATTCTAAACCATAAACCCTAAACCTTAAACCTTAAACCCTAAACCCTAAACCCTAAACCTAAACCCTAAGAATGGGAAGAACCTTAACGACAGGAACATCACCATCAACCAGGCTCAATCTAGATCTGGCAGTGGAGGTGAAGGCGGAGGCAGAAATTATTGTAGTGGTGGTGGGGGATTTGGAGGTGTTGGTGGATATTAAGGTGGGGGTCAAAGCAGTGGTGGTTATGGAGGCGAGGGAGCGACGGAGGTTACAGCTGTGGAGGTCATGTTCATTGTGTCCTATTATGTCTCAAATTCTCATTTAATTCAAGTATACTATAGTCAATTTTTATACATCATAAGCATGTCTTTTTTTGGTCTACCTCTACCATTCTTAGCATAAGGCAAATCTAATGCATCTACTCTCTAGCGGGTTGTGGGCGCGCTTTATGTGGCCAAACCATCTAAGCTGACTCTCTCTAATCTTATCTGCCACTAGAGCTACTCGAACTTTTTCTTGATCTTACCCATTTTGCATTTTATCTCTAAGAGTAAATCCACTCATCCAACTAAGTATCCTCATGTATGCAACACTTAACTTAGTCTCACGCTTCTATTTTATTGGCCAACATTCTGCACCATAAATCATTACAGGACATACCACCATCTTATCAAATTTTTCCTTAAGTTTAGGCGCTATGTTTCTATCACACAATAGGCCAAATTCATTCCTCCACTTCAACCATCCAACATGAATTCCACTAATAACATCTCCATCTATTTCACCATCATTTTGAACAATAAAGCCTAAATATATAAACTCTTGTTTTTAATGACTTGTTCACTTAATGTCAACACTACCACTATAACTTCTATAACTAAAATTACACTCCATATATTCAATTTTAGATCTACTTAGATGAAAATTTTTAGACTCTAAGGTTAACCTCTATAATTCAAGTTTCTCTTGGACTCCTTCTATAGTCTTATCAAGAAGAAGAATGTCATCAGCAAAAACCATACACCAAGGTACATCTTCTTATAAATGCCTAGTAAGAACATCCACAACTAAAGAAAAAAAAAAGATAAGAGCTTAAAGTAGATCCTTGATGTAATCCAACTGAAATAGGAAAATATTTTATCAATCTTCCTTATGTTTGGACACAAGTAACAACTCTAGTATACATATCCTTAATGACTTGAATATAATCAATATTAACTCCTTTATTCTCTAGAACACTCCAAAGAACATCTCTTCAAACTTTATCATAAGTTTTCTCTAAATCAATAAATATTATATGTAGTCCTTGCTTTTTTTAAACTTCTCCATCAAATCTCTTAATAAATGTATAGCATCCATAGTAGATCTATTTGGCATGAAACCAAACTGATTGTAAGAAACTTTTGTATCACATCATAACCTATGCTCAATAACTCCCTCTCCCATAATTTTAATGTGTGACATATTAACTTAATTCCTCTATAATTTGCACACTATTGTGCATCACCTCTATTCTTAAATATAGGAATCAACAAACTCTTTGTCCACTCATCTGGCATCTTTTTAGTCTTTAAGATAAAATTAAAAAGATTTGTAAGCCAAGCAATTCCTTGATCTGTTAAACATTTCCACACTTCTATTGAAATATCATCAAGTCCTACTATTTTTTCACATTTCATTTTCTTTAAAGCTTCTCTAACTTCAGATTTACTAATATGATGAAAAAACAAAATTATCTATTTTTGTTTAAGGTATAAAGGTTGCAAAAATCAATCTTATTTTCAAATCCTTCATTGAAAAGTTTATCAAAATACATCATCCACCTATTTTCAATATCCTTTTCTAAGAAAAGCACTCTATGATTTTCATCGTTAATACACCTCAATTGAGCTAGATCTTTACTTCTCCTATCTCTTTGGTTAGCTAACATATAGATACATCTTTCACCTTCTTTCGTATCTAATCTATTGTGTAAATCACTAAAAGCTAAATTTTTTGCATCATATATTGCTTTCTTAGAATCTCTACGCAATATTTTTTTCCCAATTCAGTTTTACATCTAAACCAATTTATAACAACACTCCTTATTAATTTATTATTTCTTGCACATTCTGACTCCACCACCAACTATTTTTATTAAAAGAACTTTTTCCTTTTGATTCTCCAAGCACATTTTTAGCAACTTGCTTAATTTCACTTGCTACTTTTTCCCACATAACATTAGCTTCGTTATGAACATCCTAAATTCTAAGCTCTTGTAGCTTATTCTTAAAATTTTTTTTATTAGTGTTCTTTAAGTGCCCCCATCTAATCCTAGGACAATAATTTGATTTATTTTTCATCTTCCAATCTTTCATCTTAAAATCTAAAACTAATAATCAAAGTTGGGTATTTAAACTTTGACTTGGAATGCCCTTATCTTTACAATCTAAATGATCTATTTTTCTTATCAGAAAATAATCAATCTGTGTTTTACTTGATCAATTTTTATAAGTAATAATATGCTCATATCTTTTCTTAAATTAAGTATTAGCAACTATAAAATCATAGGCTAAAGAAAAATTTAATATATACCTACCTTCTTCATTAGGCACTCCAAATCCATAACCACCATGAATACTTTTAAAATTTTTTTCCAATCTACCAACATGTCCATTTAAATCTCCTCTAATAAATACTATTTCTTCAAGAAGTATCTTTTGTATTAATCCCTCTAATTCATTCCAAAATTTTTCTTTTAAGCATACATCCAAACCTACTTGAAGAGCATTAACACTTATAACATTGATAATCTTAGTTTCAATAATAATTCTTAAAGTTATAATTCTATCTCCACATCTATTAATATTTATAACATTATTCTTCAAACTTTTACCTATAATCACACCTATGCTATTTCTAATTTGACTTCTACCTGAATACCAAAGTTTAAACCCTAAACTATCTATCTCCTTGGCTTTCTTCCCAACACATTTAGTTTCTTGAACACATAAAATATTTATCTTCTGATGAACCATAATATCTATTAATTTCATTAGTTTAGCTGTAAGAGAACATATATTCCAAGTTCCTAACCTAATTCTAGTTTCATGGACTAACTTTTTTGCCACATCCATCCATAATGTTGGAACCATTACGTATTTAACACTGCAGCCAAACTTCGATGCAACATCCCTTACACATTTTTCACTATATTCAGGCCATGTAGTGCATCGCTTCTAGGGGATGCCCTAGCATTAACATAATATTTTGAAGGATTCATGTCATTACTAATTCGACAAGTTTTACATAAATAAAATTAAAAGTAAACCTAAAATAAAAATAAGATAAACTTAAAATAATATAAAATAAAAAATAAATAATAACATAAATCTAAAAATAAATAAAAAATAAAACCTAAACCCTAAACTAAAAAACCTGAACCTAAAATAAAAATAAAATAAACCTAAACTTAAACTAAAATAAACTAAACTAAATTTAATAAAACCTAAACCTAAATAAACCAAACTAAACCTAAACTTAAACCTAAACCTAAACCTTAAATAAAATAAGATAAGCTAAAAATAAACCTAAACGTAAACCAAAAAATAAATCTTAAAAATAAACCAAAAATAAAAACCTTAAAGCTAAACCTAAACCTAAAAATAAAAATATAACTTAAACCTAAAAAATAAAATAAAAATAAAACTAAACTAAAAAATAAACCAAAACCTAAACTAAAAAAATAAACTAAAATAAAAAACCTAAACTAAAATAAATAAACTAAACTAAATAAAAACAAAATTAAACCTAAATAAAAATAAAAAATAAAATAAACTAAAATAAATAAAAAATAAACTAAATAAACCTAAAACTTAGGAGTTTACTTAATTTGAAAGAAAATAAAAAATAATAAGATAATAAAATAATAAAATAATAAAAAACTTAACCTTAAAGCTTAAACCCTAAAACTAACCATAAACCCTAAACTCTAAACCCTAAACCCTAAACCTGAATACCCTAAACTCTAAACCCTAAACCCTAAATCTTAAACCCTAAACCCTAAACCCTAAAGCCTACAACCCTAAACACTAAACCTTAAACTGTAAACCCTAAACACTAAACATTAAACCTTAAAAACCTAAGAACCTAAACCTAAATAAAATAAAACCTAAAAACTAAATAAATAAAAAACCTAAGCCTCGATAAAATAAAAATATAAAATAAAACAAAACATAAACTAAAACCTAAACCTAAACCAAAATCTAAAAGTAAAATAAAAAAATAAAAATAAATAATAAACTAAAAAAATAAATGAAAACTTAAACTAAAAAAATAAAATAAACCTAAAAATGAAAGACCTAAATAAAATAAAAATGAAATGTAAAATAAAAATAAAGTAAAATAAAAACCTAAACCTAATTAATAAACCTCAAAATAAAACCTAAAATAAAATAAAACATAAACCTAAACTAAACTAAAACTAAAAAATAAACTAAAATAAATAAAACCTAAACTAAAATAAATAAACCTAAATAATAAAATAAAATAATACTAAAATAAAATAATAATAAAATAATAAAATAAAATAAACCTAAAAAATAAAATAAAACTTAAACTTAAAATAAAATAAAAAATAAAACCAAACTAAAAAATAAGACTAAACCTAAACCTAAAATCTAACAAAATAAAAAACATAAACTAAAATAAATAAACATAAAATAAATAAACTAAACTAAATAAAAAATAAACTAAACTAAAATAAATAATAAATAAACTAAATATTAAGTAAATAAACAGAAACCTAAAACTGGTTTTTTTAAAACCCTAAAATATAAAACCCTAAACCCTAAAATACCTCCCTAAACCCTAAACCTACTAAACCCTAAATCCTAAACCCTAAACTTACCTAAACTGACCATAAACACTAAACCCTAAACTAACTAATAACCATAAACCCCAAACCCTCCCACTCCTAAGCTTTAAATCTTTAAACTCCCTAACTTAAAAACCTAAAGCCTGAGCACTAAAGCTAAATCCAAACCCTACCCCTCCACACAAAACCTACTAAAAAACCTAAACCCTAAATAACCCTAAACATAAACCATAAAAAAACTGTAAACCAACCTAAACCATAAAACCCAAAACCAACCCTCCAAACCCTAAGCGAAACCAAAGTAACTAAATAAATTTAAAAAAAAAAACCAAAACCCTAAAACTAAATAAACCAAAACCCAAAGAATGGGAAAAACCTTAACGACAGGACCATCACTATGAACCAAGATTAAGCTACATCTAACGGTGGAGGCGATGGGGGAGGCGGCAGTTATCACCGTGGTCATTGGGGATCTATAGGAGCTGGCGGATATGGACATGGTGGTCGGAGTAGTGGTGGTTTTGGAGGAGGGAGAACAGTAGAAGGTTACAACTGTGGCGGTGGCCGAGGGAGAGATCGAGGGTATGGTAGTGGATCCTGCTACTTGAGAGGCCAGGGTGGTTCTGATGGGAACTGGTGAAACTAAATAACATTGATCTGATCTACAACTTATGAAATTGTGTCTTTATAGTAGAGATAATTCTAATTATCTAGGGTTTTTGATTTACTCAATGCGTGCACATTTTTTATCTATGTCGTCGCTTGTCTCTTAGAAAACTTAGTGTGTTACTTGGTTGATGAAATCGGAAAGATGAAATGCTAAATCTGAATTTGTTCTCTTTTAAAAAAACAAAACAAAAACCCTTAACCCTAAACTAAAACCTGAACCCTAGACCTATGACCTAAACCTTGAACACTAAACCCTAAATCCTAAAAACCCTAAACCCTAAGCCTTAAACCCTAAAGCCTAGACCTAAACCCTAAAACCCTAATCCCTAAACCTTAAACCCTAAATCCTAAACCCTAAAACCTAAACCCTAAACCTTAAAAACTAAACCCTAAACCCTAAACCCTCAACTAACCCTAAACCCCAAAGCCCAAAAAGCTAAAAACCTAAATCTAAACTAAATAAAACATAAAAATAAAATAAATAAAAAACCTAAACTAAAATAAAATAAATAAATAAAATAAAATATAAACACCTAAACCAAAAAATAAACTAAACTAAAAACTAAAACTAAAAAAATATTAAAAAAAAAATCTAGTTAAACTAAAAAATAAAAACCTAAATAAAATAAACCTAAAATAAATATAATAAAACTAAATAAAACCTAAACCTAAAATTAAACCTAAAATAAACTTAAAATTAAACCAAAACCTAAACTTAAATAAAGTAAACTAAAATTAATAAAACTTAAACCTAAACTTAAAAAAAAAGTTATCCTGAAGCTAAACTTAAACCCTGAATAAAATAAAATAAAATAAACTAAAAATTATCTTAAACCTAAACTGAAAAATAAAACCTAAAAATAGACATAAACTAAAAACCTAAAACCTAAACCTAAAAAAAATAAAATAAACCTACACCTAAACCTAAAAATTAAAAAAAAACATAAACCTAAAAAATAAAATAAAAATAAAACTAATCTAAAAAATAAGCCTAAACCTAAACCTAAATCTAAAAAATAAACTAAAATAAAAAACCAAAACTAAAAGAAATAAATCTAAAATAAATAATCTAAATGAAATATAAATAAAAATAAACCTAAATAAAATAAACTAAAATAAGTAAATAATAAACTACATAAACTAAATAAACTTAAACCTACGAGTTTACTTAATTTAAAAAATATAAATTAAAAAAATTAAAAAAAACCCTATCACTAAACCCTAAAACTAACCTAAAACCTAAACACTGAACCCTAAAACTATAACCCTAAACACTAAACCCTAAACATTAATCCTTAAAATCATAAACCATAAACCCTAAATCATAAACCCTAAACCCTAAACCCTAAACCTTAAACCCTTAACTCTAAATCCTAAACCCTAAAGCCTACAACACTAAACCCTAAACCCTAAACCCTGAAAACCTAAAAACCTAAACTTAAACTAAATAAAACTTAAAAAATAAAATATATAAATAAACTTAAACCTAAATAAAATAAAAAATATAATATAACAAAAAACCTAAACTAAAACCTAAACCTAAACCTAAATCTAAATGCAAAAAAGAAACAAAATCAAGAAAAAAACTAAATTAAAATAAAATAAATAAAAACCAAAACTAAACTTCAAAATAAAATAAAACTAAAAATAAAAACCTAAATAAAATAAAAACTAGATGTAAAATAAAAATAAAATAAACCTAAAATGAAATAATATAAAAACTAAATAAAAACCTAAAGCTAAAAATAAATTTAAAAATAAATAAATAAATAAACTTTAACCCTAAACTTAAAAAAAACTTTAACCTAAAAAAAAATAAACCTAAACCTAAACTGAAATAAATAAAACCCAAACCTAAACCTAGAATAAACTAAATCTAAATCGTAGACTAAATAAAATAAAATAAGCTAAAACTAAACTTAAACCTAAGTTAAAAAATAAAACTTAAAAATGAACCTAAAATAAAAACCTAAAACCTAAACCTAAAAATATAAAAGAAAAACCTATACTTAAACCTAAAAATAAAAGATAAAATCTAAACCTAAAAAAATAAAATCAAAATAAAACCAAACTGAAAAATAAGCATAAACCTAAACCTAAACCTAAAAAATAAACTAAACTAACTAAGATAAATTAAAATAAATAAACATAAAATAAATAAACTAAACTAAATAAAAACAAAAAATAAACTTAAGTAAAAATAAAATAATAAAATAAACTAAAATCAATAAAAATAAACTAAAGGAACTAAATAAAACTAAACCTATTGATTTACTAAATTTTTTTTAAAAAACCTAAACCCTAAACCCTAAAAACACAAAACCCTAAAGCATAAACACTAAACCCTAAATCCTAAATCCTAAAACCATAAACTCGAAAACCCTAAACCCTAAACTCTAAACCATAAAAACTTAAAAACCTAAGAACCTAAACCTAAACTAAATAAAACCTATTAATCAAATAAATAAAAAAACCTAAACCTAAATAAAATAAAATAAAACCAAAACCTAAACCTAAACTAAAAATAAAATAAAATAAAAATAAACTAAAATAAAATAAAGAAAAACCCAAACTAAACTAAATAAAGTAAAATAAACTTAAGAATGAAAAACCTAAATAAAATAAAAACTCAATGTAAAATAAAAATAAAATAAACCTAAAATACAATAAAATACAAACTAAATAAAAACTTAAACCTAATAAATAAACCAAAAAATAAAACCTAAAAATAAATAAAAAATAAAAACTAAACATAAAATAAAGAAAATAAGATAAACCTAAACTAAAATAAATAAAACCAAAACCTAAACTAAAAATAAGCTATAGATAAAACTTAAACTAAATAAAATAAAGTAAACTAAAAATAAACATAAACTTTAGCTAAAAAATAAAACTTAAAAATGAACCTAAAATAAAAACTTAAAACATAAACCTAAAAAAATAAAATAAAAACCTAAACCTAAAAAGTAAAATAAAAATAATACTAAACTAAAAAATATGCATAAACCAAAACGTAAACCTAAAAAATAAACTAAAATAAATAAAACAAAAAATAAACTAAACTAAAATAATAAATAAACTAAATAAACCTAAACTGATTGATTTACTTAATTTAAAAAAAACCCTAAACCTTAAACCCTAAACCCTAAACCCTAAACATTAAACCCTATACCCTATACCCTAAACTCTAAAAAACCCTAAACCCTAAACCTTGAACCCCAAACATACAACCCTAAACCCTTAACTCTAAACCTTAAAACCCTAAACCCTAAACCCTAAATACTATAACCCGAAACCCTAAACCCTAAACCCTAACCTCTAAACCTTAAAAACCTAAAAACCTAAACCTAAATTAAATAAAACCTAAAAATAAAATAAATAAAAAACATAAACCTAAATAAAATAAAAAATATAGTGAAATTAAAAGCTAAACTAAAACCTAAACCAAAACCTAAACCTAAATGTTAAAATAAAATATAATAAAAAATAAAAACAAAAATAAAATAACCTAAACTAAACTACAAAATAAAATAAACCTAAAAATAAGAAGCCTAAATAGAATAAAAATTAGATGTAAAGTAAAAATCAAATAAACATAAAATAAAATATTTTAAAAACTAAATAAAAACCTAAACCTAAAAATAAATAAAAAATAAAACCTAAACACTAACAACTATAACAACAATAATAATAACAACAATAACGACAACAACAACAACAACAACAACAAGCCTTAATCCCACTAAGTGGGGTCTGCTACATGAATCTTTCATTACCATTGTGTCCTATTATGTGTCAAATTCTCATTTAATTCAAGTATACAATGCACATTTTTTATACATCTTAACCAAGTCTTGTTAGGTCTACCTCTACCTTTCTTAACTTAAGGCAACTCTATTGCTTCTACTCTTCTAATCGGGTCATCGGACGATCGACATTTTATGTGGCCAAACCATCTACGGTGACACTCTCTAATGGTATCTGTCACCGAAGCTACTCCAACTTTTTCTCGAACAGACTCATTCTGCATTTTATCTCTAGAAGTAAAGCCACTCATCCACCTAAGCATCCTCATCTTTGTAACACATAACTTAGTCTTATGTTTCTCTTTTATTGGCCAACATTCTGCACCGTAAGTCATTGCAGGTTTAACCTCCATCTTATAAAATTTTCCCTTAAGTTTAAGTGGAACTTTTCTATCACACAATAGAGCAGACGCATTCCTCCACTTTAAACATCCAACTTGAATTCTACTAATAATATCTCCATCTATTTCACCATCATTTTGAACAAAAGAGCCTTCATATCGCTCAATCTTATTAATGACTTGTTCACCTAATGTCACAACACTACCACTATAACTTCTACAACTAAAATTACACTCGATATATTCAGTTTTAACTCTACTTAAATGAAAACCTTTAGACTCTAAAGTTGACCTCCATAATTCAAGACTCTCTCTAGTCTTATCAAGAAGAAGAATGCCAATATCAAAAAGCATACACCAAGGTACATCTTCTTGTAAATACGTAGTAAGAACATCCATAACTATAGTAAAAAGATAAGGACATAAAGCTGATCCTTGAAGTAATCCAACCGAAATAGAAAATATTTTGTCAATCCTCCTTGTGTTTGGACACAAGTAATAGCTCTAGTATACATATCCTAAATGACTTGAATATAACCAATATTAACTCCTTTCTGTTCTAGAACTCTCCAAAGAGCATCTCTTGAAATTTTATCATAAGCTTTCTCTAAATCAATAAATATCATATGTAGATCCTCCTTACTTTCTCTATGCTTCTCCATCAAACCGCTTAACAAATGTATAACATCCATAGTAGATCTACCTGGCATGAAACCAAATTGATTATGAGAAACTTTTGTATCACATCGTAACCTATGCTCAATTACTCTCTCCCATAATTTTAATGTATGATACATTAACTTAATCCTCTATAATTTGCACACTCTTGTGCATCACCTTTATTCTTAAATATAGGAACAAATAAACTCTTTCTCCACTCATATGGCATCTTTTTAATCTTTAAAATAACATTAAAAAGATTTGTAAGCCAAGAAATTCCTTGATCTCCTAAACATTTCCAATCTTTTATTGGAATATTATCAAGTCCTACTATTTTTCCACATTTCATTTTCTTTAAAGCTTCTCTAACTTTAGATTTACTAATATGATGACAAAATGAAACTATCTATTTTTGTTAAGGGTATTAAAGTTGATAAAATCAATCATACTTTCAGGTCCATCATTGAAAAGTTTATCAAAATACCTCATCCACCTATTTTCAATATCCTTTTCTAAGAAAAGAACTTTATTATTTTCATCCTTAAATACACCTTACTTGAACTATGTCTTTACTTCTCCTATATTTTTGGTTGGCTAACTTATACATACATATTTCACCTTCTTTGGTATCTAATTTGTTTTTTAAATCAGTAAAAGCTAAATTTTTTGCATCATATATTGATTTCTTAGAATCTCTACAGGCCATTTTATATCTTTCCCAATTCTCTGAGTTTTTACATCTAAACCAAGTTTTATAACAATGCTTCTTATTTCTTATCTTTTTTTGCACACTCTAACTCCACCACCAACTCTTCTTATTAAAAAAATGCTTTTCCTTTTGATTCTCCAAGCACATCTTTAGCAACTTGCTTAATTTCACTTGCTACTTTTTCCCACAAAACATTAGCTTCCTTATGAACATCCCAAATTCTAATCTCTTGTAGCTTGCTCTTTAAAATATTTTTATTTGTGTTCTTTAAGTGTCCCCATCAAATCCTACGATAATAATTTGATTTATTTTTCCTCTTACAACCTTTCATCTTAAAATCTAAAACTAAAAAAAAACCTAAATCTAAAGTAAATAAAATAAATTAAACATTATCCTAAACTAAAACAAACTAAAGTAAAATAAATAAAACCTAAATCTAAACTTAAACCCTAAACTAAATAAAATAAAATAAACTAAAAATAAACCTTAACCTAAATGAAAAAATAAAACTTAAAAATAAACCTAAAATAAAAACCTAAAACATAAACTTAAAAAAATAAAATAAACACTTATACCTAAACCTAAAAATAAAAAATAAAACCTAAACCTAAAAAATAAAATCAAAATAAAACTAAACTAAAAAAAAAGTATAAACCTAAACCTAAACCTAAAAAATAAACTAAAATAAAAAAATAAACTAAAATAAATAAACCTAAAATAAAGAAACTAAACTCAATAAAAAATAAACCTAAATAAAAATAGAAAATAAAATAAACAAAATAAATAAAAAATAAACTAAATAAATTAAATAAATCTAAACCTATCGGTTTCCTTAATTTAAAAAAATCCTAAACTCTAAACCCAAAACACTAAACCTAACCCTAAACCCAACACCTTAAAACCCTAAACCCTAAAACCCTAAACCTGGAACCCTAATCCCTAAACCCCAAACACTAAAAACCTAAATATCCAAACCTAAAGTAAATAAAACCTAATAATCAAATAAATAAAAAAACCTAAACCTCAATAAAATAAAATAAAATAAAAACCTAAACTAAAACCTAAACCTAAACCTAAAAATTAATTAAAATAAAAAATAAACTAAAATAAATTAAATGAAAACCAAAACTAAAATAAAAAATTAAAATAAACCTAAGATTAGAAAACTTAAATAAATTAAAATAAATCTAAAATAAATTAAAATAAAAACTAAAAAAACCTAAACCTAAAATTAATAATATAAAATAAACCTAAACCTAAACTAAATAAAAATTAAAAATAAATAATAAAATAAATTAAAATAAAAATATACAAAATAAACTTAAACCTATCGATTTACTTAATTTAAAAAAAATGCAAAGCCATAAACCCTAAATCCTAAGTCCAAAATTCTTAACCCTAAACACTAAACCCTAAACCTACAACCCTAAACCTAAACCCTAAAGCTAAGCATAAACCTAAACCTAAACCTAAACCTAAACCCTAAACCTAAACCCTAAACCCTAAACATAAACCTAAACCTAAACCCTAAACCCTAAACCTAAACCCTAAACCATAAACCCTAAACTAACCTAAACCTATCCCTAAACACTTAAATTTAAACTAAAGTAATTTAAAGAATAAACCTAAACCCTAAAACATAAAAAATAATCCTATATAAAAATGCAAATAAAATAAATTAAAATAATAAAAAAATAAACTAAGTAAACATAAACCTAATGATTTACTTAATTTTAAAAAAAAAACCTAAACCCTAAACCCTAAGCCCTAAACCCTAAATCCTAAACCCTAAACCCTAAATCTTAAACCCTAAAATTAACCCTAAATCTACAACCCTAAACCATAAACCCTAAACCCTAAAAAAATTAAATATTAAATCGTAAACCCTAAACCCTAAAACCTGAACTAACCTTAAAAAACTAAACTAAACTACGAAAAAGAAAAAACCTAAATAAAATAAAAACAGAACCTAAAATAAAAATAACATAAAACTAAAATAAAAAAATAAAAATTATATAAAAACCTAACCCTAAAAAATAATCCTAATAGTAAAACCTAAAAATAAATTAAAAATAAAACCTAAATCCAAAAAATAAAAAAAATTGAAACCTAAAATAAAAATAAAATAAATCTAAATCTAAACTAAAATAAATAAAACCTAAACCTGAACTTAAAATAAACTAAACCTAAACCTAAACATAAACTAAATAAAATAAAATGAACTAAAAATAAACCTAAACCTTAACTAAAAAATAAGACCTAAAAAAACCAAAAATAAAAACCTAAAACTTGAACCATACAAATAAAATCAAAACTTAAACCTAAAAATAAAAATAAAAAATAAAACCTAAACCTAAATAATAAAATAAAAAATAAAAATAAACTAAAAACTAAACATAAACCTAAACCTAAACCTAAACCTAAAAGATAAACTAAAATAAAATACCTAAACCAAAATAAATAAACTAAGCTAAAAATAAAAAATAAACTTAAATAAAATAAAAATAAAATAAACTAAAATAAATAAAAAATAAACTAAATAAACCTAAACATACGTTTAATTTCTTTTAAAACCCTAAACCCTAAACCCTGAGCTAAACCCTAAACCTTAAACCCTAAATCTAACCTAAACCTTAAACCCTATACCCTAAATGTTAAAACCCTAAACCCTAAACCCTAAACTAACCCTAAACCTTGAAAACATTAAAGACTAAACCCTAAATTCTAAACTAACCATAAGCCCAAAGCTAACCCTAAACTCTAAAAACCCTAAACCCTAAAGCTTAAACATTAAACCCTAAACCCTAAACTCTACCCCTAAACCCTAAACCCTAAAACCCTAAACCCTAGAACCCTAGACCCTAAACCTTAAACTCTAACCTTAAATCCTAAACCTTAAAAGCATAAACCCTAAAACCCTAAACCATAAACCCTAAACTCTAACCCTAAACCTTAAATCTTAAACCTAATCCTAAAGTACCTAAATAAATTAAAAAATTAAGTTTAAACCCAAAACCCTAATAAATCTAAACCCTAAGAATCAGCATAAACTTGATGACAATAGCATCACCGTCAACCAAGCTCATTCTACATCTAGTAGTGGAGGTGAAGGCGGTGGTGGCAGTTATTGCAATGGTGGTGGGGGATTTGGTGGTGCTGGTGGATATGGAGGTGGTGGTCGCAGCAATGGTGGTTATGGAGGTGAGAGGAGCAAGGGAGGTTACAGCCATGGTGGAGGCGGTGGGAGAGATCGGGGATATAATGATGGATCCTGCTACTCGAGATGTCAGGGTGGTTCTAATCAGAACTGGAGAAACTAAAGAACGGCCGATCCAATCTACTACTTATAGAACTATGTCTTTATAGTAGAAATAGCTCTAGTTATCAAGGGTTTTTGATTTGCTCTATGCATGCTCATTTTTTATTTATGTCATCGCTTATGTCTTAGAAAACTTGGTGTGTTACTTGGTTGATGAAATCAAAAATAGAAATGTTGAATGAATTTTTCTAAAAAAAAAAAAACTCTAAATCTAAACCAAACCCAACCTTTGACTTAAAACCTAAACCCTAGTCCCTAAACCCTAAACCTTAAAAACCCTAAACCCTAACCCCTAAACCCAAAACCATAAACCCTAAACCATAAATCGTAAACCCTAAAAAGCTAAAACCCTAAACCTAAACTAAATAAAACTTAAAAAAAATACATAACAAAATAAAAACCAAAATAAAATAAAAAATAAAAAAAATAAAAACCTAAACTTAAACCTAAACCTAAACCTAAAAAAATAAAATCAAAAATATAAACAAAACTAAAATAAAATAAATATAAACATAAACTAAATTATAAAAATAATAAACCTACAACAATAATAACAAGCCTTTATCCCACTACGTGGAGTCAGCTACATGAATCCTTTGTCTCTATTATGTCATATTATGTTTGAAATTCCCATTTAATTCAAGTATACTAAAGTCAATTTTTATACATCTTAACCATGCCTTTTTTAGGTCTACCTCTACATTTCTTAAGATAAGTCAAATCTAATGCATCTACTCTCCTAACTAGGTCATTGGATGGCCAAAGCTTTATGTGGTCAAACCATTTAAGGTGTCTCTCTCTAATCTTATCTGCCATTAGAGCTACTCCAACTTTTTCTTGAACATACTCATTTTGCACTTTTTTTTCTCTAAGAGTACATCTACTCATCCACTTGAGCATTCTAATCTCTGCAACACACAACATAGTCTCATGCTTCTCTTTTATTGGCCAACATTCTGCACCATGAAGGTCTTACCACCATCTTATAAATTTTCCCATAAGTTTAGATGGTACTTTTCTATCACACAATAGGCCAGATGCATTCCTCCACTTCAACCATCCAACTTGAATTCCACTAATAACATCTCCATTTTTTCACCATCATTTTGAACAATAGAGCCTAAATATCTGAATCGCTAACTCTTTTTAGTGACTGGTTCACTTAATGTCACAACACTACCACTATAATTTCTAAAACTAAAATTACACTACATATATTCAGTTTTAGATCTACTTAAATGAAAATCTTTAGACTCTACGGTTGACCTCTATAATTTAAGTTTCTCTTCGACTCCCTCTCTAGTCTTATCAATAAGAAGAATGTCATTAGAAAAAACCATACACTAAGGTACATCTTCCTATAAATGCCTAGTAAGAACATCTACAACTAAAGAAAAAAAGATAAGAGCTTAAAGCAAATCCTTGATTTAATCCAACTGAAATAGGAAAATATTTTGTCAATCCTCCTTGTGTTTGGACACAAGTAACAACTCTAGTATACATATCCTTAATGACTTGAATATAACCAATATTAACTCCTTTATTTTCTAGAACTCTCCAAAGAACATCTCTTCAAACTTTATCATAAGCTTTCTCTAAATCAATAAATATCATATGTAGATCCACTTTACTTTCTCTATACTTCTCCATCAAACCTCTTAACTAATGTATAACATCCATAGTAGATTTATCTGGCATGAAACCACACTGATTGTGAGAAACTTTTGTATCACATCATAACTTATGCTCAATTACTCTCTCCCATAATTTTACTATGTGACACATTAACTTAATTCCTCTATAATTTGCACACTATTGTGCATCATCTCTATTCGTAAATGTAGGAATCAATAAACTCATTCTCCACTCATCTGACATCTATTTAGTCCATTAAATAAGATTAAAAAGATTTGTAAGCTAAGAAATTCATTGATCTCCTAAACATTTCCGCACTTCTATTGGAATATCATAAGGTTCTACTATTTTTCCACATTTCAATTTCTTTAAAGCTTATATAACTTCAGATTTACTTATACGACAAAAAAAACAAAAATTCTATTTTTGTTTAAGGTATTAAGGTTGCTAAAATCAATTGTATTTTCAAATCCTTCATTGAAAATTTTATCAAAATACCTCATCCACCTATTTTCAATATCCTTTTCTAAGAAAGGACTTTATGATTTTCATCTTAAATACACCTCCATTGAGCTAGATCTTTACTTCTCCTATCTCTTTGGTTAGCTAACTTATACATATATATTTCACCTTCTTTGGTATCTAATCTATTGTATAAATCATTAAAAGCTAAATTTTTTGCATCATATATTGCTTTCTTAGAATCTCTACATGCAACTTTATATTTTTCCCAATTCTCTGAGTTTTTACATCTAAATCGAGTTGTATAAGAGCACTTCTTATAAATTTCTTACTTCTTGCACATTCTGACTCCACCACCAACTATTTTTATAAAAACAAGTTTTTCCTTTTGATTCTCCAAGCATATTTTTAGCAACTTGGTTAATTTCACTTGCTACTTTTTCCCACATAACATTAGCTTCCTTATGAACATCTCAAATTCTAACCTCTTGTAGCTTGCTCTTCAAAAAATTTTTATTGATGTTCTTTATGTGCACCCATCTAATCCTATGATAATAATTTGATTTATTTTTCATCTTTCAATCTTTTATCTTAAAATCTAAGACTAATAATCGATGTTGGGTTTATAAACTTTGACATGGAATAACCTTACAATCTTTACAATCTAAAGGATCTATTTTTCTTATTAGAAAATAATTAATCTATGTTTTACTAGCTAAACTTTTATAAGTAATAATTTGCTCATCTCTTTTCTTAAATAAAGTATTAGCAACTACAAAATTATAGGCTAAAGAAAAATGTAATATATACTGACCCTCTTCATTAGGCATTCCAAATCCCTAACCACCATTAATATTTTTAAAATCTTCTGGCAATCTACCAACATATCCATTTAAATCTTCTCTAATAAATACTTTTTTCTTCAAGAGGTATATTTTATATTAATTCCTCTAATTCATTCCAAAATTTTTATTTTAAGCCTACATCCAAACCTACTTGAAGAGCAAATACACATATAACATTGATAATCTTAACATCAATAATAATTTTTAAAGTTATAATTCTATCTCCACATCCATTAATATTTATAACATTATCCTTCAAATTTTTATCTATAATCACGCCTACGCCATTTCTAATTCGACTTCTACCTAAATACCAAAGTTTAAACCCTAAAATATCCCTCTCCTTGGCTTTCTTCCTAACCCATTTAGTTTCTTGAACACATAAAATATTTATCTTGTGATGAACCATAATATCTATTTATTCCATTAGTTTACCTGTAAGAGAACCTATATTCCAAGTTCCTAACCTAATTCTAATTTCATGGACGTTATCTTTGCCACATCCATCCATAATCTGGGAAGCATTATGTATTTACAGACCAACATCGATGCAAAGAACCCTTACATATTCAACAGGTCGCTTGGGATGCCAAGATTAACACAATATTTTGAACGATTGTCATGACTTCATAATTTTACATAAATTAAAGTAAAACTAAATCTAAAATAAAAATAAGATAAACTTAAGATAAATAAAATAAAAAACTAAATAAAACTAAACCTAAAAATTAAACCTAAATAAAATAAAACCTAAACCCTAAACTAAAAAAAACTAAACCTAAAAATAAAATAAACCTAAACTTAAACTAAAATAAACTAAACTAAAATAAATAAAACCTAAACCTAAAATAAACTAAACTAAACCTAAACCTAAACCTACACCTTAAATAAAATAAGATAAACTAAAAATAAACCTAAACATAAACTAAAAAATAAATCTTAAAAATAAACCTAAAATAAAAACCTAAAACCTAAACATAAACCTAAAAATAAAAAATAAAATGTAAAATAAAAAAAATAAAAAATAAAACTAAACTTAAAAATAAACCTAAACCTAAACTTAAAAAATAAACTAAAATAAAAAACCTAATCTAAAATAAATAAACTAAACTAAATAAAAATAAAAATGAACTTAAATAAAAATAAAAAATAAGATAAACTAAAATAAACAAATAAAAAACTAAATAAACCTAAACTTAGGAGTTTACTTAATTTGAAAGAAAATAAAAAATAATAAAAGAATAATTTAAAATAAAAACCTTAACCCTAAACCTTAAACCCTAAAAATAACCTAAACCCTAAACCTTGAACCCTAAACAAACAACCCTAAACCTTAAAACCCTAAACACTAAACCCTAAACCCTAAACCCTAAAACCTACAACCCTAAACACTAAACCTTAAACCGTAAACCATAAACCCTAAAGCTTAAACCCTAAAAGCCTAAAAACCTAAACCTAATCAAAGTAAAACCTAAAAACTAAATAAATAAAAAAACCTAAACCTAAATAAAAATAAAATAATAAAATAAAATAAAACATAAACTAAAACATAAACCAAAACCTAAACCTAAACCTTAATCTAAACATAAAGATAAAATAAAATAAAAAATAAAAATTAAACTAAAATAAAATAAATAAAAACCTAAACAAAAAATTAAAATAAGCTTAAAATTAAAAGACCTAAATAAAGTAAAAATGAAATGTAAAATAAAAATAAAATAAAATAAAAACTAAATAAAAACATAAACCTAAAAATAAGTAAAAAATAAAACATAAGCCCTAAACTGAAATAAACCTAAACTTAAACTAAAACAAACTAAATTAAAATAAATAAAACCTAAACCTAAAATAAACTAAACCTAAACCCTAAACTAAATAAAATAAAATAAACTAAAAGTAAACCTAAACCTAAACAAAAAATAAAAAAAATAAAACCTTAAAATAAACATAAATTAAAAAGTTTAAACCTGTAGCTAAAAAAATAAAATAAAAACCTAAACCTAAACCTAAAAATTAAAAATAAAACTTAAACCAAAAAATAAAATAAAAATAAACAAAACTAAAAAATAAGCATAAACCTAAACCTAAACCCAAAAAATTAACAAAAAGAAAAACCTATAATAAATAAACTAAACTAAATAAAAATAAAAAATAAACTAAAATAAATAATAAAATAAACTAAATAAAGTAAATAAACCTAAACCTATCGATTTACTTAATTTTAAAAAAATCCTAAAATATAAAACCCTGAACCCTAAAACCTAAACCCTAAACCTTAAACCCTAAACCCTAACCATAACCTTAAAGCCTAAACCATAAACTAACCTTAAACTAACTGTAAACTTGAAACCCTAAACCCCAAAAACCCTAAACCCTAAAGCCTAAATGTTAAACTAAAAACTTACCTTAAACCATAAACCTTAAAGCTTAAACACTAAACCCTAAATCCTAAACCCTAACCCTAAAACCTAAATCCTAAAACCCTAAGCCCTAAAACCCTAAACCCTAAACTGTAACCCTAAACACTAAACCCTAAAAGTATAAACCCTAAAACCATAAACTCTAAACCTTAAACCCTTAACCCTAATCCTAGAACCCAAACCCTAAACCTAAACCAAAAGTAACTAAATAAATTTAAAAAATAAACCTAAATCTTAAAAGCTAATAAACCTAAATCAAAAGAATGGGTAGAACCTTGACGGTTGGAACATCACCGTCAAGCAGGCTTAGTCTACATTTGGTAGTGGAGGCGATGGTGAGAGCAGGCTATCGCAAAGAAGTGGTTGGGGATCTATGACATAATATGGTGGGTGGTGGGGTGAGCAGGGTGGAGGGAAGACCAGGAGGTTACAACTATGGTGGTGGAGAGATCGAGGGTATGGAGGATCCTGCCACGAGAGAGGGTGGTGATGGGAACCGAGAAAATAATGATAGATCCGAAAAGATATAAATGTCTTTATAGAGACAATTCTAGTTATCTAGGTTTTTTGATCATGCATGCTCATTTTTTATCTATCATCCCTTGTGTCTTAGAAAACTTGGTGTGTTATTTGGTTGATGAAATCAAAGAAGAAATGTTGAATCAATTTGTTCTCTAAAAAAAACAAAAATAAAAACCCATAACCCAAAACTAAAACCTAAACTCTAAACCTACTACCTAAACCCTAAACCCTAAACCCTAAACCCTAAACCCTAAACCCTAAACCCTAAAAACCTTAAACCCTAAGCACTAAACCCTAAACCCAAAACCTAAACCCTAAAACCCTAATCCCTAAACCTTAAACCTAAAAACTAAACTAACACTAAACCCTAAACCCCAAACCATAACCCTAAACCCTCAACTAACCCTAAACCCCAAAACTAAAAAAGCTAGAAACCTAAACCTAAACTAAATAAAATCTAAAAATAAAATAAATAAAAAAACCTAAACTAAAATAAAATAAATAAATAAAATAAGATGAAAACTTAAACCTAAACCTAAACCTAATCCAAAAAAAAAAGAAAATAAAATAAAAACTAAAAACTAAACTAAAATAAAATAAATAAAAACCTAAACTAAACTAAAAAATAAAAAACCTAAATGAAAAAACTAAACCTAAAATAAAAATAAAATAAACCTACAATAAAATAAAATAAAAACTAAATAAAAACCTATACCTAAAAATTAAACAAAAATAAAACCTAAAATAAAACCTAAACCTAAACTTAAATAAACTAAATTAAAATAAATAAATAAAACCTAAACATAAACTTAAATTAATCTAATCATAAAGATAAACATAAACCCTAAATAAAATATAATAAACTAAAAATAACCTTAAACCTAAACTAAAAAATAAAACCTGAAAATAAACCTAAACTAAAAACTTAAAACCTAAACCTAAATAAAATAAAATAAAAACCTAAACTTAAACTTAAAAATAAAAAATAAAACCTAAACATAAAAAATAAAATTAAATTAAATTAAAACTAAACTAAAAAATAAACTTAAACCTAAACATAGATCTTAAAAATAAACTTAAATAAAAAACTTAAGCTAAAATAAATAAACCTAAAATAAATAAACTAAACTAAATATAAATAAAAATAAACCAAAATAAAATAAACAAAAATAAATTAAGAATAAACTAAATAAACTAAAAAAACCTAAACCTACGAGCTTGCTAGTTTAAAAATTATACAACAACAACAACAACAACAACAACAAGCCTTAATCTCACTATAAATAAAAAAAATTAAAAAAACCCCTAACCCTAAACCCTAAACCATAAAAGCCTAAACCCTAAATCCTAAACCCTAAATACTAAATCATAAAAGCCTAAATCCAAAACCCTGAACCCTAAAGCCTAAACCTCAAACCCTAAACTCTAAAACATAAATCCTAAAACCTGCAACACTAAACTCTAAACCGTAAACCCCAAACCCTAAACACTAAACTAAACCCTAAAATAAAACCTAAAAAATAAAATAAATAAATAAATAAAATAAACCTAAATAAAATAAATATAAATAAAATGAACACCTAAACTGGAACCTAAACCTAAACCTAAATCTAAATGTAAAAATAAAATAAAATAAAGAAAAAAACTAAAATAAAATAAAATAAATAAAACCTAAATAAAATAAAAACTAGATGTAAAATAATAATAAAATAAACATAAAATGAAATAATATCAACACTAAATAAAAACCTAAACCTAAATATAAATAAGAAAAACCTAAACCCTAAACTAAAATTCAAAACTTAAACCTAAAAAAAATAAAAAAAAATCCTAAACCTAAACTAAAATAAATAAAAGCTAAACCTAAACCTAAAATAAACTAAACCTAAATCCTAAACTAAATAAAATAAAATAAACCAAATAGTAAACTTAAACCTAGATTAAAAAATAAAACCTAAAAATAAACCTAAAATGAACACTTAAAACCTAAACCTAAAAAAATGAAATAAACACCTATACCTAAACATAAAAATAAAAGATAAGACATAAACATAAAAAATAAAATCAAAATAAACCTAAACTAAAAAATAAGCATAAACCTAAACCTAAACCTAAAAAATATACTAAAATAAATAAAGTATAGAATAAACAAAAATAAAAATAAAATAATAAAATAAAATAAAATAAATATAAAATAAACTAAAGGAACTAAATAAATCCAAATCTGCCGGTTTACTTAATTAAAAAAACCTAAACCCTAAACCCTAAAAACCCAAAACCCTAAAGCATAAACACTAAACCCTAAACCCTAAAACCATAAACCCTAAAACCCTAAATCCTAAACCCTAAACCCTAAAAATCTAAAAACCTTAAAACCTATGATCTTAAACCTAAACTAAATAGAACCTAATAATCAACTAAATAAAAAAACCTAACCTAAACCTAAAAAAAATATAATAAAATAAATAAAAACTTAGACTAAACTAAAATAATCAAATAAACTTAAGAATAAAAAACCTAAATAAAACAAAAACTCATTGAAAAATAAAAATAAAGTAAACCTAAATTATAATAAAATAAAAACTAAATAAAAACCTAAGCCTAAAACATAAACCAAAAAATAAAACCTAAAAATAAATATAAAATAAAACCTAAACCTAAACTAAACAAAATAAAATAAAGCTAAACCTAAACTATAAATAAACCAAAAAACCTAAAACCTAAACCTAAAAACTATACCTAAACCTTGAACTAAAAAAATAAAATAAACTAAAAATAAAACCTAAAAATAAACCTAAAAAAAAACCTAAAACATAAACCTAAAAAATAAAATAAAACCTAAACCTAAAAAATAATATAAAAATAAAACTAAACTAAAAATATGCATAAACCTAAACATAAACCTAAAAAATAAACTAAAATAAAAAACCTAAACTAAAATAAATAAAAATAAAAAATAAATTAAACTAAAATAAATAAAAATTAAAATAAACTAAAATAAATAAAAAATAAACTAAATAAACCTAAACCTATTGGTTTTTTTTTAAAACCCTAAACCTAAAACCTAAACTAACCCTAAACCTAAACCCTAAACTCAAACCCTAAACTCTAAACCCTATACCTATAATCCCTAAACCCTAAAACCCTAAACCCTAAACCTAAACTAATTGTAACCTAAACCCTAAACCTAAACTTAAACCTGAACCCTAAACATACAACTAACCTTAACTCTAAACCATAAACCCTAAACCTAAACCTTAAACCTAAACCCTAAACTATAACCTAAACCTAAACCATAAACCCTAAACTAAACCCTAAACTCTAAACCTCTAAAAGCTAAAACCTAAAACATACTAAATTAAATAAAATTAAAAAAAAATATAAACCTAAATAAAATAAAAAATATAGTAAAATAAAAACCTAAACTAAAACCTAAACCTAAACCTAAACCTAAACATAAAAAAAAAGAAAAAAAAAATAAAATAAATAAAAATATAAACTAAACTATAAATTGAAATAACCCTAAAAATAAAAAACCTAAATAAAATAAAAATTAGATGTAAAATAAAATTAAAATAAACATAAAATAAAATAATATAAAAAACTAAATAAAAACCTAAACCTAAAAATAAAAAAAACCTAAACTAAAAAAGACCTAAACCTAAAATAAATTAAATAAATTAAACATAAACCTAAACTAAAACAAACTAAACTAAAATTTAAAAAACCTAAACCTAAACCTAAATTAAACTAAACCTAAACCCTATTTTAAATAAATAAAATAAACTAAAAATAAACCTAAACCTAAACTAAAAAATAAAACTTAAAAATAAACCTAGAATATAAACCTAAAATATAAACCTAAAAAAAATAAAATAAACACCAATAACTAAACCTAAAAATAAAAAATAAAACCTAAACCTAAAAAATAAAATAAAAATGAAACTAAACGAAAAAATAAGTATAAACATAAACCTAAACCTAAAAAATAAAACTAAATTAAACAACATAAACTTAAATAAAGAAACTTAAAATAAATAAACTAAACTTAATAAAAATAAAAAATAAACCTAAACAAAAAAATAAAATAAACTAAATAAATAATAAATTAATTAAATAAACTAAATAAATCTAAACCTACCCTTTTACTTAATTTTAAAAAAATCCTAAACTCTAAATCCTAAACCATAAACCCTAACCCTAAACTTTAAACCTTAAAACAATAAACCTGAAACCCTAATCCCAAAACCGTAAACCCAAAAATCTAAATACACAAATCGAAACTAAATAAAACCTAATAATCAAATAAATAAATAAAATAAACCTAAATAAAATAAAATAAAATAAAAACATAAACTAAAACCTAAACCTAAACCTAAAAACAACATAAAATAAAATAAAAAATAAACTAAAATAAAATAAATAAAAACAAAACTAAATTAAAAAAATAAAATAAACCTAAGAATAAAAAACCTAAATAGAATTAAATAAACCTAAAATAAAAAACTAAACCTAAAAATAAACCTAAAATAAAAACCTAAAACATAAACCTAACAAAATAAAATAAAAAATTAAACTAACATAAAAAAAAATTAAACCTAAACCTTAAAAAATAAAATAAAAATAAAACTAAACTAAAAAATATGCATAAAACTAAAGGTAAATCTAAAAAATAAACTAAAATAAAAAACCTAAATAAAGTAAATAAACCTAAAATAAATAAACCAAACTAAATAAAAAAATAAATCTAAATAAAAAATAAACTAAAATAAATAAAAATTAAACTAAAACATAAAAATTTACTTAATTTAAAATAAATAAAAATGCTAAACTAAAACCTAAAATAATGCTAAAAACTAAACTAAACTAAACCTAAAATAAATACCTAAATAAAATACCTAAACCAAACCCTAAACTATAAACTAAATAAAACCTAAACTAAAATAAACTAACTAAATCTAAATAAACTCTAAAACCTAACTAAACCCAAAACCTAAAACCTAAACCTGAAACCTTAAACCCTAAACCCTAAACTAACCTAAACCTAAAACCCTAAACCTAAACCTAAGTAAACAATCCTAACATTAAACCTAACTAAACTAAACCTAAAATTAAACCTCCTAAAACTAAACCTAAAACCTAAACCTAAACTTAAACCTAAACTAAAACTAACCTAAACCTAAAACCTTAAACCTAAAACCTAAGCTCACCAACTAACCCTAACCTTAAGCTAACCCTAAACCCTAAACCCTCAAAACTCTAAACCCTAAAACATAAACCCTAAACCCTAAACCCTAAACCCTAAACCCTAAACCTTAAACTCTAACACTAAACCCTAAACCCTAAACCCTAAACCCTAAAACCCTAAACCCTAAACCCTAAATCTAAAACCTAAAAACCTAAAAACCTAAACCTAAACTAAATAAAACCTAATAATAAATTAAATAAAACCTAAACCTAAATAATAATAAAATGAAATAATATAAAACCTAAACTAAATCTTAAACCTAAAAAATAAACTAAAAATAAAAGTATACTAAAATAAAATAAATAAAACCTAAGCAAAAAAAAATAAAATAAACCTAAGAATGAAAACCTAAAAAATAAAAACTAAACAAAAAATAAAAATAAAATAAACTTAAAATAAAATAAAATAAAAACTAAATAAAAACCTAAACCTTAAAAATAAACCTACAAAGAAAACATAAAAATAAAAATGAACTAAAACATAATCCCTAAACTAAAAAAAAGACATAAACATAAAATAAAGATAAAATAAGCAAAATAAAATAAACCTAATACTAAACTAAAATAAACTGAACTAAAAAGAAATAAAACCTAAACCTAAACTAAATAAAATAAAATAAACTAAAAAATAAAATCTAAAAATAAACCTAAAAGAAAACTTGAAACCTAAACCTAAAAATATAAAATAAAAACCTAAATCGAAACCGACAAATAAAAAATAACACCTAAACCTAAAAAATAAAATAAAAATGAAACTAAATAAAAAAATAAGCATATACCTAAACCTAAACCTAAAAATAAACTAAAATAAGAAACCTAAATTAAAATAAATAAACTAAACTAAATAAAAATAAAAAATAAACCTATATTAAAATAAATAAACAAAATAAAATAAAATAAATAAGAATTAAACTAAATAAACATAAACCTACCGATTTACTAAATTTT
The DNA here is from genome assembly GCA_021442155.1 of Cymbidium sinense. Lineage (NCBI taxonomy): Eukaryota > Viridiplantae > Streptophyta > Magnoliopsida > Asparagales > Orchidaceae > Cymbidium > Cymbidium sinense. Next base: position 24,174,389 of record CM038222.1, read on the forward strand.
ATTATAAAAACAAACCTTAAACCCCAAACCCTAAACCCTAAGCCCTAAATCATACTTCCTAAACTCTAAACCCTAAACCTACTACCCTAAACCCTAAACCCTAAACCTTAAATCTTAAACCCTAAACTAACAGAACCTAAACTCATCCCTAAACCTTAAATCCTAAACCCCAAACCAAACCTAAACCTAAACCCTAAACCTAAACCTAAACACTAAAACCTAAACTCTAAAGCTAAACTATCAAACTAAACCTAAACTTAAACCTAAAGCCTAAACACTAAACCTAAATCTAAACCCTAAACCTAACCCTAAACATAAAACCCTAAAGCTAATTAAATAAACCCTAAACCTAACCTAAATCAAAACTAAACCCTAGAATAATAAACCCTAAAACCCTAAACCCTAAACCCTAAAAGCTAAACCCTAAATCTTAAATACTAGCCCTAAACCCCAAACCCTAAGCGTAAATCTAAAGTAACTAAATAAATTAAAAATTAAACTTAAAACCTAAAACCTAATAGACTTAAACCCTAAGAATGGGCAGAACCTTGATGGCAGGAACATCACCGTCAACCAAGCTCAGTCTAGTTCTGGTGATGGAGGTGAAAATGGAGAAGATGATTATCGTAGTGCTAGAGGAGGATCTGGAGGTGCCGGTGGATATGGAGGTGGTCAAGGATTGAGAGTAGCCATGAGGTCTGAGGATAATGATATGAGACTAGAGGTGGTTTTGAACAAGATAAATTGAGAATGATGCATATAGAGAGAATATTATGATTATGATGATGATTTTATCTATTTCATTTTAGAAATTTGGTGTATTGTTTGATGAAATTAAAGAAGAATTAAATAATTTTTCTTTTGTAAATTTCTAACCTAAACTCACAAACCTAAAACCTAAACCTAAAACCTAAACTTAAAACCCTAAACCTAAACCCTAAACTCTAAACTCTAAACTTAAACCCTAAAAAAAAAAACCCTAAACTCTAAAACCTAAACTAAATTAAACCTAAAAATAAAACTAAGCCAAAATAAAATAAAAAAAACTTAAACAAAAACCTAAACCAAAACCTAAAAAGAAATAAAGTAAAAAATAAAAACTAAACTAAAATATTATAAATAAAAACCTAAACTACACTAAAAAAAATAAGAAACCTAAATATAATAAAAACTAAACCTAAAATAAAAATAAAATAAACCTAAAATAAAATTTGAAAAAACTAAACATAAAAAATAAACATAAAAATAAAACCTAAAAATAAATAAAAAATAAAACCTAAATCCTAAACTAAAAAAACCTAAACCTAAAATAAACATAAAATAAACTAAACTAAAATAAATAAAACCTAAACCTAAACCTAAACCTAAATCCTAACTAAAATAAAATAAACTAAAAATAAACCTAAACCTAAACTAAAAAAATAAAACCTAAAAATAAACCTAAAATAAAAACCTAAAACCTAAACCTAAGCAAATAAAATAAAAATGTAAACATAAACCTAAAAATAAAACATAAAACCTAAACTGAAATTATAAAATAAAAGTAAAACTAAACTAAAAAAATAAACCTAAACCTAAACCTAAATCAAAAAAATATACTAAAATAAAAACCTAAACTAAAATAAATAAACTAAACTAAATAAAAATAAAAAAATAAACTAAAATAAAAAAATTAAAAAATAAACAAAATAAACATAAACCTATGAGTTTACTTAATTAGAAAAAAGATAAAATAAATAAATTAAAAAATTAAAATCCTAACCCAAAACCAAAAACCTTGAACCATAAACCTACAACCCTAAACCCTAAACCCTAAACCTAAACCCTAAACCCTAAAACTTACAACCATAAACCATAAACCCTAAACCCCAAACTATAAAAACCTAAAAACTAAAACCTAAACTAAATAAAACCTAAAAATAAGATAAATAAAAAATCCTTAACCTAAATAAAATAAAATATAATAAAAAACCTAAAATAAAACCTAAACCTAAACCTAAACGTAAAAAATAAAATAAAAACTAAACTAAAATAAATGAAATAAAAACCTAAACTAAAGTAAAAATTAAAACAATCCTAAAAATAAAAAACCTAAATAAAAAAACAAAATGTTTAATAAAAATAAAATAAACCTAAAATAAAGTAAAATAAAAACTAATTAAAAAACTAAACCTAAAATTAGACCTAAAAATAAAACCTAAAAATAAATGAAAAATAATACCTAAACCCTAAACTAAATAAAAAACTTAAAATTAAAATATATAAAATAAATAAGCCTAAACCTAAACTAAAATAAATAAAACCTAAATCTAAACCTAAAATAAACTAAACCTAACCTAAATAAAAATAAAATAAACTAAAATAAACCTAAACTTAAATTAAAAAAAATAAAATATAAAAATAAACCTTAAATAAAAACCTAAAACCTAAACCTAAATAAATAAAATAAAAACCTAAACCTACACCTAAAAATAAAAAATAAAACTTAAACCCAAAAAAATAAACTCAAAATAAAAATAAACTAAAAAATAAGTATAAACCTAAACCTAAACCTAAAAAATAAACAAAAATAAAAATCTAAACCAAAATCAATAAACCTAAAATAAATAAACTAAACTAACAAAAATAAAAAATAAACCTAAATAAAAATAATAATAATAAAAGATAAACTAAATAAACCTAAACCTATCGATTTACTTAATTTAAAAAAAACCATAAACCCTAATTAAACCTAATAAACCTAAACCCTAAATGCCTAAATCTAAACCATATAACACCCTAAACCTATACCCTAAAAACCTAAACCTAAACCCTAAAGTCTAATTTAAACCTAAACCCTAAACTAAAAACCTAAACCTAAACCCTAAACCTAAACCTAACACTAAACTAAACTAATCAAAACCATAAAACCCTAAACTATAAACTCTAAACCCTGCTAACCCTAAACTAAACCCTAATCCCAAACACTAAACCCTAAACCTAAATAAACCCTAAACCCTAATCCCTAATCCTAAAATATAAAACTAAACTTAAACTAAATAAACTAATAATAAAATCAATAAAACCTAAACCTAAATAAAATAAAATAAAAAACTTAACTAAAACCTAAACATAAACCAAATAAAATAAAAAATAAAAAAAAATAAAAAATAAATAAATAAAACCTAAATAAAACTAAAAGAATATAATAAACCTAAGAATAAAAACCTAAATAAAATAAAAACTAAACGTAAAATAAAAATAAAAAAAGAAATTAAATTAAATAAAAATAAATAAATACCTAAACCTAAAATAATAAACCTAAAAATAAATAAAAATAAAACCTAATCCCTAAACTAAAAAAAAAATGTAAACCTAAGAGAAAAATAAAATAAATGAAATAAAATAAATCTAAACTTAAACTAAAATAAACTAAACTAAAATAAATAAAAATTAACCTAAACCAAAAATAAACTAAACCTAAACCTAAACCTAAACTAAATATAATAAAATAAACTAAAAATAAACCAAAACCTAAACTAAAAAATGGAACCTAAAAATAAACCTAAAATTAAAACCTAAAACCTAAACCTAAAAAAATAAAAATAAAAACCTAAACCTAAACTTAAAAATAAAAAATAAAATCAAACAGTAAAAAATAAAATAAAAATAAAACTCAACTAAACAAAACCTAAACCTAAACCTAAAACTAAAAAATAAACTAAAATAAAAAACCTAAACGATAATAAATAAACCTAAAATAAATAAACTAAAATAAATAAAAAATATACTAAATAAACTAAATAAACCTAAACTTACTAGTTTATAAATCCTAAACCCTAAACCCTAAACCCTAAACCCTAAACCCTAAAACATAAACCCTAAACCATAAAACCTACAATCTTAAACCTTAAACCCTATACTGGAAACCCTAAACCATAAACCCTAAACTAACTCTAAACCCTATACCCTAAACTAACCCTAAACCCAAACCTTAAACCCTAAACCCAAAACCTTGAATAAAGATGTCATTTAGAGTAGATCTATAGAATGACCTAATCCTAAGATAGTTATGGTAGCTAAAGAAAATTTCTTCAAGAGACTTTCCTTTGACTATTAGAGATTTAATACCCTAAACCCTAACCCTAAATCATATTATATTACCATATATTATACTATAATGTAGTATTATATATTTGAGCATGTAGTGATGTGTTTTTGGATGTTATAAGATGTTTTAAAATTTTTTAATATATTATGGTACTATGCCCTATAGTCTATATTAATATAAATCATAAAAATATTGATTTAATAAATCAGATGATTAAATTTGTTAAATTTGAATTGGGAATTAGGTTGTAGTACCAAAGGTGTGCTACGCCACTTGTAGTTTAAAAAGTATGATTTTAGGTTCAAAATAAATATTATATGTTGTAGCATAGTATATCATCATATATCACAATATATTATTCTACGCATTTTAAATTCTTTTAGTATTTTACAATCATGCGGTCGATCCTACACTTGAATTATTTGTAAAAATTTTGATTCAGACTTTAAAATGGTGGAATTTGGCCAAATTCATAATAGGTAGAGCATGGAATCATAATTTATTATTTCACTTTAAAATATGTAAGTGATATGACCAAAATATTTAGTTTTTTTTATTTAGACTAATTTTATGATTTTTTATCTTAAGCAATCCCTTGTGATGTGATATGCAATATAATATTATATAATATGTTATACTGTATTATAATATAGGATTTCATAACATAGTGTAGCATCATGTATTATAGCATACTATTGTGTATTATTACTTGTTGTTTAGCATATTTTAGTTTGTTATAGTATGTGTAGAGTTTGTATAATTCATAAAAAATACTTATTTATAGTGAGATGATGGATTTGGCCAAATTTAACGTAAGCTTTAGGGAACATCATTGGGGGTGTGCTATGGTGTGTCATTTAAGCAAAAGAATGAAATTTTGCATCCAAAATAAATGTTCATTTTTCAACCAAATTTTATAAAAAATTTTCTTAAAGTGATTCATTTTAAGGTGTAATGTAAGATAATATATTATATGAAAGCATATTAAAATTTAATGTACATAACAATATAACTTCACATATATATGAAAGTGGTGGTGTGTTACTAAATGTTATTGTACATTTAGTGTGTTTTACTTTTGTTACAATACATTGGGTCAAAACTCACAAAAATGTTTTGAATGTTGAGATGGAAGAATTTGACCAAATTCATGGCACACACCAAGAAGAAAAACCAAAATTATGCTATTTTGTACCATTTCTAATAGAAAAATTACAATTTTACATCCAAAATGAATGTTATTCATATTTTGGGAAAATTTTTTTATTTGTTCTTTTTAAGTGATTGTAATGAGGTGTAATGTTAGACAATATATTATATTATAGAAAATTATAATATAACATCATATATTATAATATAATATAGTGTGTTAATTCACACTATAATATATTTAGCATCATATTGTATAGTTAATTTGAGCTTGCACCATCACAAATCATAAAATGTTGATTACAATGTTAAGATGATGTAATTTGAATGTATACATTATTAGGCTTTTGGTTGAAGTGTTAAATGTGTGCATAAGAGAAGAAATAAGATTTGATGAGAATTCCATGTCAAGGAAATGGAGGCAGATCTGCTAGGGGATTACCCATGCATTGGACATGACATGTGAGGAGTCTATGTCGAGGTCATAGAAGAAGAAAATCTATTGGGGATAAGGTTTGAATTTGATTTGATTATATGATTTGTGGAAAGAAAATCTATTGGGGATAAGAATATATAATCCACCGGGGATTAAGATCAAATTGACTTTAATTTATTTTGTTTTAAATGATGTGGAGGCATATTTGCTAGAGATATGGGCTCGAGTCTACTGGGGATCGGGTATATGAAGTTTCCACTAGGGAAGTAGGTTCTGGCTATCCGCTAGGGATTGGGATTTGAGTTTGATTTCATAGATTTGTTTGGGGATGTATCTGCAGGGAATAAGAGTTTGGTTGGAGTTCTTTGATTTATACTCAACTAGAGGAGTTTAATTTTTTTTTTTGTGGTGTGCAATAGGAAGAAGGCATGGTAGACTTACATCTTCCAAAGTAAGGAACAACAGCTGGGATGACCTGTCGAATGCACAACAAATCAAACTTGACCTAGGGCAACTACTGAGTGAATGCCATTGGGGACTTATGTCAACTCAAATGTAGTAAAGATTAATTTTATCTTAATTTTATATGATTTGATAAAGTTTGTTTGGTTTAGTTTGCTTTTGAATTGAGGGCATATCTGCTGGGGATGTGAGCTCAGTCAAATTTGATAGATTTAATTTATGGACGATGTTAGTGTGCGATTGACCCACTAAGAAGGGGCTATATCAAACTTGTCCTATCTTAAATTTATAAATCCAAAGGGATAGTTTATTGGTTATGGGGTAGAGCTAGCCAACCTAAGGGGTTGCCTTTCAGTGTGCAACTACTGTGCTTGAAAAAAAGTATAGTCAACTTACATCTTCTAAAGTAGGGAATAACTGCTGGGGTGACCTGTTGGTAGCACAACAAATTGACCCGACTTAGGGGCAACTACTAACTGAATGCTGCTAGTGACTTATATTGACTCAAGAGTAGCCAAGCGATTCCTATAGGGAGTTTGGCTAACACTGCCCTAAATGTAGGATAACTACTTAGGAAAAGGTACCACTATAGGTGTTCTCCTAATCCATAAGTGAATATATATTTTGTTTATATGTTTGTATGGACCTTGTTGGTGTGTGATGGACCACATTGAGAAGGGGCTATGTAGGCCTTGACTTATCTCAGATTTATTGGACCAAGGGAGAATCTGCAAATCCACATGATGGATTCTCCAACCACAGGGCTGGTTACTATGAAAGGGGAACTATGTAATCCGATAGTAACCCGGGTAGTTTCTAAATAGGGTCGTAAAGGATGTGATCCAAATATAGTTCCCACAAGGAAGGTACTGCTAGGGGCATTATCCTAAGCCTTCAAAAAGAAAGCCTATAGGTGTACGGTGGCCAACTCAATGAGAAAGCATGATAGACTTACATCGGCTATGAGTGGTGTATCCTAAGGTGTGAGAACCAACCAACCTAAGGTGTATCCATTAACATGAGTGGTTTATCAGTCAGCATAGTGAGAACCATCCAACCTAAGGTTCCTGTCGGTATGCAACGATCAATATAGAAAGAAAGTATGTAGGCCAACAACTTTCCAAGTGGAACTGATCATCAAGATAGTCTATCATCAACTAGATAGATGTTATCTGACCTAAAGTGACTACTAAGTGGGAGCCTCGAGGAAAGACTGGACCTAGACTTCAAGTAGTCAGGAGGGAAGGATCCACTAGGGGACTTATCTAAAACCTCAAATATAATCGACCCAGTCAGTGCATGAAGGCTAATCCAAGAAGAAAGTGTAGTAAACTCACATCCTTTTAAATAAAGCCAACATGAGGTAGCTTACCGGCCACACATTAAGGCCTACCAAACTAACAAGGTGCTCAATAGTGTGTAGTGGCCAAGTAAGGAAGGAAAGCATAGCATACTTACATCCTCCAAAGCAAGAACACCATTGGGGTGACACACTAGCAAGGTAGACGCCACCACCTAGAGCCTATGGAGTGAGTATTATCTCAACTTAGAGTAGCCCGAGATAAAAGATATGTGTTTATTTTATATGTTTGAGTGTAGTTTATATTTGTGTTGTGTCAATGAAGGATAGGATGCTTCTCGGGTTTCTTACACCTACCCTAAACACATCAAGGCAGATTCACAAACAAGAATACTTTCGACATAGAAGAGATTGATTTCGAAATGAAATTTTCATTAATGATAAATATTTTCAAACATGATTTATAATATTTCTTTAAGTAGAGCTCATTGATTAGAATCATATGGAGATCTCTCTTATGATTAATAAGCTAATAAGATCCTCATTGGTAAGCCTTCTATATGGCTAAAGGGCCTTCCTTTGTGGGTTCAAACTTGCCTCCCATCTTATGACAGGCAATAATCAGTTTCCTTAGAACTAAAATAATCTCTCTTATTTGAAAAGTACTTTGACGGACTAACTTGTTGTTAAATTGAATCATTTTAGCTTTGTACAACTTGAGGTTTTGGCATGCTCAGGTTTCTCTCCTCCAAACCTTTGAGCTCTTCTAACTACAACTTGGCATTCTACTCTATTGGATCTTGCTACCCACAGCTATCCTTAGTGATGAGAGTTGGACTTTTAATGGTATAATGGATACAGACCCATATACTAAGGAGAAAGGAGTAGATTGAGTTGGAGTTATATATGTGGTGTGGTAGGCCAACAAGGCTTCACTAACTCCTCATGCCACTATCTCTTATTATTGTTGGGTGTCTTCTTTAGCAAGATGAGAGTTTTGTTGAAGGTTTCTACTAAGTCATTTGCCCTCAAGTAGTTGATGGTAAAATATCTCCAATCTATGTTGTGTCTCCGGGCAAAGTTGTTGATCTCAGTGCTCTTAAATGTAGTACCATTACCAGATATAATTCATCGAGGCACTCTGAACCTATGTATGATATGGTTCCTAAAAACCTGGAGCACATGCTGAGTTGTGTCCTCACTAAGAAGAATCACCTTTGCCCATTTGAAAAGTATTCAGTAGTATCTAAGATGAACCGATGACCCTTGGAAGAAGGAGGATCAATCAGACCCACTATGTCAGAATCCCAACACTCAAATGGCCATGAGGCCAATGTAAGATGTAGAATGTTGGGTGGTTGGTATAGGACCACACTATGTATTTGACATTGGTGGCATCGCTTAGTTGTATTTATGCAATCTTTGATCATCGATGGCTAGTAGTATCCTAATCTCTTGATCTTAGCTTTCATCTTCAGACTGGATTGGTTGGCTCCAGATAATCTTGAGTGTTCCCTAGTCACGATCTTATGGGATTCATGCTTGCCAAAATAACATAGCCAAATATGATAGAAAGATCACTAGTAAAAGACACCATCTATAAGAGCGTAGGAAAGTGCTCTTTGCTTCATTTGATGGGCTTGAGACTTCTCTTGAGGTAGTTTGTCTTTATTTAGGTAATCCATGAGTGGTTGCCTCTAATCTAACTCCACATCCTTCTTGGCAATGGTAACCTCCCCTTCAAGAGAGTACTTTTTGATGAGTTCAATATCAATAAGGGATAAGACTTGTCTATTTTGGACCTTTATTGATATAGACTCATCCTTTGGACATGTCAACTCCTTGGCAAGCTTGGCTAAAGAATATGCTGCAGCATTCTCTCCTTGAAGAATTTTATAAATGGTAACCCCTAGAATTTGGGCCAATAACTCCATGGTGTACTTATGGTAGTGATGGACCTTGGGCTTTATAACCTTATAGGACCCAATGATTTATTTGATAATTGGTTGAGTCCTTAAAGATGTTGATGTTCTAGATGCTTGGAGTAATGGCTAACTCCAGGCCGATAATTAGAGCATCATATTCGGCTTTGTTGTTGGAACAAGGATTGGACATGTGATATGAGAATCTCATCACATCACGGTCTCGAGTTAAGATAACTATTATTATCCCTGCCACTCCTGGAATATTAGATTATGGTTCTTCTCCTCTTTCAGAGAAAGCCGCACCATCAAAGTACATCTCCCAATAGTGAATGCTAGCATCCCCTATATTCATGATTTGTTGATTGGGGAGATCATCACTAAGTGGAGAGTCAGCAAGAAGTGGGTGTGCTTCTAAGAAATTCACTAGCACTTATTTTTTCATCACATGGAGGGGTACGAAGGGAATGTCAAATTGTGAGAGGATCATGGACCATCGGGCCAATCATCTGGATAGTGTCGACCGTTTCATGAGATACTATAGTGGATTGACCCTAGAGATTACATTCACCATATGAGGAAGCATGTAGTACTGTAGCTTTTGGGATGCAAAGATTAAAGTTAAGCAATGCTTCTTAATGGGTGAATAATTAGCCTCAGTAGGGATTCGATGACGACTAAGGTAGTAGAGTGCATTTTACTTCCCTTCTTCATTAGCTTGGGCTAACAAAGCATAAAAGGAGTCATCTAACATAGCAATGTAAAGTATGAGCACCTTGCCTGGGATAGGGGCTAATAGAACTGATAGTGTCTTCAAGTAATGTGTGATGTCTTTGATGGCATGCTCATACATGTCATCCACTTAAACTTGGCATCCTTTTTGACAAGTGCTGAGAATGGCTGACATCTTCTCGATAGGTTGGATATAAAGCATCATAGATACACCAACCACCCTTGGAATGATCTGAGTTGAGTTAAATTTTAGGGGGTGGCATTTCTAATATCACATTGATATTCACCAGATTGATTTTGTTTCCTTGCTGTCGGATAATAAACATAAGGAATTTCTTTGAAGCTACTCCGAATGTACACTTCAGGTGGTTCATTTTAAGATTAAATTATCTTAACTATTCAAAAACTACTCTTAAGTTAAAGAGATGGTCTTCCTTTTTTTGTACTTTTGATCATGAGATGATTGACATAGCACTCAACTTGATGATTAATGAGTTCATCGAAGATTCGAGTCATAGCCCCCTGGTATGTAGCACCAGCATTTTCAAGGCTAAAAGGCATGACCTTATAGTAATAGATTCTGATCGGGGTTCTAAAAGTTGTGTTTCTTTCATCTTCAGGGGCCATCTTTATATGATTATATCTAGATGAGCAATCCATGAAAGAGAAGACTTCTTGAGATGAAGCAATGTCCACCATCAGCTCTGAGATTGGTGGTGGAAATTCATCTCTTAGACATGCCTTATTTAATTCCCTAAAATTGATGCATATTGAATTTGGTCATTCTTTTTCTTAATTAGGATGACGCTACAACTGCAGTAGGTATTTTCTCTGATGAAGCCAATATCGATCAATTTCTTGACTTCTTAAATGACCTATTATTCTATGTCTAATCACATGCATCTAGGAGATTGCTTGATAGGGTTAGCAGTAAGCTTTATTGCTAATTTATGGATCGCTACGTGAGGAGCCAATCCAGGCATCTCTTCATAACTCCCTATAAAGTAGTCCTTAAACTCAGTCAATAGCCTAACTATGTCTTTGGTTTCAATTTCATTCATCAGAAAACTGATGTATGTTGGGCATGGATCTTCTTCAATTCCTAAATTGATTTCCTTGAGCTCATCGATGGTTGACTTGATCTCTTCTTCAAACACTGGCAATAGATCTTTGACTTTAAAATCATCTAGATCATCTGAAGTTTATAAGGATAGCTCCCCATATGAGTTAGTCTGATTTGAAAAAAACCTATTAGATTCCAAATAATTGGTGATGAATATGCAGTAATCGTCATCATCAACTAGACTCACTATACCGAATCCTAGTCTAGGTCTTGATTGAGAGATTTTGCATTTTTTCTTCCATTTTCTTTTGAAGTAATCTGACTTGTGCTTTGACCAAGTATATGGGATTAACCATTTCTTTGCTAAATTATGAACACAAGGAAAGTACCAAAAAAAGTAATTCTATTAAATCTTTATATGAATCATCATAAAGTTCTACATCAACTTCTTGACTTGAGGATGATGCTCCTAGAAAGAACCTCTAAGTCTTCACACCTGTGGATGACTTAGGGGCTTCCTTAACTACCAACCACTTACCTTTTTGAGAGGAAAGCGAGGTTAGATCTAAGATTCCCAACTGATGCTAACTGTTTCACATATAGACTTGGATACACTTATGCTTTTCTTTGGAGCCCAATCTTCATCTCTATCTAGCTCAAGTGTCACCTCGAAAGGAATCTACTACTGAAAGAGATGGTTGGTTTGCTAACTATATAAGACTCATCCTATGAACTAGATTCTATGTCTATATGAATAACAGGTGTACTCCTGGTAGATGGGACATATCTTTTATTAGGTGGCCAATAAAAAGGTTTTCCACCCCTGGGATTGCTTCTTAACTTCCCTCTTCATCTGGCTGGTGTAGGTCTGGTCATCCTACCCATATGTTCGAATGGAGTAACAAAATGTGGGTGGAATCTAATGTAAGGCTCCACTCCCTCCTCTAAGTTTATTTCTACTCCAAAATCATGATTCAAACGTATTCAAACCTTTGATATTTTCTCATACCTTATTTATATTCACATATATAAATGAAATATAAATTTAAACCCATTGAAAATTCATGAAATTTTCCTTAAATCTTTTAAATTCCCTTTAATGGATTTAACCTAAATCTTGATCAAAACATATTCAAACTCATAGGATTTTCTCAAAACTTATTTATATTCACATTTATATTCATATATAAATGAAATATAAATATCAATCAACTAAATCAAATCCAAAAATTCAATTCTAATTTAAAACACCCTTAAATCCTTTAAATTCTCTATAATGGATTTAACCTAAATCATGATCAAACCTATTCAAACTCATGGGATTTTCTCAAAACTTATTTGTATTCTCATTTATATTCTCATATATAAATGAAATATAAATAGAAATCAATCCAATCCAATTCAAAAATTAAATTTCAATTTAAAAATTTCCTTAAATCCTTTAACTTTTCTTTAATGGATTTAACCTAAATCACAATTAAATCACTTCAAATCCTTGAAATTCTCTCATGATCCACTTATATTCTCATTTATATTCACATATATAAATGAAATATAAATTCAAACAATCAAAACCAATTCCAAAAATCAAGCTCAAATCCATTCAAAATCCAATATAAGCCTTTCAATTCAAAATCTTGAACTTAGCCAAATCACTCTCAAATCAAGCCAAACCTTGATTTTCTCTCATGGTTCAATCAATCCTACAATCATGAGCTCATATATAAATCCAAACTTCAATCTTTCAATCAAAACCCAAATCAAAATTTAAACCCAAAACCCTTTCATATTCTTCCTTTGAATATGAAATTTTCAAATGGAATAAAACCCATTTGACTTCAAACCACTTGTAAATGGATTTATATTTCAATCATGAGTCCATGTACAAGATCAACCAACTTCAAATCAAGCTTTGACCAAGCCATTTGACCCACTTAGGCTCACTTGACCCAAAGTGACCTAAAGTACCCTTATGAGGCAAATTTTGGTCCTAACCAAATTGGATTGAACCAAATTTATATTTGCCTCTCATCATGATCAACAACCATCATGGGATGATCAATCAATCAAATTGGGTCAAACCAAGTCAAACCTAAGGGTTGGCCAAGTCAGCACTTAACCCAAAATGAAACCTTACATAGCCAAATTCCACCATAGGCCAAATTGATTGAGACCATTGATCTAAGTTCACTCATGACCTATGTTTGAACCTGACCAAGCCAACATTTGAGCCTAACCTAGCCCAATTGGCTCACTTGACCCAAGTTGACCCATTTTGACCTAAAGGGTCAAAATGTGTCAAAACTTGATCTAAGACAAATTAATTGGAACCAATGGGTCATGTACATTCCAAATCACTTGTCGAACTTGACGAAAGCCTCAATTGGCCAAATAGACCCAACCTAGCCCAATTGACCTTAGACCCAACATGACCTAAAGGGGTCATGTTGAGAAAAAATTGAACTTAACCCAAATTGTTTGGAAATAAAGATACCTATCCACTCCATATGACTAACCTAACTTAAACCTATCCTTGACCTACCTCAAATAGGTCAAATGGGTCAAATAGGTCAGCTTGACCCATTTGACCTAAATGTAGTCATATGAGCCAAAATCAAATATATACCAAATTAAATCAAACCAAAGCCACCAAAACATTTTAAATGGTCATATGAACTTGACCCAACCCTTAGTTTGACCTAATTTGAACTATTTGTCAACTTGACCAAAGTTGACTCATTTTGACCAATGGGTCAACATGAGCCAAACCCTATTAAATGGATTTCAAATTCAATGAAACTTGGACAAACTTAGTTTCTCCGCATACCCAACATGTCCAAAGTGGAAAAAATAGCAAATGACCATCCTACCCCTAGTCCATAGAACAAATTTTTGCCTAACCCATAGGTAATTTGGTCAAACCCTCTTCACATTCACTTGAGGCTTTCTTAAAAGCTCAAGGGGACTTAGTGATGAGTGGTGCACCCAACCCACTGGGTTTGGATCAGCCCATTTGGTCCCTAGATCAAACAACCCTCCCAATATGATCAATTGGATCAAAATGGCAAGAGCATTGCCTGCAATTTGATCCTTCAAGGGGGAGATATACTCCCTAATTCTCACTTGCTCCTTACATTGAAGCTAAAGAACTTAGAGCAATCATCATCAGAGAGAAGTCCCAAGCTTTTTAGAGAGGATTAGAATTCCCCATTTCTCTATTTTGCAAAGTGCAAAAATATGGGAGCTTAATCCATTGGCCAGTTTCTTCCTGACTTAATTTCCTTCCAATTGCTCTTGTACACTTCATCTAGGAGCTAAGTCATGTGCACCTAAGCTTATATTGGAGTTCTCACAGTAAGGAAGGATCAAGGTGGATCAAAGCTGAAGCTCAAGCAAGGAGGAGTTGGTGCATACATTAATCTACTCAACCTCAAGTGTTCATACTCTCAGCAAGTCTTCGTCTTAACCAGACGAAGCTTCTCCAAGGGAATCGAGTGCCGATGATTACCATTGGTGAGGTATGGGATTTTTTGATCACTAACCTCAATGTGGTGTGGAGCTTTATGATAGAAATTTTTACCCCATCAATTTTTGACTGTTAGATTTGCCACTCTCTACCTTTAGATGGTGTGGGTTGAATTTGGTTTGATTCCATGCTAGATTTAGCTTGTATCTTCCACTTGATCATGGATGATCTCAATTGATCAAGGGGAAGAACTTGGATGATCTCAGCCATCCATCCATGCATTTTAGATGGATGGCTAAGATTATTTAGCACATTTACATTTCTATTTATCCTTTGTAAAATACAGGGGGATCCTTAGGCGTCTGATCTTTGATCAGAGGGTAGAGGATTAAAGCAAGTGTGCCACCACCTCCAACTATGAGGAGACAAGTTAAGTGACCCCCTCACAGTGGGGCGCATGTAAAGGGCACTGACCCCCATCGCCACGTGTCACACCGTGAGCCAGGGATTAGTTAGGGATTAATAAAATGCATTAATTAATACCTAATTAACTTAGAGAACTTCAAAAATTCATAACTCTTGCTAGAAAACTCATAAAAATATGAAATAAAATATTATGTATAGATAAATAAACTTTAAACATTTTAAAATTAATTTTGAAGACTTTTGAATTATGGTTTTCTCTGAATTTGGGTTTTATTCGAAAGTGTATTTAGCTAATTAGTTTTTAATTAGGCTTCTGATTAATCCTAAATTTCTTGGGTAAGTTTTAGGGGATGACTTCTGCTCCTTGAAGTTTTTTGGGATTTATTGAGGGCTTGATTAGTGTAATTGTATATGGTTTCCTTAATTACCCTTCTTATGTAATTAAGCATAACAAGGATATGATTAGTGATTTTAACCTATGATTAGGGTTGATTAAGGTCATACCCTTTGAGTAGGAGATTTATGGAAGGTTTTTGGGGCATTTTTCCTAATCTATTCCTTAAACACCCCTCTTCTCTCCTTAATCTCCTCTTAATTAAGGGTTAATTAATTAATTATCCCCTTAATAAATTTCTAAAAATTCTAAAAAGTTTTAGAACTTAATTAATCTACTTTGGGTAGATGCATGGGTGTTTAATAGCCTAAGTTCAATTAAGGAAATCAAAACCCAATCCACATGTGTGAAAGGGTGTTTTGAAATTACTTAAGCTAAACCACTTAGCTTAATTAACTTTTAATTAAGAGCCAAATTGGATTAGGCCTTTTCATTATTAGGTGCATTACAAATTTAAATTCCTTGTGGGTTTTATGTCATCCCATTAGCTCATAATTATCTAGTTGATTCTTCTAAGGTGGAGTAGATAAGGGTTAATTAAGCTACTTAATTCATACCTTAACCTTATGAACACATAAAAATGGATCTAATTACCTAAAATTAAACAAAATTTCAAACATGTGTGGTAATGAGTTACGAACAACAAACTCATCTCACCATTTTAAAATTAAATCAAATTTTAAACTAAACAAAAATTACTATGAAATTTACTTTGATTTATTCTAAATTTTCTTATTCTATAGGAATGTCTTTAGGATTTAAGTGAAGTGAGTTTGTTTACATTCTTTCATTACTTTGAATCTTTCCCCAACATGTTAAGTTATATACCATGTGATTTCATGTATTCATAATTTTGAAATTCAAATTTTAAAATGAAATTGTTTACTTTATGTCAAATTTTCATGTGTTGGCTAATGCAGACATATGTGTGGCTAATATCACTACTAAATATAATTTATTTTCAAAATACATAAGTCAAATACAAAATTTGAAAGTGTTCTACTTATGCCTTAATTATAAGTTTGCATGCGAAAGATTATAAAGTCATGTTTAGTATAGGTTTCCTTTCTTTCTTATTTAGCATAGTTTTGAATAGTAGTTGGTAAGATGTAGGGATCATTTGAAAAGAACCCAACACTTACTTAATTCTATACCTATTCATTCCTTTCCTATCACCTAAGAAGGGTGCCTATACTTGCATGCATAAATTGCATAAGATAAATCCATTAAACTACTTTTGCATTTTCCTTTTCTATTTTATTTCTTTTATATACATATTTGTATTTAAGGAAAGTGGTATATTAGTCTGGACAACCTTGAGGTTGCAAGGCTTTAAGTATCCCTAAGTAGGTCTTGTACCTTACACCTCTGGTTAGCAATGGCAATGTACTCACTTATGCCTTTCTTACTTTCATGTATGCATGTGAAAATTTGGATAAGGAAAACCCTTCTCTTACTTAAGAATAAAATCGTGCATATTCAACTCTTAAATTTCCTTAAATTAATTACTTAGCATGCATCATAAAGTGTGTTAAATACTTTCATTTGCATGTATAGAAAGTATGTCATGCCTCTTAATGAAGATTTTGATCGGGGTTCAGAAAGCAGTTTTCCTCTCATCTTCAAGAGACATCTTGATTTGGTTATAGCCAGATGATCCATCCATGAAAGAAAAGACTAAATGAGATGAGGAGAAGAGAGGAAACTCATCCATAGGATGCCTTATATTTAAGTCCCTAAAATTGCACATTTGGCCATTCTTCTTCTTAAATGGGATGACACTAGCTAACCAGGTAGGAT
Organism: Cymbidium sinense; assembly: GCA_021442155.1. NCBI lineage: Eukaryota > Viridiplantae > Streptophyta > Magnoliopsida > Asparagales > Orchidaceae > Cymbidium > Cymbidium sinense. The sequence goes on from CM038222.1 coordinate 24,191,629, forward strand.
ATTTTTCTTCCCTGATGAAACCAAGGTCGATCAATTTCTTGAATTCAGAAATGACCGATTTTTCAATTTTTAATCATATGTGTCTAGGAGCTTGCTTAATAGGGGTAACGTTAGGGTCTATTGCTAGCTTGTGGACTACTACGTTAGGAGATAATCTGACAATTTTTTCATAACTCCATGTGAAGAAGTCTTTAAACTCGATCAATAGTATAACTAACTCATTGGTTTCTTCTTCATTCTATAATGAACTAATGTATGTCGGGTGAGGATTTTCTTCTTTCCTGAGGTTGATTTCTTTAAGCTTATCGATTATTGAATGAATCTCCTCTTCAAATTTTGGCTGTGCCTCTTTAACTTGAAGATCATCTAGATCATCTAAACTTTGTAAACACACATTCTCCTAAGAGTTGGAGATGTGTGAGAAGAAACTATTGAACTCCAAATGGTTGGTAACAACAAGACAATAATCTTCATCATCGATAGGACCCACTGTACTGAATCCTAGTCCTGCTCTGGATTGTGCTTTCCTGCCTATGTTATTTCATAGCTTTTTAAAGTATTCTGACCTGTTCTTAGATCATGTGTGAGGAACTAAACCTTTTTGTATAATATTTTGAACACAAGGTGAGTAAAAGTCAAAAGCCAATTCCATTAAATCTTTAAAAGTATTTTCCTGAAGTCCTACATCAAGCTTTGGACTTGAAGATGATGAACCCAAAAAGAACCTCTTCTTCTTCATGTTACTGGAAGACATAGGGACTTCCTTAACTACTAAACCTTCAACTTTTTGAGATGTAAGTGAGGTTAGAGCTAAGGTTCCCAACTTCAGCCTAATAGTTTCACATAAACTAGATTCGAATACTTTTCTTTGCTTGGAGGCCTAGTCTTTGTTTCTGGCTGGATCAAAAGTCACTTCCAATGGAACCTACTGAGAGGGGTTGGCTAGTGTACTAATCACATTAGACTCATCCTCTGAGCTGGATTCCAAGTCAATATGAATAGTAGGGTACTCTATGAACCTGACCTCTAGCTAAGGGAAACTAGGGGTCTCCCACCTTTGGAACTTCCTCTATTTCTACCTCTGCTTCTACCTGGTAGAGGTTGAGCCATCTTGTCCACATGTCTATATGATGGAATGAGCTGTGGGTGGAATGTGATATGCGAGTCCACTTCTTCTTCAATTCCCCTTTCTTGCTCACTTAGACTTTTATTTTTCTTTTCATTTTCTTTTATCTTTTCTTTTGCTTCATTTTCTTTTGCTTTTATATTTGCATTTAAATTTTATCCAAGCTCATGAAAAATGGTGTTTTGAGCAAGATAGTCAGTTGCATACTCATAGATCTCAATCTCTCTAACTAAAAATGGCTTTCATCCCCGTTGACACGGTACTCAATTTCATCTTTTCTGAACTTGATGCACTGATGAAGGGAGGATGGAATGATCTTGTTCTGATGTATCCAAGGCCTACCAAGTAAAGAAGTGAATGAAGTTTTCAAATCCATGATGTAGAACTTGTCTTTAGTGTTCTAGTCACTGATCTCTAATGGTAACACTATAGAACCTAAAGCTCACTCACCTTGATCATTGAATCTTTTCAACATCATTCTATCTCCTCAGAATGTAGAGAAGTCGATCTTCAAATAGGCAAGGCTCTTTAGACTCATAATATTCACCGATGCACCAGAATCTACGAGAACCCTGGTGAGTTTGAACATGTCCATGTCGAATGTGATGTATAGAGGACGGTTATGCTCCAAGTCCACTAGTAGAAGGTCTTCATCTATGAAGGTGATGCCTTGGGCTTCTTTTGCATAGTGTGCTTCCTCACCTATAGCAGTTAGCTGAGCTAAGCATATTTTAGGATCAAGGATTGCCTTGATTAGTAATTCTCTCATCTCTTTGGATAAGATATGGGTATCGTATATGCTTAGCTTAGATGACAACTTTCTTAGATGAGAAAGGATGTTGTAGTCCACCTTCGGCTGGTCTTCCACAAGCATATCAAAGGGTGGAGTATCTTGTGGAAGGGATTCTCGATCTTCAGTACCAATGACTTATTTTCCTCTATCTAAAGGTTCTGTCCTAGGAGGTAGAACCTTGCCACTATGGAGGTCAACTTCGGTAATCTTATGAGGCAAGGTGTGGAAGGTTCTACACTTGAGCTCACATCACTTCTCCTCTGGGACTCTCAGAATCAGATGATTCCAAATCTATCTCAAGAGGTAAACCCATAGTATTTAGAGTTAGAAGATCTAACTCTGAATCAGAAAGAGGAAGATCAAAATTATTATAGTTAATTAGACTTAAAGAGTTATCATTAGGAATAGAAGAGAACAACTCATCAGAAGAGACATAGATATAGTTCAACTAGCTTTATTCTTAAGTCATAGAGTGAGCCAGTAAGGGATTTGATTCCCTTATCGGCCGATACAAGAGTTCTACAAGTAGAAGAAATAGAAGAGCTAGCTGAAATGGAAGAAGTCACCGGTGTGGAAGCTGCAATTGAAGGATGGAGGCTGGACACGATTGGTGGCTATGCTAAAGGGCTATCTCGGGCAGACACATGTTGCTCCTACAGCTACTACTAAGCTCCCACCTTATTAGAGTTGGCACTAACAACTTGCAAACCTTCCTTGGTGTTAGAGATTTAAGTTGACTCAAGCACCTGCAAGGAAAGCTTCTTGATCTTCTGAATTATTTTCCAAGAGATTTTAGACAAAGAAATGCCCCAACCTTCTTTGGTTTTGGTAGGATCACTTGTATCCCAAGGATTACCCTAATGGAACTGGAAGGTTGTCCCATAAGGTATTCCTTTGGTATAACTACAACACCGATCTTGGAACCATGTTCAAGCCAGTCCTTGAACATGAAGAAATCCTCCAAAACATGGCCTTGCATATGGTGGTAAGGGAAAAAGTTTGGATCATGACTTTTGGTTTTTTCCTCAGTCTCCTAGGCTCGGGTATCCAAAAATCAGGTTTCTTTAAGAATTTCTTAAAGATTTTCCTACTTACCTCTCTCTTAAAAGAATAAGGTTTGTTTAACTTATCTAAAAGAGTAAGTAGACCATAGCTACTTGGTGTAAGATATGCATACTGCTAGTTATATGGTATGGCGGTGGGTACCGTGGAGGCTAGTGGAGGTGGGGCCGAGTTGCCTGGTGGAAAAAGAGGTGGAGGATGCTGAGGTCATGGTCTATCAGATTGATCTGTAACTAGCTGCTTCCCCTTGTCAATCGCTGCTACTGCTCATGGTTTCTTCTCATAGACATTTTGGGATTTCTGCTTGGGCAACTGATCTGGGAAAGACAACTATTTACCCTCTCCTTGTAGACTAGCCACTTTGTTTATTAGCTTCTCAAATGTCTTGATAGTGAAGCCCTTAAGCATGAAGGCAACCGGGCCATGAATATTCTTTAAGAGAATCTCAATGGCATGTTGTTTAGATAACTATGGTTTACACTTCTTACTCAGGTTGAACTATCGAAGAATATAATCAACAAGTGACTCACCAGAGTGCTGTTGTGCTATAACGATATCACCTATAGTAACCCTTTGCTAAGCTCGAGCAAATCTCTTGATGAAGAGTTTCTCTAACTCAGCAAATATCTTTACTGAACCATTGGGCAGTTCAGCATGCCAATCAAAAGAAATACCCACTAGGCTACTGATAAAGAGTCTAAAGAGTAAAGCATCACTGCCACATGTGTTACAATAACTAGCCCTAAAGTGAGCTATATGCTACATAGGGTTCCTAATAACATCAAATTTCTTGAAGGAAGTAGGCACAAAACCCTTGGTATATTGTATATCATTAAATTCCTCTAGGTAGGGTCTACCCTTTTGAACCAATGATCCTCCTCGGGCTTGAGCCAAAGCTTCCTTCACCTACTTCTCAACCATGGATTTTAGATCTTTTTCTTGAATGGAGGTACTATCCATAACCTTCCCATATAGGCTAGTGCTACCTTGCTCAATGGGAGGTGGAGTCTTAACTGTGTCTAATACATGCACTAGCTCAGGCTGACTAACATTGACAGTAATAGGATAAACTAAAGGGGCTTATTTTTAAAGTGCTAACACTACTATTAAGAAGTCTTGTAACTGATGTTCTATCCTATCAATCTTCTCATCCTTCTGCCTTAACTAAAGTCAAAGGTGTTGGGCTGATTCTACGGTATCCTCTTGATCAACCTCATCACCTTCCATGGCCTGTTGCTCCCTAAGAAAAGATCCTCTAGAATCGACCATGCATACTCCAGCTGAATCTCCCATCAAGTCATCTTCATTGGAATCGAAGCTGAATCTCTCTTCATCAGACCAGGCATACCCGAAGATCTCCTTCTTCTCCATAAAATAATGTGCAACTATCTCATCTAAGGAATGATCTGACTCAATAGGTACAAAGTTTAGGCTAACTGGTGTGATCCCTATCATGAACTGGGAGGCACCAGACTTTGCCTATCATTGAGGAGTCAAACCTATGTGGACTTTACTCACTAGAAGAATGATACTCTTGACTACTACTGATTGTAATAGGGGTAACAATCCTAGGATGATCCTCTACCACTATTGCAACTGAATTGTCATCTAGAATATCTGTGATAACATCATCATATCCACATCCGATTGTAGCAGAGTTGGTGAAGAAATGACCACGATGCTCCGAGGTTGCCACTTTTTCGCAACACCACTAGGGTACAAGGTCAAGAGGGAGAGCTCGACCCTACCATAATGGGTGGTTTAAGAGGAGTAGGATCCCTTGGTCTTAGCTGGATCATCAACGGGGTATGTTTTTCCCAAGATGTGGCCTTCATGATCTTAGATGGAATGGGAGATGCTGTAACCTGTATGGGCGATGGCGGACAAGGGGTAGAGCGGTGGGGTGGAGACACCACCGACTCTCTATGCACTGGAACTTCCCTTCTATGGTGTCTAGTCCCGGTGAGAAGAATGCTATCAGTATAGTCGGCTTGGGTAGCACACCAAGCTAGAACAACAACCAAAGAAGAAGCGGCTGACTGACGGCTGAACCTCCATTGCTCTCTGCTAGTAATGTGTGTTGAATGGGCCTCACGGGCCCTCTCCTAATGAATATGCCTCCCTACACTACTGGGGATAACAGATAAATGGTAAAACTACATCCTAGACTCTGAGTGTTTGTATTCTCTGCCTACCTAGCATAGAATAAATCGGAGGCCGATGCACGACCTCTTACTCTTAGAAACTGCTGGCTACAAGTGCACCACTGGAGGAGGTGATGAACAAATCCTCCTAGCATCCTCTTTACCTAATCCTTAGAGAGGATGAAACTGGTTTTCTATAACTAGTGGTGAAGTGATGATGGGAGACTCATCAATGGCTGATCGACCTACTTCCTCTAGCTCTCTAGCTATCCGAGTGTGGAACCATTTGATCATACGGTTCTTGTTCCTATGCTGGTTGTGGGTATGATGAGAAGAGTATGAGCTAGACCCATATTCAAATGTGGGGGAGGTAAGCCACAGAAACCCAGCTTACCCTTGGATGGTGAGATGGTAGGGTCTTAGCATTTGGGGCAACATGGGCAACTCTAGGATGAACAGCTGAGTCGATCCGATCTTCTGGAGCTATGTGACTAAAGTCTATGGTGCACGCCAGCTTTCTTTGAGAGACATCAAATCGAAGGTATGTCTATCATGATGGACCGCTTGTCACCTTGTCTGCTGTGGTGAGAGGAATGCCCTCATAAGTGATCTTAGCCCCCTCAAATCCTCTACCAAAGTGAATCAAGTGGGTATGGTCTAGATGGGGGAAGTCAGCCTGATCTAAAGTTAGATCCATACCATGAGGGAAGGTGAAGACAAATTTTTGGGATCTAGCCATGTCCAAAATTATAGTAAACTGAAACTTAACTGTACTGCACTGACTAAAAATAATCTACAATAAGTAATGAACTTGTATCAATTTTCTATCTCCATAGATTTTGAATTTAGAATTTTAAAGATTTGAACACATCCAACAACTTGGAAGTGTTAAGTGGGGTTTGAATCGATTTAAGAAGATTGATTGAAAGATGAATTTGAATATGAATCCAAACTTCAACAAATTTAGGTATGTTGAATTATGGATTCAAAATTTTTGATAGGATGCTTCCATAGGTTCATTGATCTTTAGAATTTGAATTTTTATGATTTTGAGGATCCTTTCCTTTAACAAATTTGGGTATGATAAAGTAAGGGTCAAATGATTTTGTTTTGTTTGACTGATTTTGAATTTCACTTACTTAGCAAATTTAGGTATGCTATGGGAAGTAAAAGTGATTATTTCTTTTTGTGAATTTTGTTTTGATTTTGAAAATTTTGGAATTCTTATTTAGCAAATTTAGGTATGCTTAGTGAAGAATCCAAGTGTATTTTGTTTAATATTTGAAAATAAGATTCTTAGCAAACTTAGGTATGCTAAAAAAATCCTAAGTGTTTCATTTGTTTGGAATGTTTTGATTTTTGAAAAGGGTAGAACCCTTAGCAAATTTGGTATTCTAAGGGGATCCTAAGGTGCTTCATTTTGTTTTTGATGTGTTTTTGAAGTGGAAATCTAACTTTAGCAAATTTGGTATGCTAAAGGTGAAATCCCACTTTATTTTGTGAAATGGAAATTTCACTTAGCAAATTTGAGTATGCTAATTGAAATTCCAAATGGTGTGTTTAAAATTTTGATTTCATTTTTGGTTTTGAAAACGAAAACTTCTCCTTAGCAAATTTGGTATGCTAAGGGAAGAATTTCCAAAGGTGTTTGATAAATTTTTGTTTTGACTTTGGAAACTTCACTTAGTAAATGCTAGGTGAGGTTCCAAAATATGTTTTGAAAAATGTTTGATTTTGGATTTGGAAACTTCACTTAGCAAATTTTGGTATGTTAAATGAAGTTTGAAATATTGTTTGAAAATTTTGAAATAAGATTGTTGATTTTGATTTTGGATTTAGAAAGTTCACTTAACAAATTTGGGTATGTTAAGTGAAATTCCAAAATTTTGTTTGAAATTTTTGTTTATTTTTGGATTTTGGATTTGGAGACTTCACTTAATAAATTTGGGTATGTTAAATGAAGTTCCAAATGTTGTTTGAAATTTTTTGAAATATGATTGTTGCTTTTTTTGATTTTTGGATTTGGAAACTTCACTTAGAAAATTTGAGTTTGCTAAGTGAGGTTCCAAATGTATGTTTGAAAATTTTTTGAAATATGATTGTTGGAATTTTAATTTTTAAAAAAGGTGACCTCTATTCGACAAATATAGGTATTGTGTAATGGTGATCAATTTTATTTTTAAAATATGAAATATTTGTGTGTGATTGTTACTTTTAGAAAGAGAGGAATTCCAGCTTTAAAACATATGTGAGATATTTTTAAGTTGGATTTCCTAAAAGATATTTTATTTTTAGTTGGGAATGAAATCTTCATTTAATAAACTTAAGTATATTAAATGAAGATGTTCATGTGTGCTGTTTGAAAATTTTGATTTTGTTTACAAATGAACTTTATATTCAATAAGTGTGAGTCCATTTAAATAGAAAAATTTATGTATTCTTTTGAAAATTTTTATGATTATGATTGTGATTTTTGAAAAAGATGATTGTTCATTTATTTTGAAAATGAAATCTTCATCAAAGTGAATTGAAGGAAGATGTTCATTTGTGCTTTTGAAAAAAATATTATTAATTTTATTTTTGAAAATCCTACATGTGACAATTATGGAAATTGTTAAATGAAGGTGACAAAATTTTGTGGAAAATATTTTATTAAGTGCATTTTTAAAAAAGGTGCTTTTGAAAAAGCAAACTTATTTATGGACGATTTATTATTTTAGGATGAACCTTTCCTTATCATGAAAATGATAAAGAGGAAGTCTTAAAGATGTTTCTTTTTATTTATATCTTATCATTTTATCCATTAGAGAACCTAATAAGTGTTTTAAGACCAACAAGGAATGCAGTCCTAAAACCTAAAGATGTTGGCTAACTCAACTTAAGAATGAAATGAGCTAAGTGTCAACGGAAAGAAGGATAGTCTCAAATTCATGCCAAAGTATAAACCTACTATCGATACTTAAAGATAATGGTTATTTACCAAAGATGGAGAGAGGAACCATCCCCAGTGGAGTCACAATAAAAATCTATGGTTAAAATTTTGTATAGGGGTCTCGGAGTCACCTTTCAAATCTATTGGTAAGAAATAAAAGAGGACACGACTCTTATAGAAATTCTTCCTTTTAGGATCCAGACAGATGTACTTGAACATCATCAAGGTATAGTGTACTATCTCGAAAGATAGAAGTCACAACCCTTTAATGGATCTAATCACCTCAATAAAGACTCCTAAGGACGGTGGGTCTGCATATGTATCATAGATTCTTCCCCTACTTTACATGGAAAAGTAAAGCAGGATTTATTTTAACTCAGGTTCATTAAGTTCCCTACAGGGGCTTAATTACATCCTAAGGGACGGGCTCCCTTAGGAAAACTCTCGATTAATGTAAATGATCATTGTCTCTGAAGATTTCAATAGGAAAGGGCTATCAATCGATTAGTTTATGTTTGAAGGTCAAAATGGGATTGACCAAAAGAGGGACTTATTATCGAAGCCAAAATGAGAGATAAGTAGAAGATGCCCATGATGTTAGGAAACCTAACGAGCATCTCAAATTATCCTATAGTTGGGCTATACATTTTAGAAATTGATTTAGTTTTATTTGAGTTACATTTTTCATTAGAATTTTAAGACTTAGGATTCCTTAACACAAGATTAAGGAAATTCCTAAGAGGTGAGGAATTATGCTTATGACCCATAAAAGCAAGTAGCAACCTCCGAACCTAAATCTAGGGAGCTTTGACAAGGGCTAGAAGCACAACCTAAATCTAAGGTGAATAGTGGGTGATTAGTTTTCCTCCACAAGAGAGGACAAACCACCTGATACTTTTGATTTATAATCGCTTGAGGGTGGCCACCAACTAACTCCTCCTATAATTTTAAATACATGCAGGAAAGTCATTATGCTTATGCAAGATAGCTAGGCTATTATTATTTAGAAAGAGACTATGTCCTTAAACTCACTCCCTAAAGAGAGTAGATCATGTAAAGGGACATGCTTCAAATGACCTAAATCGAATACAATTTCAAATTTTATTTTATTTTCATTTTTGGACAAATATTTTGACTCAGGCTAATAGGATTTTTTTGTGACTAATTCATGAGAAAAAAGATTATTGGCCAAAATCAGTGAGAAGGGAGGAGGTGGGTTTCCACCATGGCTCTCAAAGGTCAAGTTGAGTTTCTCTAGCGAAGGAGGAAACCCTCCAATCAAGAGTGAAATAAGATGCATTTATGCATGATATTACAAATAAAATGCTCATTCAGCTAAGGGGTTGCTAATTCTTTTATCTTGATTTTAAACCTAAGCCTTAGGTGTGGTTATGAGTTGTTTAATTTTAATTTGAATTGTTAAGTTGGGTGAAAGATTTATTTTTCCCTAAAGAGCCTAATCCACATCTAGGCCATACATAAAGTAAGGAAGAAACTAGGAAAATCATGCCACTTAATGCAAAAGCTAAACAAATCATCAATTAATTTATAAAGCTAATTGCAAAAAGAATAAATGACTATTGTGGTCGGGCACCACTGCACACACTCGAAAATATCAAATATGGGTAGCTGAGCTCTACCCTTATACGACCCATATTATAAATGAATCAAATTACAATTTAAGGAAAGGAATTTATTATTATGGTGGTCTTCAAGCTTTATTCTTCTTTCTTCCTTCTTCTTCTTTCTTCTTTCTTATTCTTATTTTCTTTAATTGGTTCCTTCTTTTGGATGATTAGAAGGTGGATGCTCCAAGGATTCAGATGGTGTATAAGATAGGATCTTAGGACCAATGCTTATGCTAATCCCCATAACAATCATTCCAAAATCCTAATTATATAAATTTTTACATGAACAGAAAAAGTGGAAATCTAACTAACACCTGCAAAATAAAGATTAGCTAAAACATACCACACAAATCTCAAGCATGTACATTGGACTTATCACCCTACACATGGGTGACTAAGTTTACCTGGCCTATGGATTATGCTTAGGGGTATAAAGCACCTGCAAAAGCATTTATATTTTTTTATTTATGGCTTACTTAATCCCTGAGAAAAGAATAGGTAGACTAAGCACATCCTACCATTCTTTATATGAGCATAAACCCTAACATCCAGTCTAAGACATATACCACAAAACAAAACATAAAATCAAACCATGCACCAATCTAACCTAAGGCTAGAAGTAGTGACTTAGGCTAATGTGTGTTCTTTGAAGGTTTGTGTGGTATGCTTAGCTATGGCTATAAGTTCAAATTTTATAAGTGTGAAGAACATGTTCAACTTAGAAGAGGGTTTCATTTAAGGTTTTTAACTATTTTGAGTTGATTTTATTTTATGTTTTGATTTAGTTTAAGTGGATCCTACAATTAATTACTAAGTTATGAAGAGAGGGAAAGAGATGAGAACCTCTCTTTCCTTCCCTAACCTAAGTAATTTCTAAAGTAGATTCACATTTTAGTTTCATTTAGGTGAATGTTTTGATTACATATTTTGATTAATCCTATGTTTAGATAATACTCTAAACAAACCTATTCACAAAGAAAGGCATTTTAAGATTAAATAAAATGAATCAAAACTCACATAACAGACATTACTTCATTTTTTTTCCAACATATATAACATGAACATAAACAGACTCTAAGCATTTCTATACATGCAAATGAAAGTATTTAACACACTTTATGATAAATGCTAAGTAATTAATTTAAGGAAATTTAAGAGTTGAATATGCACGATTTTATTCTTAAGTAAAAGAAGAGTTTTCCTTATCCAAATTTTCACATGCATACATGAAAGTAAGAAAGGCATAAGTGAGTACATTGCCATTGCTAAGAGGTGTAAGGTACAAGACCTACTTAGGGATACTTAAAGCCTTGCAACCTCAAGGTTGTCCAGACTAATATACCACTTTCCTTAAATACAAATATGTATATAAAAGAAATAAAATAGAAAAGGAAAATGCAAAAGTTGTTTAATGGATTCATTTTATCTTATGCAATTTATGCATGCAAGTATAGGCACCCTTCTTAGGTGATAGGAAAGGAATGAATAGGGTATAGAATTAAGTAAGTGTTGGGTTCTTTTCAAATGATCCCTACATCTTACCAACTACTATTCAAAACTATGCTAAATAAGAAAGAAAGGAAACCTATACTAAACATGACTTTATAATCTTTCGCATGCAAACTTATAATTAAGGCATAAGTAGAACACTTTCAAATTTTGTATTTGACTTATGTATTTTGAAAATAAATTATATTTAATAGTGATATTAAGGCATAAGTAGAGCACTCCTAAGCTTCTTAGAGAGGATTAGAATTCCCCATTTCTCAGTTTTGCATAGTGCAAAAATAGGCGAGCTCAATCCATTAGCCAATTTCTTCCTCACTCAATTTCCTTCCAATTGCTCTTGCACACTTCATCTAGGAGCTAAGTCGAGTGCACCTAAGCTTATATTAGAGTTCCCATAATAAGGAAGGATCAAGTTGGATTAAAGCCAAAGCTCAAGCAAGGAGTTGGTCACACATTGATACTCTAAGTGCTCATACTCTCAGCAAGGCTTTGTCTTAACCAAATGAAGCTTCTACAAGGGAATCGAGCACCAGTGATCACCTCTGGCAAGGTATGGGATTTTTTTTATCACTAAACTCAATGTGGTGTGGAGATTTGTGAAGGAAATTTTAACCCCATCAATTTTTTACTATTGGATTTGTCACTCTCTGTCCTTAGATGGTGTGGCTTGAATTTGCTTTAATTCTATGCTATATCTAGCTTGGATATTCCCTTGATCATGGATAGTCTCAGTTGATCAAGGAGAAAAACTTGGATGATCTCATCCATCCATGCATTTTAGATGGACGGTTGAGATTATTTAACATGTTTAGATATATGTTTATCCTTTGTAAAATGCAGGGGGGGTGATCCTTAGCCATCCAATTTTTGATCAAAAGATAAAGGATTAAAATGTGTGCACCGTCACCACCATCTGTGAGGTGACAAGTTAAGTTAGGATTAGTTAGACACAAAATGCATTAATTAATTCCCAATTCACTTAGAGAACTTCAAAAATCTATAACTCTGAAAATTCAAAAAATATGAAATAAAACTAATGGATATATAATTAAACCCAATACATTTTAAAATTAATTTTGATGAGTTTTAAATTATGATTTTCTTTAGAATTAGGTTTTATTAGAAGTATTTTGTTAATTATTTTTTAATTAGTCCTCTGATTAATCTCAAATTTCTTGGGTGTGTTTTAGGGGATGACTTCTGCCTCTCATAATTTTCTTGGGATTTATTGTATTCTTGATTAGACTAATTGCATATGGTTTCCTTAATTACCCTTCTTATGTAATTAAGCATAATTAGGGTATGATTAGTGATTTTAATCTATGATTAGGGTTCATTTAGGTCAGGTCAAGTGAGTAAGAGGTTTATGGAATATTTTTGGGCATTTTTCCTAAGCTATTCCCTAAACCCCCTCTTCTCTCATTAATCTCCTCTTAATTAAGGGTTAATTCTTTAATTATCCCCTTAATCAATTTTTGAAAATTCTAAAAAGCTTCAGAATTTAATTAATTTACTTTGGGTAGATGCTTAGGTGTTTAATAGCCTAAGTTCAATTAAGGAAATCAAAACCTAATTCACATGTGTGAAAGGGTGTTTTCAAATTACTTAAGCTTAATTAACTTTTAATTGTGAGCCAAATTGTATTAGGCCTTTCAATTATTAGGTGCATTGCAAATTTAAATTCCTTGTGAGTTTTATGTCATCTCATTCACTCATAATTATCTAGTTTATTCTTCTAACGTGGTGTAGGTAAGGGTTAATTAAGCTACTTAATTCATACCTTAACCTAATCAACCCATAAAAATGGATTTAATCACCTAAAAATTTAAAAAAAATCACAAACACATGTGGGAATGGGTTGGGAATAGGAAACTCATCTCACCATTTCAAAATTAAATTAAATTTCAAACTAAATAAAAAATTACTTTGAAATTCACTTTGATTTATTCTAAATTTTCTTATTCTATAGGAATGTCTTTAGGATTTAAGTGAAGTTAGTTTCTTAACATGCATACATTACCCTAAATATTTCCCCAACATGTTAAGTTCTATGCCATGTGATTTCATGTATTCATAATTTTGAAATTCAAATTTGAAAATGATATTGTTTACTTTATGTCAAATTTGCATGTATTGGCTAAAGTAGAAATATGAGTGGCTATTATCACTACTAAATCCAAATTATTTTCAAAATACATAAGTCAAATACCAAATCTAAAAGTGTGCTACTTATGCCTTAATTATAAGTTTGCATGTGATAGATTATAAAGTCATGTTTAGTATAGGTTTCCTTTTTTTTTCTTATGTTAGCATAGATTTGAATAGGAGTTGGTAAGATATAGGGTTCATTTGAAAAGAACCCAACACTTACTTAATTCTATACCCTATTCATTTCTATGTAATCACCTAAGAAAGGTTTCCTATACTTGCATGCATAAATTGCATAAGATAAAATGAAACCATCAAACAACTTTTGCATTTTCCTTTTCTATTTCATTTCTTTTATATACATATTTGTATATAAGGAAAGTGGTATATTAGTCTAGACAATGGTTGTGAAGCTTTAAGTAGCCCTAAGTAGGTCTTGTACCTTACACCTCTGGTTAATAATGGCACTGTACTCACTTATGCCTTTCCTACTTTCATCTATGTATGTGAAAATTTGGATAAGGAAAACCCTTCTTTTACTTAAGAAAAAAACCATGCATATTCAACTACTAACTTTCCTTAAATTGATTACTTAGCATGCATCATAAAGTGTGTTAAATACTTTCATTTTCATGTATAGATATACTTAGATTCCATCCATGTGCATGTTATATATGTTGGGAATGAAATGAAGTAATATGATTTATGTGAGTTTTGATTCATTTTATTTAATCTTAAAATGCTTTTCTTTTTTAATAGGTTTATTTAGAGTATTATTTAAACTTAGGATTAATCAAAATATGTAATCAAAACATTAATGTAAATGAAACTAAAATGTGAATCTACTTTAGAAATTACTTAGGTTAGGGAAGGAAAGAGAAGTTCTCTTCTCTTTCCCTCTCTTCATAACTTAGTAATTAATTGTAGGATGCACTTAAACCAAATTGAAACATGAAATAAAATCAACCCAATACACTTAAACAACTTAAATGAAACCTTCTTCTATGTTGAACATGTTCTTTACACTTAGAAAATTTGAAGCACACACATTACCCTAAGTCACCACTTCTAGTGTTAGGTTAGGTCAGTGCATGGTTTGATGTTATGATTTGTTTTCTGATATATGTTTTAGATTGGATGTTAGGGTGTTTGCTCATAGAAAAAATGGTAGGACTTGCTCAGTCTAACTATTCTTTTATGCAGGGGATTGTACTTAAGGGAAGCTATCATAAATAAAAATATAAATACTTTTGCTTGCAAGTTCTTGATACCCTTAAGCATAATCCCTAGGTCAAGTGGACTTAGTCACCCGTGTGTGGGGTGATAAGTCCAATATACATGCTTGGGATTTTTGTGGTATGTTTTAGCTAATCTTTATTTTGTAGGTGTTAGTTAGATTTACACTTTTCCTCTTCATGTAAAAATTTGTATAATTAGGATTTTGGAATGATTGTTATGGGGATTAGGATAATCATTGGTCATAAGATCCTATCTTATGCACCATGTGAAGCTTTCTAGTATCCACCTTCCAATCATCTAAAAGAAGGAACCAATGGAAGAAAAGAAGAAGAAGAAAGAAGAAGAAGGAAGAAAGAAGAAAAAAGCTTGAAGACCCCCATAACAATGAATTGCTTTGGTTAAATTATAATTTGATTCATTTGTAATTTCGGTTGTATAAGCGTAGAGTTCGGCTACCCATATTTGATATTTTCGAGTTTGTGCGGTGGTGCCCGACCACAATGACCATTTATACTTTTTTCAATTAGCTTCATAAATTGATTGATGATTTATTTAGCTTTTGCATTAAGTGGCATGATTTTCCTAGTTTCTTCCTTGCTTTATGTATGGCCTAGATGTGGATTAGGCTCTATAGAGAAAAATAAATCTTTTACCCAACTTAACAATTTAAATTAAAATTAAACAACCCATAACCTCACCTAAAGCTTAGGTTTAGAATCAAGATAAAAGAATTAGCAACCCCTTAGGTGGATGAGCATTTATTTTGTAATATGATGCACAAATGCATCTTATTTCACCCTTGATTGGAGGGGTTCCACCTTTGCTAGAGAAACTTAGCTTAACCTTTGAGAGCCATGGTGAAAACTCACCTCTTCCCTTCTCACTGATTTTCGCCAATAATCTTCTTTCTCATGCATTAGTCATGACAAATCCTATTAGCCTGAGTCAAAATATTTTTCCAAAAATGAAAATAAAATAAAATTTGAAATTGCATTAGATTTAGGTCATTTGATGCATGTCCCTTTACATGATCTAGTCTCTTTAGGGAGTAAGTTTAAATACTTAGTCTCTTTCTAAATAATAATAGCCTATATATCTTACATAAACATAATGACTTGCCTACATGTATTTAAAATCATAGGATGAGTTAATTGGCGGTCACCCCCAGGAGATTGTAAGTCCAAACTATCGGGTGTTTTGTCCTCTCTTGTGGAGGCAAACCAATCACCCACTTTTTGCCTTAGATTTAGGTTATGCTTCTGGCCCTCGTCGAAGCTCCTTTGAGTTAGGTTCTGAGGTTGCACCTCCCCTTTGTGGGCCATAAGCATAATTCCTCACCTCTTAGGCATTTCTTTAATCTTGGGTTAATGAATCCTAAGTCCTAAAATTCTAATGAAAAATGTAACTCAAACAAACTAAATCAATTTTTAAAATGTAAAGCCCAACTATAGGATAGTTTGAAATGCTCGCTAGGTTTCCTAGCATTGTGGGCATCTCTTAGTTATCTCTCCTTTCATCTTTGATAATAACTCCCTTTTTTGATCAATCCCATTTTGATCTTCAAACAATAACCAATCGATTGATAGTCCTTTCCTATTCAAATCTTCAAAGACAATGATCATTTACCTTAATTGAGAGTTTTCCTAAGGGATCCCATCCCTTAGGATGTAATTAACTATGGAGCTTGCCCCTATAGAGAACTTAATGAATCTGATTAAAATAAACCCTGCTTTACTTTTCCATGTAATGTAGGGGAAGAATCTGTGGTACATATTTAGACCCATCATCCTTAAGAGTCCTTATTGAGGTGATTAGGTACATTAAAGGGTAGTGACTTCTATCTTTTGAGATAGTATACTATACCTTGATGATGTACCCGATCACTAGAACTATGTGGCATCCTAAAAAGATAGATTTCTATAAGGGTTGTGTCCTCTTTCATTCCTCACAAACAGATTTGAAAGGAGACTCCGAGACCCCTATAAAAATTTTTAACCACAGGGAGGTAGTAAGCCGCATCCTCATATATGCTGACCTTGTAAACTATTAAAGGATTGAGATCTCTTTTGACATAACAGATGATCCCACCTCTCATGAACTTCATACACTAATGTAGAGAGGATGGAACTATGTTGTTCTCAGGTATGCATGGTCTCCCAAGCAAAGCATTGAAAGATGTATCCGTGTCTATAATGTGATACTTGGCTTCGGTCATCCAATCATCTATCTCTAAGGGCAACACTATGGAGCCTAATGCCTGTGGACCTCACTTTTGGAGTGCAGATTCAATCTTTCCATCTTAGGCTTAGGAGTATTCTAGACATCAAGACTTCCCTAGTCATAAATCACTTCTAACAATTAGGTAAACACTTAACCTAAGCCTAAACACTTAGAAGGGTTAACCGTAAGATTAGGTTATTCCTTAGGGATTAAGATAGTCCACCTACCCTACAACCCAAATCCAATCCATGTTCACCTTCTCAAACCAAACCTCAAGTTCAATTCAAACATCAAATTCAAATCTAAATCCAAACCAAATTCTAAAACCAAATGATTAAAGCCCATGATCAAATCCAAACTTGAAACCCTTCCTAAGCCATATGACCTATCCTATGGACTTTGCCAAATCTTAATCCAAATCAATCCAAAATTAATTGATTTTCTCATAATCAATTTATATCTTTAATCATCTTCCTAAATATAATTCAAATTTACATTCAAATGATCAAAAGTAAATCAAACTAAATCAAAACCCTTCCTAAGCCATATGACCTATCCCATGGACTTAGCCAAATCTTAATCAAAATCAAGTCAAACTCAATTGATTTTCTCACAAATCAATCATATTTTCAACCATCTTTAGAAATTTAAGTGAAATATACATTTAAATCATCAAAACTAAATCAAACCAAATCAAAATCCAAATTTAAGCCACATGAATCAACTCCATGGACTTAACCAAATTCCTTCATTTCAAAACAGAAATTCAATTGATTTTATAATGAATCAATCATACCTTCAATCATATTCAAAAATATAAATGAAATCTACAATCATCAAGCCAAACCAAAATCAATCCAAGTCAAACCCAACTTAACCCTTTTGACTTGAAATGTTCAAATGGACCAAAACCCATTTGAACCCAAGCAAATTGCAATTAAATTTATATATTAATCCCAAATCCATATATAAACTCAACTAAATCAAACTCAACCCAAAATCAAGCCAGCTAAACCCAATTGGTCCATTGACCTAAAATGGCTAATTTGCTCTATTTGAGCCAAGTTCTAATCCTACCCAAATTGGATTGAACTAAGCCCATCAAAATCTTCCATCATGATTGTTGATCACCCTAGGTTGATCAATTGTCACAAATTGGGTCAAACTAGGTCAACTTAGTCATTTGACCAAGTCAACCCCTTTACCCATATGAACCCAAACTAGCCAATTACAACCTTAACCAAATCACTTGAAACCAATGATTCATACCAAATCAAAATCAATATTTAAATATGACTTTACCTTCAATTGAGTCAAACCAAACCTAATTGGCCCTCTTGACCCAAGTTGATCCAAATTGACCTAAATGGCCAAATTGGATCAAATCAAAATATAAACCAAATTGGTTGCAACAAATGGCTAAAGTTTATTCTAAATTGATTAATGAACTTGACTGAAGCCATGATAGAACCATAAAGTATCAAATTGGCCTAAATTAAAACTAAATCAAAATTAATTGAAACTAAAGGCTACAATCATCTTTGATTGGTCAACTAAACCCAAACCAACACGTAACCCAAGCTAGTTTGGCTAATTTGTTCAAATTGGTCAGCTTAACCCATTTGACCCAAATGAATTTAAATGAGCCAAAATAAAATATAAGCTAAACTAAACCAAACCAATTGAACAAAACATCCCAAATGATTATATGAACTTGACCCAACCATTGGTTTGACCCAATTTGACCAATTGGTTAACTTGACCCAACATAACCTAGTTTGACCTAGATGAGTCAAATTGAGCCAAACCTATCCAAATCAACTCCAATTGACTTGTAATTTGGGCTAACCCATTTTTGGCTCATTTCAAATCTGCCCAAATCAAATCCAATGCCAAATAATCATTCTACCATTTGTTCAAGGGCATCACATTAGATAAATCACCCATGTAAGTGGTCATTTTCATTCCTTGGCCACTAGGTACTCTCCCAATGGTCCACCTAGGCACCTAGGACATTGCCCAACACGAGGGTGGTTGGGTTGGCCATGAACCATGGGAGGTGAAATCAACTCACCCTCCCCATTGGAGCATTTGAAACCCATAGGACACCCATGATTCATCCTTGTCAGCCACCTCCACACCTTCAACCAACCAAGCCGAGCCAACTCACCTATTCCCTGCCACCCATGACTCCCTAAGATGGCTGGATTGCCACTATAAGCCAAACACGTTCCCACCATCCGATCAAGATGAAGGGGGTATTCACCCCCTCATTTCCACTCCAACACACACAAAAATCATTCCTCAGGGCCCTAGCTACCCAAGATGACCCGCTAGAGCCATTTCCTAAGCTCCGAAGCTCGTTCCTCTATCCAAAAATGTCATTCACATCCGTCCTAAAATAGGACACTCCCATTTTTGACCTAACTTTTCCATTTCTCCATCAAACTGAAATTAACTTTGCATGCACCTTCCCTAGGCCTCATCGAGCAAGAACGAATCATCTCCTAAGCTTCCTAAGCACCAGAGGTGGGGCTTTTATCAAAGCCAAGCTCCAAATCATCAATTCATGGCCTTCTGAGTGAATGTTGAGGAATTGATCCAATTATTGCTCAACAGGGCTTCATCTCCACTAGATGAAGCTTCCTCAATCATTAGAGCAACTAGTCTTGTGCTCTGGTGAGCTATGCTTCTAAAACTAATCCTTAGGCAAAATGGATTGGAGCTTTTTTAAGAAAACATGCATCCTGTGTGATCTTGATGGTTGGATCCCCTCCGATCGATGTCATGAAGGTGTGGGATCCTTTTAGAGTTGATCCAAGCCCGGGTGAGCTTTGATCAAGTTAGCAATGGTAGAGACTCCATTTTCCCTAACTCACATGATGTTAGATCACTCATCATCCATTCTGTGTGATCGAAATGGACAGTCATGATTAGATCTGCTAGATTGATCTGATTTAATCCTATTAAGCTGTGGGCTTAATCATAGCGGTCCGATCTTAAATCGGATGGTGTACAAGAAAGAGTGTTCACCATCATCACGTAGGTGCTGAGTCAAATAAGTTTTTAAGTTACCAATCATGCGATGCCACGTGGAAAGTACGCCATGTGCCACATGGCACCAACAGGGTTAGGTTTTAATTAGGCTTAATTAATCATTTTTAATGGGTGAAACTTCTAAAAATGATAAAAAATCATAGAGAAATAAAAAATGCATATAAATACTTATTTTAATCATATTTCAGAGGAGAATTAATTGAAACTGATCTTAACTAATTTTGAATAGTAATTAAATTTTAATTAGAAAATTAATTTGTTTAATTACTCCTTAATTACTTGAGAAATTAATCCCAAATTCTGTGGGTTAATTTAATGGGATCGCCTCCCATGATTTTCTTGGGATTTATTGCTCACTTAATTAAGAAAATTATCTAATTAACCTTAACTACTCTTTTAAGTTAATTAATGATTGATTAATCCCATGAACAACAATAAATTGGTTAATTAAGTTTATTAAACATTGTTCAACATTAAGTGAATTAAGTAATAAGGGCCCTTTCCCTAAGTTCATTTCAGCATTTTTAAAATGAAATTAATTAAGATTTATCTAATTAATTAAATCGCTTAATCAAATTAAATTCATAATCACATCAAACCTTAATTAATTGAATCATGGGGTAGATCTTTAGGTGTTTAATAACCTAAAGAAATTTAGTGAAATTATGGATAGTCCACATGTGTGAAAAAACCATAAGAGTAATTAATTAAGTCCCTTAATTTAATTAACTATTAATCATGAGTCAATTGCATTAGGCCCTTTTTATTTCCTAGGATCATTGCAAGTTTATTTTCCATGCATATCAAGTTGGCTCATAATTATTTAGTTAATTACTTTAAGGTGACATAGATAAGTTTAATTAATTCAGGTAATTAAGGGTTCAACTTTATTAACACATAAAATTAACTTAATTACATTTCCTTAAATTAAATAAAATCACTAATGTGGGAATGGGTTTAAAATAGTAAGTGATGATTTATCTTCTCCTCTTTAAATCAAATCAAATCTGAAACTTAACTAATAAAGAAGCTTTAGTTTGCTTTAAATAATCTTATTTGATTTAATTGTCCTTAAGAACTAGTTTGGTTGAATAAATCACCTACTTATATTTGACTATCCTCCTTCCAATCATGTTAAATTTGGTATTTCATTTGAATTCATGCATCCATCTTTCCAAAATCAAGTAAAATAAAATGGATTTACTTTATGTAAGCTACCATGTGTTGATTTAATTTAATATATGCATGGCTATTATCATTATTAAATTCAAATGTATTTTTCAAAAGCTTATAAATAAATAATAATATGAGTTATGATGCTAGTTATAAATACATAAGAAATTCATGTGCTTATAGCTTAAGTGTATGAATGTTAAGTTCTATTACCTCTATTCATGTGTTAATTTATATAAGATTAAATGGTAATGGGTATATATTCTGGATATCCCAGGAACACGAAGCTTTAGCTAGCCCCAAGGAGATCATTTAATTACCTCACTTCCCTAGTTTAACAATGACACGTACCCATTTGATTTCATTCTTATGTATTTCAACTTTTGAATTTGTATAAAGCTTTAATTCATATATATAAATGATTCAATAAAAATATACAATCTTTGAATGGTTTTCTTTCCCACATTTATGTATACATCCATGTGTGTCCAAGAAAAGCAAGTATATAGTCTGGATATCCCTGGAATATGAGGCTTTAATTAGCCCCAAGGAGGTCATTTGATTACCTCACTTCTTGGTTTAACAATGACACATACTTGTCTATATCTTTGCACATGTATATGTATTTTTGATTAGTGAATGAAAATCCCATCTTACATTAAAATTGCATGCATTCATAACTGACTAAGTGGTTGAATTAATTAGCCATATGATTTGGAGTTTACTTCCTATGTTCATGTATACAAATTTACATATGTCTGAATGCAAATGGGTATATACTCTGGACTTCCCGAGAATACGAGGCTTTAGATAGCTCCAAGGAGGTCATTTGATTACCTCACATCATTGGTTTAACAATGGCACATGCCTATTTAATTTGGACTTCCCGAGAATTCTTATGTCCTTTTTGTTTAATAATTTGGATAAAGTTTTAAATTAATATGTTTAAATAATTCAAACAAATAAAATATAAATTCTAAACATACACATACATTCATCATCTAAGGTGTGCTAGAATATGTTGCATGTATAGACATTCCTAGGATTAAATCATATGCTTATTACATGTGATGGAAAGGAATGATTTAATATATGTCATGTGGTAGTAATTCAATTAAATTAATCTTAAGATGCCTTTCATTTTGAATAGGATTATTTAAAGTGAACCTAAATATAGAATTAACTAAAACTGAAAACTAAACCTAAAAGTAGAAGAAAATAAAAACTAAACTAAAATAAAATAAATAAAAACCTAAACTAAACTAAAAATAAAATAAATAAAAAAAGCTAAATAAAATAAAAACTAAAGGTAAAATTAAAATACAAAATCTTAAACCCTAAACCCTAAAATTAACCCTAAACCCAAAACCCTAAACATACAACCCTAAACCTTAAACCCTAAACCCTAAACCCTAAACCCCAAACCCTAAATAGAGAAAAATAAAAAAACCCTAACCCTAAACCCTAAACCCTAAAAAGTAAACCATCAAACCCTAAAACTTACAACCCAAAATCATAAATGCTAAACCGGAAACCCTAAATCCTAAATAATGAAAACTTAAAAGCCTAAATATAAATAAAATTGAGTAGAAAAACTTAAACCTAAATAAATAAATAAAATAAAATAAAATAAAAACCTAAACTTAAAAATAAAATAAAATAAAAAATAAAAACTAAATAAAAATAATGTAAATAAAAGCCTAAACTAAACTTAAAAAATAAAATAAACCTATAAATAAATAACCTAAATAAAATAAAACACAAACGTAAAATAAAAATAAAATAAATCTAAAATAAAATAAAATAAAAACTAAATAAAAACATAAACCTTAACAAAAACCTAAGAATAAACTTAAAAATTAATAAAAAATAAAATCTGAATGGTAAACTAAAAAAAAAATCTAAACCTAAAATAAATAAAATAAAATAAACTTAAACCTAAACTAAAATAAATAAAACCTAAACCTTGAACTAAATAAAATAAATAAAACTAAAAATAAACCTAAACATAAACTAAAAAATAAAACCTAAAAATAAACCTAAAATAAAAACCTAAAACCTAAACCTAAAAAGCTAAAATAAAAACCTAAACCTAATCCTATAAATAACAAATTAAACCTAAACCTAAAAAATAAAATAAATAAAACTAAACAAAAAATAAACATAAACCTAAACCTAAAAAATAAACTAAAATAAAAAAATTAAACTAAAATAAATTAACTAACTAAATACAAATAAAAAATAAACCTAAATAAAAATAAAGAAATAAAATAAAATAAAATAATTAAAAAATATACTAAATAAAGCTAAACCTACCGATTTATTTAATTTAAAAAACAACCATAAACCCTAAACCTTAAACCCTAATGCTTAAAACTAACCCTAAACCCTAAATCTTAAACCCTAAATGCTAAACCCTAAAGTCTAAAGCCTAAACACTAACCCTAAACCATAAACCTTAAACCCTAAACCTTAAAACCTAAACTCCTAATTAACCCTAAACCCAAAAACCTAAAAACCCAAAATGTTAATGCCTAAAATCTAAAGCTTACTCTATAAACCCTAAACTAACCCTAAACCCTAAACTAACCTTAAACCCTATACCCTAAAAACCCTAAACCCTAAACTTAGAAAACCCTAACCCCTAACCCTAAACCTTGAACACTAAAACCATAATCCCTAAAAACAAAAACCATAAACCCTAAACCCTAAACCCTAAATAATAAAACTATAAAAAATCTTAAAAATAAATAAAAAAACTTAAACCCTAAATAAAAAAAACCATAACCTAAAATAAAAATAAAATAAACTTAAACCTACATAAAAAACTAAACTAAAATAAATAAAACTTAAATCTAAACCTATAATAAACTAAACCTAAACCCTGAACTAAATAAAATTAAATAAACTAAAAATAAACCTAAACATAAACTAAAAATAAAACCTATAAATAAACCTAAAATAAAAACCTAAAACCTAAACCTAAAAAAATAAAATAGAAACCAAAACCTAAATCTATAAATAAAAATAAACCTAAAAAAATAAAATAAAAATAAAACTAAACTAAAATAAATAAAACTAAACCTAAATCTAAAATAAGTTAAATAAAAAACCTAAACTAAATAAACTAAACTAAATAAAAATAAAAAAATAAATTTAAATAAAGATAATAACTAAATTAAACTAAAATAAAAAATAAAATAAAAAAACTAAATAAACCTAAACCTACCAGTTTGCCTAAACCCTAAACCTTAAACTTTAAACCCTAAACCCTAAAACTAACCCTAAACCTACAACCCTAAACCCTAAACCCAATACCTCTTATGGTGATTATTATGATTGACCATTCTTTAGTGCCTCCAGTTCCCATCAGAACCACCTCGGCCTCTCGAATTGCAAGATCCACCATCATATCCCCGATCTCTCCCTCTGCCACCACCATGACTGTAACCTACATCGCTCCTCTCACCTCCACAACCACAACTGTTCTGACCACCACCTCCATATCCACCAACACTTCCAGATCCCCCACCATCACTATGATAACACCTTACTCCACCCGCTAGGTTTAGACAAAGCATGGTTGATGATGTTCTGCCATCAAGGTTTTGCACATTCGTTTGGAGGTTTAGGTTTAGGTTTAGTTTATTGGTTATAGGGTTTAAGTTTATTTTAATTTATTTAATTACTTTAGTTTTATTGGGTTTTATGTTTAGGTTTAGGGTTTAGGTTTAGGGTTTTGCATTTAGGTTTGTTTAGTTTAATTTTAGAGGTTTAGGGTTTTAAGGTTTGAGTTTTAGGTTGTATTCTTTAGGGTTTAGGAGTTTAGGGTTAGGGTTTATGATTTAGTACAAGGTTTATAGTTTAGGTTTTGAGTTTTAAGTTTAGGCATATTAGGATTTAAGTTTATGTTGTTGTTTTAGGTTTATTTATTTAGAGTTTATATTTATTTAGATTTAGGGTTTAGGATATTTTTTTAAATTAAGTAGATCGATAGGTTTAGATTTATTTAGTTTAATTATCTTATTTTTATTTATTTTAGATTATTTTATTTTTTATTTTTATTTAAGTTTATTTTTATTTTTACTTAGTTTAGTTTATTTATTTTAGTTTCTTTTTATTTTAGTTTACTTTTTAATTTTAGGTTTAAGATTATTTTTTAGTGGAGCTTCTTTTATATTTATGTTTAGGTTTTTTTATTTATTTTATTTTTAGGTTATATTAAGTTTAGGATTAGGTTTTTATATTTTTAGGGTTTAGGGTTTAGGGTTTAGGGTTTAAGGTTTAAGGTTTTAGGGCCGTATGTTTAGGGTTTTGGGTTTAGGTTTAGTGTTTAGGGTTTAGGATTTTGTATTTTAATTTTTCCTTTAGTTTAAATTTTATTTAGCTTTTATGTTCATTTTATGTTTAATTTAGTTTAGGTTTCTATTTATTTTATTTCAGTTTAGTTTTTATTTTCTTCTATTTTTAGGTTTAGTTATAGGCTTTAGTTTAGGTTTTTATTTTATATTATTTTTAAATTTTATTTAGGATTAAGTTTTTTAATTTTATTTTTAGGTTTTATTAAGTTTAAGTTTAGGTTTTTACATTTTTAGGGTTTAGGGTATAAAGTTTAGGGTTGTATGCTTAGGGTTTTAGGTTTAGGGTTTAGGATTTATTAAGTTTTAGTTTAGGTTTTTTGTTTATTTTACTTTTAGGGTTTATGGTTTAGTGTTGAAGCTTTAAGGTTTTGGGTTTTTAGGGTTAGGGTTTAGGGTTTTGGGATTAGGGCTTAAGGTTTAGGGTTAGCAGGTTTAGGAGATTAGAGTTTAGGTTTAGTAGTTTAAACTTTAGGTTAGAGTATTTAGGGTTTAGAACTTATAGTTTCTGATTAGCAAGTTTAAGGTTTATAGTTTTAGGATTTATAGTTTAGGGTTTAGGGTTTAGGGTTAGGTTAGGGGGTTTAGTTTATGGTTTAGGTTTAGGGTTTAGGATTTAAGGTTTAGGGTTTAGGGTTGTAGGTGTAGGGTTTAGGTTAGGTTTTAATTTCTGATTAGGTATAGGGTTTTAAAATAAATTAAAATAGGTAGGTTTAGATTTATTTAGTTTATTAAGTTTATTTTATATTCTTATTTAGGTTTATTTTTTATTTTTACTTAGTTTAGTTTATTTATTTATTTTTTATTTATTTTAATTTTTTGTTATGTTTTAGGTTTATTTTTTAGTTTAGGTTTATTTTTACTTTTTTTTATATTCTTATTTAGGGTATAGGCTTTTTTTGGTTTTTTTTAGGTTTAGGTTTAGGTTTAATTTTTCATTTTATTTTTTTAAGTTTATTTTTTAAGTTTTTATTTCAGATTTATTTTTAGGTTTTATTTTTTAGTTTTGGTTTAGGTTTATTTTTAGTTTATTTTATTTTATTTAGTTTAGGGTTTAGGTTTAGTTTATTTTTGATTTAGGTTTAGGTTCTTTTTTATTTTAGTTTAGTTTATTTTAGTTTAGGTATAGGTTTATTTTATTTTATTTATTTTAAGTTTATTTTTTTTTTTAGTTTAGGGTTTAGGTATTACTTTATTATTTTTAGGTTTTTCAAAGGTTTATTTTAATTGTATTTTATGTTTAGATTTTATTTTATTTTGGTAGTTTATTTTAGGTTTAGGTTTAGCTTTATTTTTTAGTTGAGTTTTTTTTTTGAGGATTATGTTTTATTTTTTTATTTATTTTATTTTTAATTTAGTTTAGGTTTTTATTTATTTTATTTTAGTTTAGTTTTTATTTTCTTCTATTTTTAGGTTTAGTTTAAGGCTTTAGTTTAGGTTTTTATTTTATATTATTTTTAAATTTTATTTAGGTTTAAGTTTTTTATTTTTTTATTTTTAGGTTTTATTAAGTTTATGTTTAGGTTTTTACATTTTTCAGGTTTAGGGTTTAGGGTTTAGAGTTTAAGGTTTAGGGTTGTATGTTTAAGGTTTTGGGTTTAGGGTTAGCTTAGTGTTGAAGGTTTAGGGTTTTAGGGTTTATGGTTTAGGGTTTAGGGTTTAGGGTTATGGTTAGGGTTTAGGGTTTATGGTTTAAGGTTTAGGGTTTAAGGTTTAGGATTTTGGGTTTAGGGTTTAAGGTTTAGGGTTGTAGGTGTAGAGTTTATAGTTAGTTTTATGGTTTAGGATTTAGGGTTTAGGATTTAGTGTTTACATTTTAGGGTTTAGGTTTTTTTTAAAAAAAAATTAAGTAAACTGGTAGGTTTAGGTTTATTTAGTTCATTAAGTTTATTTTATACTTTTTATATAGGTTTATTTTTTATTTTTATTTAGTTTAGTTTATTTATTTTATATTTATTTATTTTAGTTTAGGTTTTTTATTTTAGTTTATTTTTTAGGTCTATGTTTAAGCTTATTTTTTAGTTTAGTTTTATATTAAATTTATTTTTCAGATTTAAGTGTTATTTTTTATTTTAAGTTTAAGTTTTAGTTTTTATTTTATTTTTTTAGGTTTAGGGTTTAGGTTTTTATTTTATGTTTATTTGTAGGTTTTATTTTTTAATTTTGGTTTAGGTTCATTTTCAGTTTATTTTATTTTTTTTTAGTTTAGGGTTTAGGTTTAGTCTATTTTAAGTTTAAGTTTAAGTTTTTTTATTTTAATTTTAGGTTTAGATTTATTTTACTTTGTTTATTTTAGGTTTATTTTTTTTTTAGTTTAGGGTTTAGGTTTTATTTTATGTTTATTTTTAGATTTAGGTTTTTATTTAGTTTTTATTTTATTTTATTTGAGATGTATTTTATTTTTATTTTACGATAAGGTTTTATTTTATTTTGGTTTTTTATTTTTAGGTTTATTTTATTTTATAATTTAGTTGAGGTTTTTATTTATTTTATTTTACTTTATTTTTTATATTTTATTTTATTTTTGGGTTTCAGTTTAGATTTTAGTTTAGGTTTTTATTTTATTTTTTTATTTATTTTATTTAGGTTTAGTTTTTTATTTATTTTATTTTTAGGTTTTGTTTAGTTTAAGTTTAGGTTTTTAGGTTTTTAGGATTTTGGGTTTTGGGTTTTGGGTTTTCAGTTTTGGGTTTAGGTTTAGGGTTGTAGGCTTTAGAGTTTCGGATTTAGGGTTTATTGTTTAGGGTTTAGGGTTGTTGGTTATAGGTTTAGGGTTAATTTTAGGGTTTAGGGATTTTATTTATTTTTTATTTTTTATTTTCTTTAAAATTAAGTAAAGTGGTAAGTCTAAGTTTATTTATTTTATTTTATTTTTATTTAGCATTATTTTTATGTTTATTTCATTTAGTTTATTTATTTTAGGTTAATTTATTTTAGTTTATTTTTTAGGTTTAGGTTTATTTTTTTAGTTTAATTTTATTTTTATTTTATTTTTTTAGGTTTAGGTTTTATTTTTTATTTATAGGTTTAGGTTTAGGTTTAGGTTTTTTTTATTTTATTTGGTTTAGGTTTTAGGTTTTTATTTTAGATTTATTTTTAGGTTTTATTTTCAGTTTATTTGATTTTATTTAGTTTAGGTTTAGGTTTATGTTTAGTTCATTTTTCGTTTAGGTTTAGGTTTAGGTTTTATTTATTTTAGTTTAGGTTTAGTTTTGTTTTATTTTTATTTTAGGTTCATGTTTTTTTTAGTTTAGGGTTTAGGTTTTTGTTATTTATTTTTAGGTTTTACTTTTAGGTTTAGGTTTTTATTTAGTTTTTATTTTATTATTATTATTATTTTAGGTTTGGTTATTATTTTATTTAAGTTTTTTATTTTTTAGCTCAGTTTAAGTTTTTATTTATTTTATTTTAGTTTAGTTTTTATTAATTATTTTATTTTCTTTTTAGGTTTAGGTTTAGGTTTAGGTTTAGGTTTTAGTTTATGTTTTTTAATTTTATTTTTGTTTTTGTTTTTTATTTATTTTATTTTTATGTTTTATTTAGTTTAGGTTTAGGTTTTTAGGTTTTAGGTTTTAGGGTTTAGGGTTGAAGGTTTGTAGTTTAGGGTTTAGGGTTTAGGGTTGTAGGTTTTAGGGTTTAGGCTTTAGGGTTTAGGGTTTAGGGTTTAGTGTTTAGGGTTTATGGTTTAGGCTTTAGGGTTTAGGGTTTAGGGTTTAGGTTTTAGGGTTGTTGGTTTAGGGTTTATGGTTTAGGGTTTACGGTTAGAATTATTTTTATTTTTTATTTTTTTTAAACTAAGAAAATTGGTAGTTTTAAGTTTATTTAGTTTGTTTAGTTTATTTTTTATTTTTTTCAGTTTATTTTATTTTTTATTTTTATTTAGGTTTATTTTTATTTTTATTTTTATTTAGTTTAGTTTATTTATTTTAGGTTTATTTATTTTAGTTTAGGTTTTTTATTTTAGTTTATTTCTTAGGTTTAGGTTTAGGTTTAGGTCTATTTTTTTAGTTTATTTTTCTTTTATTTTATATTTTAGGTTTAGGTTTTATTTTTTATTTTTAAGTTTAGGTTTAAGTTCTTATTTTATTTTTTTAAGTTTAGGTTTTAGGTTTTTATTTTAGGTTTACTTTTAGGTTTAAGTTTAGTTTTTTTTAATAGAGGACAAATTTAGATTCAACATTTCTTTTTTTTTATTTCATCCACCAAGTAACACACCAAGTTTTCTAAGATACAAGCGACGATATAAGTCAAAATGAGCTCGCATAGAGCAAATCTAAAACCCTAGATAACTAGAACTGTCTTTACTATAATGACACAGTTCCATAAGCAGTCGATTGGATCGACCGTTCTTGAGTTTCTCTTGTTCCTATCAGAACCACCCCGACTTCTTGAGTAGTAGGATCCTCCTTCATATCCCAAATCTCTCCCTCCACCACCACCATGCCTGTAACCTCTGTGGCTCCTCCTGCCTCCATAACCACCACTACTCCGACCACTACTTTCAAATCCACGTCTACATCCAGATCCCTCACCACCACTGTGATAACTACAACCTCTGCCTTCGCCTTCAACGATAGATATAGACTGAGCCTAATTGACGGTGATGTTCATGCCATCAAGGTTCTGCCCATTCTTAAGGTTTAGGTTTAGGTTTGGGTTTATTAAATTTTAGGGTTTATGTTTAGTTTAGAGTTTGGGGTTTAGGGTTTTAGGGTTTGGGGTTTAGGGTTTAGGGTTAAGGTTAGGGTTTAGGGTTTAGGGTTTAGGGCTCTGGGTTTAGGGTTTACGATTTAGGGTTAGTTTAGGTTTTAGGATTTAGGATTTAGGGTTTAGGGTTGTATGTTTAGGATTGTAGGTTTAGGGTTTATGGTTGTAAGTTCAGGGTTGTAGGTATAGGGTTTAGTGTTTAGTTTTAGTTTTAGCATTTAGGGTTTAGGGTTTAAGGTTTAGAGTTAGCTTTAGGGTTTAGGGTTTAGGGTTTAGGGTTTAGGGTTTAGGGTTTAGGGTTTATGGTTTGCCTGTGGCTTCCAAAGCTCATGGTCTAGCCTAGGCCTAGCCAGTTGTATTTCTTTCTTTTATCTATCATCTTCAGCCCAAGCAAACCAGTTTATTATTATTTTTTATCTTTAGTTTATTTTGTTTATTTAATTTGATTTCAGTTCATTTTTATTTTTATTTAGTGTAGTTTATTTATTTTATTTTAGGTTTTTTATTTTAGTTTATTAATTTGGTTTAGGTTTATTTTTTAGTTCAGTTTTATTTTTATTTTACTTTTTAGGTTTAGGTTCATTTTTTATTTTTAGGTTTAGGTTTAGGTTTTATTTTATTTTTTTTAGGTTTAGGTTTTAGGTTTTTATTTTTGGTTTATTTTTAGGATATATTTTTTAGTTTAGGTTTAATTTTATTTTTAGTTTATTTTATTTTATTTAGTTTAAGTTTTGATTTAGGTTCATGTTTACATTTTATTTATTTTAGTTTAGTTTATTTTATGTTAGGTTTATGTTCATTTTATTTTTACTTTAGGTTTAGGTTTTTTTTTAGTTTAGGACTTTGGTTTTATTTTTTATTTATTTTTAGATTTTATGTTTTAGGTTTAGGTTTTTTTTTAGTTTTCATTTTATTTTATTTTTATTTTAGGTTTAGTTTTTTTTATTTAGGTTTTTCATTTTTTTATTTTAGTTTATGTTTTTATCTATTTTATTTTATTTTAGTTTTGTTTTTTATTTTTTTTAGATTTAGGTTTAGGTTTAGGTTTTAGTTTATGTTTTTATTTTCTTTTAGTTTAGGTTTTTTTATTTATTTTATTTTTAGGTTTTATTTAGTTTAAGTTTAGGTTTTTCACTTTTTAGAGTTTAGGGTTTAGAGTTAGTTTAGGCTTTAGAGTTTAGGGTTTAGGGTTTAGGGTTTAGGGTTTAGGGTTTAAGTTTTAGGATTTAGAGTTTAGGGTTTAGTGTTTTAGGGTTTAGGGTTTAGGGTTTAGGCTTTAGGTTTAGGGCTAAAATTTTAGTTTATGATTTAGGGTTTTTTGCTTTTTTATTTTTTTTAACAGTGAACAAATTTAGATTCAACCTTTCTTGTTTTTGATTTCATCAATCAAGTAACACACCAAGTTTTCTAAGGGACAAGTGGCGACATAAATAAAAAATGAGCACGTATAGAGCAAATCAAAAACACTAGATAACTAGAACCATCTCTATTCTAAAGACAAAATTCCATAAGTAGCAAATTGGATCGGTCGTTCTTCAATTTCTCTTGTTCACGTCAAAACCACCTCGGCCTCTCAAGTAGCGGGATCCACCATCATATATCCCCCTCTCCTCTCACCACCACATCAGAACCTGCCGCCTCCACCTACCTCCATAACCACCATTACTATGACCACCACCTCCATATCCATCAGCACCTCCATATCCCCCACAACCACTGCGATAATCACCACCTACACCTTCACCTCCCTTTCTAGATCAAGACTGAGCCTGGTTGACGGTGATGTTCCTGTAATCAAAGTTCTGCCCATTTATAACATTTATGTTTAGGGTTTATTAGGATTTAGGGTTTTATGTTTATTTTTAAATTTATTTAGTTA
Organism: Cymbidium sinense; assembly: GCA_021442155.1. Classification (NCBI taxonomy): domain Eukaryota; kingdom Viridiplantae; phylum Streptophyta; class Magnoliopsida; order Asparagales; family Orchidaceae; genus Cymbidium; species Cymbidium sinense. Next base: position 24,223,604 of record CM038222.1, read on the forward strand.
CTTTAGGTTTAGGTTTATGGTTTGGGGTTAAGGGTTTACGATTTAAGGTTTAGGGTTTATGATTTTTTAGTGTATATGGTTTAAGGTTTAGGGTTTAAAGTTTAGGATTTAGGGTTGCAGGTCATTTTTTAAATTAAGTAAATTGGAAGGTTTAGGTTTGTGGGTTTAAATTTGGTTGGGTTTAGAGGTGTGGTGAGCTTTAGAGTGGATTTTGGAGTTTAGAGGTTAAGTTATATAGTTGGCCTGGGTTAGGCTTTAGGCTTGAGATAGTGGTGATTTGGTTTAGTGGTAGATTTAGTGGGTTGAGTTAGGTTAGGGTAGGGTTTAAGGATGATTTAGCCACAGTTTAGGTTTAGAGTCAGTAGAGGGTGAGGGTTTAGAGTTTAGGGATATAGTATTTGGTTTAAATTAAAACCAAGTAGGTTTAGTTTATTTAGTTTATTTATTTATTTATCTATTTTATTTATTATTTTATTTAAGTTTATTGTTTTAGTTTAGTTTTTTTATTTCAGGCTTATTTATTTTAGTTTAGGTTTTTAATTTTAGTTTATTTTTTATGTTTCAGTTTAGGTTTATGTCTATTTTTGTTTAGTTTTATTTTTATTTTATTTTTTAGGCTAAGTTTTTTTTTTCGGTTTAGGTTTATATTTTATTTTTTTAGGTTTTGATTTTAGGTTTTTATTTTTTTTTTTTAGTTTAGGTTTAGGTTTATTTTTAGTTTATTTTATTTTATTTAGTTTTGGGTTTAGGTTTATTTTATTTAGGTTTAGGTTTAGGTTTTATTTAATTTAATTTAGTTTCTTTTAGTTTAGGTTAATGTTTATTTGATTTTGCTTATTTTAAGTTTAGGTATTTTTTTAGTTTAGGGTTTTGGTTTTATTTTTTATTTATTTTTAGGTTTATTTTTTGGGTTTAGGTTTTTATTTAGTTATTATTTTATTTTATTGTAAGTTTGTTTTATTTTTATTTTACGTTCAGTATTTATTTCATTTTTTTTATTTCTAGGTTTTTTTTTTTTTTTAGTTTAGTTTAGGTTTTTATTTATTGAATCATAGTTTATTTTTTATTTTTAATTTTATTTTCTTTTTAGGTTTATGTTTAGGTTTATGTTTTGGTTTAGGGTTTAATTTAGGTTTTATTTTATTTTATTGCTTTTTTTTGTTTAGTTTAGGTTATTTTATTTATTTTATTTTTAGGTTTTATTTAGTTTAGGTTTAGGTTTTCAACTTTTTAGGGTTTAGGTTAGTTGAGGGTTTAAGGTTTAGGGTTTAGGGTTTAAGTTTTAAGATTTAGGATTTAGGGTTTAGGTTTTAGGGTATAGGGTTTAGGGTTTGGGGTTTTAAGGTTTAGGGTTTAGGATTTAGGGATTAATGTTTAAGGTTTTTAGGGTTTAGGGTTTAGGGTTTAGATTTTAGGTTTAGTGTTCAGGTTTTAGTTTAGGGTTTATGTTTTTTGGTTTTTTTTAACAAAGAACAAATTCATATTCAACATTTCATCATTTTAATTTCATCAACTAAGTAACACACCAAGTTTTCTAAGACACGAGTGATGACATAGATCAAAAAATGAGCACATAGAGAAAATCAAAAACCCTAGATAACAAGAATCTTCTATGCTATAATGACAGTGTAGATCGATCAGTTCTTTAGTTTCTACAGGTTCCATCAGAACCACCAAGACCACTCGAGTAGCGGGATCCACCATCATATCGTCGATCTCTCCCTCTGCCACCACCATAGCTATAACCTTCGTCGCTCCTCTCGCCTCCATAATTGCCACTGCTCTGATGATGACCTCCATATCCACCAGCACCTCTAGATCCCCCACCAACACTGTGATTACCACTACCTCCGTCGTTGCCTCCACTGCCAAATTCAGACTGAGCCTGGTTTACGTTGATGTTCCTATCGTCAAGGTTTTGCCCATTCTTAGGGTTTAAGTTTAGGTTTAGGTTGATTAGGTTTTAGGATTTAGTTTTTTTAATTTATTTAGATCCTTTAGGTTCAAGTTTAGAGCTTATGGTTAGGGTTAGGGTTTAGGGTTTAAGGTTTAGGGTTTAGGGTTTGAGGATTTATGCTTTTAGGGTTAGGGTTTAGGGTTTTTAGGGTTTAGGTATAGGTTATAGGTTTAGGTTTTATGGTTTATGGTTAGTTTTTTAGTGTTTAGGGTTTAGGGTTTAGGATTTAGGGTTTAGGGTTTAGGGTTTAGGGTTTAGGATTTTTTTTTAATTAAGTAAACTAGTAGGTTTAGGTTTATTTAGTTTATGTTTAATTTATTTTAGTTTATTTTATTTTCCATTTTTGATTTCTTTTATTTTTATTTAGTTTAGTTTATTTATTTTAGATTTATTTTTTTATTATAAGATTTTTATTTCAGTTTATTTTTTAGGTTTAGGTTTTTTTTTTTTTGGTTTAGGTTTAGTTTTATTCTTAGTTTATTTTATTTTATTTAGTTTACAGTTTAAGTTTAGTTTATTTTGGGTTTAGGTTTAGGTTTTATTTATTTTAGTTTAGTTTATTTTATTTTAGATTTTATTTATTTTAGGTTTAGGTTTTTTTTAGTTTAGGGTTTAGGTTTTATTTTTCATTTATTTTTAGGTTTATTTTTTAAGTTTAGGTTTTATTTAGTTTTTCTTTTATTTTATTTTATTCTTATTTTACATTTAGTTTTATTTTATTTAGGCTTTTAATTTATGGGTTTATTTTATTTTTTAGTTTAGTTTAGGTTTTTAGTTATTTTATTTTCTATTTTATTTTATTTTTAAGTTTAGGTTTAGGTTTAGGTTTAGGTTTTTATTTATTTATTTTATTTAGGTTTAAGTTTTTTAATTTATTTTATTTTTATGTTTTATTTAGTTAAGGTTTAGGTTTTTGAGTTTTTAGGGTTTATGGTTTAAGGTTTTGGTTTATGGTTTAGGGTTTAGGGTTTAGCATTTGGGGTTTAGGGTTTAAAGTTTAGGGTTGTAGGTTTAGGTTTTAGGGTTTAGGGTTTTTTAGGGTTTAGTGTTTAAGGTTTAGGTTTTAGGTTTTTTTTTTTTTTAAACAGAGAACAAATTCAGATTCAGCATTTTTTTCTTTTCGATTTTATCAACCAAGTAACAGGGAAGTGAGGTACTCAAATGACCTCCTTGGAGCTTGCTAAAGCCTCATGTTCCCGAGATGTCCAGACTTTATACCCATTACCATTCAATCTAATATAAATCAACACATGAATAGAGGAAAGAGAACTGAACATTCATACACTTAAGCTATAAGCACATGCATTTCTTATGTATTTATAACTAGCATCATAACACATTATTATTCATTTATAAGCTGTTGAAAAATACTTTTGGATTTAATAGTGATAATAGCCATGCATATATTATATTAAATCAACACATGCAAGCTTAAATAAAGGAAATCCATTTTGTTTTACTTGATTTTGAAAAGATGGATGCACGAATTCAAATGACATACCAAATTTAACATGATTGGGAAGAGGATAATCAAATACAAGCATGTGATTCATTCAACCAAACTAGTTCGTAAGGATAATCAAATCAAATAAGATTATTTGAAGCAAACCAAAGCTTCTTTATTAATTAAGTTTTGGATTTAATTTGATTTAAAGAGGAGAAGAGAAATCATCACTTGCTATTTTAATGATTCCCACATTAGTGATTGATTTAATTTAAGGAAATGTAACTAAGTTGATTTTATGGGTTAATTAAGTTGAACCCTTAATTAGATGAATTAATTACCCTTACCTATGTCACCTTAAAGTAATTAACTAAATAATTATGAGCCAACATGATATGCATGGAAAATAAACTTGCAATGATCCTAGGAAATAAAAGGGCCCTAATGCAATTGGCTCATGATTAATAGTTAATTAGATTAAGTGACTTAATTAATTATTCTTATGGTTCTCCCACACATGTGGACTAACCATAATTTCACTAAACTCCTTTAGGTTATTAAACACCTAAAGATCTACCCCATGATTTAATTAATTAAGGTCTGATGTGATTATGATTTCAATTTGATTAAGTTATTTAATTAATTAGTTAAATTTTAATTAATTTCATTTCAAAAATTGGTGAAATGAACTGAAGGAAAGGGGTCCCAACTCTACTCCTTAGTTCACTGAGTGTTGAATAATGATTAATAAATTTAATTAACCAATTTGTTATTGTTGATGGGATTAATTAATCATTAATTAACTTAAAAGAGTAGTTAAGGTTTAATAAGTCAATTTTCTAATTAAGTGAGCAATAAATCCCAAGAAAATCATGGGAGGCAGGTCATCCCATTAAATTAACCCACAAATTTGGGATTAATTACTCAAGTAATTAAGGAGTAATTAAGATAATAAATTTTGTAATTAAACCTTAATCACTATTCAAAATTAGTTAAGATCATTTTAATTAATTATCCTAAAAATACCTTTAAAATGAATATTTATTTGCATTTTTTATTTCTCATGATTTTTATGATTTTTAGAAGTTTCAACCATTAAAAATAATTAATTAAGCCTAATCTGGCACACATGCCGACGGCGCTTTCCACGTGTTGCCATGGGATTGGCTACTTAAAAATTATCTGACTCAGTGCCTATGTGGCAGCAATGGACTTGCTGTCTCGTCCACCATCTGATCTAAGATTGAATAACTACTATTAATCCCACAGCTTAATAAGATTAAATCAGATGGATCTAGGGGATCTAATAAGCCGTTTTGATCATGCAAGACGTGCTTGATCTAACATTAGGCGAGTGAAGGAGAATAGAGTCCATCCGTGATTGCTTAATTGAACTAAGCTTACCCAAGTTTAGATCAACTCCAAAAGGATCCCATACCTTCACGACATCGATTGGAGGGGATCTAATCATCAAGATCACATGAGATGCAAGTTTTCTTTGAAAAGCTCCAACCCATTTTTGCTTAAGGATCAATTTTGAAAAATACCTCATTGAAGCTCAAGACTGGTAGCTCAAATGATTGAGGAAGCTTCATCTTATGGAGATGAAGCCATGTTGAGCAGCAATTGAATTAATTCCTCAATGTTTGCTTGAAAGGCCACGAACCAATGATTTAGAGCTCAACTTTGATCGAAGTCCCACCTCCGGTGCTCAAGAAGATACGAAGATGATTTGTTCTTGCTCAACTAGGCCTAAGGAAGATTAATGTAAAGTTAATTTGAGTTTGATGTTGAAATGGAGAAGTTAGGTTGGAAATGGAAGTTTCTTATTTCAGGATGGAGGGGAATGGCATTTCTTGATCGAGGAATGAGCTTGGGAGCTTAGGGAATGGATATAGAGGGTTTGCTTGGGTAGCTAGGGCTCTATGGAATGATTTTTGTATGCATTTGAGTGGAAATGAGAGGGTGTATACGCCCCCCCCCCGGCCATCCCCTTCATTTTATTTTAATTGGACAGTGGGATCGGGTTTGTCTTCTAGTGGCCGTCCGACCATCTCAGGGAGTCGTGGGTGGTAGGGAGGAGGTGAGTTGGCTCGGCTTGGTTGGTTGAAGGTGTGGAGGTGATTTCACCTCTCTTGGGTCATGGCCAACCCAGCCACCCCTTAGGTCAGGTAGGGCAATGTCGTAGGTGCCTAGGTGGATCATTTGGAGAGTACCAAGTAGCAGAGGAATGGAAATGACCACTTACATGGGTGATTTGTCTCATGTGATGCCCTTGACCCAAGGGTAGAATTATTTGGCATTGGATTTGATTTGGGCATATTTGAAATGAGCCAAAGGTGGGTTATCCCATATTTCAAGTCAGTTGGAGTTGATTTGGTTAGGTTTGGCTCAATTTTCACGATTTAGGTCAAATTGGGTTAGGTTGGGTCAAGTTGACCATCAAATTTGGTCAAACTAAGGGGTCAAGTTCATATGATCATTTGGGATGTTTTGGTTCAATTGGTTTGGTTTAGTTTGGCTTAGATTTGATTTTGGCTCATTTGAATTCATTTGGGTCAAATGGGTTAAGTTGACCAATTTGACCAAATTGGCAAAATTGGCTTGGGTATTGGTTTGGGTTTAGTTGACCAATTGAAGATGATTGTAGGCTTTGGTTTCAATTAATTTTTATTTGGTTTTGATTTAGTCCAACTTGAACCTTTAGTTCAATTTGGGTTAATTAGGTCAATTGGGTTCAATTGAGTCCAATCATGGCTTTGGTCCAGTTCAACAATCAATTTATAATGAACTTGAGCTATTGGTTACAATCAATTTAGTTTATATTTTGATTCTACCCAATTTGGTCTTTTAGTTCAATTTGGGTCAACTTGGGTCAAGAGGGCCAATTGGGTTTGCTTTGACTCAATTGAAGGTCAAGTCATATTCAAATATTGATTTTATTTTGGTATGAATCATTTATTTCAAGGGATTTTGGACTAGGTTGCAATTTGGCTAGTTTAGGTTCATATGGGTTAAGGGGTTGACTTGGTCAAATGACCAAGTTGACTTGGTTTGACCTAATTAGTGATAATTGATCAACCTAGGGTGATCAACAATCATGATGGGAGGATTTGATGGGCTTGGTTCCATCCAATTTGGGTAGGATTAAAACTTGGCTCAAATAGGTCAAATTGGCCACTTTGGGTCAAGTAGACCAATTAGGTTTAGTTGGCTTGATTTTGGGTTGATTTGATTTAGTTGATTTATGTATGATTTGGAATTGATATATACATTCAATTGCAATTGAGTTCAAATGGGTTTTGGTTCATTTGAACATTTCAAATCAAAACTGTTAAGTTGGGTTTGACTTGGGTTGATTTTGGTTTAGCTTGATGATTGTAGATTTCATTTATATTTATGAGTATGAATGAAGGTATGATTGATTCATGAGAAAATCAATTGAATTTGGGTTTTGGAATGAAGAATTTGGCTAAGTCCATAGTTGGATCATGGCTTAGGTTTGGATTTTGTTTGATTTAGTTTTGATGATTTAAATGTATATTTCATTTAAAATTTTGAAGAAGAAAATATGATAGATTTGTAAGAAAATCAGTTGAGTTTGACTTGATTTGGATTATATTTGGCTAAGTCCATGGGATAGGTCATATATGGCTTAGGAAGGGTTTTGATTTAATTTGATTTATTTTGATTTAGTTTTGATCAATTGAATGTAGATTTGATTTATATTTAGGAAGATAATTGAAGATATAAATTTATTATGAGAAAATCAATTGATTTTGGATTGATTTGGACAAATATTTGGCAAAGTCCATGGGATAGGTCATATGGCTTAGGAAGGGGTTCGCTTGGATTTGATCTTGGGCTTCAACCATTTGGTTTTGGAATTTGGGTTTGGATTTGGATTTGAATTTGAATTTGATGTTTGAATTGAACATGAGGTTTGGTTTGACAAGGTGAACATGGATTGGATTTGGGTTTGTGCAGGTGGATTATCCTAATCTCCAAGGAATAACCTAATCCAATGGTTAACCCTTCTATGTCTTTAGGCTTAGGTTAAGTATTTTCCTAATTGTTAGAAGTGTCTTATGACTAGGGAAGTCTTAGTGTCTAGAACTCTCCTAAGTCTAAGATGAGAATATTGAATTTGCACTCCAAAATTGAGGTCAACAGACTTTAGGCTCCATAGTGTTGCCCTTGGAGATAGATGATTGGAAGATCGAAGCCAAGCTTCACATTACAGATTCAGATCATCTTTCAATACTTTGCTTAGGAGGCCATGGATACATGAGAACAACATAGTTTCATCCTCTCTATATCAGTGTATAAAGTTTGTGAGAGGCGAGATCGTCTACTAGGTCGTCCCTGTTAAGAAAAATAATGACCAAATTCACATATGCGTTGAATTTAGGGATTTAAATAAGGCATGTCCAAAAGATGAATTTCCACTTCCAATCCTGGAGTAGATGGTGGACATTGCCTCATCTCATGCTCTTCTACTTCATGCATGCCTCATTTGGATATAACCAAATAAAGATGGCCCCTGAAGATGATAGAAACACTGCTTTTAAAACCCTAATCAAAATCTATTGCTATAAGCTCATGCCTTTCAGCCTTAAAAATGTTGGTGCTACATACTAGCAAACTATGACTCAAATCTTTGATGAACTCATTCATCATTAAGTCAAGTGCTATGTTGATGATCTCGTGGTCAATGTAGATAAAAGGAATACCATCTCTTTGACTTGAGAGTAGTTTTCGAACTGTTAAGATAATTATGGTGTTTGTTTTCAATTATGTGTATGGGCGACACCACATAGATTTGAGGGTGTACTTATTAAGATGATCAGGTGTGACATCAAGGAATGGTGCACTATCTTGAAAGATAGAAATCATCACCCTATGATGGACCTAATCACCTGATAAGGACTCCTAAGGCATGATGAGTCTTCGAATACACTAAAAAATTTTCCCCTACTTTACATGGATGAATAAAGCAGGGTTTATTTAAATTGGGTTCTAAAGTTCCTTATGGGGACAAGCCCCCATAGTTAATTAAATCCTTAGGAATACTCTCAATTAAAGTAGGCAATTATTATCTCCAAATATTTCAAAGATAGGACTATTAATAAGTTGGCTATGTTTTCAAAATCAAGTGGGATATATCAAAAGGAGAGACTTATTATCGAAGTTAAAAGGAGATGAGTAGGGGATGCTCATGATACTAGAAAACCTAGTGATCATTCCAATTTATCCTATGGTTGGGCTTTATATGTTTAAAATTGAAGAGAATTATGTATTTGAGTTGAAATTTATTAGAAGGCTAAGACTTATAATCCCATAATACAAGATTATAAAAATGCCTAAGAGGTGAGGATTTATGCTTGTAACCTTGGATCCTAAATCTAGGGAGCTTTAGTGAGAACCAAAGCGTGACCTATATCTAAGTGAAGATGGGTATATGGTTTACCTCGGTAAGAGTGGATAAACCACCTGACTACTGGACTTATATCCGCCAGGAGTGGCAGCCAGCTAACTCCTCCTACGCTTTAAATCCATGTAAGTAAGTCATATGTTTTTGTAAGATAGTGAGGTTGTTATCATTAAGAAAGAAGCTAAAGTCCTTAAACCCACTCCCTAAAGAGACTAGAGCATGAGTGGTATGAATAATGACTTAGTCTAAAGCAAATCTTTTCAAATTTTATTTGTATTTGACACTTCATTTTGACAAAGGCTTTGGGAATTTCATATGTCTGGATGTATGATGAAAATGAGTTATGGGCCAAATCAATAAGAAGGGGTGTTTTCCACCATAATGGATGCCCTCACAAATCAAGCATTCCCCTATCATGCAAGGATGGAGATCCCCTATTTTCAAGAGAGAAAGAATATGCATGTAGGATGTGAAACATACAACATTCTGCTAAGGGGTTGCTAAATCTTTTAATTATCTTGATTTAATACCTAGGCTTTATGATGAGGTTATGAGTTGTAGAAAATTTTAGTTATGAGTTGTAGTTAGGATAAAAAATTAATTTTTTCTTAAGAGCCTAATTGCATCCAAGCCACACATTAATGCATCAATATAGAAAGAAACTATAAGAGGCATGTAATTTCTAATGCACAATATAAACAAATCATCAAATAATTTATAAAGCTAGTGCAAAAGAATAAAAGGCTAGTGTGGTTTGGTACCGGCTTACAACTCAAAAAGATAAATAGGTAGCCAATCTCTACCATTATAAAACTCAGATTATAAAAGAATAATTACAATTAAGGATGAATACATTCTATTGGGGTCTTCATCTTCATTTTTCATGTCTCCTTTATTTCTTCATATCTCCATTTGATTTAATTTTCTCCACTTCAAACGTCACATGGAATCCCAGGACAAAGTCCCTCTAGCCACTGCTCATCCTTATCCCCTCAAAATAATAATCCTAATTCCTAACTGCAAAATTATATTTCAATGGAAAGAGTAAATCTAACTACACCACAAATGGAGGTTAGCTAATCATGCATTCTACCTAATTATTATATTTATAATTTACATGGGTAACCAAGCCCACCTCTAATTTGGATTATGCTTAGAGGCTTAAGCAACACAAAGAGAATTTATATTTACTTTTTTTAGGCCCCTTAGCACAATCTCACAAAGACATAATTAAATAATACTAACATCTGGTCTATGAAACATGCACCCTAACATCTAGTCTAAAACAATATATCATAAAACTAAACATACCTTAAACCATGCACCGCCCTAACATAAGACTAGAAATGGTGACTTGATCTAATGTGTGCGTATTAAGGCTTGTGTGGTATGTCCTAACTAGGCTTTAAGGTTATAGTTTCCTAAGTATGAAGAGATTTGATCAAGAGGGTGGTTTCACTTTAAGTGGTTTAATTGATCCGTAAGTTTTACTTAATGTTTTCTTATATTTCATTTGATTTACACATAATAACTAAGTGTTATAAAGAGAAGAAAAGAAAGGATCATGCTCTTTTATCCCAACCTTTAGTCATTTCTAAAGCCAATTAATTAAACAATTCTCTTTATTGAATGGCTTATTACATATTTTAATTAATCTTAAGTTTTGGTTAACTTTAAATAAACTCATTCAATTAGAAAAGCATCTTTATTAATTGGAATGAATTATTATCATATAACACATGTTTCTTTATTTCTTTCCATCATATATAGCATGCATATGATTAAGTCCTAAACATACCTATACATACAATTTATATTTTAGTATACTTCAATGTTGAATGCAAGCAAATGTATTTAGAATTGATGTTTCCTTTGGTTGAATTATTTTGTCATATTAATTTAAAGCTCTATCTAAATTCTTATGTAAGATCATGAGCAAAGGGCTTTAAGTTACATGATTAATCAATTCAACCACTTGAACAAAGTATGAATGCTTATTACTTTTTAATGGGAAAGAGATTTTCATTCATTAGCCAAATGTACACACAAATGTATAAAAGTTTTAAGCAAGTACATCGCCATTATTCCACACCAAAGGAGTGAGGTAGGAACCTCCTTAGGGCTACTTAAAGCTATGCATCCTTGGGATGTCCAGACAAATATGCCCACTATCCTCAAAAACATATGGATGTATAAGCAATTATAAGAATGAGAATCAGGTAAAAGTTGAATTGATTTGATTGAATTATGATTTTCATCCACTAGTTGTATCACACATACATACAAATATATATATATATATATATATATATATATATATATATATATATATATATATATATATATATATTTTGGTATGTACAATGCCATTGTTTCACACCAAGGCAGTGATGTAGGAACCTCCTTAGGCCTATTTAAAGACGTGCATCCCTGAGATGCCCAGACTAAGATACCCAGTATTCTTATATATATGAGAATGTGCAAGAAACTATAGAAATAAGAACTATACAAAAGTTGGATTCAATTTAATTAATTTATTTATGTAAATGAAGTAAATCCCCATCTAAATTTTAATGTCAAAAATGCATAATAATGAAATCAACTAGGTTCATCGCCATTGTTCTACACCAAGGGAGTGAGGTAGGAACCTCCTTAGGGCTACTTAAAGTCATGCATTAGTGGGATGTCCAGACTAATATACCTGCTAACATTCTTACTTATGCAAATCAGCATATGAATATATGAAAGAGACTTCACATCATACACAAAGTTTATATTCACATGCACTTTATATATATATATATATAATTGAAGTCAATACACATATTCTTATTGATTAAGAAGCTTTTGAAAATATGTATCAGATTTAGTAGTGATAATCTCCACACGTATTCTTAATTAAGTCAACACATGCAAGTTGGCATAAATGAAATCATTTCTTACTTAACTGATTTTTGAAAAGAATGAATGCATGACTAAAATGGAATTCAACATTTTTTTATGTGATTAGAAAGAAATAAAGAAACATAAGCATGTAATTTCATACAATCCAACTAATTCCTAAGGACAATCATATTAAATAAGCTTATTTAAAATAAACTAAAGTTTGTTAAAGCCATTTTTAATTTCACATTTGATTTGGTTTATGAAATGTGAAAAAGTTTTGTTGGTCCTAATCTCATTCCCATATGTGTGAGGTAATTTGATCTAGTAAAAAGCAATTAGGTTGATTTTATGGATTGATTAAGTTAAGCATAGATTAAATTAATTAATTAACCCTTACCTCACCTTAAGGTAATCAATTAAACAATTATGAGCTAATCTAATATGCAACCACATGGAAAGTAAATGGTAATGCTCCTATGAAATGAAAGGGGCCTAACACAATTAGCTCAAAATAATTAATTAATTAAGCCTAAGTAGCTCACTTAATTACTCTTATGGTTTTCTTACATATGTGAACTAACCATAATTTAATTAGCTCCCTCTTTATGTTATTAAACACCTAAAGAGCTACCCAAGAGTTAATTAGAGAAGAAGATTCAATCAAATTAATTAAGTTCATTAATTATCTAATTAAATCTTAATTATACTCAATTAATAATATGAAATGGACTTAGGGAAAGAGATAATGAAGGGAGCCTAAGTCTCAATCCCTATATAATTTTAATTAGTTTATTAAAGTTCAAGTATGATTTAGATTTTGATTGATTTAATTAATTAATTAATTAATGATTTTTAAATAATTAATTATTTAAGAGGTAATGGAGAAGACTTAAGGAAAAGATTGGAAGAGGTGGTCCCAATCCATTTCCCTAAACTAAATCACCATTAATAGAGGTTAATAAGCTTAATTGATTGATTAATTTACTATTCATTTGCTTAATTATCATTAATTAAGATAGGGAGAGTAAGGCTTAATCCATTGATTTTTCCAATTAATTATCCAATCCCAAGAAAAATAGTGGGCAGTCAACCCCTAAACATCTCTAAATTTTGAATTAATAATTAATTAAAGATTATAGCTAATTATGTTTTAATTAAACTTTAATAAGTAGAATTACTATTCAAAATTAATTAATAATTTTAATGGACTCTCCTTTGAAATACCTTTAAAATGAGCCTTGATTTGTATTTTTGGATTTTTATAATTAGTTATGAATTCTGGAAGTTTCAACACAAAAAAGATTAATTAACCTAATTAACCCGATGACATGTGGCTGCTGACACGGCATTCTTTCCACGTGGTACGATGGCATTGGTTATTTAATTTGTCACATACAATGCTGATGCGGAGGGCAACGGAATGTGCTTTCACGTGGGTCGTCTGATTTAAGATCGAATGGCCATAATTAAACGCACAGTTTAGAAAGAGAAAAGAGGTGTTCTATGTGTGATCAGATTAGGATTGTCCATTCCGATCATACGGAATGGATGGTCCGTGATTTGTCTCCTCCCAAGCGGCGAGAGATGGATATCGTTCATCGATTGTTGCTTGGTCGAGCTCACCTGAGCTTGGATGGAGATCAAATTGATCCCACACCTTCAGGGAGGCACAACAAACACATCCAATGGAAAAGATCGTACAAGATGCAAGTTTTCTTCACAAAGTACCTACCTATTTTAAACTAAGGATTAGTTTTAATGGCATACCTCACAAAAGCTTATGATCGCTGGTTCCAATGATTAAGGGAGCTTCTTTGGTAAAAATGAAGCCATCTTGAGCTACATGAGCATTAATTTGGTGTGGTTTGCTTGGAAGATGAACCCAACACATGTAAGCAATCGGCTTGATCAAACTCCAACTTTGATCATCAGGAAGATTGGAAAATGATTCATTTTAGCTCATCTAGGTCCAAGGATGGTGTGTGCAAAGTTAATTGCACTTTGGTTGGGAAATGGAAATCGTTGGTTTGCTCCCCTATTTTGGTTTTACATAAAACTGAGAATGGGGAATTTGGGGAGCTCAAGAAATGCAAGCGGAAGCACTGGGATCTCTTTCCTTGGCTGCTAGGATTAAATCAAGTGTGGGTGTGTATGTTTGAGTGAGAATGATGGGGGTATACGCCCACCTTCCTTAGCTTGAATGGTGATGATTGTTTCAACTTTTTGATAAAATGGTCACCACAAGGAGCTCTCAATTTGAGAATCCTTCCACTTGGCCTCTCATGAGTGGAGGAAGGTGTGAGGGTGCCATGGGAGTAGTTGATGTCCTTGGTGGTTTGAAATACTCCAATGGAAATGGGAGGTGATTTCACCTCCCATGAGTCATACCGACCCAACCATCAATTGGGTTATAGTCCTTGGTGCCTAAGTGGACCTTTGAATGGGTGCCAAGTGGCCAAGGGGAGGAAATGACCAAAAGTGCTTATCTCATCGAATGCCCTAGACCCAAGGGCAAAGTGGTCATTTGGCTATGGGTTTGATTTTGGCAGATTTGAAATGGGTCAAATGTGGGTTAGCCCAAATTTCAAGTGGTTTGGAGTTTATTTGAATTGATTTGGCTTGATTTGACTTATTTAGGTCCAATTGGGTTAGGTTGGGTCAAGTGGACCAATTGGTCAAATTAGGTGAAACCAAGGGTAGGGTCAGGTTCACATGATTATTTGGAGTGTATTGGTGTCATTAGTTAGGTTTAATTTGCTTTGGATTTGATTTTGGCTCTTTTGGATTCATATAGGTCAAATGGGTCAATTAGACCAATTTGACCAAATTAGCCAAATTGGCTTGGGTTGGGTGTTGGTTCAAGTTCAATTGGTTAGTTGAAAATGATTGTAGGCTTTGGTTTGATTTAATTTGGATTTTGGCCAATTTGACCAGGTCAATTTGGGCTAAGTAAGGTTAGGTTGACCAATTGGTCAAATTAGGCTTGATAATGGGTTTGGTCAAGTTCAATAATAAATTTGAGATGAATTTGAACCATTGGTTTAATTAATTTGGGTTGGGTTGATTATTTGACCTATTTTGGCTTTTAGATGAATTTGGGTCAATTAGGGTCAAATGGCCAATTAGTGGATTTGGCTCAATTGAGGGTTTGGTCATGTTCAATCATTGATTATGAATTAGTTTGAATCAAAGGTTTTAGTCAATTTGGCATATGGTGTGTTTAGGCTAGTTTAGGTTTCATTTGGGCTAAAGGTTGCCTTGGTCAATAGGCTTACTTAACTTGGTTTGACCTAATTCAAGATAATTGATTAACCTAGGATGATTGTTGATCATGATATGAGGTTTAGATGGGCTTAGTTCAATCCAGTTTGGGTTGGATTAGAATTAAGCTCAAATGGGTATTTAGGCCACTTTAGAACAACTGGACCAAAATGGGTCAATTTGCTTGATCATGACTAGATTCAAGTTTAGTTGAACTCACATATGAACCTAGGATTAAAATATAAATCCAATTACAATTAGTTTGGAGTCAAATGGATTTTGGTTCATATGACAATCTCAAGTCAAAAGGGGTCAACATGGGCTTGACTTGAGTTGACTTGGATTTGGTTTTATAATTGTAGTTTATGTTCTTATTTGGAATAATGATTGAATCATGAAGAAATCCATGGGTTTTGAACTGATTTGGGTATCATTTAGCCAAGTTCAGGAAATTAGCTAAAATAGGCTAAAATTAAAAAAATTGATTTGATTTGGGTTTGATTTTGGCTATTTGAATTTATATTTCATTTATATTTGGGAATATATATGAAAATATAAATGGTTCATGAGAAAATAACTGGAGTTTGGAGTGATTTGGAAGAAAATTTGACCAAGCTTATGGGTGTAAGTCAAAAGCTCTAAGAAAGGAAACCTATTTAGTATGATTTGATTTTTGTCATTGGACGGTGGATTTCATTTATATTTGTGAATAAAAAAAAAGGAACAAGTGATTTATAAATAAATCAATTGAGTTTGGGATAGTTTAGACTAATATTTGACTAAGCTTATGAGAGTGGTTCATAAGACTTAGGCGGGAAATTTGGACATGGATTTAATTTGAGACTGATTTATTTGGTTTAGAATTTATGATTTGATATTTGATTTGAGATTAAATTGATATTTGAAGAAAATTAATTGAATTGGGGTTGATTTGAATTTGGTTAAAGCTAAGTCCATAAGATGAAATCAAAGGGCTTAGGAAGGGTTTGATCAAGGGCTTCAATCATTTGGCTTGGAATTTTATTTATAATTTGGAGTTTGAATTGATAATTGAATTTGCGGTTTTGACTGAGAAGGAAAACATGGGTTGGGTTTAGTCCATAGGGTAGTCT
This sequence comes from Cymbidium sinense, assembly GCA_021442155.1. Taxonomy (NCBI): domain Eukaryota; kingdom Viridiplantae; phylum Streptophyta; class Magnoliopsida; order Asparagales; family Orchidaceae; genus Cymbidium; species Cymbidium sinense. The sequence goes on from CM038222.1 coordinate 24,239,698, forward strand.
TATTTTCCTAAGTCCGTAAGGAATAACCTATTCCTATGGCTAAGCCTTCTAAGTCTCTAGGCTTAGGTTAAGTGTTCACCTAATCACTAGAAGTGTCTTAAGACTAAGGAGCTCTTAGTGTCTACAAGAGTCCTAGATCTATGATAAGGATGTTGAGAGCTCACTCCAAAGTGAGGTCAACAATATTTTAACCTCAAAATGAACCCCCTGAAGTGTGCATTCAGAGTAGCTTTAAGGAAATTCCATGGGTTTGTTGTTCAACACCAGTGAATGAAAATCGATTCAAAAAAGTTCAAGGTGATATTAGAAATGCCACCTCCTAAAAGTTTAACTCAACTTAGATCATTCCAAAGGCAGTTGGCATATCTATGATACTTTATATCCAACATATCAAGAATATGTCAACCATTCTTAGCACTTGTCAAAATGGATGCCAAGTTCGAGTGGGATGAAAAGTGTGAGCATGCCTTCGAAGACATCAAGCATTACCTGATGACACTGCCGGTTCTACAATCCCCAATCCTAGGATAGCCACTCAAACTTTACACTCCTCCGTTAGATGACTCTCTTGGTGCTTTGTTAGCCCAAGCCAATGAAAAAGGGATGAAAAACATACTCTACTACCTCAACTGTCATCTAATCCCTATTGAGGCTAATTATCCACCCATTGTGAAGCATTTCCTAGCTTTAATCTTTACATCTCAAAAGCTACAGCACTGTATGATTCCTCATAAGGTGAACTTAATCTCTAGGATCAATCCACTACAGTATCTCATGACATGGCCGATGCTATTCGAATAGTTGGCATGACGGTCCAATATTCTCTCATGATTTAACATTACCTTCGTACTCCTCTGTGTGGATTTCTTAACAATACACCCACTTCCTGTTGACTCTCTGCTAAGTGATGATCTCCTTGATGAACAAATCATGAACTTGGCGGTTAGCATTCACTGCTGGGAGATATATTTTGATGGTCTCAAAAGAATCAACATTGTGATGAGATTCTCATATCATATGTCTAATCCTTGCACCAACAATAAAGCCTAATATGAGGCTCTGATTGCCGATATGGACTTAGCCATTACTCTAAGCATCCAGAACATCAAATCTTTGGGAATTTTTAGCTAGTTAATAGCCAAATCGCTAGGTCCTATAAGGTTATTAACACCAAGCTCCATCACTACCACAAGTACACCATGGAGTTGATGGATCAAATCCTAAAGGTTATAATTTATAAGATTTCTTGAGGAGAGAACATCATAGCATATGCTTTGGCCAAACTTTCCATGGAGTTGGCATGTTTGGAGGATGAGTCCACAATAAGGTCCAAAAAGGTCCAAAATAGATAAGTCTTATCCATTGAACTCATCAAAAAGTACTCTCTTAAAGGGGAGGTTGCCATTTCTAAGAAGGACCAAGAGTTAGATTGGAGGCAACCATTCATGGATTACCTAAATAAAGGTAAACTACTTCAAGAGAAGTCCCAAATCCATCAGATGAAGAAGAGAACACATTCCTACACTCTTGTGGATGGTGTCACATACCGGCGGTCTTTTGATCATATATGGTTACATTGTTTAGACAAACACAAAGCCCATATTATTGTGACTGAGGTACACCTAGGATTATGTGGAGGCAACCAATCTGATTCGAAGATGAAAGCTAAGATCAAGAGACTAGGATACTACTGGCTATTGATGATCAAAGTTTGCATGGATATGGCTAAGCGATGCCACCAATGTCAAATACGGTGGTACCAAGCAAAATTCTACATCCTACATTGGTCTCATGGCCATTCAAGTGTTGGGAGTACCAACATAGTGGGTCTAATTGATCCTCCTTCATCTAAGGGTCATCGATTCATTTTAGCTGCTACTAACTAGTTTTCTAAATGGGCGAAGGTGATTATGCTCAGAGAGGTCACAGCTCAGTATTTGCTCTAATTTTTTAGGAACCATATCGTATATAAGTTCAGAGTGCCTCAGTGAATTATATATGATAATAGTACTACAATCAAGACCATCGACATTAATAACTTTGCCCGAAGACACAACATAGATTAGAGATATTCTACCATCAACTACCCGATGGCAAATGACTTAGTAGAAGCCTTCAACAAAACTCTCATCCAAATACTAAAGATAATAATAATAAACGATAGTGGCATGTTTGTTAGTTGAAGCCATGTGGTCCTCACATATAGAACTCCAACTCTCTACTCCTTCCTTATGTATGGGTCCCATTCTACCATTAGAAGTCCAACTCCCATCACTAAGGATAGTTGTGGGTAGCAGGATCACAATAGAGTAGAACGCCAAGTTGGGTTAGAAGTGTTTGAAGGTTTAAAGGAGAGACACCTGCGAGCATGCCAAAACCTCAAGTTGTATAAATCTAAAATGATTCAAGCTCACAACAAGTTGGTCTGTCCTAAATCTTTTCAAGTAGGAGAGCTTATTTTAATTCTAAGGAGACTAATTGTTTCCTGTTAAAAGATGGGAGGCAAGTTTGAACCCCTTGGTAAGGCCCTTTTGCCATAAAGAAGGCCTACCAAGGAGGATCTTATCAGCTTCTTAATCATAAGGAAGAGCACCTAAATCTTCCAATCAATGGGCTCTACTTAAAGAAATATTATAAATCATGTTTCAAAATAATTTTCTTCAATGAAAATTCCAATTTGAATTGAATCTCTTCCATGTTAAAAGTATTCTTGTTTGCAAATCTGCCATGATGTGTTTAGGGTAGGTGTAAGGAACCTAAGCGACATCCTATCCTTCATCAAGACAGCACAAACACAAACTACACACAAACATATAAAATAAACACATATCTTTTATCTCGGGTTACTTTGAGTTGATATAACACCCCAAGTGGCACTCACTCAGTAGCTACTTTTGGTCGGGCTGACATGTTACCCTGCTAGTGTGTCACCCCAGTGGTCTTCTTTCTTTGGAGGATGTAAGTCCTCTATGCTTTCATTGATGAGCACCTGGTTAGGTTTGTAAGCCTTACTGTATGGTCGATAAGCTCTCTCATGTTGGCTTCATTTAATTGGATGTGAGTCTACTATGTTTTCTTCTTGGATTAGCCTTCATGCACTAACTAGGTTGAGTATAGTTGAGGTTTAGGATAAGTCCCCTAGTAGCTCCTTCCCTTCTGACTGCTTCAAGTTTGGGTCCAGTCCTGCCTTGGGGCTCGCTGCTTAGTAGTCACTCTAAGTCAGATAGCACCTATCCTGCTGATGATAGACTATCCCGATGATCAATTTCACATGGAAAGTTGTAAGCCTACACACTTTGTTTCCAAATTTATCATTGCATACTAATAGACACCTTAGGTTGGTTGGTTCCCACTATGCTAATGGATACACCACTCATGCTAACGGATAAATCTTAGGTTGGTTTGTTCTCGCACCTTAGGATACACCACTCATGGCAGATGCAAGTCTGCTATACTTTCTCTTTGAGTTGGCCACCGTACACCTATAGGCATTCTTTTCTATGGCTCAGAATAACGCCCCTAGCAGCACCTCTCTTGTGGGCACTATATTTGGATCACGTCCTTTGTGACCCCATTTATGCACTACCTGGGTTACTATCAGATTAAAAAGTTCCCCTTTCCCAGAAAGCACCCCTGTGTTTGGAGAATCTGTCCTATGGAAGTACAAATTCTTCCTTGGTCTAGTAAATCTGAGGCAGGTGAAGGTCTACATAGCCCTTTCTCAGTGTGGTCCCTTGCACATCGATAATATCCACACAAACATATAAACAAAATATATATTCACTCGTGGATTAGGAGGACATCCCTAGCGGTACTTCTTCCAAGAAGGTATCCTATCTTTAGCGAAGTGTCAGCAAAACTCCCTGTAGGAATTGTCTGACTACTATTGAATTGATATAAGTCCTTAGTGGCATTCACTCAGTAGTCACCCCTAAGTTGGGTTCGATTTATTGTGCTACCAATAGGTCACCCCAGTGGTTGTTCCTTGCTTTAGAAGATGTAAATCACTCATCTTCCGCTTACACAAAAGGCCACCCCTTAGGTTGGCTAGCTCTACCCCACAGCCAGTAGATTATCCCTTTGGATTTATAAATTTGAGATAGGATAAGTCCAATATAGCCCATTCTCAGTGGGTCCATCGCATACTGACATGATCCATAAATTAAATATATTAAATTTGATCGAGCTTAAATCCCCAATAGATATGCCCTCAATTTGAAATCAAACTAAACCAAACAAACCATATCATATCACATGAAGTTAAGATAAAATTAATCCTGACTACTTTTGAGTTGACATAAGTTCCCAGTGGCATCACTTAGTAGTTTCCCTAGGTTAGGTTTGATTTGTAGTGCATCCAATAAGTCACTACAGTGATTGTTACTCTTTTTGGAAGATGTAAGTATGCTACGCCTTATTCCTAGCACAATCATTGTACATCGAAAGGAAAACCCTTAGGTTGGCTAGCCCAACCCCACAGCTAGTAGACTATCCCTTTGGATTTGTAAACCTGAGGTAGGTCAAGGCTGATATAGCCCCTTCTCAGTGGGTCCATCGTACAATGATGGGTCCATACATTAACTCAGATTAAATTAAACCCAATTTGATTTTTTTCGAGTGGAGTTAACCACACCCTTTTCCCCAGTGGAGCCTTGGGTTGATTCTGGTTTGGCTTGATAATTGTAGATTTCATTTATATTTGTAAATATGATCAAAGGTATGATTGATTCATGAGAAAATCAATTGAATTTAGGTTTTGGAATGAAGGAATTTGGTTAAGTCCATGGAGTTGGGTCATGTGGCTTAGGGTTGGATTTTAATTTAGTTTGATTTAGTTTTGATGATTTAAATGTATATTTCATTTAAATTTGTGAAGATAATTGAAAATATAATTGATTTATGAGAAAATTAATTGATTTTGACTTGATTTGGATTAAGATATGGCTAAGTCCATGGGTTAGGTCATACAGCTTAAGAAGGGTTTTGATTTAATTTGATTTGGTTTGATTTAGTTTTGATCATTTGAATGTAGATTTGATTTATAACTAGAAAGATGATTTAAGATATAAATTGTTTATGAGAAAATAATTAATTTTAGATTCATTTGGATCTAGGTTTGGCTAAGTCCATGGGATAGGTCATATTGCATAAGAAGGTTTTCAATTTTGGATTTGACCATGGGCTTCAATCATTTCGTTTTGAAATTTGTGTTTGGATTTGGATTTGAATTTGATGTATGAATTGAACTTGAGGTTTGGTTTGAGAAGGTGAATGTGGATTATATTTGGGTTGTAGGGTAGGTGGATTATCCTAATCCCTAAGGCATAACCTAATCCTATTGTTAACCCTTCTAAGTCTTTAGTCTTAGGTTAAGTGTTTACCTAATTGTTAGAAGTGTCTTATGACTAGGGAAGTCTTAGTGTCTACAAGACTCTTAAGTCTAAGATGGGAAGATTGAATCTGCACTCCAAAAGTGAGATCAACAAGCCTTAGGCTCCATAGTGTTGCCCTTGGAGATAGATGACTGGAAGATTCAAGCCAAGTTTTACATTATAGACTAGGATACATCTTTCAATGCTTCACTTGGGAGACCATGGATACATGAGAACAATATAGTTCCATCCTCTCTACATCAGTGTATGAAGTTCGTGAGTGGTGGGATCATCTATTGTGTCAAATGAGATCTCAAGAAATTTACAGTTCATGAGATTGGCATATATGAGGATGTGGCTTACTACCTCCCTAAAAATCAACAAGTCTATTCTCATGAACTTGGCAAAAGTTAAAAAAAAAACAAAAAGAACATGAATAAGAAAAAGTAAAAAGAAAAGAAATGAGAAAACTAAAAAGAAAATAAAAGGGAGCGAAAATAGATTTGGAGGAGGAAGTGGAGCCTGACATTAAAATTCACTCACAATTCATCATTCCATTTAAACATATGGGTAGGATGACCTGACCTCCACTAGGTAGAGGAAGAGCCCAGTTCAGAGGCAGTCCTAAGGGTGGAAAACCTCTTTATTGGCCACCCAATAGAAGTTATGTCCCAGCTATATACTTAAAATATAATTCATAGGATGAGTCTTAGATGGTTAGCACACTAGCCAGTTCTTCTTAGAAGTAAAATCCCTTGGAGGTGACACTTGATCTAGATAGCGATGAAGACTGGGCTCCAAAGCAAAGCGTAAGTGTATCTAAGTCTATAGATAAAATAGTTAGGCATCAGTTGGGAACCTTAGCTCTAAACCCACTTTTCTCTCAAAAAGTTGAGGGTTTGGTAGTTAAGGAAGCCCCTAAGTCATCCACAGGTGTGAAGACTCAGAGGTTCCTTTTGGGAGCATCATCCTCAAGTCAAGAAGTTTATGTAAAACTTGAGCATGATTCATATAAAGATTTAATAGAATTACCTTTTGATTAGTGCTTGCCTTGTGTTCAAAATTTAGAAAAGAAAAGGATAATCCCACATACTTGGTCAAAGCACAGGTTAGATTACCTCGAAAGAATATGGAAGAACAAATTCAAAACCTCTCAATCAAGACCAGGACTAGGATTTAATACAGTGGGTCCAGTCGATGATGACGATCAGTGCTTAGTCATCACCATTCATTTATAATCTAAAAGGTTCTTTTCAAATCACATTAACTCATATGAGGAGCTGTGCTTAGAAACTTCAGATGATTTAGATGATTTTAAAGTTAAAGATGAACTGCCAAACTTCAAAGAGCTCAAGGATATTAACTTAGGAACTAAAAAGATCCATGCCTGACATACAATAGTTCTTTGTTGAATGAAATTGAAACCTATGACTTAGTTAGGATATTGATTAAGTTTAAGAACTACTTTGCATGGAGTTATGAAGAGATACCTGGATTTTATCTTAGTATAAAAGTCCATAAACTAGCCACCGAACTCTAGTCAATCAAGTCATTTGAATCAATGCTAACTTCATCAGGGAAGAAAAATAGCTACCTAGTTAGCCAGCATCATCCTAGTTAAAAAAATAATGATAAATTCACATATGTGTTGATTTAAGAGATTTAAATTAGGCATTTACAAAAGATCAATTACCACTACCAATCCTAGAGCTGATGGTGGACATTGCTTCATCTCATGCAGTCTTCTCTTTCATGGATGGCTCATCTAGATATAACCAAATAATGATGGCCCCTGAATATCAAGGAAACACTACTTTTAGAACCCCCAGTTGAAATCTATTACAATATGGTCATGCTTTTCAGCCTTAAAAATGCCAGTGCTACATACCAGTGGGCTATGACTCGAATCTTTGATGAACTCATTCATCATCAAGATGAGTTCTATGTCGAAGATCTCGTGGTCAAAAGTAGAGAAAAGGAAGATAATCTCTTTTAATTGAGAGTATTTTTTGAATATTTAAGATAATTTAACCTCAAAATGAACCCCCTAAGTGTGCATTCAGAGTAGCTTCAAGGAATTTACTTTGGTTTGTTGTCTGACACCATGAAATCAAAATTGATTCGTTGTAGATCAATGTGATATTAGAAATGCCACCCCGTAATAGTTTAACTCAACTCAAATCATTCCAAGGGTGGTTGGAGTATCTAAGATGCTTTATATCCAACATATATAGAAGATGTCAGCCATTCTCAACTCTTGTCAAGAAGGATACCAAGTTTAAGTGGGATGACAAATTTGAGCATGCCTTCAAAGACATCAAGTATTACCTGATAATTCTGCTGGTTCAAGCAACCCCTATCCTGGGCATGCCACTCATACTTTAAACTGCTACATTAGATGACTCCTTTGGTGCTTTGTTGGCCCAAGCCAATGACGAAGGGAAGGAAAACACACTCTACAACCTCAATTATTGTCTAATCCCTACCGAGTCTAATTATCCACCCATTGAGATGCAATGCTTAGCTTTAATCTTTGCATCCCAAAAGCTACAACACTACATGCTTCCTCATATGGTTAACTTAATCTCTAAGATCAATCCACTATAGTATCTCATGACATAGCCGATGCTATCCCGATGATTGGCATGATGGTCCATGATCCTCTCGCAATTTGACATTACCTTTGTACCCCTCTGTGTAGTGAAAGGACAAGCGCTAGCTGATTTCTTGGCATCACATCCACTTCCTACTAACTCTCCACTTAATGATGATCTCCCTGATGAATAAATCATGAACTTATGGGATACTAGCATTCATCGCTGGGATATGTGCTTTGATGGTGAGGCTTCCTCTCAAAGAGGAGAAGAACCACACTATTGTGGGTGATTAGAGTATATCATCTTTCCAATCCTTACACCAATAATGAAGTTGAATATGAGTCTCTGATTACCAATTTGTAGTTAATTATTACTATAAACATCTAGAACATCAACATCTTCGAGGATTCTCGGCTAGTTATCAACAAAATTATTGGGTCCTATAACGTTATAAAGCCCAAGCTCTATCAGTACCATAAGAACACCATGGAGTTGTTGGCCCAAATCCCAAAGGTTACCATTTATAATATTTCTTGAGGGGAGACTGTCGTAGTGTATGCTTTAGCCAAGCTTTCCAAGGAGTTGCAATGTCCGGAGGATGAGTCCATTTCAATAAAGGACCAAAATAAACAAGTCTTATCCATTAATGATATTGAACTCTTCAAAAAGTAGTCTCTTGATGGGGAGGTTACCATTGCCAAAAAGGATGAGGAGTTAGATTGGAGGCAACCATTCATAGACTACATAAATAAAGGCAAAATTGCTCAAGAGCAGTCACAAGCCCAGCAGATGAAGCATAGAGCACTTTCTTACACTCTTGTGGATGGTGTATTGTATCAGGGATCTTTCGATCAAATGTGGTTCCATTATTTAGACAAGCACAAAGATCGTAAGATCTTGGTCAAGTTACACTCAAAATTATGTGGAGCAAAACAATCTGGTCTGAAGATGAAAGACAAGTTCAAGAGACTAGGATACTACTGGTCATCGATGATCAAAGTGTGCATGGATATAGCTTGGCGATGCCACCAATGTCAAATACACGATATGGTCCTACAACAACCACCCAACATTCTACATCCTACATTGACCTCATAACCATTCGAGTGTTGGGATACTAACATAGTGGGTCTGATTGATCCTTCTTTTTCCAAGGGCCATCGGTTCAGTTTAGCTGGTACTAAATACTTTTCAAAATGGAGAAGGTGATTTCACTCAGAGAGGTCACAGCTCAGCATGTGCTCCAATTTTTTAGAATCCATATCGTATATAGGTTCCGAGTGCCTTAAAAAATTATATTTGATAGTGTTACTACATTCAAGAGCACTAAGATCAAGAACTTAACCCAAACACACAACATTGATTGGAGATATTCTACCATCAACTACCCAATGAAAAACATCTTTGCAGAAGGCTTCAATAGAACTCTCATCCAAATACTGAAGAAGACACTCGACAATAACAAGCGATAGTGGCATGACCAGTTAGTTAAAGCCTTATGGGCCTATCGCATCACATATAGAACTCCAACTCAGTCTATTCCTTTCTTCTAATTGTATGACTCTGAAGCCATTCTACCATTAAAAGTCCAACTCCCATCACTAACAATAGCTATGGGTAGCAAGATAACAATAGAGTTGAATGCCAAGTTGAGGTTAGAAGAGCTCAAAGGTCTGGAGGAGAGATGCCTGTGAGGATGCCAAAACTTTGAGTTGTATAAAGCTAAAATGATTCAAGATCACAAGTTGGTCCATTCTAGAGCTTTCCAAGTATGAGAGCTTATTTTAGTTCTAAGGAGACCGATTGTTGCCTGTCATAAGATAAGAAGCAATTTTGAACCCACTTAGGAAATCTCTTTTGCCTTTAAGAAGGCCTACTAAGGAGGATCTTATCAGCTTATTAATCATAAGGGAGAGCACTCAATGCTTTCAATCAATGAAATCTACTTAAAGAAATATTATAAATCATTGTTGAAAATAATTATCATCAATGAAAATTCCATTTCAAATTCAGTCTCTTCCATTTTGAAAATAGTATTGTTTGTGAATCGCCATGTTTAGGTAGGTGTAAGGAACTCGAGCAACATCTTATCATACATAACAAAAACACAAACTACACACAAACATATAAAGCAAATACATATCTTTATCTCAATCTAAGTTGAGATAACGCCCCAAACTGATGTTGCTATAGGTCGAGATGATGACATCCGCCTTTAGTATGTCACATCTTCTTGCTTTGGAGGATGTAAGTTTACTATACTTTCATTCCTTACTTGGCCATTTCTCATCGATGAGCACCTTATTAGTTTGGTAAGCCTTACTGCGTGGTCAGTATGCTACCTCATGTTGGTTTCATTTAAGAGGATGTAAGTTTGCTACACTTCTTAGATTAGCCTTCGTGCATTGACTAGGTTGAGTATATTTGAGGTTTAGGATAAGTCCCTTAGCGACTCCTTCCCTCCTGACTGCTTCAAGTCTAGGTTCAGTCGTTCATCAGGGCTCCCCACTTAGTAGTCTCTTTAGGACAGATAGTATTTGTCTTATCGACAATAAACTATCTTGATGATTAGTTCCACTTGGAAAGTTGTAAACTTACACACTTTCTTTCTAGATTGATCGTTGCACACCGATAGCCACCTTAGGTTGGTTAGTTCTCACTATGATGATGGATACACCACTCATGCTGATGGATACACCTTAGGTTGGTTGGTTCTCGCACCTTAGGATACACCACTCATGGTAGATGTAAGTCTACTATGCTTTATCCTTGAGTTGGACACCGTAAACCTATAGGCTTTCTTTTCCAGGGCTCAGTATAACAGCCCTAGAAGCAACTCCCATGTGGGCACTATATTTAGATCTTTTGTGAACCCATTTATATACTACCTGGGTTACTATTGGATTAGACAGTTTTCCTTTCCTAGTATCCACCCCTGTGGTTGGAGAGTCCATCTTATGGATGTGCATATTCTCCCTTGGTCTAGTAAATCTGGGATAGGTAAAGGCTGACATAGCCCCTTCTCAGTGTGGTCCCTCGCACACCAATAGTGCCCACACAAACATATAAATAAAATATATATTCTCTTATAGATTAGGAGGACACCACTAGCGATAAATTTTCCTAAGAAAACATCCTATCTTTAGGGAAGTGTTAGCAAAAGTCCTTATAAGAATCACCTGACTTCTCTTGAGTTGATAAAGTCCCCAATGATATTCACTCAGTAGTGACCCCTAAGTCAGGTTCTATTTGTTGTACTACCAACAGGTCACCCTCGCAGTTGTTCCCTAATTTATAAGATGTAAGTCTGCTACTCCTTCCTAGTATAACTGTTGAACATCGAAAGGAAACCCCTTAGGTTGGCTAGCTCTACCCCACAACTAGTAGACTATCCCTTTGGATTTGTAAATCTGAGATAGGATAAGTTTGAAATAGCCCGTTCTCAATGGGTCCATCGTACATCGATATGGTCCATAAATTAGATCTATCAAATTTGACCGAGCTCACATCCCTAGCGGATATGCCCTCAATTTGAAATCAAACTAAACCAAATAAATCATATCAAATCACATGAAATTAATATGGAATTAATGTTGACTACATTTCTATTGACGTAATTCCCCAACAGCATTCACTCAGTAGTCTCCCTAGGTTAGATTTGATTTGTTGTGCAACCAACAGGTCACCCCAACAATTGTTCCTCACTTAAGAAGATGTAAGTCTGCTACGCCTTCTTTCTAGCACAGTCATTGCACATTGAAAGGCAACCCTTTAGGTTGGCTAGCTCTACCCCACAACCGATAAACTATCCCTTTGGATTTGTAAACTTGAGATAGGTAAAGGCTGATATAGCCCCTTCTTAGTGGGTCCATCGCACACCAATAGGGTCCATACATTAACCCAGATTAAATTAACCTAATATGATTTACCCTAGTGGAGTTAAATCACACCCTTCTCCCATGTGGAGCCCCAAATGATATATAAATAAGTCAAGCAAACAAATCAAATTCAAAACCAACCTCCCTTGTGGAGCCAAATTAAACCAACTCCCCTAGTAGAGTCTAAAGCAAAGAAATCCAACCAAAATCTTATTCACATTGAATACATCCCCAAACAAATCTATGAAATCAAACTCAAATCTCAATCCCTAGTGGATAGCCCGAACCTGCTTTCCTCGTGGAAGGTTCATATACCTGATCCCTAGTGGACTCGAGCCCAAATCTCTAAAATATGTTCCTACACATCAATTAAAATAAATATAATTAAAGTCAATTCGATCTTAATCTCTGGTGGATTATAGATTCTTATTCCTAGTGGATGTTTTTTCCACAAATCATATAATCAAACCAAATTCAAACTTTATCCCTAGCAAATTTTCTTCTTCTATGCCCTCGACATAGACCCCTCATATGTCATGTCCAATGCATGTGTGATCCCCTAGCAGATCTCCCTCCATGTCCTTGACATGTTATTCTCATCAAATCTTATTTCTTCTCTTATGCACACCTTTAATACTTCAACCAAAATCTTAATAATGTATTCATTCAAATTACATCATCTTAACATAGTGATCAACATTTTATGATTTGTGATGGTGCAAGCTCAAACTAACTATGTAATATCATGTTAAACATATTATAGTGTGCATTAACACACAATATTATATTATAATATATGATGTTATATTATAATTTGCTATAATATAATATATTGTCTAACATTACACCTCATTAGAATCACTTAAAAGGAATAAATAACAAAATTTTCTCAAAATATGAATAATGTTCATTGTGGATGTAAAATTGTTAATTTTCTATTAGAAATGGTACATAATAGCATAATTTTGGTGTTGCTTCCTAGTGTGTGCTGTGAATTTGGCCAAATTTTTTCATCTCAACCTTTAAATTAATATTTCTTGTGAGTTTTGACCCAATGTATTTTAACAAAAGTAAAACTTACTAAAATGTACAATAACATTTAGTAACACAACACCACATTCATATATATGTGAAGCTATATTGTTATGTACATTATATTTTAATATGCTTTCATATAATATATTATCTTACATTGCATCATAAAATGAATCACTTTAAGCAAAAAATTTATTAAATTTGGTTGAAAAATGAACATTTATTTTAGATGCAAAATTCACTTCTTTTGATTAAATGACACACCATCACACACCCTCAATGATGTTCCCTAAAGCTTTCTTTAAATATAGCCAAATCCCATCATCTCAGTCTATAAATTAGTATTTTTATGAATTATACCAGTACATACTCTACTACATCATACTATAATAAAATAAAATATGCTAAACAACTAGTAGTAATACACAATAGTATGATATAATGCATGATGCTACACTATGTTATGGCATCCTATATTATAATACACTATAACATATTATATTATATTATATTGCATATCACATCACAAGGGATTGCTTAAGATAAAAAATCATAAAATTAGTCTAAATAATAAAAAACTATATATTTTAGTCATAGCACTTACATATTTTAAATTAAAACAATATATTATGATGCCATGCTCTACCTATTATGAATTTGGCCAAATTCCACCATTTTAAAGTCTAAATCAACATTTTTATAAATAATGCTAGTGTAGGCTCGACTGCATGATTATAAAATACTAAAATAACTTAAAATGCCTAGAACAATATATTATGATATATGATGCTATACTATGCTACAACATATAATATTTATTTTTAACATAAAATCTGACTATTTAGACTACAAGTGGCGTAGCACACCTTTAGTGCTACAACTAAATTCCCACTTCAAATTTAATAAATTTCATCATCTGATTTATTAAATCAATATTTTTATGATTTATATTAATATAGACTATAGGGAACAATACCATAATATAATAAAACATTTTAGAAGAACTTATAACATCCAAAAACACATCACTGCTTGCTTAAATATCTGATGCTACATTATACTATAATATGTGGTACTATAATATGATTTAGGTTTAGAGCTTAGGGTATTCAAATCTTAAACAGTCAAGGGAAAGTCTCTTGAAGACACATTCTTTAGCTACCATAACTATGTTAGGATTAGGTCAATCTTTAGATCTACTCCTAATGACATCTTTATTCAAGGTTTTAGGTTTAGGATTAGGGTTTAGGGTTTGTTTGGGGTTCAGGGTTTTTAGTTAGGGTTTATGATTAATTTTGGGTTTATGATTTAGGTTTAGTTTAAGGTTTAGGGTTTAAGGTTTAGGGTTAGTTTAGGGTTTAGGGTTTAGGGTTTGGGGTTTAGGGTTTATGGTTTAGGGTTGTAGGTTTCAGGGTTTAGGGTTTAGGGATTATGGTTTTAGGGTATAGGGTTTAGGATTTAGGGTTTAGGGGTTTTAGGGTTCAGGGTTTAGGGTTTAGGGTTTAAGGTTTAGGGTTTAGGGTTTAGTGTTTAGTGTTTAAGATTTTTAGGATCTAGGGTTTAAAGTTTAGTGTTTAAGTTTTATTTTAGGGTTTGAGGTATTTTTTTAATAGATAATAGATAGAAATTTTTCATTTCTTCTTTTCGATTTCATCAACCAAGCAGCACCCCAAGTTTTCTAAGACATAAGCGATGACATAGATAAAAAATCAGCGCCTATAGAGCAAATCAAAAACCCTAGATAAGTAGAACCATCTCTTCTATAAAGACACGATTCCATAAGCAGGAGATCGGATTGTCTGTTATTTAGTTTCTCCAATTCCCATCAGAACCACTCCTTGCTCTCAAGTAGCAGGATCAGCCATCATATCCCCGATCTCTCCCTCTGCCACCACCTTGGCTGTAACCTCCATCGTTCCTCTCACCTCCATAACCACCGCTGCTTTGACCACCACCTCCATATCCACCAACACCTCTAGATCCCCCACCACCACTGTGATAATTGCCGCCTCCACCTTCACCTCAACCGTCTGACCTAGACTAAGCCAAGTTGACGATGATGTTCCTATCATTAAGGTTTTTCCCATTCTTAGGGTTAAGGGTTTAGGGCAAGTCTAGGGTTTAGGGTTTAGGGTTTAGGGTTTAGAGTTTAAGGTTTCGGGTTTAGGGCTTAGCGTTGTAGGTTTTAAGGTTTAGGTTTTAGGGTTTACGATTTAGGGTTTAGGATTTTAGGGTTATACATTTAGGGTTTAGGGTTTAGGGTTTATGGCTTAGGGTTTAGGGTTTAGAGTTTAGGGTTTTAGGGTCTAGGGTGTAGGGTTTAGGGTTTAGGGTTGTAGGTTTAGGGTTAGTTTTATGGTTAATGGTTTAGGATTTAGGGTTTAGGGTTCACTTTTTAGGTTTAGGTTTTTATTTAGTTTTTATGTTATTATATTTTAATTTTATTTTATTTTTTATTTTTATTTTATTTAATTGTTTTTATTTTTTTAGTTTTGTTTAGGTTTTTATTTATTTTATTTAGTTTTTTTTATTTTTTAATTCATTGTATTTTTAAGTTTAGGTTTTAGTTTAGGTTTTTATTTTATTTTATGTTATTTATGTTTAGGTTTGTTATTTATTATTTTAGGTTTAAGGTTTAGGGTTTAGAGTTTAGAGTTTAGGGTTAGGATTTAGGATTTAGGGTTTAGGGTTTAGGGTTTTGAGGGTTTAGGGTTTAGGTTTCTTTTTTTTTTGGGAAACCTCGTATAGGGGGGATTTTATTGCCATAAAAAAGGGGTTACAAGGTCCTTAAAGGGGATAAACTCCAGAACTATTGCTCAAAGAGCTACAATCAGCCTAGGGAGTAAATCCCCTATCTAAGTACATCCAGAAGCAAAAGAAAAGAGTAAAGCAAGCAAAAGATACAAAGTGATTAACAAAAGTAAGCAAATGAAGGATGAGGGCCAATGTTCCATAGGAAGTGAGAATGCATGACACTATGGAGCAACTTGCAAAAGAAAAAAATAAAAGCACCTGCAAAATTGTAGTCAAGAAGAAGTTAGAGCAGTTAAAGTGGTACAGAGAAAATGATAAGTGAGAGTAGCAAAATCTGAAAATGGTAATAATAAAGTAGTGGGATAGAGGTGGCTCAGGCTCAGTCACACAAAGTTGGGGTAGATGCAAATATGAGCATCCAAACTTCAGCAGAAGGGTTACATCATAAGAGCTACTACCAAACCAAAATGGAGTGAAAGCATCACAACCATCATAGCCAATAAACATGTATAGTAGCCATCTGATGAAGATCTTTTGAGCCAAAATACCTACAAGAATAGGCAAAGCCGTATACACAAAAGTGGAAAGAGAAGCAAAGAGCAAAGTGGGTAAGGGGATCTCATGCCAAATATATGTCATCATATTAGGCTCCATGGCATGATAATCCCAACTCAAATGAAAGAGAGCCATCAATGTCTAGTCATCCATACTGGAAACCAGATCTAAAGGATAATAAACACCAAATTTTGAAATCTGCTACAAACCAGCTAGGCAAAGACAAGAGCATGGAATTAACCCCATTCCAATCCCGTAGGACATTAATAAATATGCATTCTTGGTAAACAGTCCAGTAAGTAGCTCAGGGTTATTTCCCATCAAAAGATAAGCAAAGAATGTAAGTAATGCAGCTCTTAACAACCTCCTTATTTTAGAAAATTAAGAACATCAATTATAAAGAGAAACAACATAACCCAAGCCCAAATTACCACAGGAAATGGAAGTACAACAGTAAATAAGAAGAAACAGGTAAAGGGCTGCTCCCCACCACAGACAAATCCATTAAGAGATAATCAGAGATAACACCACAGAAATAGTTTTCTTATAACCAAACTCATTAATCCAATTCAGCCAACAATCCTGAGAGTAATAGCCAGCAAGGTGGCCATAAATCCACCCAATGAGATTAAATAATGCAAAGATTAAAATCAATAGAGGCAAGAGTATAGTCACAATGATCTGCACAAATGTAGCATAAGCTAGAGGGAAAAAATAGTAGCATATGAAGTTAGCTGCAGTCCAAATGCTAACAGCAAAAACCCAAAAGCCAATAATCCAATTGTGCAAGAAATAGCCAACAACCATAAAAACAACCTGTTGGATAAGGGAAACAGCATACCCCAAGCCCACATGACCATAGAAAATGGGAGGACAATAATAGATAAGAAGAAGGTAAAGGGATATGATAACAACAAAAATCCAAAAGCCCATAACCGTAATGGGCGTAAAAATAGAAGAACCATAAAGACATCCTGCTTGATAAAGGACCCAAAAATCCAAAGGCCATCACTGTAAGCAATAATGCAATTATTACCCCCCATCCAAATTTAAGCAAAATAACATCAAAATCAGTCTGCAAAATAGGATAGACAACCACAGTAGCAAGAGGCTGAACATAAGATTCAATGAGCCATAACAGCCAACCACCAAGATAGAATAGAATAGCAAGTTGGGAAACAACCAACCCCATCAAACTGGAAGATGCTTTCCAAATAGAGAGGGAAATGGCCTGGCCAAGGCAAGGGGAGTAGAAAATGCAGCAGCAAGTGAAATCAGCTGCAGGCCCAACATAAAATCCCTTCCAGAAATGGAAAATAGGCTTGCAGCTAAACCCACAACCATGGGGTAGGCAAACTGAGAAGCCATGAAGAAAACCCGATTCTGCAAGGACATAAGAATAAACAAGAAAACACATTATTGGCAGAAAGGGAAAAATAAATTAGCCAAAGCAATCAGCAAAATAACAGCACTCTACTGAACAAGAAAGACAACCCTAGAAGTAACTAGCTGAACAAAGGAATCAAAGATCCAGAGAAGCCAACAAACAAGATAATAAAGAATAGCATGTTGGCCAAAGAACCACTTAATACAAATAGATAATGCCTTAGAAAAAACCCAGAAAGAACCAACAAAAAAACTCTGACAGAAATCAAACTAAAAAACCATTAAGAAAGTCCAAACCTATAAGGAGATAAGGATAAATAGGAGATAACAGACACTCTCATGGCAGGTTGGAAGAAAGAGGTTTCCCAAAGTAATTAGCAAAGCAACTCCAAAGGTACCCTGTTGGACAAGATGGATAACCCCAAAAATAGCTTGCTGAATAGTGGAGTCCAGGATCCACATCAGCCAACAACCAAGATGAAAATTAACAGCAAATTGGCCAAAAAACCCCCCAATGCAAATATACAAAATAAAAGTAAAGTCCCAGAAGAATAGGGAAAGGATCAAGCCAAAGATAGTTGAAACAAGATGATCAGTAGCAGCCCAAAAGCTAATAAAAGAGAGAAGCAAAAAAGCAAAAGCCAGCAACCATTCAATAACCTCAAAAAGGTCTAGCAGATCAAGACAATCTAAAATCCCAGAGGCATAAGCTAAAATCCAATTACGCAGTTGGGTAATCACAGTGATGTACATAATTTTAAGAGAGCTAAAGGGGAGAAGGTAGCAGATTAGGTGATCAACTGCAGCCCAGAGGCAAGCAGCAAAGTTAGTCAAGATAAAAATAGGCAACAAACAGCCAAAAACCATAAGATTAGCCTTCAAATAGATATTAATTACAACAAAGGAAGTGCTGATTCTTCCCATGCAAGATGGGAAGAGGGGATTAGCAATTACCATCAACAAACCAACCCTAAGAGCAGCCTGCATGACAAAATGCCCAAAAATCTAATAACCAAACATTAAAACATCAGAATAAATATTGCATCCTACATAAGAAACACTAGGAAGTAATAATGATACAACATAGGTTACTATGTGGTTCCAAGAAGTTTCATCTTTGATAACCAGCAAGACACAAAATTTAATGCCAGCAGCTAATCCCACATCATCACTAAAATTGGAAATCCTGAGGTAATTCCAATCCATAATAAGGAGAAGAATATCAGATAAGTTAGGATCAACTGTAAATTTGAATAGAGGGATATCTATTAAGCATTGATACAAGGATCCCAGATTACAATTCTAGAAAAAGGAAAGAAATATGTCCCTGTTGATAAAAAAATACATCATCAACAAATAAAGCATTAAGTAGAATATCTCCCTCCAGCAATGATTAAACCCCTTATCATTAACAATGGGGGAAGCATTGATAGTAAGAACCCAATCAAGATTGGGAATAATAAACCAACAGCAGATATTACACAGCTCAGCAATTAACCAAGTGGGAGTATTAGGATGATGTATCAGCAAATTCGAGAGGTACAATAACACTTTATCAGTGTAAGTAACAAAAGCAGGAAGCCCCCAACTAAAGGAAATGCAATTAAATCAACAACACATGTCATATAAATCAAAATAGCGAGTAGTATCCAAGTGAAACATCAACAAAAACCAAGAGAACAACAACACTAAATATAAAATGGGCATTCAGTTAAATATATATTGAACCAGATCAATCCCATAGGTTAGATTAATTTCTGAGGTAAGGGAGCCCAGTATTGTCCAAATTAACCAAGCCACGCAAATGTTTGGGTAGGGTGAGTTGATCAAAGAAGATACCATAATCCAGCTCCCAAATTGGCATGGTAATCAGCACATGCATTACCCTCATGCCATACATGAGTGATGTTAAAATTAAATTGGGTAAGAAGAGCTCTAGTTTGCTTGAGAAGGTGGCACAATTCAGTGTTGCTCAGTTTGGTGGAAGTCAAAAGATCAATCAGCAGAAGGGCATCCACCTCAATCCAAATATTGAGCTAACCATTTTGAAGGCAAATATCAAGAGCTTTATACACTTCCATAAGCTCAGCAAAAGGAACAGAGAAAAAATTAAGGAGGTAAGCAAAAGCACATAGGACTTTAGCATTAATATTTCTGAAAATGCTACCATAACCTGAACCTTTATGAGAGACAGAGCCATCAGTGCTAATTTTAATAGTATGATCATGAGGTTTTACCCAATAAACAATCTTATCATTTCTACAATAGGGTTGATCCGGTAAGTTAAGACCCAGTTTATTGGCCACAAATTTACAACCTCTGAATTATTTGTAGTGAATGAGATTGGCATTAAACAAGTAATGAATTTTGTTTTTAATTCTAGCAATTATTCTCATGTGGTTCATGGGGATCTCACATCATTTACGTCATATATGAACCAAATAAGAGTGATAGCAGATAGGACTTTAATGTGACCTTTAATAGTGTTGTCAAAATAAACTTCAAGAAGTTGATATAAAGTTAGGGAGCCATTGAAAATGACAATGTTAAAGAGTCATCATACTAAATCCAAAGTTTAGAAGCAATGGTCCCATTAACAAAGACATGATTCACATTCTCAATGTGAAAGCAGCATTGACATTTTGAAGGTAATTGAAAACCTTGACCCGACAACAAGGAGTCAATAGAGACGAAGTTTTTCAAAATATGCCAAGTAAGAATAGAATAAGAAGTAGGGATAGTGTTATTCCAAAGTTTGAGAAACACATTAGAAGAATCATGAGTTTCTTTAAAGTGAAGCCAAACATTTTTAAAGTTGAAATCACCATTCTGTGAGAGCTTAAAAAAGATCTGATCTTGATTGGTAGGAATGATAAGAATAGTAGTAAGTTTGTTCAAGAGAAAAGAAGGAATATAATCAGTAAGCTTACTATTGTTCCACATATTATTCTGCTAGAAAGATTTCACTTTAATAGCGGCAGTGGAATGGGTAGAGAGTAAGTCATCAATGGACCCATATCCACTCTAGTTATCTTGACAAATGAGGCGGTACTTACCTTGACAATATTTAGCAGTCATGAAATTAGCCCAAAGAATATTGTTATTCCTAAAATTCCACCAGAGTTTATAAGAAAAGGCAGTGATAGCTTCTTTGTTTGGCTTACATCCAAGACCACCATCAACGAGAGTGCCATAACTTTTAAACCAAGAGGTCCAGTGCATTCTTTTAGAGGAGTTATTAGAGCCCCAGAAAATTTTTTTAAGGAGACACTCAATTCTATTAATGATAGAAATGGTTGGCACAATGGTTTATTTGAGATATAAAGGCATGGAATTAAGAGTGCTCTTAATCAAGGTGAGCCTACCATAGAAAGAAAGTAAATGAAATTCCCAAACAAAAATTTTATTAGAGATTTTTTGGATAAGATCATCAAAAAAATGAGATCTTTTCCGACCTTTAAAAAGCGGAGCCCCGAGATAATAATAGGAAGTTGATGTTGCTGAAAATTAGTAATTCTGGTGATTTGGTTGAGCCTATTGGTAGGTATTTTAATGGAAGGAATGAAACAACATTTTCCTTCATTGAGAAAGAGACCACTTTTTTTGCCAAATTCATTTAAAAGGTTCTTAATAGTTTTAATGTGCTAAATAGAGGCATTGCAAAAGATTATAAAATCATCAGCAAAACTAAGATGAGAAACTCGGAGACCACCATGAGTTTTAAAAAACATGGTAGGATTTTTATTGAAAAGATCATTCAGCTCTCTTGAAAGATATTCAAGAATAATAAAAGAGGGTGAAAGGGGTCTCCTTGCCTCAAGCCATGCCTTGAAGTAATGAAACCTAGGGGCTCACCATTCATAATAACAGAGAACCAAACATTGATAATACAATTTTTGATGAGGCAGATGAAATTATCAGAAAACCTAAACAAATGTAAGATTTGAAAGAGAAAATCCCATGAGAGGTTATCAGAAGCTTTATAGATGCCCAGTTTGAGGAGGATGTTGCCACCTCTAGTAGGAACATCAATGTCATGAACTAGCTCTTGTGCTTGAAGGATATTGTTAGATATAGCTCTATTTTTCATGAAGCCAATTTGGTTAAGAGAAATAATTTTAGGGAGTAGCGGACTTATCCTATTATTAATTAATTTAGCAATGAGTTTTTGAAAGAAGGTGCAAAGGCTGATAGGTCTAAAATCTCTCCAAGAATCAGGATTATTAGTTTTGGGGATGAGGACAATTGAAGTGCTAGAAAAGTATCTAGGTAAAGAACTGCCATCAAAGAAGTCAACAATAGCATCAACAAGGTCAAACTTAGTAAAAGGCTAACAATGCTGAAAGAAATGGGTCATGTAGCCATCAGGGCCAGCAACAGAGTCAGTGTTCATGCTATTGAGAGTACTACTAATCTCAGCTTTTGTAGGATGCAAAGTGAGTAAATGATTTTCATCATTAATAATCATGGAGGGGGTCAGGTGTGTGTTGGAGAGGGCTTCTAAGGGAGGGTTGATGTTTATTAAATTTTGAAAATGTTGTATGACAGAATCTTTAATTTCAATATTATCAGTGATCCAGCTACCGTTAATATTTTTAATTTTTTGAATAGAGTTTAAGGCTTTCCTTTTTTTTGAAAAGATCATGGAAATATCTTGTATTTTTATCACCATTAGCAATATGTCTGCTAGCGACCTTTTGACGCCAGTAGGTTTCCTCCATATTCTGATAATTTATCAAGTTATCTTTAGCAGTTTTCAACTCATCAAGCTTACTAAGATCAGTTAAGATAGCATCTTCAAGGGAGCAAACTAATTATTCCATAATTTTGAGATTAGCAAAAAGATTTTTAAAATGATGCTTGTTCCACCAATTTAGGTTTTGTTTAAGTCTTTTAAGCTTAAGCCAAAGCCGAATTATGCCTTTAATGGAATTGTTCGGGTGAATAGGGGCCATCTAATTAATGGAAACAACATTAATGAAATCATGATGTTGGGTCCGCATATTTTGGAATCTAAAAGGAGTAGAGGAGGAAAGATTACTGGAAGAAGTTTTGATAGAGATCAAAAGTGGAGCATGGCTAGACAAAGTTTTGCTCAAATGCTCAATAGAAGTAAGGGGCCATTGATTGATCTAAAGGGAATTAAAGAGGGTCCTATCAAGCTGCTGCCAATGTCTAGAGTTATTCCATGTATAGTCGGAGCCAAAAAAACTAATATCAATCATGTTGCAATCGAGGATCATATTAGAGAAATCTTCCATAGAATGGATGTTAGGAGAGCAGCCTCCCCTCCTTTCTGAGGAAGCGATAATAGTGCTGAAATCACCCCCAACCAACCAGGATTTGTTAACCGAGGAGGTGAAGGTTCTTAAGTGATCCCAAAGGATGTTCCTACCAGCTCTATTACAAGAAGAATAGATAAAGGAACCAAGCACAAAAAATTCACCTAATGAGATTTGAACATTAAACAATTGTTTGAGATCATCAAGGATAGAAATGTTGATTAAATTATTCCAAAAACACCAAATTTTATTGCTAATATTATAAAAGAAATTTTGAAAGCCAAGCATTCTAGCAAAATGGGTGATCTTGGAAGAGTGAATGAATGGCTCAATAACAACAAGTAAGGTTATGTTATGAGTGTGACAAAGGCTCCTAACACGATTGTGGACAGTGAGAGTCCCAATTCCTCGAACATTCCAAATAAGAAAATTGATCATAATAAGGTGGAAGGAAAAGAAAAGAGATAATGAAAAAATTGAAGGGGAAGAAAAAGAAAGCATGAAGCAATTTATTAACATTTTGAAAAGGCCTATCTATGTCTAATGTATCTCCATCAGATAGGGAGTGGTTGGTGATATTCAGAATAGGAGCAGTATCTATCAAAGCATTCCTAATGGTGATTTCTCCTTCTTTGGTATCAGAGTTAGGTTGAGAAATTGGATTAACATGGATATCACTCTGTAGGGTAATAGAAGGAGAGGTTGTGACACCATTAATAGCAAAAATTTCATTCTCATTTCCATGATGATTATTCAGATTTTGGTCCGTCACCAAAGTATCAACATTTTTCAAAACAATTCCAGAATTAGTTTTGAGATTTTGATCCAACTTGAGATTCCCATTCAAATTACCATTATGATTCATATGAGTCAAGGGATTGTCTTGTGATGCCAAATTATTACAAGTAGGAGTAATGTTAATTAAGTTATCATTAGTTTCCTCATAAATCTCAATATCATTATTTTTACAAAGCTCAGATTGTTCTCCAATAGGCAAATCAGTAGATAGTAAAGGAGTAGGGGTAGGAGGGTGAGTTCCATTTTGAGTAGCTTTAGGCACATAAGCAAACTTATTAGTTTTTTCATTTCCTAGAGTGGGATTAGGATCTGATAATTTATTCTTTTTAAGATTAGGGTGTAACATAAAGCATTCAGAGTGATCATGACCATGGATCTTACAGTGTGTGGAAAAAATGGGGAAATTTTCAAATTCCACTTTCTTATTATACCCTAATTTTTTTGAACCGATCCAAACTTCTTTAGAGTACTTTTTGGTAATATCAATCTCAACCAAGATACGGGCAACTGATGGCCGAGATCTTGTGACAGTGGCTTGATCAATTTGAAGGGGCCTACCAAAGAGAGCCCCAATCGCAAATAGGACTTGATGGGTAACATAATGTATCCTCATGTTTGGAAAGGCTAGCCATAAAGGAACAATAGGGGATTCCTCTTTGACATCAAAAAGTGGTGACCATTTTAAGAGCCTCATTTGACAATTGTACACAAAGTAGGAGCGACGAGCAAAGAGTCTTGAGTAGTCTAAATCATTCAATAACTGAATAAGGATATGCCTAGGTTTGATCAACCCGATAGTGAAAACTCCTGAAAGCTTTAGGCTATAAAAGAAGGATCAGATATTGTCAAGAGTCGGGTGACATAAGGAAAATTTTCCAACTAATGAAAATTCAAAGGGCTTTGCCAATTTTTCCACAACAAGATCTGAGCACATTACAGCTGACATTCCATGGAAGGAAGTTAAGATTAAGTTAACTGAAGCATTAGAGCAAGTGTTCTCACCAGATAATGCATCCTTGAAGGACTTAACAGCTGGTGCAGTAATGGATGAAGTTGAATCCAAATTACCTTATAGATCGGAAGGCTTAGCCGACGCCTCCAAGTTCGATGAGCTCAATTGCACAAAAAGCGGTACCTCTGCCATTATAAGATTAAGGAAAAATCACATAAGCAGCCAAACCGAGAGCAATAAACTAGAAAATACGATTGGGGAAGGCCAAGGAGTGGCCAAACCATAGGAAAAAAAAAGAAAGAGAGAGTCCAGAGGAGGAGAGGGTTTTGAGGTTTATGGTTAGTTCAGGATTTAGGGCTTAGGGTTTTAGGGTTTAGGGTTTAGGTTTTTAAGTTTTAGGGTTTAGGGTTCAAGGTTAGTTTAGGGTTTAGGGTTTAGGGTTTGGGGTTTGGAGTTTTGGTTTATAAGTTTTAGGGTTTAGGGTTTAGGGTTTAAGGATTAGGGTTTAGCATTTAGTGTTTTAGGGGTTAGGGTTTAGTATTTTTGGGTTTAAGGTTTATGGTTTAGGATTTTAGGGCTTATGGTTTAAGGTTTAGGGTTATAGGTTAAGGGTTTTAGGTTTAGGGTTTAGGGTTAGCTTTAGGGTTTAGGGTTTAGCCTTTAGGGTTTAGGATTTAGAGTTTAAGGTTTAGAGTTTAGGGTTCAGGGTTTAGGGTTAGTTTTAAGGTTTAGGGTTTAGGGTTTATGGTCTTTTTTTAAATTAAGTAAACCACTATGTTTAGGTTAATTTAGTTAATTTAGTTTATTTTTATTTATTTGAGTTTATTTAATTTTTTATTTTTATTTAGGTTCATTTTTTTATTTAGTTTAGCTTTTTTATTTTTTGTTTATTTATTGTAGTTTAGATTTTTTATTTTAGTTTATTTTTTTTGGCATAGGTTTATTTTCTAGTTGACTTTAATTTTTATTTAATTGCTTAGGTTTTGGTTTTATTTTTTATTTTTAGGTTTAAGTTTAGGTTTTTATTTTATTTTTTTAGGATTAAGTTTTAGGTTTTTATTTTAAGTTTATTTTTAGGTTTTATTTTTTAGTATATATTTAGGTTTATTTTCAGTTTATTTTATTTTATTTAGTTTAGGTTTTGGATTAGGTTTAGTTTATTTTAAATTTAGGTTTTATTTATTTTAGTTTAGTTTATTTTAGTTTAAGTTTAGGTTTATTTTAATTTTATTTTAGGTTTAGGGTTTTTTTTAATTTAGGGTTTAGGTTTTTATTTAGTTTTTATATTATTTTATTTTAGGTTTCTTTTATTTTTATTTTAGGTTTAGTTTTTATTTTATTTAGATTTTTTATAATTTAGTTTGGATTAGGTTTTTATTTATTTTATTTTAGTTTAATTTTTAATTTTTATTTTATTTTCTTTTTAGGTTTAGGTTTAGGTTTAGGTTTAGGTTTTAGTTTATGTTTATTTATTTTATTTTTTATTTTAATTTTGTTTAGGTTTTATTTAGTTTAGGTTTACTTTTTTAGCTTCTTAAGGTTTAGGGCTTAGGGTTAGTTTAGGGTTTAGGGTTTAGGGTTCAAGTTTTGGGGTTTATGATTTAAGTTTTAAATTTAGGGTTTCAGTTTTAGTTTATGGTTTAGGGTTTATGGTCTTTTTTAACAGAGAATAAATTTAGATTTAATATTTCTTCTTTTGATTTCATCAACCAAGTAGCACCCGAAGTTGTGTAAGACACAAGCGACGCCATAGATTAAAAATGAGCACCCATAGAGCAAATCAAAAACATAGCTAAGTAGAATCGTCTCTACTATGAATTCATAGTTTCATAAGTAGCAGATCGGTTTGCCCGTTCTATAGTTTCTCTAGTTCCCATCAGAACCACACCGGCCTCCCGAGTAGCAGGATCCACCATCATATCCCCAATCTCTTCCTTTTCCACCACCATGAGTGTAACCTCCGTCGCTCCTCCCACTTCCATAACCACCACTGCTCTGACAACCACCACTATATCCACAAACACCTCTAGATCCCAAACCACCACAACGATAATCGCCACCATCACCTTCACCTCCACTACGAGATCTAGACTGAGCCTAGTTGATGGAGATGTTCCTGCCATCAAGGTTCTGCTCATTTTTAGGGGTTAGGGTTAGTTCAGGGTTTATGGTTAGTTTACGGTTTACCGTTTAGGGTTTAGGGTTTAAGGTTTGGGGTTTAGGGTTTAGGGTTGTATGTTTATTTAGTTTATTTTTTATTTATTTGAGCTTATTTTATTTTGTATTTTTATTTAGGTATATTTTTTATTTTTATTTAGTTTAGTTTATTAGGTTTATTTCTATTTATTTTAGTTTAGGTTTTTAATTTTAGTTTATTTTTTAGGTTTAGGTTTAGGTTTAGGTTTAGGTTTATTTTTTAGTTGAGTTTTATTTTTATTTTATTTTTTTGGTTTAGGTTTTATTTTTTATTTTAGGTTTAGGTTTAGGTTTAGGTTTTTTTTTTTTGTTATTTTTAGGTTTAGGTTTTAGGTTTTTATTTTAAGTTTATTTTTAGGTTTCATTTTTTAGTTTAGGTTTACGTATATTTTTAGTTTATTTTGTTTTATTTAGTTTTAATGTAGGTTTAGATTTAGTTTATTTTAGGTTTAGGTTTATATTTTATTTATTTTAGTTTAGGTTTAGGTTTATTTTATTATATTTATTTTCTTTTTATTTTAGGTTTAGGTTTTTCTTTTAGTTTAGGGTTTAGGTTTTATTTTTTTATTTAGTTTTAGGTTTTATTTTAAGTTTTACTTTATAGGTTTAGGTTTTTATTTAGTCTTTTTATTATTTTATTTTAGGTTTTTCTTATTTTTATTTTACGTTTAGTTTTTATTTTATTTAGGTCTTTTTCTCTTAGGTTTATTTAATTTTTTGTTTAGTTTTGGTTTTTATTTATTTTATTTTATTTTTTATTTCATTTTATTTTTTAGTTTTAGGTTTAGGTTTTAGTTTAGATTTTTATTTTTTTTATTTTATTTAAGTTTAAGTTTATTTATTTATTTTATTATTAAGTTTTATTTAGTTTAGGTTTAAGTTTTCAAGTTTTTAGGGTTTATGGTTTAGGGTTTAGTGTTTTGGGTTTAGGGTTTTGGGGTTTAGGGTTTACGGTTTATGATTTAGGGTCTAGTGTTTAGGCTTTAGGGTTTACAGTTTTGAGGGTTTGGGGTTTAGGGCTTCGAATTACCATTAAAAAATCAACCACAGCCTCCATGAGATCATTTTTGGTAATAAACTAACATTTTTGGAAAAATTATGTAGTAATACCCTCTAAACCTGCAATAGAATCTATGTTTATCGTATTAAGAACTTTAAAAATTTCATCTTCATTAGGCACAATAGTAAGAAAATTATTGTCATCATTGGTAATAATAGAAGGAATTAAGTGTGGTTTAGAAATAGCTTCATAAGAGTAACTCTTATTAATCATATTTCTAAAGTAATTAATGACTAAATACTTAATATCATTATTCTCCATAATCCATTCTCCATTGTCATCTTTAATTTTTTGAATATTATTTAAGGTTCTCTTTTTATTAACTAAAGCATGGAAATAGCTAGTATTCTTGTCACCATATGTAATGTGTTTACTGGCAGCTTTTTGGTGCCAATAAATCTCTTCCATATTTTAAAAATTAACAAGCTTATCTGTCACCTAAGTCAAGTCCTTAATCTTAGAAGGATCAAACATAATAGAGACATCAAGATCTCAAACCATTTTTTCCATATCTTTGATATTAGCAAAAAGGTTTTTAAAATAATACTTGTTCTACCAACCCAAATTTTTTTTTATGTCTTTTAAGCTTAAACCAAAGTCTATTCATCCCCATAATAGAATTATCAGGATGTAAAGGAGCTTTCCAATTGTTAGCCACAACATTAAAAAAAATCAATATACTTAATCCACATGTTCTGAAATCTAAAAGGAGAGAAATTTTTTATTCTATTAGAATTATCTTTAATAGAAACCAAAAGAGGATCATGATTAGACAAGGTTCTACTTAAATTATCGATAAAAGTAATAGGCCATTGAGTAATCCAATGAGTATTAAAAAGAATCCGATACAACCTTTGCCAAAGTCTAGAGTTTTGCCAAGTATAACTAGAACCCTGAAAAGCAATATTAATCAAATTACAATCAAGGATCATATTGGAAAATTCTTCCATGGAATGAATATTAGGAGAGCAATCACCACATTATTTAGAAGAGAACAAAATAGTGTTGAAATAATCACCAACAAACCAATGTTTATTGACAAAGGTGTTAAAATTAGTCAAGT
Source organism: Cymbidium sinense (assembly GCA_021442155.1). Classification (NCBI taxonomy): domain Eukaryota; kingdom Viridiplantae; phylum Streptophyta; class Magnoliopsida; order Asparagales; family Orchidaceae; genus Cymbidium; species Cymbidium sinense. The sequence continues at coordinate 24,268,626 of CM038222.1, forward strand.
TATCCCAAAGACGATTTATACCATATCTATTACAAGATGCATAAACAAAAGAGCCCAAAACACAATTCTCACCATAAGAGATTTGACCATTGACAACTTGGTAAAAATCATCAAGAATATAAACGTCTACAAAGTTATTCCATAAACACCCAATCTTATTACTAACATTAGAGAAAAATTTGTTGAAACTGATCATTCTAGCAACATGGTTAATTTTATTAGCATGAATAAGTGGCTCAAGAATAATATGTAAAGAAATATTATGGATACGACAAATATTTCTAATATGGTTATGAATAGAGAGGGTACCAATCCCTCTAACATAAAGAAAAGAAAAGTAAAAGTAAATTGAGAGAGAGGGAAACAATGACTCAGTGTTTCTTGGCAATTTGGGAGAAAAATTTTTAACAATTTTTTTCCTTTTCGAATAGAAAATTTGGAAGCCATTTTTTCCCTTTGAATCATCATCCAAAAAAGATTTAACAACATTAGTCATAGATTTAGGATAAATCTCTTGATGAGAAGTGAATTCTCCTTCTTCTGAGTCACTAGAATTAATTAATGACCAATGAGCTTCGAGAATAGCAATGGAGGGAGATGAAACTGATTGATTAAGAAGGCAAGTGGAACACCAAACCCTTCCTCATATTTAGCCAAATTATTAGATAAAAGTGAATCTTTTTGAGAAGTTAAATCATCATAATTTTGGAATATGGAATCAGGTTTATAAACCTGATTATCATGAGGTATTAAAGCCATATTCTACATTAAATTTGAATAATGCAAAATATTAAATTCCTCATTTATGTTCTCCATTAATGCTTCATTTTCATCTACCAAAGCCAGTAAGGATGCAGGGATCGAATCAGAGGAAACATAATCCTCATTCAAAAGTTTAGGAAAGCTATTATTGTTCATATTAGAAGCCTTCAATTGTTTAAACAAGTAAAAGGTAAATTAGCCTTATTAGGAACATTCAAAGAATTTTTCCAAAGTAGTTTTTTGATATTTAATAGTGGTCAGCCTAAGATTCGGAATAGAAGTTTAGTTAATAGGGATTTTCTTTTTTAGGTGAGGATGAAGAATGAAACATTCAAAATTATCATGCCCGTGGATTTTACAATGAAAATAAAATACAGGGAAATTTTCAAATTCAATTCTTTGCATATTATCAAAATTTTTAGATCCCAACTAGATTTCTTTGGGGTGTTTTTCTGGTAATGTCCAATTCAACAAGGATTCTAGCCACTGACGGACAAGGTTTTGTAGCTATTGCTTGATCAATTTTCAATGACTGACCAAATAAGGCACCCACAGCAAAAAGGAATTCATGGTTAACAAAATGAATTTGCATATTGGGGAGAGAAATCCAAACTAGAATAATTGGGGATTCTACCTTAATATTAAATAGTGGAGTCCATTTCAATAACCTCATTTAGAAATTGAAAACAAAATAAGATTAATGAAAAAAAACACAAGTGTAATCCAAATTGTTCATCAACTAAATCAAAATATGATAGGGATCAATTAAATTAATCATAAAACCATGTGAAAGTTTAAGAATATGAAAGAAAGAGTGAATGTTTTCCATATTAGGCATATGAAGAGTAAACATTCTAACCAAAGTGAATTCAAATGGCTTAGCAAGCTTTTCCATAATTAGATCAGAGTAGATAACTGCAGGCATGCCTAAAAAGAAGTCAAAATAAGTTCCAAGGACTCACCTGAATAACCATCCTTACCAGTGAGAATGTATTTGAATGATTTTGATGCAGCCAAAGCCAGGGTAGGTGATGCCCTAGTAGGATCCATAAGATCTTTCAGTTTTCCCCTAGGAATCATCAGAGAAGATGCCAAGTTGTGATGTCACTCCAAGAAAAACATGAAATTGGACAGCATTTGTCTATTCTAGAAGGAATCCAGTGAGAATCATTCAAAATAGCCAACAAGCAGTATCTAGAAAACCAAAAATGAGAGGGGGAAAGGAAAATCGATAGAACACGAGGAGGGGCCTCGGGCAACGGGGGTTTTTCCCTTTAATTTTTTTAATATTATTTGGGTTTAGCATTACTGTTTTATGTTTAATGGTTTAAAGTTTAGGGTTTAGGTTTTAGGGTTTAGGGTTTAGGGTTTATGGTTTTAGGGTTTATGGTTTAGGGTTTAGGGTTTAGGGTTGTAGTGTTTATTTTTGGAGGTGGGATACCACGCAGATCTTAAGGTATTTTTATTCAAGTGATTGGGTAATACATTAAGGTATAATGCACTATTTTGAAAGATAAAAATCATCACCCTATAATGGACCTAATCACTTAATAAAGACTCTTATGTCATGATGGGTCTTCGAATGTACCTGATATCTTTCCTTTGCTTTACTTAGAAAAGTAAAGTAGGGTTTATATCAATCCAGATTCATTAGGTTTGCTATGGAGGCAAGCCTCCATACTTAATTACATCATAAGGAATGGGAATTCCTTAAGAATACTCTCGATTAAAGTAAAAACTCCAAAGATTTTAAGGCTGTATTATCAAAGGACTATTTGTATTGGAAAATTAAATGGGATTGTTCAAGGAGAAGACTTATTATCGAAGCCAAAGAGATTCAATAAGAAATGCTCATGATACTAGGAAGCCTAGTGAGCATTCCAATCTATCTTATGGTTGGGATTTATATGTTTGAAGTTGAAGAGATTAATTTTATTGAAGTTAGAATTTTATTAGAAACCTAAGAATTATAATCCAACAACATAAGATTATGGAAATGTATAAGAGGTGAGGATTTATGTTAGTAGCCTGAAAGAAACATCTATCTTAGATCCTAAATCTAGGGAGCTTTCACATAAGCCAAAGCACAACCTATGTCTAAGAGAAGATGGGTATATGGTTTACCTCCTCAAGAGAGGTTAAATCACCCGACTGCTGGGATTACAACTGCCTGGTGGTAGCCAGCTAACTTCTCCTATGCTTTAAATTCATGTAGGCAAGTCTTATGAGTTACAAGATAGCTAGGGTAGTTATTATTTAGAAAAAGACTAGAGAATGTAAACTCACTCCCTAAGAACTAGAGCATGAGTGGTATGATTAATGACATAATCTACAAATGCAAAATCTTTTCAAATTTTATTTTAATTTTGACACTTCATTTTGATAAAGGCATTAGGATTTTGATACTTATATGCATGATGAAAATAGGTTATGAGCCAAATCAGCTAGAAGAAGGTGTTCTCCACCACAAAAAATGCCCTCACAGGTCAAGCTTCTATCGTATAAGGATAGAGATTCTTCATGTTCAAGAGAGAAAGAATATGCATGCATGTTGTGAGACATTCAACCATTCAGCTATAGGGTTGCTAAATCTTTTAATTATCTTATTTAAAACAAAGGATTTATGGTGAGGTTATTAGTTGTTCTAAATTCTAATTATGAGTTATTAACTGGGGTAGAAATTTAATTCTATCCTAAGAGCCTAATCGCATCTAGGCCACACATTAAAGCATAAAGCATATACGAAACTAAGAAAAGCATGTTGTTTTTAATGTGCAATCTAAACACAACATCAACAAATTATATAGACTACCACAAAAGAATAAAAGGCCAGTGTAGTTGGGTTTCTCTATACAACCTAAAAAGAGAAAATGGGTAGTCGAGCTCTACCCATATACAACCCAATATATAAAAGAATAATTACATTTAAAAATAATAAATGCTATGGGGTGTCTTCAAGTCTTCATTATTCATGTTTCCTTCATTTCTTCATATCTTTGCTTCTTTTGGTGTGGTAGGCTTCAAGGCATCACATGGCACCCTAGGAGTAAGCCTTCTAGTCAATGCTCATCCTACACCCCCATAGAACTAATCCTAATTCCTAATGAAAAATGATATTAAAAAAGGAAAAGTAAATCTAACTACACCTGCAAAATAAGTGTTAGCTAAACACACATACAGGAAAAGTAGTTATTTTATAATTTGGACTTAGCACTCTGCACATGAATAACCAAGCTCACCTATCCTAACTTGGATTATGCTTAGGGGCTTAAGGAACCTGCAAAAGGATCATTTATATTTATTTTTAAGTGGTCCCTTAAGCACAATCCCTTGCAAAAAATAATTTTATACTATCAATGACCTAACATCCAGCCAACGATCCACATTCCTAACATCTAGTCTAAAAATATTACATGACAAAAAAAACACAATTTCCATTTGATGGGCTTATTTTAGTTCTAGGGATTGTCGACATAAGCTTCCATTAATGAGAGCATAGGAAAGAGCCCTCTACTTTATCTGATGGGCTTGTGACTTCTCTTAAGGTAGTTTTCCTTTAATTAGATAGTCTTTGAATGGTTGCCTCCAATCCAGCTCCTTGTCCTTTTTGGCAATGGCAACCTCTCCTTCAAGAGAGAATCTCTCGATGAATTCAATAATAATAAGAGACTTGACTTATCTATTTTGAATTTTTATTGATATAGACTCAACATCCGGACATGTGAACTCTTTGGTAAGCTTTCCTAGTGCATTTTCTATTGTATTCTCTCCTCGAGGGATCGTGTATATGGTAACATATTGGATTTGGACTAATAGCTCCATGGTGTACTTATGATAATGATTGAGCTTAGGCTTAAAAATCTTGTAGGACCCAACAATTTGGTTGATCACCAGCTAAGAATCTCCAAAGATGTTGATGTTTTGGATGCATAATGTGACTATTAACTCTAAATCAACAATAAAAGCCTCATACTTGGCTTCGTTATTGGTGCAAGGATTGGATAAATAGTATGAGAATCTCATCACATCGTGGTCTACAGTTAGAAAGCTATTCCTACCCCAACCTTTTTTGGAACAGTAGATTGTGGTTCTTCTTCTTTTGTAGAGGAAGCCACACCATCAAAATACAATTCTGATTGGCGATTTCTAGTGCCCCCCAAGTTTAAGATTTATTCATCAGAGGGATCGTCATTAAGCGGAGAGCCAACAGGAAGTGGGTGTGTTGCTAAGAAGTTCACCTATGCTTATCCTTTCACTACATGGTATAAAAGTTATGTCAAACTACGAGAGAATCATGGACCATTGTGCCAGCCATCCGGATAGCATCGGCCATGTCATGATATACTATAGTGGATTGACTCTAGAGATTAAGTTGCCTTTATGAGAAAGCATATAATGTCGTAGCTTTTGTAATGCAAAGATTTAAGCTAGGCAATGTTTCTCAATGGGTGTATAATTAGCTTCAGTAGGGATTAGATAATGGTTAGATAGTAGAGAGTGTTCTCTTTCCCTTAGACTTTGACTTATTCTTACAAAGCACCAAGGGAGTTATCTATTGTAGTAGTGTAGAGGATGAGTGGCTTGCTCGGGATAGAGGCTACTAGAACTTGCGGTGTCATCCAATAGTGCTTGATGTCTTCAAAGGCATGTTGAAACTTATCATCCCACTTAAACTTGGCATCCTTTTTGATAAGTGGTGAAAATGGCTGGCACCATCCTGATAGGTTATATATGAAGCATCTTAGATATATGCCAAGTGATCGAGTTGAGTTAGACTTTTAGGGTGGCATTTTTAGTATTGCTTTGATCTTCTCTAGATTGATCTCGATTCCCCAGTGTTAGACAACAAACCCAAGGAACTTCCCTGAAGCTATGCCAAATGCACACTTCAGGGGGTTCATTTTAAGGTTAAATTATCTTAACCTTTCAAAAACAACTCTCAAGTAAAAAAAAGGTGGACTTCCTTTTCCTTACTTTTGACTACGAGATCATCGACATAACACTCAACTTGATGATGAATGTGTTTGCTAAAGATTCGAGTCATAGCTTGCTGGTATGTAGCACCGGCATTATTAAGGTTGAAAGTCATGACATAGGCCATCTTAATTTTGAAAAGAAATATTTTTCTCATCTTCATAGGCCATCTTAATTTCATTGTAGCTAGATGAGCCATCCATGAAAGAGAAGATTGCATAATATGAGGTAATGTCCACTATCAGGTCTGGGATTGGAAGTGGAAATTCATCTTTTGGGAATGCCTTATTTAAGTTCCTAAAGTTGATGCATATGCGAATTTGGTGCTTCTTCTTTTTAATTGGGATGGAACTTGCCAACCAACTAGGGTATTTTTCTTTCCTGATGATGCCAACATCAATCAGTTTCTTGACTTTAAAAATTACCTATTATTTGATGTTTATTCACTTGCATCTAGGAGCTTGTTGGAAATGGTTAACACTATGCTCTATCATTCATTTATGGACTGCTATGCAAGGAGATAAACTGAGCATCTCTTCATAACTCCATATGAAGCAGTCATTAAACTTAGTCAATTGCCCAACTAAGTCATTGGTTTTAGTTTAGTTCAACAAGAAATTGATGTATGTTGGGCGTAGATCTTCTTCAATGGTTTATTTGATTTTATCTTCAAACTTTAGCGGTGCATCCTTGACTTGGAAATCATTTGGGTCATCTAAAGTTTTTAAGCACTCATCTTTATAAGAGTTAGTGTGATTTGAAAAGAACCTATCAGATTCTAAATGATTGGTGATGACTAGGCAGTAATTATCATCATCGACTAGACCACTATAAAGAATCCTAATCTTGATCTTGATTGAGAATGTCTGCATTTGTTGTCTTATAACCTCTTGAAGTAATCTAACCTATGTTTAGATCAAGTATGTGGGATTAGTCCCTTATTTTCTAGATTAAGAACACAAGTCGAGTACCAATCAAAAGAAAATTTTAATAAATATTTATATGAATCATCCTCAAGTTCTACATCAACTTCATGACTCAAGGATGATGCTCCTAGAAGGAATCTCTGAGCCTTCATATCTATGGATGACTTAGGGGCTTCTTTAACTACCAAAACCTCAATGTTTTATGAGGAAAGTTAGGTTAGAGCTAAGGTTCCCAACTAATGCCTGATTATTTCACATATAGACTTGGATACACTCATGCATTGCTTTAGAGCCCGGTCTTCAACACTGTCCAGCTCAAGTGTCAGCTAGAAATAAATTTGCATTGAGAAGAGTTGGCTGGTGTGCTAACCATATAAGACTCATCCCCTAAACTAGATTCTAAGTCTATATGGATAGTAGGTGTACTACTGGTAGCTACAACATATCTCCTTTTAGGTGATAAATAAGGAGTTCTTCCATCCCTAGGGCTGCCTCAAGATCACCTCTTCCTCTACCTGGTGGAGGTTGGGTCATCCTACCCATATGTTCAAATGGAGTAATGAACTGTGGGTGAAATCTAATCTTAAGCTCTAGTTCCTACTCTAAGTCCATTTCTCACTCCCTTTTATTTTCAATCTTATTTTATTTTTTCTTTTTTTCCTTTTGTCTTCTTTTCCTTTTTATTTTTCTTATTTTTTTGAGCTTTGGCCAAGTTTACAAAAATAGACTTATTGATTTTGAGGGAGGTAGTATAGTAGGTCACATCCTCATATATGCCAACCTCATGAACTTTAAATGGCTTGAGATCTCCTTTGACACAGTACTCAATCCCACATCTCATGAACTTGATGCACTGGTGTAGAAAGGATAGGATCATGTTGTTCTCACGTAACCATAGTCTCCGTAGAAAAGCACTGAAATATGTATCTTAATCTATAATGTGAAACTTGGCTTCAGTCTTCCACTTGTCAATCTCCAATGCCAACATTATGTAGCCTAAAGCCCCCTCACCTTGCTCATTGAATCCTTTCAACATCATCCTCTCTGAATTGAGTTTGGAGATGTCAATCCTCAAGTAGGCAAGGGTCTTTAGACTCATAATGTTGACTGCTACACTTGGTTCAGTGAACACTCTGGCCTGAACCTACCATGTCCACTACAATGTAGAAAGGATGGTTGTGTCTAATCATCCCTAAAAGTAAGTCTTCATTGCTGAAAGTGACTCCTGGTACATCCTTTGAATAGTGAGCCTCCTCTTTAGAAGTGGTCAACTGAGCTAAGTATATCGCTGGATCAAGAAGAGCCTTGATTACAGATTCCTTCATCTATTTAGATAATACAAGAGCATCATATATGCTTAACTTAGCATCAACTCTGGCTAGTCTTCCACAAGCATATCCATAGGTGAAGCATCCTGTGGAGGGGCTATCTACTCACTGGAACCAATGACTTGCTTACCCTTATTCTGAGGTGTTACCCTAGGAGTAGAAATTTACAACTATGTAGGTTGACTTCAGAGACTTAATGTGGTGGGTTGGCGAAAAGTTATACCTGCTCATTGGGTATACCAACAGCTTCTCCTATGGATCCCTCAGGGTCAGTTGACTCCAATTCAATCTCAATGGGTGAACCTGATTAACTTAGAAAAGGAAAGTTTGATTCTGAATTAGAAGAGAAAGGATCAGAATTAGTAGAGCTATTATTATTTTTTAGACTTGGAGAGCTTTCAATAGGAACAAAATCAAGAGCATTAGAAATAGACAAGATGTAAGTGGAATCTATTTTCTTCATTGATTTCTTTTTAGATGGAGGTACATGATAGAAATCATATAAAATAAGTGGGTTAAGGGTTTTAGTGCCCTTGTCTGTTGATACAACACTCCTGTTAGAAGAAGAACTGGATGAAGTAGTAGCTGCAATGGTGGAGGGAATGTTAGACTTGATCGGTGGTTTCACTACTAAACTATCTCAGGAAAGTGTGGACTTTTGCTGCTGTTGAGCTCTCACTTTCCTTAATTTGTCTTTGGCAACTTGCAAATCTTCTTTGATGTTGAAGGTTTGAGCAGCCTTAGGCACCTACAAAGAGAGTTTCTTGATCTTAGAAAAAATCTTTTTAGAGGTTCGGGATAATGAAATATCCCAACCATCTTTTGTCTTGACAGGATCACATGTATCCCCAAGGGGTACCCTAATAGAACTATATGGTTGTTTTAATAAGTAATCCATAGGGAAAATTATGGCACCCGACTTGTGGCTGCACTCAAGCCAGTCCTTGAAGGTGATGCAGTCCTCTCAGACATGGCCTAACATGCGGTGGTAGGGGCAAAAGTTAGGATCATCACTCTTGCACAATTTGTCTAGCCTATTAGCCTCTAGTAGCTAGAAATTATGCTTCTTTAAGAGGTTTTTAAATATTTTATTGATTGCCTCCCTCTTAAATGAATATGGTTTATTTAGTTTGTCCAGAAGAGTAGGTGGGTAATAACTACCTGGCAGTGGATAAGAGTACCTCTACTGGGTATACTGCTGACGAGGTGGTTGTAATGGCCATTGAGGTAACTATGGTGGCCGGTATGACCCCATGGTGGTAGAGGCATTGGATGTGGAGGCTAGTAAGCTCTAAGTCTCTCAAACTGAACTCTAAGTTGTTGCTTCCCCCAGTCGACTGATGCCACTGCCATTGGCATATTTTCAAAAGCCTTCTATAGTTTAGGCTTGGATGACTGGTCTTGGAAAAGTAACTATTTGTCTTCTCCTTGTAGACTAGCCACCTTGTTGATTAACTTCTCAAAGGTTTTGATAGTAAATCCTTTGAGCATGAAATCGGCCATGAATATTCTTAGAAGAATCTATGGCATTGTTGTTGATATGTGATCCACATTTCATACTTAAGTTTCACCACTTGAGATTATAATCATGAGGGCCTCACTAGAGTTTTATTATGCTACAAAGAGATAGCCCACACTCACCCTATGCTGAGCTCCAACAAATATCTTAATAAAAAGTTTCCCCAACTCAATAAATGTCTTTATTGAACCATTGGGTAGTTCAGCATACCATTTGAATGCAATCCCTGAAAGATAGCTAACAAATAAGCGAAAGAGAAGTGCATTACTGCCACTGACATTGCAATAGTTGGCTATAAAGTGTGCTATTTGCTGTCGAGGGTTCCCACTGCCATCAAAAATCTTGAAAGAAGGTGGCATAAACCTTTTAGGATACTGAACTGTAACAAATTCTTCTGGGTAGGGTCTACCCTTTGGAATATAAGAAGTACCTCGGGCTTGAGCCAATGCTTCTCTCACTTGTTGTTCCACCATTTGTTTGAAGTCTCTCTCATGGATGGAGGTGTTATCTATGACATTTCTATGCAAGCTACTACTGTCTTGATCTACAAGAGAGGTAGTCTTGGGGTATTCTAGGACATGTAGGAGTTAAAGTCACTCATCCTCCATAGAGCTAGGATGTAATGCTAGAGCTTGGTTCTAAAGTGCTAGTACTGCCACTAACAAATCCTCAACCTTCATCTCCATCTTATGGATTTGATCATTTTTTTACCTATGCTGCTGGAGGAGGTGTTAGGTTGAATGGATGGCATCATCTTCTTCAACCACAACACCTTCCTAGCTCTGATGGTCTTAGTGGAGGGAGCTTCGAGTATCTACCATATGGACTTTAATAGGATCCTCTAGAAGATCATCTTTATCGGGGTCAAAATCTACCCTCCCCTCCTCTGAATCTAAATGATCTTTACCAAGAAGTTATCTCTTCTTAGCAAAGTAGTCCTTTAAGATGTCATGTAGTGAACAATCTCTTACTCTGCTTGGCTGGATCAAAACAAAGACTCACTGATGGCCAACTCTGGAGCTATGCTCATCTGAATCTATGCAACAAATGTTTCCTACTGACATAACACCCTCACTGAGTGGATCGATTTCCATGGGAACTATACTTGTGTCCCCTCCTTCCTCTGCTACTATCACTGTTGGAGGTGCTGACTGCTGTGGTTGTGGTGGTGGCATGACCACGGTGACTTTGGTTTGCCACTCCTTCTTAACACTACTGAAGTGGAAGGTTGAATGGGAGAGCTCGACCTCACGTCAGTAGGTCGAGTAGATGGAGTGGAATCCTTAGGCCATAGTCGAATCACTAATGGGGACTTAATTTTAGTAGGAACAGTTGAAGGATGGACCTGGACTAGTAATGGTGGATGGGGAACGGAGCGGTGTGATGGGGGTAACACTGACTGACCTTCCACTATAACTATCCTCCAATGGCTGGTGGTGCTAGACAGTACTATATTATCTATGTGATCGACTCTCGTAGCCCACCGATCAGGAAAATCAACAAGGGAAGAGGCCATCGATTGCCTGATGTACCTCCATCTCCCTACTGCTTGGGTTGCAACTTTGGCCTCGGTGGCCCTCTCTTAATTGATCTAGGAATTGATGTACCTGGGGATCACAATCCTTATATTGAATGATGCACTAGACTCTGAGCATCCATAGGCTCTTCCAACCTAGTGAAGAACTATTCTGAGACCAGCATAGAGTTTCCTCCTCTACATAGTTGGTACCATAGTAAGCTTGTGATGGAGGAGATGCAGCAATCCTATTAGCATCCTCCTCACCATCTGAACCAAAGAGGAGGGTGGATTCTACTACCAACCAAGAAATGGGACACCACTCGAGGAGAACCCTCCTCAGTAATATATGATGTGACATCTACCTCCCTGACCACTCTCTCTTGGTGCCACTTGATCTTCCTTCTTTTGTTGTGTTGTTGGGTGTGGGAGAGCGGTACGCTGTGGGAGCTGGAACCGATGTCAAAGGTAGGGGATAATATCTCAGATGCTAAGGGGGCCGAGGAGGAGGTACTAGCTCGCACCAGAGCTATAGTAGGAATAACAAAAGTAAATTAAACTGGCATTGACACTATGGTAGGGACCTCTACAGCCTTCCTCTTTAGAGAGGGAAACTCAGGGTCAGACTCAACATCAAAGTGGTGGAGTGGCTGCCCTGCCACCTTCTGCCCTGCCACCTCCTCCCTATTGATAGTTGTGAGGGCTACCCCCACATATGTAATTCTAAATCCCTTGAATCCATGACCAAAGTAAATTAGGCGGGTGGCCTCAATCATGGTGAGATTAGCCAGATCTAAGGCCAAGTCTACACTAGAGGGGAAAGAGAAAATAAACTTGCTAGGAGCCATGGCAATTGTACTGACTAGAGACTAAGCTTAACTAACTGCTCTGATATCTCTACATGTGAAAATATAACTAAATTACACTTTGACCTTAATATTTCCCTTTAATCAAAAATTTTTGATTTGAATTCAGAATTTGAACCCACACTCAACAAATTTAAGTATGCTAAGTGGGGTTCATTAATTTGGAAAGATTTAGAATTTGGAAGAGATACTTTAGGGCTTAGGGTTTAAGGTTTAGTGTTTAGGGTTTAGGGTTTGGGTTTAAGGTTTAGGGCTTAGGGTTTAGGGTTTTAGGGCTTAGGGTTATTTTGGGGTTTACTATACAGGGTTTAGGGTTTAAGGTTTACGATTTATGATTTAGGGCCTTGTAGGGCTCAGTGGTATTAGGGCCCAGGGCCCAGGGAGCCCAGGGCCCAGGAGTTTGTTTGGGCCCAGGGCCTGGGGCTCAGGCCCAGAGCCCAGGTTTTAGGGCCTAGTATCTCAGTTTTAAGTGGCCCAGGGCCTGTGGCCCAGTTTAGGAGCCCAGGGCCCAGTTTAGGTCAGCCAGGCCCAGGGCCTGTGAGCCTTTAGGCCCAGGATCCAGGGCCCATAGTTTGTGGGCTCAGGGTCCAACGCTCAGGCCCAGTATTTATCTTAGCTCTTATAATTTATCTTATTTTAGGTTAATAAACATTTTCTTTTAGCTCAGCCAGGATTACATTTAGGTTTATCTTCTAATTTATGTTTTTATTTTATTTTTTCTTTTTATTTTATTTTAGTTTAGGTTTATTTATTTATTTTTTTTTAGGTTTTATTTAATTTATTTTAGCTTTTTATTTTAGGATTTGTGGGTTAGGGGTTTAGGTTTGGGTTTAGGGTTTAGGGTTTAGGGTTTAGGGCTTTTGGTTTGGGATGTAGGGTTTAGGGTTTAGGGATTAGTGTATTGGTTTTATGGTTTATGGTTTAGGGTTTAAGGTTTTAGGGTTTATTATTTAGGGTTTAGTGTTTAGGATTTTTAGGATTTAGGTTTTAGGTTTAGGGTTCATGTTTTTGGTTTTCTTTAATAGAGAACTAATTCAGATTCAACATTTCTTCATTTTGATTTCATCCAAGTAACTAATTAATTTTCTAAGATACAAGTGACAGCATAGATAGAAAATGAGCACGCATAGAGCAAATCAAAAACCATAAATAACTAGAATTATCTCTACTCTAAAGACATAGTTCCATACGAAGCATATCGGATTGGTCATTCTTTAGTTTCTCCAGTTCCAATCAGAATCACCCTAGCCTCACGAGTAGTAGGATCCACCATCATATCCCTAATCTCTCCCTTAACCAAAACCACAGTTACAACCCCTATCACTCCTCCCACCTTAATAATCACCACTGCTCCAACCACCACCTGCATAACCACTAGCACCTCCAGATCCCCAACCACCACTACAATAACCGCCTACTCCTCCTTTGCCTCCACCGTTAGATCTAAAATGAACCTTGTTGATGGTGATGTTCTTACCATCAAGGTTCTGTCCATTCTTTGAGTTTAGGTTTAGATTTAGGTTTATTAGGATTGAAAGTTTAGCTTTATTGTTTAATTTATTTAGTTACTTTAGGCTTAGGTTTTGGGTTTAGGGTTTAGGGTTTAGGGTTTATGATTTAGCATTTTAGGGTTTATGCTTTTAGGGTTTAGGATTTAAGGTTTTTTAAAGTTTAGGGTTGTAGGTTTAGGGTTCACATTTTTTTAAAAAATTAATTAAATAAGTAGGTTTTGGTTTATTTAGTTTATTTTTTCTTTATTTTAGCTTATTTTATTTTTATTTTTATTTATGTTAATTTTTTTATTTTTATTTAGTTTAGTTTATTTATTTTTGGTTTACTTATTTTAGTCTAGGTTTTTTATTTTAGTTTAGTTTTTAGGTTTAGATTTAAGTTTATTTTTTAGTTGAGTTTTATTTTTTTTTTATTTTTTAGGTTTAAGTTTTATTTTTATTTTTAGGTTTAAGTTTATGTTTTTTATTTTAATTTTTTATGTTTTGGTTTTGTGTTTTTATTTTAGGTTTATTTTTAGGCTTTATTTTTTAGCTTAGGTTTAGGTGTATTTTTAGTTTATTTTATTTTATCTAGTTTCGGTTTATGTTTTATTTATTTTAGTTTATATTAGGTTTTGGTTTATTTTATTTTGGTTATTTTATTATTATTTTAGGCTTACATTTTTTAAAGTTTAGTCTTTAGGTTTGATTTTTTTATTTATTTTTAGGTTTTGTTTTAAGGTTTATTTTTTAGGTTTAGATTTTTAATTTGTTTTTATTTTTGTTTGATTTATTTTATTTTTATTTTATGTTTAGTTTTTATTTTATTTTGGTCTTTTATTCTTAGGTTTAATTTAGTTTAGGTTAAGGATTTTATTTATTTTATTTTAATTTATTTTTCTTAGTTTATTTATTTTATTTTTAATTTTAGGATTAGGGTTTAGTTTAGGTTTTTATTTTATTTAGGTTTAGGTTTATTTATTTATTTTATTTAGTTTAAGTTTGGGTTTTTTAGGTTTTAGGTTTGCTCAGTTTCTCATAATTTAACCAGTTTGGGGTTTTGTTTGTGAGGATGGCCTGGGTGTGATTAAGGGTAGGCCTTATTAGCCCAGGGCTCAGAGTGGCCCAGGGCCCAGGGCCTGGGCTCAGGGCCCAGGGTGGATAGCCTGGGGCTTTAGGGCCTGATCTTAGGCCTAGAATCAGGTTAATATTTAGAGGTTTAGTTTTGTGTGGTGGGAGGGTTTTGGGTTTGGAAGTTGGGTCTGTTTAGGTTTAGAGGGTATTTAGGGTAAGAGTGTTTAGTGTTTATGATTTAGGTTTAGTTTTATTTAAATTAACTAAAATGGTAGGTTTAGGTTTATTTATTTTATTTAGTTTATTTTATTTATTTTAGTTTATTATTATTTTTTATTTTGGTTTTTTCATTTTTATTTAGTTTTGTTTATTTATTTTAGGTTAATTTATTTTAGTTTAGGTCTTTTATTTTATTTTATTTTTTAGGTTCAGGGTTAGGTTTATGTTTCTTTTTTAGTTTTGTTTTATTTTTATTTTATTTTTATGTTTAGGTTTTATCTTTGTGCTTTAGTTATGGATGTTCTTACTAGGCATTTACAGGAAGATGTACCTTGGTGTATGCTTTTTCTAATGACATTCTTCTTGTTGATAAGACTAGAGAGGGAGTCCAAGAGAAACTTGAATTATGGAGGTCAACTTTAGAGTCTAAAGGTTTTCATTTAAGTAGATCTAAAACTAAATATATGGAGTGTAATTTTAGTTGTAGAAGCTAGTGTGACAGACATTAGGTGAACAAGTCATTAATAAGAGTGAGCGATTCAGATATTTAAGTTCTATTGTTCAAAATGATGGTGAAATAGATGGAGATGTTATTAGTAGAATTCAAGTTGGATGGTTGAAGTGGAGGAATGCATCCGCCTGTGTATGATAGAAAAGTTCCACTTAAACTTAAGGTTAAAATTTTATAAGATGGTGGTAAGACCTACAATGACTTATGGTGCAATGTTGGCCAATAAAAGAGAAGCATAAGACTGTTAAGTGTTAGATGAGGATGCTCTGTGGATGAGTGGTTTTGCTCTTAGAGATAAAATGCAAAATGAGTATGTTCGGAAAAATTTGGAGGGTAGATAAGATTAGAGAGAGTTACCTTAGATGGTTTGTCCACATAAAGCATCAACCGTCTGATGACCTAGTTAGGAGAGTAGATGCATTAGATTTGCCTTATGTTAAGCAAGGTAGAGGTAGACCTAAAAAGACTTGGTTAAGATGTATAAAAAATGACCAAAGAATACTTGAATTAAATGAGAATGTGACACATAATAGGACACAATGGAAATAAAGGATTCATGTAGCCAACCCCACTTAGTGGGATAAAGGCTTATTGTTATTGTTTGTTGTTGTTGTTGTTTAGGTTTTATCATTTATTTTTAAGTTTAGGTTTAGGTTTTTATTTTATTTTCCTAGGTTTAGTTTTTAGGTTTCTATTTTAGGGTTACTTTTAGGTTTTTTTAACCTTAGGTTTAGGTTTATTTTTTGTTTATTTTAATTTATTTAGTTTAGGGTTTGAATTTAGTTTATTTTAGGTTTAGGTTTATGTTTTATTTATTTTATTTTAGTTTAGTTTATTTTAGTTTAGGTTTAGTTTTTATTTTATTTAGTTTTTTTTTATTTTTAAGTTTTGTTTAGGTTTTTATTTTTTTTATTTTACTTTATTATTTATTTTTTATTTTATTTTTTTTAGTTTTAGGTTTAGGTTTAGGTTTTAGTTTAGTTTTTTTATCTTAATTTTTTTTTTATTTTATTTGGTTTAGGTTTTATTTATTTATTTTTTTTTAGGTTTATTTAGTTTAGGTTTGGTTTTGGGTTTAGGTGGTTTAGGTTTAGGGTTTAGGGTTTAGGGTTAGGGTTTAGGGTTTAGAGTGGGGTTAGGTTTAGTTTAGGGTTTAGGGTTTAGGGTTTAGGTTTAGTTAGAGGTTAATGGTCCAGGTTTTTTCTTTAATTTTAATTTTATTAAAAAAAGTAAACTCATAAGTTTAGGTTTATTTAGTTTATTTAGTTTATTTTATTTGTTTTAGTTTATTTTATTTATATTTTTATTTAATTTACTTATTTTAAGTTTATTTATTTTAGTTTCTTTATTTTAGTTTATTTTAGTTTACTTGTAGTTTAGATTTATTTTTTAGTTTTTATTTTATTTTAATTTTAGGTTTATTTTTTATTTTTAATTTTAAGTTTAGGTTATTATTTTATTTTTTTAGGTTTTGGTTTTAGTTTTTGATTTTAGGTTTATTTTAAGGTTTTACTTTTACTTTAGGTTTAGGTTTTTTTTAGTTTATTTTATTTTATTGAGTTTAGGTTTATGTTTAGGTTTAGGTTTAGGTTTTATTTACTTTAGTTTAGTTTATTTAATATATATTTTTTGGTTTATGTTTTTTTTTAATTTAGTGTTTAGGTTTT
The DNA here is from genome assembly GCA_021442155.1 of Cymbidium sinense. Classification (NCBI taxonomy): domain Eukaryota; kingdom Viridiplantae; phylum Streptophyta; class Magnoliopsida; order Asparagales; family Orchidaceae; genus Cymbidium; species Cymbidium sinense. The sequence goes on from CM038222.1 coordinate 24,285,478, forward strand.
ATTTTTTATTTATTTTTAGGTTTATTTTTCAGGTTTACATTTTTATTTAATATTTATTTTATTTAATTTTAGGATTATTTTATTTTTATTTTAGGTTTACTTTTTAATTTATTTAGATTTTTATTTTTTTTAGTTTAGTTTGGGTTTTTATTTATTTTATTTTAGTTTAATTTTTAATTTTTATTTATTTTATTTTTATTTTTAGGTTTAGGTTTAGATTTAGATTTTTGTTTATGTTATTAATTTATTTTATTATTTTATTTTATTTAAGTTTAGGTTTAGGTTTTTTATTTATTTTATTTTTAGGCTTTATTTAGTTTAAGTTTAGGGTTTTAGGTTCTTAGGGTTTAGGGTTTAGGGTTAGTGGTTTAGGGTTTTAGGTTTAGGGTTGTAGGTTTAGGGATTATGATTTTTTTTAAATTAAGTAAACAAGTAGGTTTTTCTTTACTGAGTTTATTTAGTTTATTTTTTCTTTATTTTAATTTATTTAATTTTTTTTATTTAGGTTTATATTTTAATTTTTATTTATTTTAGTTTATTTATTTTAGGTTTATTTATTTTAGTTTAGGTTTTTAATTTCAGTTTATTTTTTAAGTTTAGGTTTATTTTTTAGTTGAGTTTTATTTTTATTTTACTTTTTAGGTTTAGCTTTTTTTGTTAGGTTAAGGTTTGCATTTTTATTTTATTTTTTTAAGTTTAGGTTTTAGGTAATTATTTTATGTTTTTATTTTAGGTTTATATTTAGGTTTTTTTTTATAGTTTAGGTTTAAGTTTATTTTTAGTTTATTTTATTTTATTTTTCTTTGGTTTAGGTTTAATTTATTTTAGTTTAGTTTATTTTATTTTTTTTTATTTTATTTTATTATTTTATTTTATTTTAGGTTTACATTTTTTTTTTTTATTTTATTTAGTTTTAGGTTTATTTTTTTTATTTATTTTATTTTATTTTTTTTAGTTTTAGTTTTATTTATTTTAATTTTATTTTTAGAGTTTAATTTGGGATTAGTTTATTTAGTTTAGTTTTTATTATTTATTAGTTTATTTTTAGTTATTTTATTTTAGAGTTTAGGTTAGAGTTTTTAGGAGTTTATTTATTTTATAGTTTATTTATGTTTAGGGATTAGTGGAGTTTTAGTGATAGTTTGGAGTTTGGTAAGTTTGGGAGTTTAAGTTTTATTTTAGTTAGTTAGGTTTAGAGTATGGTTTAGGTTGGTTTTTTAGTTTAGATTTTAAGATAGGGAGTTTTGGGTTTTAGTAGATCAGGTTTTTAGGGTTTAGGTAGTTTAGGGTTTAGGTTTGTGGATTAGGTTTAGCTTTAGGGTTAAGGTTGTTAGGTTTAAGGGTTTAGGGTTTAGGTTTTTTAGGGTAGTTTTAGCATTTAGTGTTTAAGATTTTGGGTTTAGGTTTTAAAGTTTAGGGTTTAGTGTTTAGGTTTTTTTTTTCTATAAATTAAGTAAAATGGTAGGTTTAGGTTTATTTAGTTTATTTAGTTTATTTTTTATTTATTTTAATTTATTTTATTTTTTATTTTGATTTAGGTTTATTTTTTTATTTAGTTTAGTTTTTTTTATTTTAGGATAATTTATTTTAACTTAGGTTTTTTATTTTAGTTTATTTTTTAGGTTTAGGTTTAGGTTTATCTTTATTTTTTAATTTAGTTTTATTTTTATTTTATTTTAAAGTTTAGATTTTATCTTTTATTTTTAAGTTTAGTTTTAGGTTTTTATTTCATTTTCCTAGGTTTAGGTTTTAGGTTTTTTACTTTAGGTTTAGGTTTATTTTTAGTTTATTTTAGGGTTTTGGTTTTGTTTATTTTAGGTTTAGGTTTATATTTTATTTATTTTAGTTTAGTATATTTTACTCTAGGTTTTGGTTTATTTCATTTTTATTTTAGGTTTAGTTTTTATTTTATTTAGGTTTTTCTAGTTTAGTTTAAGTTTTTATTTATTTTATTTTACTTTAGTTTTTATTTTTTATTTTATTTTCTTTTTAGGTTTATGTTTCTGGTTTAGGGTTTAGGGTTTAGAGTTTTAGGGATTAGGGTTTAGGGTTTAGGGTTTGTGGTTTTGTGTTTTAGATTTGAGGTTTAGGGTTTAGGGTTCAGGGTTAGTTTTAGGATTTAGGGTAAAGGTGGGTTTCGGGTTTTTTTTTTTAAATTTTTAAATTTTTTATTTTTGTTAAATTAAGTAAGGTGTTAGGTTTAGATTTATTAAGTTTATTTAGTTTATTTTTCTATTTCACTTTATTTTATTCTCTATTTTAATTTATTTTTATTTTTATTTTTATTTATTTTTAGTTTAGTTTACTTATTTTTAGTTTATTTATTTTAGTTTATGTTTATTTTTGTTTATTTTTTAGGTTTAATTTTAGGTTTCAGTTTATTTTATAATTTAGTTTTATTTTTATTTTATATTTTAAGTTTAGGTTTTATTTTTATTTTTAATTTTAGGTTTAGGATTTTATTTTAATTTCTTAGGTTTAGGTTTTAGGTTTTAATTTGGGTTTATTTTAAGCTTTTATTTTTTTTACTTTAGGTTTAGGTTTGTTTTTAGTTTATTTTATTTATTTTGTTCTGGTTTATGTTTAGCTTTAGTTTATTTTAGGTTTAGGTTTAGGTTTTATTTATTTTAGGTTAGTTTATTTTAGTTTATGTTTAAGTTTACTTTATTTTTATTTTTGGTTTAGGTTTTTTTTAGTTTAGGATTTAGGTTTTATTTTTTATTTATTTTTACGTTTATTTTTCAGGTTTACATTTTTATTTCATTTTTATTTAATTTAATTTTAGGTTTATTTTATTTTTATTTTAGGTTTAGCTTTTATAATATTTAGGTTTTAATTTTTTTAGTTTAGTTTGGGTTTTTATTTATTTTATTTTAGTTTAATTTTTAATTTTTATTTATTTTATTTTTAGGTTTAGGTTTAGGTTTTTGTTTAGGTTTACATTTAGGTTTTTATTTTACTTTATTATTTTATTTTATTTAGGTTTAGGTTTTTTATTTACTTTATTTTTAGGTTTTATTTAGTTTAGGTTTATGTTTTTAGGTTTTTAGGGTTTAGGGTTTAGGGTTTGGGGTTTAGGGTTTAGGGTTTAGAGTTGTAGGTTTTATGATTTACAATTTAAGGTTTAGGGTTTAGGGTTTTGAGGTTTAGGATTAGCATTTTTATTTATATTTTTTAGTTTAGGTTTAGGTTTAGTTTTTTATTATTTTTTATTTTATTTATGTTTATTTATTTTTATTTTTTTTAGTTACTTTAGGTTTAGTTTTAGATTTTGGGGTTGGGTTTAGGATTTAGGGTTTGGGTTTATGGTGGGTTTAGGGTTTAGTGTTAGGGTTTAGGGTAGGTTTTGATTTAGGGTTTGGGTTTAGGGTTTAGGTTTTAGGGTAGGGTTTAGGGTTTAGGAGTTTTTTAGTTTATTGAGGTTTAGGGTGAGAGGGATATTTTATTTTTATTTTTTATTTTTATTTTTCTTTTTTTTTCAGTTTTAGGTTTAGGTTTAAGTTTATGTTTGGGTTTTAGTTTAGGTTTTATTTTTTTTTATTTTTTTATTTTAATTGAGTTTTGCTTTACTTATTTATTTTATTTTTAGGTTTTATTTAGTTTAGGTATAGTTTTAGCTTTTTGGGATTTAGGGTTTAGTTTTTTAGCTTTTTAGGGTTTAGGGTTTAGGGTTTTGGGTTTGGGATTTAGGGTTTTGGGTTTGGGATTTAGGGTTTAGGGTTTAGGGTTTAGGGTTTAGGGTTTAGGGTTTTTGGGGTTTAGGGTTTAGGTTTTAGGTTTATGGTTCAGGTTTTAGTTTAGGGTTTTGGGTTTAAGATTTTTTTTAATAGAGAACAAATTCAGATTCAATATTTCTTCTTTTCGATTTCATCAACCAAGTAGCAGACCAAGTTTTCTAAGATACAAGCGATGACAAAGATCAAAAATGAGCAAGCATAGAAAAAATAAAAAAAATCCTAGATAACTAGAACTGTCTCTAATGTAAAGACACAATTCCATAAGCAACAGATCGAATCGACCATTTTTTAATTTCTCCAGTTCCCATCAGAACCACCCCGACCTCTCAAGTAGCAGAATCCATCATCATTTCCCTTATCTCTCCCTGCGCCACCACCATGGCTGTAACCTTTATTGCTCCTCCCGCCTCTATAACCACCACTACTCCGACCACCACCTCCATATCCACCAGCACCTCCAGATCCCCCACCACCACTGCTATAACCATCGCCTTCAACCTTCACCTCCAGACTGCTGGCTTGGTGGTGATGTTCTTGTCGTGAAGGTTCTGCCCATTCATAAGGTTTTTGTTTATTAGGTTTTAGGGTTTAGGTTTAATTTTTTTACTTTATTTAGTTACTTTAGGTTTAGGTTTTGGGCTTGGGGTTTATGGTTAAGGGTTTAGGGTTAGAGTTAAGGGTTTAGGGTTTAGGGATTTTAGGGTTTAGGGTTAGTTTTGGATTTTGGATTTAAGGTTTTAGGGTTTAGGATTAGGGTTAGGGTTTAGGGTTTAGGGTTTAGGGTTTAGTGTTTAGTGTTTAGGGCTTAGGGATAGTATAAAGTTTAGGGTTTTGTGTTTAGGGTTTAGGGTTTCTTATGGTTTAGGATTTTGGGTTTATGGTTGTAGGTTTAGGGTTTAGGGTTTAGGTTTTAGGGTTTAGTGTTTAGGATTTAGGGTTTAGTGTTTAAGGTTTAGGGTTTAAGTTTTTTTAAAAAAAAAAAGTTATTTATTTATTTTTTTTTTTATTTATATTTTATTTTATTATTTTTTATTTAGGTTTATTTTTAATTTTATTTAGTTTTGTTTCTTTACTTTGGGTTTATTTATTTTAGCTTAGATTATTTATTTTAGTTTATTTTTTAGGTTTAGGTTTAGGTTTATGTTTATTTTTTAGTTTAGTTTTATCTTTATTTTATTTTTTAGGTTTAAGTTTTATTTTTTATTTTTAGGTTTAGGTTTAGGTTTATATTTAATTTTTTTAGGATTAGGCTTTAGGTTTATATTTTAGGTTTATTTTTAGGTTTTCTTTTACCTTAAGTTTAGTTTTATTTTTATTTTCTTATATTTTATTTTATTTAGGGTTTAGGTTTAGTTTATTTTAGTAAGTGAATCTCCTTAATCATTAAGGCATAGCCTAAGCTTATGGTTAACCCTTCTAAGTGTTTAGGCTTAGGTTAAATGTTCACCTAATTACTAGAAGTGTCTTATGACTACGAAAGTCTTAGTGCATAGATGACTCCTAGGTCTAAGAAGAATAGGTTAAGACCTTACTCAAAAAGCGAGGTTAACAAATGGACCCCCAATAGATGTGGGTTAACTGACTAGGCAGACCAAACGTATTGGAGTTGACTGACACGATCAACAACATCCAAAGGTAGATAGAATCATGATCTTAGTACAATGCAACTCAACTTATGCCAAGGGCATCAGAGTGCAAGTAAGATTTGGTTGGAATTTCATGTTAACGACAAGAAGGAAGATCCGCTAAGGGATCACATATGCATTGGGCATGACTTGTGAGATGTTTATGCCGAGGGCATTAAACGAGAAATCTACCAAGGATTGAGTATATGAACCTTCCACTAGGGAAGCAGGTTCAAGCTATCCACTGGGGATATGGATTTGAGTTTGATTGTGAATACGATTAGTTTTGGTGTGTATCCATGGGGGATAAGAATCTATAACCCACTGGGGATTAAGATCGAATTAATTTTAATTTATTTTCTTTTAATTGATGTGGGGCAAATCCACTAGGGATATTGATTTGAATCCGATAGGGATTGAGAATGTGAACCTTCCACTAGGTGGGTAGGTTTGAGATATCCACTGGGGATAAGAGTTTAATTAGATTTCTTTTGGCTCCACTAGGGAGAATAATTTTGAATTGAGAGTACATCCACTAGAGACATAAGCCTAGTTAAATTTGATAGATTTAGATTTTGAGTTAGGATCCACTAAGGAGATTAATTTGATTTGCGCCTCGCTAGGGTGAAGTTTGGTTTGTTCGATATGTTTAATTTGACTCCACTTGGAAGGTTGGTTTTAAATTTGGTTTTTTATGGACCTTGTCGGTGTAAATGGACCCACTAAAAAAGTGCCACAGAGGCCTTGGCCTATCTTAGTTTTACAAATCAAAAGGGGTAGCCCACTTGTCATAGGGTAGAGCTATCCGACCTATGGGTTGCCTTTCGGTGTGCAATGGATGTACTAGGAAGAAAGCGTAGCAGACTTACAACTTCAAAAGTAAGGATCTTTCGTTGGGGTGATCTGTAGATGGCACAATAATCAAACTTGACCTAAGGCGATTATAGAGGGAGTGTTGTTAGGGTTCTTACCTCAACTCAAGAGTAGTCGTGATGATTACTTTAATTTATATTGATTTTATTTGAATAAATTTAATTTAGTGTGTTATGTTGTGGACCCTGTTGGTGTGTGATGGACCCACTATGAAGGGGCTATGTCGACCTTGGTCCATCTTAGATTTACAACTCCAAAAGGGTAGTCTACCAGCCACAGGGTAGGACTATCCGACCTAAGGGTTGCCTTTCAGTGTGCAATGGTTGTGGTAAAGAAGAAAGTATAGTAGACTTACATCTTCCAAAGGGGAAACAATTGTTGGGGTGACCTGTTGATCACGCAACAATGTTGCTGGAGACTTATGTCAGCTCAAGAGTAGTGAGGATTAATTTAATTTGATGGATCCTATCAGTATGCAATAGACCGTAGTGAGAATGGGTCATGTCGGCCTTAGCCTATCTTAGATTTACCTATCAAAAGGAGTAATCTACTGGCTGAAAGATAAGACTACCTGACCTAAGTGGTGCTTTTGGTGTGCAACGACTATACCATGAATAAAGCATAGCAGACTTACATCTTTCTAAGCAGGGACCAGCCGCTGGGGTGACCCATTGATATATAACAGATCGAACCCGACCTAAGGCTACCCGTCGGTGTGCAACAATCATGCTGGAAAGAATGCATTGCACACTTACATCTTCCAAAGTGACCATGACTGCCAGGGTAACCAGTTGGTGGAAAAATAGATTGAACCTGACCTAAGGGTGAGAGAGTGCCACGGGGGACTTATCTCAACTCAAGAGTAGTCAAGCGATTCCTATAGGGAGTTTTCCTGACACATCCCTAAAGATAGGATGCCATTTTCAGAAAGGTGCTACTAGGGGCATTAATTCCTCATCCACAAGTGAAAATTTTGTTTGTTTGTTTATTATTGTGGACCCTATTGGTGTACGAGGGACCACACTGAGAAGGGGCTATGTTAGCCTTGACATATCTCAAATTTACTAGACTAAGGGAGAATCTGCGCATCTGTTGAACATAATCTCTAGCCATAGGGGTGATTATTAGGAAAGGGGGACTGTCAAATCCAAAAGTAACCCGGGTAGTGACTAAATGGGATTGTAAAGGATGTGAGCCAAGTAGAGTGCCCGCAGTGGAAGTGCCACTAGGGGTGTTATCCTGATCCTTGAAGAAAATAATGCCCATAGGTATTCGGTGGCCAACTCAAGAAAAAAGTGTAGTAGTCTTACATCTATCTAGAGTGGTGTATCCACCGGGTGGGCCACTGTCAACATAGCAAACACCAACCAACTTAAGGTTCCCATCAGTGTGCGACAATCAGTCTAGAAAGAAGGCATGTAGACATATATCTCCCTAAAGCAGAATTGATTACCAGGATAGTCTCTCATTGGCTCAACAGGTGTTATATGACCTAGGGCTGCATGTTAGTGTTCAATGGTTCTACTTAGGATGAAAGCATAGCAGACTTACATCTTCTAAAGTAGGGACAAACCGCTGGGGCAACCCGTTGACGGCATAAAAGATCAAACCCAACGTAAGGGCAACTACTAAGTAGGGAGTCACAAAGAAAGACTAGACTCAAACTTGGAGTAGCCAGGAGGAAAGGAGTTGCCAAGGGACTTACACTAATCTTTTACTCGACCAAGTCAATTCATGATGGCTAGTTTAAGAAGAAGGCGTAGCAGACATACATCCTCTTAAATGAATCCAACGTGAGGCAGCTTACCGACCATGCAGTAATGTCTACCATGCTAACAAGGTGCTCATCGATGTGTAGTAGTCATATCAAGAAAGAAAGAGTAGCAGATTTACATCATCCTGAATAAGGGACCACTGGGTAACATACTAACAGGGTAACACGTCAGCTCGACTTAGAGGAGCTAATGATAGAGTGCCGCAAGGGGCATTATCTCACATCAAAGTAGCCCGAGACAAAATATGTGTATGTGTATTTCTGTTGTGAAAGAATGAATAGGATGTGCTTGGGTTCTCTTACACCTAATCTAAAGCACGTCAAAGAATGTATGAAATGGTGCCAGAGAGGCAATGTGACTCCACCAAGAAAAGATGCCATTGGGGTTCTCTTACACCTAACTTAGTTGTGCTAGTCCAAATAAGATGCCTCATGGGTTCTATTACACTTGTCCTAATACCACTATAGAATTGTGTGTAGTTTGTGTTTGGGTTGATGAAGGATACGATGCTACTTGGGTTCTCTTACACTTATCCTAAATGCATCATGGAGGATTTGTAGATGTAATTACTTTCAGTTGGAAGAGATTGAATTTGAAATGGAATTTTAATCGATGATAATTATTTTCAAACATAATTATATGGGTAATATTTCTCTAAGTAGAGCCCATTGATCAGAAGCATCGGGCGATCTTCTTTATGGTTGATGAGTTGATAAGATCATGCCTGGTAGGCCTTCTCTATAATAAAAGGGCCTTCCCAAATGGGTTCAAACATGCCTCCCATCTTACAGCGGGAAATAATTGGTCTCCTTAGAACTAAAACAAGCTGTCCTACTTGAAAAGTGATAAGGTGAACCAACTTGTTGTGAGCTTGAATTTTTTTGGCTTTGTACAACTCGAGGTTCTGGCATGCTTGTAATCGTCTCTCATTCAAACCTTTGAACTCTTATAACTGCAACTCAGCATTCTATTCTATCATGATCTTGCTACACATAACTATCCTTAGTGATAGGAGTTAGGCTTCTAATGGTAGAACAGCTTCGGACCCATTGACTAAGGAGAAAAGAGTAAATTGAGTTGGAGTTATATAAGTAGTGCGATAAGACTATAAAGCTTCAACTAACTACTCATGCCATTATCGCTTGTTGTCATTGAGTTTCTTCTTGAGTATCTGAATGAGAGTTTTGTTGAAAGCTTCAACTAGACCATTCGCTCATGGATAATAGATGGTAGAGTATATCCAATCTATGTTGTATCTTTGAGAGAAGTTGTTGATCTTGGTGCTCTTGAATGTAGTACCATTATTAGATATAATTCATTGATGCACCCTGAACCTATATACGATATGGTTCCTTATAAACTGGAGCACATGATGGGCCTTGACCTCCCTGAGAGGAATCACCTTTGCCCACTTGGAAAAGTAATCAGTAGCAGCAAGGATGAATAGATGAATTTTGGAAGAAAGAGGATCGATTAGACCCACAATGTCAGTACCCCAACACTCGAATGGTCAAGAGGCCAATGATGGATGTAGAATGTTGGGTGCTTAGTGTAGGACCACTCCATGTTCCTAACATTGGTGACAACACTTGGCTACATCCATACAGTCGGTAATCATCGTAGGCCAATAGTACCCCAGTCTCTTGATCTTAGTCTTCATCTTTAGACCGAATTGGTGTGCTCCATAATGAGTGTACCTCACAAATTTATGGGATTCGCTTGTCTAAATAATGTAAAAACATATGGTTAAAGGATCACTTGTATAAGGCTCCATTGATGAGTGCATAGAAAAGAGCTCTCTGCTTCATCTGATGGGCTTGTGACATCTCTTGAGGTAGTTTTCCTTTAGTTAGATATTTCATGAATTGTTGCCTCCAATCCAAATCCTCATCTTTTTTGGCAATGGCAACCTTCCCTTCAAGAGAGAATATCTCGATGAATTTAGAATCAATAAAATATATGACTTTTTTATTTTGAATCTTTATTGATATAGACTCATCTTCCAGACATGGCAACTCTTTGGCAAGCTTTGCTAGTGAAACCACTACTACATTCTCTCCTCGAGGGATCTTGTATATGATAACCTATGGGATTTAGACTAACAGCTCCATGGTGTACTTGTGATAATGATGGAGCTTAGGCTTAAGAACCATGTAGGACCCAGCGATTTGGTTGATGACCATCTGAGAATCCCCAAAGATGTCAATATTTTGGATGTATAGCATGATTACTAACTCCAGACCAGCAATCAAAGCCTCATACATGGCTTCCTTGTTGGTGCAAGGATAAATGGTATGAGAATCTCACCAAATTGTGATTTAGAGTTAGAAGAACTATTTCTACCCCTGAATTTCCTTGATGAGTAGATTGTGGTTCTTCTCCTTTTTAAGAGGATGCCGCACCATCAAAATATAATTCCCATCGATGATTGCTAGTGTCCCCCAAGTTCATGATTTGTTCATTGTGGAGATTGTCATTAAGTGAAGAGTCAGTAAGAATTAGGTGTGCTGCTAAGAAGTTCGCCAATGCTTGTCCTTTCATCGTACGGAGGGGTATGAAAGTAATGTCAAACTATGAGAGAATTATGGACCATCATGCCAACCATCTGGGGTAGCATCGGCCATGTCTTGAGATACTATAGTAGATTGACTCTAGAGATCAAGTTGACTTTATGAGAAAGCATATAATGTTGTAGCTTTTAGAAAGCAAAGATTAAACCTAGATAATGTTTCTCAATGGGTGGATAATTGGCTTCAGTAGGGATTAAACGATGGATGAGATAATAGAGAGTGTTCTCTTTCCCATCATCATTGGCTTGGGCTAACAAAGCACTAAAGGAGTCATCTAATGCTACACTGTAGAGGATGAGTGGCTTGCCAAATATAGAGTATGCTAGAACTGATGGCGTCTTAAAGTAGTGCTTGATGTATTCAAAGTCATGCTGGCACTTATCATCCCGATTAAACTTAACGTCTTTTTTGACAAGTGCTAAAATTGATTAGCACCTTCTTGATAGCTTGGATTTGAAGCATCTTAGATATGACAACTGTCCTTGAAATGATCTAAGTTGAGTTAGACTTTTTAGGGGTGGCATTTCTAGTATCACTTTGATCTTCTCTAGATTGATCTCGACTCATCAGTGTCGACAACAAACCCAAGGAACTTCTTTGAAGCTACTCCAAATGCACACTTTAGGGGGTTCATTTTTAGGTTAAATTGTCTAAACCGTTCAAAAATTACTCTCAAGTCAAAAAGGTGGACATTCTTTTCTTTACTTCTAACTACGAGATCATCAACATAACACTAGACTTGATGATGAATGAGTTCACTGAAGATTCGAGTAATAGCCCACTAATATGTAGCACATGCATTTCTAAGGTCGAAAGTCATGACCTTATAGCAATTAATCTCGATCGGGGTTCAAAAAGTAGTATTTTTCTCATCTTCATAGGCCATCTTAATTTCATTGTAGCTAGATGAGCCATTCATGAAAGAGAAGATGGCATGAGATGAGGTAACATCCACCATCAGCTCTGGGATTGGCAGTGAAAATTTGTCTTTTGGACATGCCTTATTTAAGTCCCTAGAGTCGACGCATATGCAAATTTGGCCATTCTTCTTCTTAATTGGGATGACACTGGCCAACCAGGTTGGATATTTTTCTTCTATGATGACACCAGAATTGATCAATTTCTTGACTTCAGAAATGACATGTTGTTCAATGTCTAATCATATGCGTCTAGTAGGTTACTTGATAAAGATAGCATTAGGCTCTATCGCTAGTTTGTGGATAGCTTCATTTGGAGAAAAACTGGGCATCTCTTTATAACTCCATGTGAAGTAATCCTTAAAATCAGTCAATAGCCTAACTAAGTCATTGGTTTTAGTTTAGTTCAATAAGTAACTGATGTATGTTGTGCATAGTTTTTCTTCAGTCCCTAAGTTGGTTTCTTTGAGTTCATCAAAGGTTGATTTGATTTCTTCTTCAAACTCTAGTGGTCTATCCTTTACTTGGAAATCATTTGGGTCATCAAAAGTTTTTAAGCACTCCTCCTTAAAAGAGTTAGTGTGATTTGAAAAGAACCTATCAGATTCTAAATGATTGGTGATGACTAGAAAGTAATTTTCATCATTGATTGGACCCACTATATCAAATCCTAGTCTTGGCCTTGATTGAGAATGTCTGCATTTGTGATCCCATAACCACTTGAAGTAATCTAACCTACGTTTAGACAAAATATGTGAGATTAATCCCATCTTTGCTAGATTAAGAACACAAGGAAAGTACCAATCAAAAGAAAATTATATTAAATCTTTATATGAACCATCCTTAAGTTCTACATCAACTTATTGACTTGATGATGATGCTCGCAGAAAGAATCTCTGAGTCATCACATTTTTGGATGACTTAGGGGCTTCTTTAACTACCAAACTCTCAACCTTTTGTGAAAAGTGGGGTTATAGCTAAGGTTCCCAACTGATGCCTGACTATTTCACATATAGACTTGGATACACTCATGCTTTTCTTTGGAGCCCAGTCTTCATCACTGTCCATTTCAAGTGTCACCTCAAAAGAAATCTACTATTGAGAAGAGCTAGCTAGTGTGTTAACCATATAAGATGCATCCTCTGAACAATATTTTAAGTTTATATAGATAGTAGGTGTACTCCTGGTAGCTAGGACATACCTCCTTTTAGGTGGCTAATAAGGAGGTCTTCCATCCTTAGGGCTACCTCTGGATCTACCCTTTCCTCTACATGGTGGAGGTCGGGTCATCCTACCCATATGTTTGAATGGAGTAACGAATTATGAGTGGAATCTAATCTTAGGCTCTAGTTCCTCCTCCAAATCTATTTCTCGCTCCCTTTTATTTTTAATCATATTTTCTTTTTTCTTTTTGTTCTTTTTATTTTTCTTTTTCTTTTATTTTTGAGCTTTGGCTAAGTTCCAAGAATAAACTTATTGATTTTGAGGGAGGTAGTAGACCACATCCTCATATATGCAACCTCATGAACTGTAAATGGCTTGAGATATCCTTTGACATAGTACTCGATCCAACCTCTCATGAACTTGATGCACTGGTGCAAAGAGGATGGGACCATGTTGTTCTCATGTATCCACGGTCTCCCTAGCAAAGCATTGGAAGATATATCTGAATCTATAATGTGAAACTTGGCTTAAGTCTTACACTTGTCAATCTCCATTGGCAATAATATGGAGCCTAAAGCCCTCTTACCTTTCTCATTGAATCCATTCAACATCATCCTCTCTGAATTGAGTTTTGAGATGTCAATCCTCAAGTAGGCAAGGGTCTTTAGACTCATAATATTGATTGTTGCACCTAGGTCAACCAACACTCTAGATAGCCTGAATCTGCCCATGTCCACTATGATGTAGAGGTGACAGTTGTGTCTGATCATCCTCTGAATAGTAAGCCTCCTCTATAATAGCGATCAGCTGAGCTAAGCATATCTCTAAATCAAGAAAATCCTTGATTAAAGTTTCCCTCATCTCTTTAGATAAGATAAGGGCATCATATATACTTAACTTGCTGACAACTTTTTAAGGTGAGCTAGAATGTTGTAATCAACTCTGACTGGTCCTCCACAGGCATATACATAGGTGGAACATCCTGTGCAGGGGATATCTTTTCACTAGAACCAATGACTTTCTTACCCTTATCCTGAGGTGCTAACCTAGGAGTAGAACTTTACCACTATTTAGGTTGACTTCAGAGACTTCATGTGCAAGTTGGAAAAAAGTTCTACCTGCTCTTCGGGTATACCCACAGCTTCTCCTATGAGACCCTTAGAGTTGGTTAACTCCAAGTCTATCTCAATGGGTGAACTCAATTGATTTAGAAAAGGAAAGTATCATTTTGAATTGGAAGAGAAAGGATCAAAATTATTAGAGTTATTATTATTTTCTAGACTTGGAGAGCTTTTAATAGGAATAAATTCAAGTGCATCATAAATGGAAAATATGTAAGTGGAATCTATTTTATTCATTGATTTATTTTTATGTGATGGTACATGATATAAATCAAATAAAGTAAGTCAGGTAAGGGTTTTAGTGCCCTTATCTGCTGATATAACACTCCTGTCGAAAGAAGAAATGGATGGAGTAGTTGTTGCAAATGGTGGAGGGAATGCTAGACTCGATTGGTTGTTACACTACTAAACTATTCCAGGCAAGTGTCAACTGTTGCTGCTGTTGAGCTCCCACTTTTCTCAAGTTATCTTTGGCAACATGCTAACCTTCCTTGATGTTCGAGGTTTGAGTTGCCTTAGGCACCTGGAAGGAGAGTTTTTAGATCTTAAAAATAATCTTTTTAGAGGTTCGAGATAAGAAAATATCCCAACCTTCTTTTATCTTGAGAGGATCATATGTATCCCCAAGGATTACTCTACAAAACTAGATGGTTATTCTAATAAGTAATCTGCAGTAAAAATTATGGCACCCAACTTGTGGCTATGCTCAAGCCAGTTCTTGAAGGTGATGTAGTTCTCTGAGACATGGCCTAACATGCAGTGGAGGGGTAAAAGTTAGGATCATCGCTCTTGCCCACTTCCTCCAGCTTATTAGGCTCTAGTAGCTGAAAATTAGGCTTCTTTAAGAGGTTTTTAATATTTTTCTGACTGCTTTCCTCTTGAATGAATATGACTTATTTATTTCTCTAGAAGATTAGGTGGGTAATAGCTACCTGGTCGGTGGATAGGAGTACCACTGCTGGGTATACTACTAAGGAGGTGATTGTAATGGCCATTGAGGAGACTAAGATGGCTGGTATGACGATCGAGGTTATGGAGAGAAGCTGGATGTGAAGGCTATTGAGCTCTAGGTCTTTCAAACTAAACTCTAAGTGGCTGCTTCCCCTGTCAACTGATGCCACTACCACTAGCTTCTTTTTAAAATCTTTCTATAGTTTAGGCTTGGATGACTGATCATGGAAAAGTAGCTATTTATCTTCTCCTTGTAGACTAGACACCTTGTTGATTAAACTCTCAAAGGTTTTGATAGTAAATCCTTTGAACATAAAAGTAACTGGACCATGAATATTCTTAAGAAGAATCTCTATGGTATGCTATTCGGATAGCTGCGGTTAACATTTCATACTCAGGTTTCACCACCTGAAGATATAACCAATGAGGGCCTCATCGAGGTTTTATTGTGCTATAACGAGATAGCCCATAGTCACCATTTTCCGAGCTCCTACAAATCTCTTAATGAAAAGTTGTCCCAACTCAGTAAATGTTTTTACCAAACCATTGGGCAGTTTGGCATACTACTCGAATGCAATCCTTGAAAGACTACTGACAAATAAGGAAAGGAAAAGTGCATCGCTACCACCGGCACTGTAATAGCTGGCTCTAAAGTGTGCTATATATTGCCGAGGGTTCCCACTGGCTTCAAAAATCTTGAAAGAAGGTAGCACAAACCTTTTAGAATACTGAACTGTAATAAATTCCACTAGGTATGGTATACCCTATGAAATAGATGAGGTACCTCGGGCTTGCACCAACACTTCTCTCACTTACTATTCCACCATTTGCTTGATGTCTCTCTCTTGCACAAAGGTGTTATCTATGACATTTCTACATAGGCAACCACTATTCTGATCTACAGGAGAGGTACTCTTAGGGGCTCTAAGACATGTAGAAACTCAAGTTGCTCAGCCTCCATAGGGCTAGGATATAATGCTGGAGCTTAGTTTTGAAGTGCTAGTACTACTACTAACAAATCCTCAACCTTCTTCACCATCCTATGGATTTGATCATCCTTCTGCCTAAGATACTGGAGGAGGTGTTGGGTTGAATGGACAACATAATATTCTTCAAACACAACACCTCCTAGCTCTGATGGTCTTAGTGTAGGGAGTTTTGAGTATCTACCAAGTGGACTTTGGCTGAATCCTATAGAAGATCATCCTTATCGGGGTAAAAAGCTACCCTCCCCTCCTCTAAATCTGAATGATCTTTACCCATAAGTCATCTCTTCTCAGCAAAGTAGTCCTCTAAGATGTTATCTAGTAAACGATCTCCTACTCTACTTGGTTGGACCGAAACAAAGACTCGCTGATGGAACAACTGTGGAACTATGCTCATCTGAATATATGCAATGGATGTCTACAGAGACACCTCACCCAGAGGATCGACCATGGGAACTATCTGGTGTCCCTCCCTCCTCACTACTAAGGTGGTGATTGTTGTGCTAGTGTGGTGGTGGACCACTCTTTGGGTTGCCACTCCTTCACCATAACTAAAATGGGAGGTCGAATGGGAGAGCTCAACTTCACCTTAGTAGGTGGAGTGGATGGAGTGGGATCCTTAGGCCGTAGTCGGATAACCAATGGGGACTTCTCCCTGATGTAGATCTCTAACCCAGGAATAAATTGAAGGAGGGACCTGAACGGTATGGGTGGGGCGTGATGGGGGTAACACTGATGGCCCTTCTGTTAGAGCTATCCTCCGATGGCTGGTGGTTTCGATGAGTACTATACTATCTATACGATCGGCCTTAGTGGCCCATCGATTTGGAAATCAACAGGCGAGCACGCCTGTACCTCTATCTCTCCCTACCGCCGCTACAACCTTGGCCTGGTGGCCCTCTCTAAATGAACTTAAGAACTCCTAACTGCATCAAATAATGCACCAAACTCGAGCATCCATAGGCTCTCTACCAACCTAGTGAAGAACTATTCTAAGGCCAACATAGAGTTTTCTCTTTTAGTTACACTCATAGTAAGCTGGTGGTGGAGGAGATGCAGCAAATCTCCTAGTATCCTCCTCTCCATTTGAACCGGAGAGGGGGGGGGGGGAATTTACTACCGCCCAAGAAAGGGGAGATCGCTTGAGGAGAACCCTCGTCAGCAATATATAATGCGACATCTACCTCCCTGGCCACTCTATCTTGGTGCCGCTTGATATTATTTCTTTTGTTGCAGCATTGGGTGTGAGAGAGCAATATGTTGTGGGAGCCTGAACCTGCCTCGAAGGTAAGGGAGAATATCTTAGATGCTAAGATAGCCTTCCCCTTTGAGGGGACCGAGGAGGAGGTAATAACTAGTACTGGAGATACTATAGGAACAACAAAAGTAGACTAAACTGCACTAGCACTAGAGTAGGGACCTTCATAGCCTTCCTCTTCAAAGAGAGAAACTTGGGGTCGACTCAACATCAAAGTGGAGGAGTGGCTTCTACCCTACCACCTCCTCCCTGCTGACAGTTGTGATGGTTACCCCTCATATGTAATTCTAAAGCCCTCGAAGCCACGTCCAAAGCAAATCAGGTGGGTGGCCTCAATCATGGTGAGATTGGCTTGATTCAAGGCCAAGTCTACACCAGGGGGGAAAGAGAAAATAAACTTGCTAGGAGCCATGGCAACTGTACTGATTGGAGACTGAGCTTAATTAACTTCTCTGATATCTCTACAAGTGAAAATATAACTGAATCAAACTTTGAACTTAATATTTGCCTTTAATCACAAATTTCTGATTTGAATTTAAAATTTGAACCCACTCTCAACAAATTTAAGTATGCTAAGTGGGGTTCATTGATTTGGAGAGATTTAGAATTTCGAAGAGAGACTTTGCCATAAGAATTGGTTTGTTGATTTTGGAACCTTCATCCAATAAATTAGGATATGTTGAATGAGGTTCCTCCATTAGAGAGATTTTTGGAGATGATTTTATTTTGCTAATCTCTTTTTTCAAGATTTTGATTTTGGAGGTTTCACTTAGCAAATTTGGGTATGCTAAGAGAGATCCAAGTGCATGTTTGAGAATATTTTTGAAATTGTCTTCGTTGTTTGTGATGATTGTTTGTCATATATTTTATTTGTTTTGATTTGATAATGGGATATTTACTTAGAAAATTTAGGTATGCTAAGTAAATCCCAATGTGTTTGATATATTTTGATTTTATTTTGGAAAATGAGGACCTTATTTAATAAATTTGGAATGTTAAGTAGGACTCAAGTGTGTCTAATATATTTGAAAGTGAAATTCTTAACTAACAAATGTGGTATGTTAAGTAAGATCCATAACATTTAATGTTTTATATTGATTTGAAAGGTGAAACCCTTACTTAACAAATTTGTTATGTTAAGCAGGGCACAAGTGTGTTTGTTGCTTTGATTTGAAGATAGGCATTTACTTAACAAATGTGGTATGTTGAGTAAGGTTCAAGAATGTGTTTTATTTTAATTCAAAAGTGGGATTCTTACCTAACAAATGTGGTATGTTAAGTAAGTATGACTTGGTATTTGTTTCATTTTGAAAGAGGTGAACTCTCATTTAACAAATGTGGTATGTTAAATGGAGTTCAAATTGATTTTCATGATGATGTTTGGTTTTATAAAATGGAAATTCTCATTTGACTAATTTGGGTATGTCAAATGGAATTCAATTGTGTTTAATTTGTATGTGATTTGAAAAGAGAACTCTACTTAGCAAATGTGGGTATGTTAAGTAGAGTCCAATTTTGATTTTAAAAGAGGGGAATTCTCATTTGACAAGTTTGGGTGTGTGAAATGGAATTCAAATGTGCATTAATTTTTTCCATAATTTTGAAAAAAGGCACTCTACTTAGCAAATGAGGGTATGCTAAGTAGGATCCAATTTGTTTTGGTTTCTGAAAAGGGGAACTCCACTTAGAAATTTTATGTATACTAAATGGAGTTCGATTATTTGTGTTTGGTTGCTTTTGAAAATAGAACTCTCATTTGGAAAACTTGGGTATGCCAAATGAGATTCAAAATATATATCTTGACTTTGTGTGTGATATTGCTTTTGAAAAGAGGGGAACTCTAACTTTACAAATTTGAGTATGTTAAGTGAGGTTCAATTATATGTTGATTTTTTTTTTTTTTTTTGATTTTAAAAATGGAACTCCATTTAACAAATTTGGGTAAGTTAAATGGAGTTGGTTAGTTGATTTTATTTTAAGAAATGTGGTTTTTGAAAATCTTTGATAGGGATCTTATTGATTGTAAATTTGATTTTGATTTTTTGAAAGAGGAACCTCATTTAACAATTTTAAGTATGTTAAATGTAGTTTGATTGTCTTTTATTTTAAAGAGATTTGACAATTTTTATATTTTTGCAAACTTTATGTGGAGTGAATTTAAAAATGATTTTGTTTAGGAAAAGTGCTTTTGAAAATAGTTTTTAAAAGACTTTATTTATTTTAGTTGGAGTTTTCTTAGCTATGGGATAAACCTTACCTCACCAAGCTAGAAGGAAAGAGGTTCAAAAATTTGTATTTTGTCATCTTCTTTACTTAGTTAGTTTACTTTTACTTATTGGGGGACTCAATAAGGATTTTAAGACCTACACGGAGTTAGGTCCTATAACTTAAAGGATATTGGCTAGCTTTGCTTATGGATGAAATAAGCTAAATGCTAATAGAAAGAAAGATAATTTTTGGGCTTATATAAAATATAAGTCCACTATCGATGCTTGGAGACAATAGTGTCTATTAGAGATGGAGAGAGGAATCCTCCCAAGTTGCCAAAAAATGTGGTGTTTATTTTTGGAGGTAGGACACAAGTAAATCTTATTTATTGAAGTGATGGTATTACATTAAGGTATGATGCACTATCTTGAAAGATAGAAATCATCACCCTATAATTTACCTAATCACCTAATAAGGACTCCTAAGATGGGTCTCAAATGTACTAGAGATCTTTCCTCACTTTACATGAAAAGTAAAGTAGGGTTTATATTAAGCTAGTTCATTAAGTTCTCTATGGAGGAAAGCCTCCATAGTTAATTACATTATAAAGAATGGGAATTCCTTAGGAATACTCTCGATTAAAGTAAAAATTAAGGTCTCTAAAGATTTCAAGGCTAGACTATCAAATTATTAATTGTATTAGAAAATCTAATGGGATTATTCAAGGAGAAGACTTATTATTGAAGACAAAGAGAATAAGTAAAAAATGCTCATGATACTAGGAAGCCTAGTGAGTATTCCAATCTATCCTAAGAATGGGCTTTATATGTTTGAAGTTGAGGAGATTGAATTTATTGAAGTTGACATTTTATTAGAAAGCTAGGACTTATAATCCAACAACATAAGATTATGAAAATGCTTATGAAGTGAGGATTTATGCTAGTAGCCTGAAGGAAATAGTTACCTCAGATCCTAAACCTAGTGAGCTTTGGCATAAGCCAAAGCACGACCTAAGTCTAAGTGAACATGGATTTATGGTTTACCTCTACAAGAGAGGATAAACCACCTGACTATTGGGCTTACAACTGCTTGGAGTGGTAGTCAGCTAACTCCTCCTACAATTTAAATTAGTGTAGGCAATTCTTATGAGTTACAAGATAGCTAAGGTAGTTATTATTTAGAAAGAGACTAGGGTCTTTAAACCCACTCCCTAAGAGATAAAGCATGAGTGGTATGAGTAATGACTTAATCCACAAATGCAAAATCTTTTTAAATTTTATTTTAATTTTGACACTTCTTTTTGATAAAGGCATCAGGATTTTGATGCCAATATGCATGATGAAAATAGGTTATGGGCCAAATCAACTAAAAGAAGGTGTTCTCAACCATAAGGGATGCCCTCATAGGTCAAGCATTCCCCTATTGTGCAAGGATGGAGATCCTTCATGTTTAGGAGAGAAAGAATATGCATGCATGTTGTGAGACATTCAACCATTCAGCTAAGGAGTTGCTAAATTTTTTAATTATCTTATTTTAAACCTATGCTTTATGGTTAGGTTATGAATTGTTTTAAATTTTAATTATGAGTTATTAACTAGGTTTGAGAAATTAATTTTATCTTAAGAGCCTAATCGCATCCAGGCCACACATTAAAGCATCAAACATATAAGAAACTAAGAAAGCATGTTGTTTCTAATGCACAATCTAAACACAACATCAAACAATTTTATAGACTACCATAAAAGAATAAAAGGTGTTCTGCCAGACACCGAATTAAAAATGGGTAGCCGAGCTCTACCCTTATACCACCCGGTATATAAAAGAATAATAATAATTATAAATAATAAAAGCTATAGGGGGTCTTCAAGTCTTCATTATTCATGTCTCCTTCATTTCTTTATATATTTGCTTCTTTTGATGTGGTAGACTTCAAGGCATCACATGGCACTCTAGGACTAAGCCTTCTAGCCAATGCTCATCCAAACCCCTATAGCACTAATCCTAATTCCTAATGCAAAATTACAATAAAAATAGGAAAAGTAAATCTAACTACACCTGCAAAATAAGTGTTAGCTAAACACACATACACCCAAAGTAATTATGTTTATAATTTGGACTTAGCACCCTACACAAAGGTAACCAAGCCCACTTGTCCTAACTTGTATTATTCTTAGGGACTTAAGCAACCTGCAAAGAGAGCATTTATATTTATTTTTAAGAGGCCCCTTAAGCACAATCCCTTGTAAAAAATAATGTTAGACTATCAACAACCTAACATCCAACCAATGATCCACATTCCTAACATCCAGTATAAAACTGTTACATCATAAAACAAAACATAACATGAACCATACAGTCAACACATCAACCTAACCTAATTCTAGGTCATGACCTAGTATTTCGTGAAAAGGGCTCGTGATATTTACTAGGCTTCTTTTGTTTAAGTTTTAATTTAAAGTTTGAATTTGTTTAAAATTTTCCTTTGGGTGGTTTCAATTGAAATTATTTAATGATTTATTTTCCATTTTTTTACTTTTATTTAGTTAAAGTGATATTTAGGTTTTCAAAAATGAAGAGTAGAATGAATTCCATTTTTTGATGGAACTCACCATATTCAACATCCAAACTCCTAAACAGTCCAACTAAGGTCTTTAAGTATCTTAATTAGCCCATTTGAATTTATATGATTGATTTGATTTGATTAATGTTTGTTTGATTTAATTTATATTTTTAAAATTTGAGTTTACTTAATCTTCATGTATTTTGATTGATTAATTTTGAATTAGATATTTTGATTTAAATAAATTTTAGTAATTCAATATCCTTAATATCTAATAAAGTTTAAGTTTATTTAATTTCATATATTCTAATTGATTAATTTTGGATTAGGTGTTTTGATTTAATTAAATTTTGATAATTCAATATCCTTAATGTCTAATGCTCTTTTTGTTTTAATTTCATATGATTATTGTCGTTTTGATGTTTGTTTAAATTCATTGATTTTATTATTTTATTTTAGTTTTGATTTGGATTGGTGAATGTAATTTAATTACTTATAATTTATTTGATGGTTAATGTGTTCTTTTATTTGAATTCCAATTAAGGGTTTAACTTATTAAATTTAGCCATCTAGTTTATTTAAATGATTATCTATTTAGCTTAATGATTATTCTCTTATCTTAGTTCAATAAGTTTGTTTAATTGGATATTATTTTTATTTAACTTATTTTAACATTGATTGGAATTTGGAGTAATTGGATATGATTTAATATCTTTAGAGTTTATATTTAATTTTATGTTTATTTGATTTGATTATGATATTTAGAATATGAATTATACAAGTTTGCTCTTTTTTTTCTTGACTTCAATTGTCTATGTACTAAGGGATGTGAGTTTATATATATATGTTTTAAATGTGATTTGAATTAGTTATAAATTCCTCCAAAATTTTATATGAATAACCAATCAAATAAAGCTTACCTAATTGTATTAGTTGAGTTAATTATACTAAGGATATGTCACATAACTAAATTTTATTTTAATTTTAGAATCAACATATAATAATTAGATTAAATTGATTTTATAATTGACTTTCATAAATTATGTTCAAAAAACTTTTTATATTCGATTATAATACTTATAATACTATTGGTTTAGTTAATTTTTTTTCTCTTTTTATACTAAGTTTTACTTAGATTTTATAATAATTTAATTTGCACCTTTTTTTATTTTGTTTGATCACATATTATTTCATTTTTTTTGTTTTGTTTAGAATTCCAAAGATTGATTAACTTTTTTTTTAGATTTGATTGAATTTTGTAATAAATAAAATAAGGTGGCTTAATCGTGATCATTCGATCAAAAATCAAATGACCCACGTGTTAATCATAACCTAATAGGTGGAATCAAATCACTATGCCATTTGACCTAATCAAAACTATTCATTTCAAACACATAAAATAAATGGTTTTGCTTTTGTCTCTAAACTCTCGCCAAAAGGATTAAAAGGTAATGTGCATGGGATCTAAAGGTTGAATCCTAACAACTCTCGCATTCAACACATCAAAGATAATATCTCTAAGGCTTTCTAATTGTTTAAGAATTATACCTCACCGGATCTAATGTTTAGTGGATTCTGACTTAGAGGTGGCTTCATTTAGAAGAAATGAAGCCCTATTGAGATGCTTGTTGGGCTGGATCAATACTTTAGCTAGCATTCCTTTTCTTTTTCTCATATGGTTCGCTTTAAATGCCTCCTCACTGATTGAAGATATTGTTCACTGAATTTGTTAATTTAAATAGCTTTCTTGAGACACGAGGGAGCTTCGCCAGATGTTTCTAGGCTTGCCTCCTCACTAAGTATCCCATAAGCTCACTCATAGCCTCTCCTTGCCAGAGCTTCATCATTCTTGTGGATAGAATAGTTAAAAGGAAGTTGGAGGATCCTTACATGTGCTTGGGTTGTGTAGAGAATATTAGTTCAAATGTAAGCCAATGAAGGGAAACCTAGATGGAGAATAGGAGGTAGTGGAATGCATGCTAGAACAAGGAATAAAGGTTCAACATATAAGGAGATTAAAGTTGAACATTTTGTAAGGAAATGTGGAGAAGATCAATGTTGGCTATCTAGTAGAGGAAAGGTGAGGGAAGAGAGTTGATGTTGTAATGATATGAACCAAATGAGATGAAAAGACGCAAGTGGAAAGAGTTTAAAGAGGACTAGATTTTCCATTGAGTTTGAGTGACGAATATTCTTGTAAGTTATAGTGCCTCTTGACTTGTGGGCTCGGGGATGAAGCTTGCTTATGGACAAGAGTTTTGGCATGAGTCTCTAGCTCAAAATGCTCGCACAAGTAAAAGAGAGGGAGGTGTACGGCTAGCCATTGATTCGATCGGAGGGGAGGATTAACCAAACTGGTAAAAGGATGAGACACTACTCACATGCAGCTGACATGGAGAGTGAAGATGGATGAATAAAGAGACTCAAATCCTATGTGGCTAGCCTTCAATCAGACGAAATGAGATGCAAGGATGGCTTTGACTGCTCTTGCATGAGGGAAGATGAGAGAGAGGTCAGGCTTCTCTTAAAAATATGGCGAGGATGAGATGCTTTTTAGATAAAAGACAAAAAGCTTTGCTTTCTCTTATTCCATCAGTCATGGGGAAGGAAATAGGAGAAGATGGTATCCGATAAAACATGGAAAGGAGTCTCTAGGAATGTTGTTTTTTAGTCATGGATGGGAGGCTCTAGATGGAGAGAGAGAGAGAGAGAGAAGAGAGTGATACTCCAAGGTAAGATAAGATATTTTATTTTATTTTATTTATTTTTAAAGTTGGAGAGAAGGTTTTCATTTGAATAGAAAATAAAAAAAAAATTCTTTGAGATTCACATAAAATAAAAAAAATAAGACTTCATGCTTTAGTTAGCTTTAATAAATGACTGATGTCCAAATTTATTATTATTTTATTTTAATTTTTAATGAAACAAATTTTATTTTTTATCCAATGATAGCATACATGCTTGATATATATATATATATATATATATGATATATATATATATATATATATATCTTGGTTTCAAGTGACTAAGGATGGAATTTCTTTTTATTATGTTTTAGACTTATTCTTTTTATTTATAAACCTTCATAATTTTTAATAATTTTGATATTATAGTTTTAATTTAAATGAAGTTTATAAATTATATATATTATAATTAATGATTATTCAAATTGTATATTTATTATTTATTTAGTAGTTAGATATTTTTTTTTTAATTATTATATTTATGTTCAAATTTAATTATATTTATATTTTAAATACAAATGACAATGTTGATTGTTTTTTTTGGTATATGATTGATTTTATAATTTTAGTTTGATTAGCTTGCTAACAAATGATCAAAATTTATTTAAATTAAACCCAATGGTTGGCTAAATTTTATCTAATTATAAATTTTAAATGATTTTTGATGTTTTAGTTGAATTAATGTTCAATTTAATTTGAGTTTAGATTTAATAGGATCCATTTTGGTCTACTTGGGTTTCGTGGCCAAATCTACCCATTTGGATCTTCATTAAATTCAGATTTGTTTAGTTTTAGACTCAAACTTGTTTATTTGATGATTTTGAGTCTTTGGAGTGACTTAATTTGATCAAATTTTAATTTATTGACTTTTGACTTAGTGAAGTCCACATGGGGCAACTCTAGGTTAAATGACCTCTTTGCTATTTTGTGTCCAATCATGATTTATTTTTTAGTCTGTTTATGTTTACGCATTGATTTCATGTTTATGATTCAATTTAGTTTTGTTTAATTTTTATTTAATTTGATTTTATTTTGACTTAGGTGATTTGGAGCTTAATTGAATATTTTGGGTCAACTGGGTTAGGTTAGGTTTGACCTTGGCTTGAATGATTTGATTATAGATTTTGGTATGGCTTGAAGTGATGATTTAAGCATTAATTAATTTATGAGAAAATCAATTGAGTTAGGTTTGATTTGGATGAGATTTGGCTATGTCCATGAAATTAGCTTAAGGGTTTGGATTTGGATTTGATTTGATTTGGATTTAGGTTTGGATCATGATTTCAAGTTGAGTTTGTGTTTGAATTTGATAAATTGATTGAAGGGCTGAATTGATCTTTGAGAAAATCAATTGAATTTGGATTGATTTGGAATTGGCTAAGGCTAAGTCCATAAGAGAAATCATAGGGTTTAGGAATGATTTTTATTTTAGACTCGATCGTGGGCTTCAATCATTTGATTTGGATTTGAAGTTAGATTTTGATATTTGAATTGAATTTGAGGTTTGGTTTGAGAAGGTGAACATAGGTCAAATTTAGACTATAGAGTAGGTGAGTCTCCTTAATCCCTAATGCATAGCCTAATCCTATGGTTAACCCTTCTAAGTCTTTAGGCTTAGGTTATGTGTTCACTTAATTGTTAAAAGTGTCTTTTCACTAAGGAAATTTTAGTGTCTAGAAGACTCCTAGGTCTAAGAAAAAGAGGTTGAGAACTCGGTCCAAACGTGAGATCAATAATGATTTTTAGGTTTTAGGATTTAAGGTTTAGGGTTTAGGTTTTAGGTTTAGGGTTTAGGTTTAAGATTAGGGATTAGGGTTTTTGGTTTATTTTTTTAACAGAGAACAAATTTAGATTCAACATTTCTTCTTTTCAATTTCATCAACCAAGTAACACACCAATTTTTCTAAGACATAAGCGATAATATAGGTTAAAAATGAGCACAGATAGAGTAAATCAAAAACCTTAGATAACTAAAACCATCTCTACTACAAAGAAATAGTTCCATAAGTAGCAGATCAAATTAGGAATTCTCAGTTTCTCTAGTTCCCATCAGAACCACCGTGGCCTCTCGAGTAGAGAGATCCACCATCATATCCTCGATCTCTCCCTCCACTACCACCATGATTGTAACCTCCGTCGCTCCTCCCGCTTTCATAACCACCACTGCTCCGACCACCATGTCCATATCCACCAGCACCTCCAGATCCCCCGCCACCACTACAATAACCACCGCCTTTGCCTATGCCACCATTGCCAGATCTAGACTAAGTGTGGTTGACGGTGAAGTTCCACCGTCAAGGTTTTTCCCATTCTTAGAGTTTAGGTTTAGGTTAATTAGGTTTTAGGGTTTAAGTTTATTTTTTTAATTTATTTAGTTACTTTAGGTTTTGGTTTAGGGTTTTTAGTTTAGGGTTTAAGTAGGTTAGGGTTGGGGGGTGATTTAGAGTTTAGGGTTTTAGGGTTTATGCTTGTGGTGGGTGGAGGGTTAGGGTTAAATTTATTTAGGCTTGGGGATGTGGTCAGGTATAGTTTATGGCCCATGGTATGGCCCAGGACTCCATGGCCTAGGGCTCCGGCCTAGGGCCCAGGGCCTTCAGGGCCTAGCCTCAGCCCAGGGCCCAGGGCCTGGGTAGAGAGGGGCCTGTGGACGGGGTCAATTCAGGTCATTTGGATCTGGGGCTCAGGGTGCCCAGGGCCTAGATCCAGGGTCAGGGCCCAGGACTCAGGGCCCAGGTCATCTGGGGCCTGAGGTTTAGGTTGGCTCAGGGCCTGGGCCTGGGCCCAGTGCCTGTGGCCCAGGCCTGGGCCTTTGCCAGCCTCAGGGTCAGGCCCAGGGCCCAGGGATCAGTTTATGGTGGCCCAGGCCCAGGGCCTGGGAGCCTGTGGGCTCAGGCCTCAGGACTCAGTGGGCCTCAGGATGGCCCAGGGCCTATCTTTTAGGCCTAGCCTATCTTAGGCCCATTCTCTGGTTTTACATAGTTTTTATCATCTTTATTGATTTATCTAGCCTAATACGCCCAGGTTTATTTTCTCAGGTAGCTAGCCCAGGTTTGGCCTGGGTTTTAGTTTATTTATCTTTTATTTCATTTAGGTTTAGGTTTATTTATTTATTTTATGTTTAGGTTTTATTTAGTTTAGGTTTAGATTTTTAAGGTTTTAGGGTTAGTTTAGGGTTTAGGATTTAGGGTTTGAGTTTAGGGTTAGGGTTTAAGTTTATGGTATAGGTTTAGGGTTTAGGGTTTAGAGATTTTGGTCTAGGGTTTAGGGTGTAGGGTTTACAATTTAGAGTTTATATTTTAGGGTTTAGGGTTTAAGGTTTGGGGTTTTAGTGTTTAGGATTTTGGGTTTTCGGTTTTTAGGGTTTAGGGTTTAAGGTTTAGTTTTTAGGTTTTGGGTTTAGGTTTTAATTTTGGGTTTAGGGTTTTTTGTTTTTTTAAATAGAGAACAAATTTAGATTCAACATTTCTTCTTTTCGATTTCATCAACCAAGTAATGCACCAAGTTTTCTTAGACACAAATGACAACATAAATAATAAAGGAGCACACATAGAGTAAATTAAAAATAATAGATAACTAAAACCATCTCTACTCTAAAGACACAATTCCATAAGCAGCAGATCGGATCATCCATTCTTCAGTTTCTCTAGTTCCCATCAAAACCACTCCGACCTCTCAAGTAGCGGGATCCACCATCATATCCCTAATCTCTCCCTCCGCCACCACCACAGTTGTAACCACCATCGCTCCTCCCACCTCCATAACCACCATTGCTCAAACCACCACCTCCATATCTATCAACACCTTCAGATCCCTAATCACCACTATGATAACGGCTGCCTTTACCTTTGCCTCCACTGTTAGATCTAAACTGAGCCTGGTTGACGATGATGTTCCTACCTTCTAGGTTCTTCCCACACTTTTGGTTTAGGTTTAGGTTTAGGTTCATTAGGACTAAGGGTTTACATTTCTTTTTTAATTTATTTAGTTACTTTAGGTTTAGGTTTTGGGTTTTGAGTTTTGGTTTTAGGGTTTAGGGTTTTTTATTTAGGGTTTTTGGGTTTATGCTTTTAGGGTTTAGGGTTTGGGGTTTTTTAGGGTCTATGGTTCAGGTTTTAGGATTTAAGGTTTAAGGTTTCTTCTTTAAATTAAGTAAACCCATAGGTTTAGGTTTATTTAGTTTACTTTTTCTTTATTTTAGTTTATTTTATTTTATATTTTTATTTAGGTTTATAGTTCTATTTATTTTAAGTTTATTTATTTTAGTTTGACTTTTTTATTTTAATTTATTTTTTTGATTTATGTTTTAATTTAAGTTTATTTTTTAGTTGAGTTTTATTTTTATTTATTATTTAGGTTTAGGTTTTATTTTTTAATTTTAAGTTTAGGTTTAGGTTTAGGTTTTAGGTTTTTATTTTAGGTTTCTTTTTAGGTTTTATTTTATAGTTTAGGTTTCAGTTTATTTTATATTATTTAGTTTAGGTTTATGTTATATTTATTTTAGTCTAGTCTATTTTAGTTTAGGTTTAAGTATATTTTATTTTGTTTATTTTATTTTTATTCTAGATATACATTTTTTTATTTAAGGTTTAGGTTTTATTTTTTATTTATTTTTAGGTTTTATTTAATGGTTTATTTCTTAGGTTTATGTTTGTATTTAGTTTTTATTTTATTTTATTTTATTTTAAGTTTATTTTATTTTTATTTTACAATTAGTTTTTATTTTATTTTGCTTTTTTATTCTCGAGTATCTTTTATTTTATAGTTTAGTTTAGGTTTTTATTTATTTTACTTTAATTTATTTTTATTTGTTTACTTTATTTTATTTTTAGATATAGGTTTAGGTTTTAGATTTTCATTTTATTTAATTTTAGGTTTTTTTATTTATAATATTTTTTGATTTTATTTAATTTAGGTTTAGGTTTTGACTTTTTTAGGGTTTAGGGTTTAGGGTTTATGGTTAGGGTTTAGGGTTTAGGGTTTAGGGTTTAGTGTTTAGGCTTTAGGGTTTAGGGTTTTAGGGTTAGCTTATGTTTTAGGGTTACCTTAGGGTTTAGGGTTTAGGCTTTATGGTTTATGGTATTTAGGGTTTAGGGTATAGGGTTTAGGGTTAGTTTAGCATTTTGGGTTTAGGGTTTTACCATTTAAGGTATAGGGTTGAGGATTAAAGTTAGTGTTTAGGGTTTAGGATTTAGGGTTAATGGTTTAAGGTTTTGGGTTTAGGGTTTAGGGCTTAGGGTTTTTAGCATTTAGGGTTTATGGTTTTGGGTTTATGATTATAAGTTTAGGGTTGTGGGTTTAGGGTTTAGGGTTAGTCTTAGGGTTTAGGTTTTAGGGCTTAATGTTTAGGATTTAGGGTCTAGGGTTTAAGTTTTTTTTCAAAAATTAAGTAAACTGGTAGGTTTAGGTTTATTTAGTTTATTTAGTTCACTTTTTTATTTATTTTAGTTTATTTTATTTTTTATTTTTATTTAGGTTTATTTTTTATTTTAGTTTTTTTATTTTAGGTGTATTTATTTTAGTTTAGGTTTTTTATTTTTGTTTATTTTTTAGTTTAGTTCTATTTTTATTTTATTTTTTAGGTTTAGGTTTTAGGTTTCTATTTTAGGTGTATTTTTAGGTTTTTTTTAACCTTAGGTTTAGGTTTATTTTTAGTTTATTTTATTTTATTTAGTTTTGGGTTTGGTTTAGTTTATTTAGGTTTATGTTCAGGTTTAAATTATTTTAGTTAAGTTTATTTTATTTTAGGTTTAGGTTTATTTTATTTTCATTTTAGGTTTAGTTTTTATTTTTTATTTTAATTTTTTTAGGTTTTAGTTTAGATTTTATTTTATTTTATTTTTTATTTTATTTAGGTTTAGGTTTTATTGACTTATTTTATTTTTGAGTTTTATTTAATTTAGGTTTAAGTTTTTAGGTTTTTAGGGTTTAGGGTTGTAGTTTTTATGGTTTAGGGTTTAGGGTTTAGGGTTTAGTGTTTAAGGTGTTAGAGTTTAGGGTTTAGGTTTAGGATTTAGGGTTTAGAGTTTTAGGTTTATAGTTTAAGGTATAGGGTTTAGAGTTTAGGGTTGGTTTTAGGGTTTTGGGTTAAAAGTCTGAGTTTTTTTTTTAAATTTTTTTATTTCTTTAGAATTAATTAAATTCATAGGTTTAGGTTTATTTAGTTTATTTTATTTTCTATTTTTATTTAAATTTAAATTTAAATTTAAATTTATTTAATTTAGTTTACTTATTTTAGGTTTATTTATTTTAGTTTATTTTTTAAGTTTAGGTTTAGATTTATTTTTTAGTTTAGTTCTATTTTTATTTTATTTTTAGGTTTAGGTTTAAGGTTTTTATTTTAGGTTGATTTTAATGTTTTATTTTTTTTACTTTAGGTTTAAGTTAATTTTTAGTTTATTTGATTTTATTTTGTTTAGGTTTAGGTTTAAGTTTTACTTATTTTAGTTTAGGATCAAGTTTTTTTTATTTTAGGTTTAGGTTTTTTTAGTTAGGGT
Source organism: Cymbidium sinense (assembly GCA_021442155.1). Taxonomy (NCBI): domain Eukaryota; kingdom Viridiplantae; phylum Streptophyta; class Magnoliopsida; order Asparagales; family Orchidaceae; genus Cymbidium; species Cymbidium sinense. Next base: position 24,316,464 of record CM038222.1, read on the forward strand.
TTAGGTTTTATTTTTTATTTATTTTTAGGTTTATTTTTCAAGTTTAGGTTTAGGTTTTTTTTTCTAGGTTTAGGTTTTAGGTTTTATTTTTTAGTTTAGGTTTAACTTTATTTTCAGTTTAATTTATATTATTTAGTTTAGGTTTAGGTTATATTTATTTTTTTTTAGTTTATTTTATTTTAAGTTAGGTTTATTTTATTTTTATTTTAGATTTACATTTTTTTAGTTTATGGTTTTGGTTTTATTTTTTAGTTATTTTTAGGTTTTATTTTAAGGTTTATTTTATAGGTTTATATTTTATTTAGTTTTCATATTATTTTATTTTAGGTTTATTTTATTTTTTATTTTACATTTAGTTTTAATTTTATTTAGGGTTTTTATTAGTTTAGTTTTGGTATTAATTTATTTTTATTAGTTTATTTTATTTTATTTTTAGGTTTAAGTTTAGGTTTTGGTTTAAATTTTTATATTAATTAGGGTTATATTTTTTAATTATTTTATTTTTAAGTTTTATTTAGTTTAGGTTTAGGTTTTTAGAGTTTTAGGGTTTAGGGTTTAAGGTTTTGGGTTTAAGGATTGAGGTTTTAGAGTTTAGGGTTTAGGCCTTAGGGTTTAATGTTTAGGCTTTAGGGATTAGGGCTTTTAATATTAGCTTAAGTTTTAGTGTTAGTTTAGGGCTTAGGGCTTAGGGTTTAAGGTTTAGGCTTTAGGGTTTAGGGTTTTTAGGCTATAGGGTTTTAGGGTTTAGAGTCTAGGGTTTAAGATTATGGTTAGTTTTAGGGTTTAGGGTTTAGGGTTTAGGGTATAGGTTCAAGGTTAGAGTTAATTTAGGGTTTAGGTTTTAGGGTTTTGGGTTTTTTAGGGTTTAGGGTTTTGGGTTTTGGGCTTAGGGTTTAGAGTTAGTTTTAGGGTTTAGGTTTTAAGGTTTAGTGTTTAGGATTTATGGTTTAGGGTTTAGGTTTTTTAAAAAAAAAATTAAGTAAAGCCGTAGGTTTAGGTTTATTTAGTTTATTTTTTATTTATTTGAGTTTTTTTATTTTTTATTTTTATTTAGGTTAAATTGTTATTTTTTATTTAGTTTAATTTTTTTATTTTAGTTTTAATTATTTTAGTTTAGGATTTTTATTTTAGTTTATTTTTAGCTTTATGTTTATGTTTATGTTATTTTTTAGTTTAATTTTATTTTTATTTTATTTGTTAGGTTTAGCTTTTACTATTTTTATTTTTAGGTTTAGGTTTAGGTTTTTTTATACCTTAGGTTTAGGTTTATTTTTAGTTTATTTTTATTTTATTTAGTTTAGGGTTTAAGTTTAGTTTATTTTAGGTTTAGGTTTAGGTTTTATTTATTTGATTTTAGATATTTTATTTTAGGTTTAGTTTTATTTTATTTTTATTTTAGGTTTAGTTTTTATTTTATTTAGGTTTTTTATTTTTTAGTTTAGTTTAGGTATTTATTTATTTTATTTTAGTTAAATTTTATTTTTTATTTTATTTTCTTTTTAGGTTTAGGTTTTAGATTTAGGTTTTAGTTTAGGCTTTATTTTATTTTATGTTTTAAATTTTTTTTAGGTTTAAGTTTTTATTTATTTATTATATTTATAGGTTTTATTTAGTTTAGGTTTAGTTTTTTAGGTTTTTAGGGTTTAGGGTTTAGGGTTTAGGGTTCAGGTTTAAGGTTTAGGTTTGTAGTTTTTAGGGTTTAAGGTGTAGGGTTTTAGGGTTTAGGGTTTATGGTTTAGGGTTTAGGGCTTAGGTTTTAGGGTTTTAGGTTTAAGGTTTAGGGTTGTGGGTTTAAGGTTACATTTAGGGTTTAGGGTTTATGGTTTGTGTTTTTGCTTAAATTTTTCTAATTTCTTAATTTTTTAAATTAAATAAACTAGTACGTTTAAGTTTATTTTGCTTATTTGGTTTTTTTTATTATAGTTTATTTTATTTTCTATTTTTGTTTAAGTTAATTTTTATTTTTATTTAGTTTTTTTTATTTATTTTATTTTATGTTTATTTGTATTTATTTTTTAGGTTAAGGTATAGATTTATTTTTTAGTTTAGTTTAATTTTTGTTTTATTGTTTAAGTTTAGGTTTTTTGTTTATTTTTAAGTTTAGCTGTAGGTTTTTATTTTATTTTCTTAGGTTTAGGTTTTTAGTTTTTATTTGAGGTTTGTTTTTAGGTTTTATTTTTACTTTAGGTTTAGGTTTATTTTTAGTTTACTTTATTTTATTTAGTTTAGGTTTAGGTTTAGGTTTTATCTATTTTATTTTCATTTATTTTAGATTAAGTTTATGTTTAAATTTTACTTTTAGTTTAGGGTTTAGGTTTTATTTTTTAAGTTTAGGTTTTTATTTAGTTTTTATTTTAACTTATTTTAGGTTTATTTTATTTTTATTTTAGGTTTAGTTTTTATTTTGTTTAGGTTATTTATTTTTTTTATTTTAGTTTAAGTTTTTATTTATTTTATTTTATTTTAATTTTTAATTTTTATTTATTTTATTTTTAGGTTTTTGTTTAGGTTTTGATTTTTATTTATGTTATTATTTTATTTTATTATTTCATTTCATTTAGGTTTCAATTTTTTTATTTATTTAATTTTTAGGTTTTATTTATTTTAGGTTTAGGTTTTTATGTTTTTAGGGTTTAGGGTTTAGAGTTTAGGGCTTGGGATTTATAGTTTAGGGTTTAGGGTTATAGGTTTTATGATTTAAGGTTTAGGGTTTAGGGTTTAGGGTTTAGGGTTTAGGGTTTAGGGTTTAAGGTTTAGTGTTTAGAGTTAATTTTAGTATTTAGGGCTTAAGGTTAGGGGGCTTTTTATTTTTTATTTTTGTTTTCTTTTTAGGTTTAGGTTTAGGTTTTAGTTTAGGTTTTTATTTTATTTTATTTCTTTTTATTTTATTTTAGTTTTGATTTTTTATTTATTTATATTATTAGGTTTTATTTAGTTTAAGTTTAGGTTTTAGCATTTAGGGTTTAGGGTTTGGGGTTTAGGGTTTAGTGTTTAGGTTTTAGGGTTTATGGTTTATGGTTTAGGGTATAAGGCTTAGGGTTTAAGGTTTTTAGGGTTTAGAATTTAGGGTTTAGGGTTTAGGTTTTAGGTTTATGGTTTAGGATTTAGTTTAGGGTTTAAGCTTTAAGGTCTTTTTTAATATAGAATAAATTCAGATTCAATATTTCTTCATTTCAATGTCATCAACGAATTAATAGACCAAGTTTTCTAAGATACAAGGAATGACATAGAACAAAAATAAGCACACATAGAGCAAATCAAAACCTTAGATAAATAGGACCGCCTCTATTGCAAAGTCACAGTTCCATAAGTAGCTGATTGGATCGACCATTTTTCAATTTCTCTAGTTCCCATCAGAACCACCCTGCTTCTCCAGTAGCCGAATCCCATCCCCTATCTCTCCCATTGCACCACCACGGCTATAACTTTCATCACTCCTCTCACCTCCATAACGATCACTACTCTGACCACCACCTCCATATCCACTAGCACCTTGAGATCCCCCACCACCACTATGATAATCACCGCCTCCACTTTTGCCTCCACTGCTAGATTTAGACTGAGTTTGGTTGATGGTGATGTTCATGTCAACAAGGTTCTGCCCATTCTTATGGTTTATGTTTATTAGGTTTTAGCATTTAGGTTTATTTTTTAATTTATTTAGTTACTTTAGGTTTAGGTTTAGGGCTTGGGGTTTAAGGTTAAGGGTATAGGGTTAGAGTTTAAGGTTTAGGGTTTAGGATTTAGGGTTTTAGGTTTTATGATTTTAGGGTTTACGGTTTAGTGTTTATGCTTTAGGGTTTAGGGTTAGTTTAGGGTTTAAGTTTTAGTTTAGGTTTAAGTTTTAGGTTTAGGTAGTGATTTTTAGTTAGGTTTAGTTTAGGGTTTAGGTTTATTTTTATAGTTTTAGGGTTAGGTTTAGGGTTTATTTAGTTTGGTTTAAAGTTTAGGGTATAAGGTTTAGGATTTGTTTAGGGTTTAGGGTTTAACATTTTGGGTTTAGGGTTTAGTGTTTAGGCTTTAGGGTTTAGGGATTTTAAAGTTTCAGGTTTAGGGTTTTTAGGGTTAGTTTAGTGTTTAGGGTTTAGGGTTAGTTTAGCATTTAAGGTTTAGGGTTTATCTTTAGGTTTAGTTTTAGTTTTAGAGTTTAGGGATTATTTATTTTAGGGTTTAGGTTTAGTTTAGGATTTAGGGTTTTTTTTTAAATTAAGTAAACTATAGGTTTAGGTTTATTTAGTTTATTTTTTATTTTGTTATTTTATTTTTTATTTAGATTTATTTTATTTTATTAAGTTTAGTTTAGGGTTGTAGGTTTAGGGTTTAGGATTTAGGGTTTATTTTAAAATTAAGTAAACTTATTAGTTTAGGTTTATTTAGTTTATTTTTTTTATTTTTTATTATTAAATTTTTATTTAGATTTATTTTATTTTTATTAAGTTTAATTTATTTATTTTAGTTTTGGTTTTTTGTTTTAGTTTATTTTTTAGGTTTAGGTTCATTGTTTAGTTTTATTTTATTTTTATTTTATTGTTTAGGTTTAGCTTTTATTTTTTATTTTTAGATTTAAGTTTAGTTTTTTATTTTATTTTGATAGGTTTATTTTATTTTTGTTTTAAGTTTAGTTTTTATTTTATTTTGGTTTTTTATTTTTTTAGTCTAGTTTGGGGTTTTATTTATTTTATTTTAGTTTAGTTTTTATTTTTTATTTTATTTTTATGTTTAGGTTTAGGATTAGGTTTTAGTTTATGTTTTTATTTTATTATTTATTAAGGTTTAAGTTTATTTATTTATTTTATTTTTAAGTTTTATTTAGTTTTGGTTTAGGTTTTTAGTTTTTTAAGGTTTATTGTTTAGGGTTTAGGGTTAGTTTAGGGTTTAGGGGTTGGAGTTTAAGGTTTAGGATTTAGGGTTATAGGTTTTAGGATTTATGGTTAATGATTAACTATTAGGGTTTTAAGGTTTAGGATTTAGGGTTTAGATTTTAAGGTTTTAAGGGATGGTTTAAGGTTTAGGGTTTAGGGAGGGTTTAAGGTTTAGAGTTTTGAGGATTTAGGGTTTAGGGTTTAACATTTTTGGGTTTAGTGTTTAGGGTTTAGGGTTAGGGTTTAGGTTTTAGTATAGGGTTGAGGATTTAGGGTTTAAGGTTTAAGGTTTAGGGTTTATGTTTTTTTTTTCAGAGAGTAAATTAAGATTCAACATTTCTTCTTTCGATTTCATCAACCAAGTAACACACCAAGTTTTCTAAGATGCAAGCAACAACATAGATAAAAATGAGCACTCATAGAGAAAATCAAAATCCCTAGAAAACTAGAACCATCTAAGACATAGTTCCATAAGCGATGATCGGATCCGTTCTTGCTCCGGTTCCATCAACCACCTCTCAAGTAGTGTAATCTACTATCATATCTGCAACCTCTCGCTCCACCTCCACCACCACCATGACTGTAACCTCTGTCTCTCTTCCCTCCTCCATAATCACCAATGCTCTAACCAATTTAGGGTTTAGTTTAAGTTTTAGGGTTTAGGGCTTAAGGTTTTGTAGGGTTTAGGGTTTAGGGTTTAGGGTTTAGGGTTTAGGGTTTTAGGGTTTAGGGTTTAGGATTTAGGGTTTATTGTTTAGGGTTATAAGTTTAGGGTTTTGGTTTAGGTTTAGGTTTAGGGTTTAGTTTATTTAGGTTTAGGGTTTTGTGTTTATTTATGGTTTAGGGTTTATTTTAAAATTAGTTTAAATTTTTTTTTTTATTTATTTTATTTTATTTATTATTTATTTATTTAGATTTAGATTTTTTTATTTTATTTTTATTTAGTTTATTTTATTTTATTTTTTAGTTTATTTTATTTTTTTATTTTAGGTTTAGTTTTATTTTATTTAGGTTTTATTTTTTTAGGTTTATTTTATTTTTTTATTTAGTTTAGGTTTTATTTATTTTATTTTAGTTTAGTTTTTATTTTATTTTTTTATTTTATTTTTAAGTTTATCTTTTAGTTTAGTTTTTATTTTATTATTTTTTTAGGTTTAGGTTATTTATTTATTCTATTTTTAGGTTTTATTTAGTTTAGGTTTAGGGGTTTACATTTTTAGGATTTAGGGTTTAGGGTTTCGGGTTTGGAGTTAGGTTTATATGTTTTAGGATTTAGGATTTAGGAATTAGAGTTTAGGGTTTTAGGGTTTAGGGTTTAGGGTTTAGGCTTTTAGGGTTTAGGGCTTAGGGTTTAGGGTTTTAGGGTTTAATGTTTAGGGAGGGTTTAGGTTTTAGGGTTTTTAGGGTTTAGTGTTTAGGTTTTTATTTTATTTTATTTTGTTTTATTTTTTTGGTTTAGGTTTTAGGGTTTAGGGTTTAGGGTTTTATGGTTTAGGGTTTAGGGTTTAGGGTTTTTAAGGTTTAGAATTTATAGTTTAGCGTTTAAGGTGTTTAGGTTTTAGGTTTAGGGTTTAGCTTTTAGTTTAGGATTTTTTGTTATGGTTTTAGGGTTTTTTGTGGAAAATTAGGGGAGTTTTATTGTCACAAAATGAGGATTACAAAGTCCTTAAGGTTGATAAATCTCTAAGCTAATGCTTAAAGAGCTACAATAAAACCTAAAGAGATGAATCTCCAAACTATTATAATATTAAATAAAGAGAAGCAAAAGAAAGACTAAATTAGCCACAGTAGAAGATCCATATGAGCAATAGGAAAATCCACTTGATTTCTTTTATAACAGCCAAATCCACCTGCTAGACTACCAACCTATAAAATAAATCTGCAACATACTAAGGAAAGGATGAGTACAATTAAGCAGGCATGAAGAGAAAGACCAAAGAGAAAAAGCAATGTAAAGAAAAGGCTCAGCTCAGTCACAATCATCTCAAGGAGCAACACTGTTTGTAAGCATACAAACTTTAGATGAAGGGTTACAATTACATATAGTGATACCATCCAAAAGAAGAAATAGAGGGAAACATAAGTCCGTCATAGCCAACATACATCATGTAGGCATTCATCCAAAGATCATCATCCAAAAAGGCTGCCAAAGTCTTCCAACCAGCAAAGAGGACATTCTAGCACAAAGCCACCAAAATAACCAAGCCCATTAAGGTAGACTAATAGCCATCCATCAGGGACAGCAGCAATACATCTGGAAAACCACCAAAGCCAACACCAAAGGGGAGGAGATATACCAAAAGAGCAAGCATCATTAACAGGTATAATAACACAGTCTAGAAAGATAGGCCCAAGGCCAAGGAACCATCCCAAGATTATTCCGAAAGAAACATCAAACCATTACCCAAATAGACAGGACAACTAACACCACCAACAACCACCAATCCAATCTAGGCAGAGGATAACCCAAGCAGATAAGCAAAAGATAAAAGAAGGAGCTGCACCTCCACCAAGACAGATAAACAAAATGACCAAAGGAGCATCTAGCAAGGCTACCACTAAGAATAGCCAGTGTAATAGTAAAACCACCACCAAAAACCACGAGTTAGGTATTAGGAAATATGGAAAGAAAAATACACCAAAAAGAGGTAATACCCATAGCCAAAATAAAATCCAAGACACCACACCAAGTCACCAGCACCCAAGGAAAAATAACTGTCACTAAATAGCCTTCAAACCAACCAAAATGACAACAAACCAAAAAAAAAAAAATCAATCACCGACAACAAATAAAACAACAACTAATAAAAACCACCCACCAGCAAAAAACATTTATGCTAGGAGAAAATAGACCCACAGCTAAGCTACCACCCAGATAGGAAAAAGAAAAAAGATAAGCAATTGTAGCCAAGAGAGGAAGACCATTATAATAGGGGGCTGAAAACACCACCAAAAGAACCAAACCAAAACTAGCAAAACTGATCACCAAGCCGCAATCAACAAAACAAAAAAAATAATAGCCAATAATTAGCCTCCACCAAGCCAAATCCAAACCGAAGATAAACCACCAACAACCTCCTAGATCTGCCACCAACAGAGGAGGTAAAACTAACCAACATAGCCACCTAGTCAACCAACCTATCCAGCCAACATAGCCAATTAAGAGGCCAACCCAACCACCACAGTAGAAGATCCAAAGAAACAACTAGCCCAAATATGAGGCAAACTTAATTCAAAGGGAAAGATAGATAGAAGGCATAGCCACAACCCAATAGGAGGCCACCAAAAATGACCAAGAAATATTTACAGTAATTAGCCAATAGGAAAACAACCTCGGAAAAGGCAAGCCTAGGAGGGCCACCAACTCACCATCAACAAACCAGGGAGAAAAGGAACCTAAGTCGAGCAAAATAAGGTCCCTTTCAGACCCCAGAGAATAAACAGCCACCACCAAAGAGAAAATAGGAAGGTAATAACCACAAAACATCAACCTTCAAGCCACAAGTAAGAGGGAATAGTCATCAATTAGAAGTCATTGAGCCAAAATAACAAAGGAAAGCAATAATAACCAAAAAGCCAACACTAAGACAGAATTGAGAAGACTAATAACAGCCTTCAAACAAACACCACCCAAGACAATCAAGCAAAGGGTAGAAACAAACATCAACATCCACCAAACAGGGTAGCACTCATAGAAAATGAGGTTAGCCAAGACCCTAAAAAAGATTAGCAAGGAACAATCCAAATATGGGAAAGTACAAAAGCAACAATCAATAAAAAGGCTCAAAGAAAACACCATAGCCAAAGACCAACACAAAAATACATAAGTTAAAGTATGAAGTAAGGCAGTTCAGAGTTATCAAGATTAACCAAGCTGCTCAGCAGCTTAAGTAAGTTTTTATTATCTAATATAGTGAGCTCATTTAATTCAGCACCCAAATTGGCTAGGAAATCTGCACAAGCATTACCTTCATGAAGAATATGAGAAATTATGTTGCAAACATAAGAGAGGAGGGTTTTAGTGTGATTAAGAAGATAAAATAAGTTAGTATTCCTCATTTTATTAGTAGTGAGCATATCAAGTAAAAGAAGCGTGTCAACTTCAATCCAAATATTAAAGAGGCCTTTGTTCAAAAAATATCAATAGCTTTATTAACAGTCATAAGCATAACATAAATAATAGAATAGGCTTTCAGGGGATAAGCAAAAGCACAAATGATAGTACCTTTGAAATCCCTAATAATACCACCACAACCATATTTATTATGTGAAACTTAACCATTAGTATAGATTTTAATAAAGTTTTCGTTAGGTTTGATACAATTGATAATCCTAACAGCCTTATTAAAAGAAACATTAGGCAAAATGAGACCTAATTTTTTAGCCACAAATTTGTAACCTCTAAAATGGATGTTACTAATTAAATTAACATTAAACAATGCATGAATTTTTTCTTTAGTTCTACCTAGGATCCTTTTATGATTCCTAAGAATACCATGATATTTAGCATCATTTCTATCCATCGAAATGACCAAATAAATGTAATAGCAATTAAGATTTTGATATGACCTTTCACAGTTTTTTTGGAAACAAGCTTCAAGAAATTGATATAAAGAAAGAAAACCATGAAAATAGTTAGTGTTAAATAAATCATCATACCACATCCATAATTTGGAAGTTATGGCACCATTGACAAAAACATGATTAACATTTTCAATATGAAAGAAAGAATAGCACTTAGAAGGTAAATAAAACCCTTTATTCTAGAGCAAGAAATCTACAAGAATAAAGTTATTAAAAATCCTCCAAGTTAAAATCAAATAAGAAATGGGAATGATATTGTTCCAAAGTTTAATGAAAACATTAGAGGAGTTCTGCTTATCTCTGATAAAATTCCAAACCTCTTTAAGAATGAATTCAAAATTGTAAGAGAGCTTAAAGAGAATTTGATTAGGTTTGTTAGAAAAAAATAGGGATGTTTCTAAAGATATCATAAAGAGAAATAGAGATATAATTTTCAAGTTTGTTTTCATTCCAATTGTTATTAAGCCAAAAGGAGTTAACTTTGATAGCAGCAATAGAGTGTGTAGATAAAAGAGAGTCAATAGATCCATTACCAATCCAATTGTCTTGCCAAAAGAAGGATGAACCAAAATGAATACCCCAATATATTAAAGATTCAACAACCCATTTAATGGAGCAAAGCCTTTTCCAAACCGGAGAGTAACCAACTTTATAAGCACAGATAAGAAGGTTTTTACCTTGGTAATATTTTTCTATCATAAAATTAGCCCAAAGGCTATCATTCTTTCTAAAATTCCACCAGAGCTTATGAGAGAAGGAAATAATAGCTTCACAAATATATTTACAACCAATACCACCTTCACCCAAAGGACCACAACACTTATGCTAGGATATCCAATGCATTCTTTTAATAGAATTATTGGATGCCCAAAAAATTTATGCAGCAAGTGATAAATTTTGATAAGAGTAGAATTAGTAGGAATAATAGTTTCAATCAAATATAGAGGCATTTAATTGAGAGTGCTTTTAAGAATAGTGAGCCTTCCACCAAAGGAGAGTAAATGAAATTCCCAAATAAAAATGTTTTTTTTTAATTTTTTGAATTAACTCATCAAAAAGATTTGTTCATTTTGGGCCTTTGAAAGGGAGAGCACCAAAGTACTTAAGAGGTAAATGTTGATGTTTAAAATTAGTGGTTTGCAGGATGTGATTGATTTTATTATTAGAGATACTAGAAGAAGTAATAAAATAGCTTTTGTTATCATTGATAGTAAGATCAGTCTCTCTACCAAATGTATTTAAAAAAATTGTTAATATTCTTGATATGATGAATAGAAGCATTGCAAAAAATAATGAAATCATACACAAAGCTTTAATGGAAAATAGGAAGACCACCAAGAGTTCTATAATACATACTAAAATTATTTAAGCATAAATTATTGGTGCTCCTAGATAAGTATTCAATAAAAATGATAAATAAAGCAGGAGATAAAGGATACCCATGTCTTAAGCCATGGGAGGAAGGAAAGAAACCCAAAGCTTCCCTATTAAGCAAAATAGAAAACTAGGCATTAGTAATATAATTTTTAATAGGAAAAAATAAATTTATCAGAAAACCCAAATAAATTCAGAATATGAAAATGGAAATCCCAAGAGATATTATCAAAAGCTTTGGTAATATCTAATTTGAAAAGAATGTTTCTACCTCTAGTTTTATTATCTAAGTCATGAATTAATTCATCGACAAGTAAAATATTATTAGAAATCGATCTAACTCTATCAAAACTAGTTTGGTTGAGAGAGATAATCTTATGAAGAAGAGGACTAAGCCTGTTGGCAATAATTTTAGAAATTAGCATATCGAAGAAGGTGCAAAGACTAATAGGTCTAAACTCACTCCAATAGTCTGAATTATCTTTCTTAGGTATGAGAACAAAAGAAGTGCTTGAAAAATATCTAGGAAAAGGATTACCATTAAAAAATCAACCATAACATCAATCAAATCATTTTTTAATAAACCAACATTTTAAAAAAAATTTAGTAGTGAAACCCTCGATATAGCAATAGAATCTATGTTCATGCTATTAAGAACTTTAAAATTTTTATCTTCATTTGGCAAAATAGTAAGCATAGCGTTATCATCATTAGTAATAATAGAAGGAATCAACTGTAATTTAGAAATAGCTTCATAAAAGCAACTCTTATTAAGAATATTTCTAAAATAATAAATAACTGAATCCTTAATGTCATTATTCTTCGTGATCCATTCTCCATTATCATTTTCAATTTTTTAAATATTATTTGAAGTTCTTTTTTTATTAAATAAAGCAAGTAAATACCTAGTATTCCTGTCACCATCCACAATATGTTTATTAGTAGATTTTTTATACCAATAATTTTATCCATATTTTGAAAATTTACAGGTTTATCCTTCGCCTCATTCAAGTCCATAATCTTGGAAGGATCCATCATAATAGAAACTTCGAGATCACATACCAAATTTTCCATATCCTTCATATTAGCAGAAAGATTTTTAAAATAATTCTTATTCCACTAAACTAGATTTTGTTTAAGTCATTTTAGTTTAAACCAGGGTCTATTCATCCCCCTAATCGAATTATCAGGATGCAAAGGAGCTTTCCAATTGTTAGCCACAACATTAAAAATATTATATATGGTGTTTATTTTTGAGATGAGAGACACCATGGAAATATTAGGGGTACTTATTTAAGTGATCGAGTACAACATTAAGGAATGATGCACTATCTCAAAAGATAGAAATCATCATCCTATAATGGACCTAATCACCTAATAAAGACTCCTAAGGCTTGATGGTCTTCATAAATATTAGAGATCTTTCCCGTACTTTACATGGAAAAGTAAACTAGGGTTTAATTTAAGTTTGGTTCACTGAGTTCCCTTTAGAGGTAATCCCCCATAGTTAACTGTATCCTGAGGAATGAGAATTTCTTAGGAATACTATTAATTAAAGTAGAAATTAAGGTCTCTAAAGATATCAAGGCTAGACTATTGAAGGATTGTTTGTATTGGAAAATCAAATGGGATTGTTTAAGGAGAAGACATATTATCAAAGCCAAAGGAAATGAGTAGGAAATGCTAGTGATATTAAAAAGCCTAGTGAGCATTCCAACCTATCCTATGGTTGGGCTTTATATGGTTGATGTTGAAGAGATTAATTTTACTAAAGTTGACATTTTATTAGAAAGCTAGGACTTATAATCCAACAACACAAGATTGTAAAAATTCCTAAGAGGTGAGGATTTATGCTAGTAGCCTGAAGGAAATAACAACCTCAGACCATATATCTAGGGAGCTTTGGCATAAGCCAAAGCACGACCTAAGCCTAAGCAAAAATGGGCATAAGCTTTACCTCCACAAGACAGAATAAACCACCTGACTGTTGGGCTTATAACTGCCTGGAGTGTCCACCAACTAACTCCTCCTATGATTTTTAAACCATGTTGGCAAGTCTTATGCATTTGCAAGATAGTTGGGTTGTTATTAATTTAGAAAGAGATAAAAGTCTTTAAACCCACTCCTAAGAGGCTAGAGCATGAATGGTATGAGTAATAGCTTAATCTACAAATGTAAAACCTTTCAAATTTTATTTGATGTTGGACACTTCATTTTAATAAAGGTGTTGGGATTTTGTATGCCTATATGCATTATGAAGTTAGATTATTGGCTAAATCCACGGGAAAGAGGTGTTTTCTAGCATAGAGGAGGCCCTCAATGGTCAAGCCTTTTCCTATCATGCAAGGATGGAAACCCTCTCTTAGCAAGAGTGAAGCAATATGCATGCATGATATGAGACATACAACATTCAGCTAAGGGGTTGCTAAATCTTTTTATTATCTTGATTTAATGCCTATGTTTTATGTGAGGTTATGAATTATTTATTACTTTAGTTATGAGTGGTAGTTGGGTAAAAGATTTATTTTTTCCTAAGACCCTAATCACATCCAGGCCACACATTCAAACAACAATCATTAAGAAACTAAGAAAACATGCCATTTTTAGTACACATCATAAACAAATCATCAATCAATTTATATAACTATGATGAAAGAATAAAAGGTTGATGCAGTAGGGTACTATCATTTAACTCAAAAAGAAAAGATGGGTAGCCATGCTCTACCATTATACAACCCAAAATTACAAAATAATAATTACCATTTATAATGAATGCTATAGGGGGTCTTCATTCTTCATTCTTCATGTCTTCATTTCTTTCCTTCGATTTGGTTTGCTCCACATTAAAGGCATCACTTGGCCTCCCAGGATAAAGCCTTCTAGTCAACGTTCATCTTTATCCCCCATTGCACTAATCCTAATTCATAATTGCAAAATTATATAAGAATAGGAAAAGTAAATCTAACAACACCTACAAAATAGAGGTTAGTTAAACATACATATAATCCTGAGTAGTTATATCATAATTTGGACATAGCACCCTGCACATGGGTAACCAAGCCCACCTTTCCTAACTTGGATTATTTTTAGGGGCTTAAAAAACCTGCAAAGAGAGCATTTATATTTATTTTTATGTGACCCATTAAACACAACCCCCTACATAAAACATGATTAGGCTAATCACGACCAACCATCTAGTCTATGAGGTATACACCTGAACCTCTAGTCTACAACGATACATCACAAACCAAAATATACATCATACCAAGCACCTCCTTAACATAAAGCTAGATGTAGTAACTTAATTCTAATGTGTGTGTGTTAAATCTTGTGTGGTATGTCTTGCTAGGCATTACAATTGTAGTTCTCTAAGTTTAGAAAGATTTGATTTAACATGAAAGGTTGGTTTCACTTGAAGTTATTTAATTGATTTGAAAATTTTAATTTATGTTTTCTTTTGTTTGATTTGACTAGACTTAGAGTTTAGGGTTTAGGATTTCAGGTTTAGGGGTTTTTTAAAATTAAGTAAACTAATAGGTCTAGATTTATTTAGTTTATTTTTTTAAGTTTATTTTATTTTTTATTTTTATTAATGTTTTTTTATTTAGTTCAGTTTATATATTTTAGTATAGGTTTTGTATTTAAGTTTATTTTTTAATTTTGATTTAGGTTTACTTTTTAGTTAAGTTTTATTTTTATTTTATTTTATTTTTAGGTTTAGGTTTTATTCTTAATTTTAAGGTTTCGGTTTACTTTTTTATTTTATTTTTTTAGGTTCAATTTTAGGTTTTTATTTTAGGTTTATTTTTAGGTTTTACTTTTTAGTTTAGGTTCAGGTTTATTTTAGTTTATTTTGGTTTTGGGTTTAGGTTTAGGTTTTATGTGTACTATATTTTAGGTTTAGGATTTAAGTTTTATTTTTTATTTATTCTATGGTTTATTTTTTAGGTTTAGGTTTTCAATTTGTTTCTATTTTATTTTATATTCAATTTATTTTATTTTTATTTTAGGTTTAGTTTTTATTTTAGTTTGGTTTTTTATTTTTTTATTTTAGTTTTGGTTTTTATTTATCTTATTTTAGTTTAGTTTTAATTTTTAATTTTAGGTTTTTTTAGGTTTAGGTTTAGGTTTAGGTTTTAGGTTAGGTTTTTATTTTATTTTATTTTTATTTTAACTTTCTTTAAGTTCTTTTATTTATTTTATTTTTAGGTTTTAGTTAGTTTTGGTTTAGCTTTTTAGCTTTTTAGGGTTTAGAGTTTAGGATTTAGGATTTATTTAAGGTTTAAGGTTTGGCGTATAGGGTTTAGGGTTTAGGTTTTTGGGTTTAAGGTTTAGGGTTTTACCATTTAGGGTTTAAGGTTTGGGATTTTTTGGGTTTAGTGTTTAGGGTTTAGGGTTTAGGTTTTAGGTCTCGGGTTCAAGTTTTAGTTTTGGGTTTAGAGTTTTTGGTTTTTTTTAATAGAGAATAAATTTAGATTCAACATTTCTTTTTTTTATTTCATCAACCAAGTAACGCACTAAGTTTTCTAAGACACACGCGATGACATTGATCTAAAATGAGCACACATAGAGAAAATCAAAGACCCTAGATAATTAGAATCATCTTTACTATAAAGACATTGTTCCATAAGCAGTGGATCGGATCAGCCGTTCTACAGTTACTCTAGTTCCCATCAGAACTACCCTGGCCTCTGGAGTAGCAGGATTAACCATCATATTCCTGATCTCTCCCTCTGCCACAACCATGGCTATAATCTCTGTCGCTCCTCTCACCTCTATAACCACCACTAATCCATGTAGCAGCACCATATCTACCAACACCTCTAGTTCCCCCACCACCACTGTGATAACCGCCGCCTTCGCCTTCGCCTCTATCATTAGATCTAGACTAAGCCTGATTGACGCTAATGTTCTTGCTAACAAGGTTCTACCCATTCTTAGGGTTTAAGTTTGGTTTAAGTTTATTATGCTTTAGGGTTTAGGTTTATTTTTAAATTTATTTAGTTACTTTAGAGGTTTAGAGTTTAGGGTTTAGGTGCAAGGGGTTTAGTTTAGAGTGTATTATTTATGGTTTAGGGTTTAGGATTTTGGGTTTATGATTTTAGAGTGGGTAAGCATTATGGTTTAGTGGTGGGTTTAAGAATTAGGGAGTGGTTTAAGGTTTTATGGTTTAGTGGGTTTAGCATTGTAGGTTTAGGGTTTTGGGTTTAGGGGTTTTAGGGTTTAGGGTAGGATTTAAGGTGGGGTTTTGAATTTAATAAACCCGACAGTTTAGATTTATTTAGTTTTAGATGATTTTTTTATTTTTTATTTTTATTTATGTTTATATTTTATTTATATTTAGTTTAATTTATTTATTTTAGATTTATTTATTTTAGTTTATGTTTTAATTTTAATTTATTTTTTTGGTTTAGGTTTAGGTTTAGGTTTAGGTTTATTTTTTAGTTGAGTTTTATTTTTATTTTATTTTTTAAGTTTAGGTTTTATTTTTTATTTTTAGGTTTATGTTTTAATTTTGCTTTTTTATGTTTAGGTTTTAGGTTTCTATTTTTGGTTTTATTTTTAGTTTAGGTTTAGGTTTATTGTTAGTTTATTTTATTTTATTTAGTTTGGGTTTAGTTTATTTTAGGTTTTGGCTTTATTTATTTTAGTTTATTTAGTTTATTTTATTTTTATTTAAGGTTTTGAGTTTTTTTCAATTTTGGTTTTCTTTTTATTTTTTTTGGTTTTATTTTTTAGGTTTATTTTTTAGGTTTAGGTTATTATTTAGCCTTTATTTTATTTTGTTTAAGGTTTAGTTTATTTTATTTATGTTTATTTTATTTTATTAAATTTTTTATTCTTAGATTTATTTTATTTTTAGTTTACTTGTTCCCATAGCTTATTCATTTTATTTTATTTTATTTTATTTTATTTATAGGTTTATGGTTTTAGGGTTTAGGGTTTTAGGCTTTAGGGTTTAGGGTAGGGTTTTAGGGTTTAAAATTTTAAGTTTAGAGTTTGTGGCATCTAGTACGATTTAGGGTTTAGTGTTAACTCAGTAGGTTTAGTTTTAGGGTTGGCTTTAGGCTTGTGGTTTAGGATTTAGGGTTTAGGGTTTTAAGGTTTAGGCCTAGGGCTTAGGTTTTAGAGTTTTAGGCATATGATTTATTAGTTTGGGTTAGGTTTTATGTTTTTTTTTTTTGTAAATTAAGCAAACCAGGGTTTACATTTATTTAGTATATTTTTTATTTATTTTAGTTTATTTTATTTTTTTATATTTATCTAGGTTTATTTTTATTTTTATTTAATGCAGATTATTTATTTTAGTTTAACTTTTTATTTTAGTTTAACTTTTAGGTTTAGGTTTAGGTTTATGTTTATTTTCTTAGTTTAACTTTGTTTTTATTTTATTTTTTCAGTTTAGGTTTTATTTCTTATTTTTTAGATTTAAGTTTAGATTTTAGCTTTTTATTTTAGGTTTATTTTAGATTTTATCTATTTAGTTTACGTTTATTTTATTTTATTTATTTTATGGTTTTGGTTTATTTTATTTTATGTTTAGGTTTAGGTTTCATTTATTTTATTTTAGGTTTAGTTTTATTTTATTTTAATTATTTTATGTTTAAGTTTTTTTTAGTGTTGGGTTTAGATTTTTTTTTAGGTGTAGGTTTTAATTTAGTTTTTATTTTTCTTTATTTTAGGTTTATTTTATTTTTATTTTGCATTTAGTTTTCATTTTATTAAGGTTTTTTATTTTAGGTTTATTTTATTTTTTTTAGTTTAGTTTAGGTTTTTATTTATTTATTTTATTTTAGTTTTTTTTATTTTATTTTATCTTTATGTTTAAGTTTAGGTTTATGTTTTGTATAGGTTTAGGTTTTTATTCTATTTTATTATTTTATTTTATTTAAGTTGAGGTTTTCTTATTTATTTTATTTTTTAGGTTTTATTTAGTTTAGGTTTTAGGATCTTGTGGTTAGGATTTTGGGTTTTAGGGTTTGGCATGTTGGGCCTAGGGCCTGGTGGCCTAGGGGGCCTAGAGTTTATGGCCAGGCTCAGGGTTTTAGTGTTTAGAGTTTAGGGTATAGGGCATAGGATTTAGGGTCAGGGTGGATTTAGGATTATGTGGGTCAGTTTTAGTTTAGAGTTTAGATCTTAGGGTTCAAAATTTTAATTTTATTTTTTAATTAAGTAATCCAAGTAGGTTTAGGTTTATTTACCACTTTATTTATTTTAGTTTATTTTTTATTTTGATTTGTGATTATTTTTATTTTTATTTAGTTTTATTTATTTATTTTAGGTTTATTTATTTTAGTTTTGGTTTTTTTTGTTTTAGTTTTTTTAGGTTTAGAATTAGGTTTTGGTTTATTTTTTAGTTTAATTTTTTTTTTAAGGTTTAATTTTTTTTTAGGTTTAGGCTTAGGTCTTATTTTATTTTTTTATGTTTAGGTTTATTTTTAGTTTATTTTATTTTATTTACATTTTAAGTTTAGGTTTAGGTTTAGGTTTAGGTTTAGTATATTTTAGGTTTAGGGTTCGGTTCTATTTTTTATTTAATTTTTAGTTTTATTTTTAGGTTTATTTTTTACATTTAGGTTTTTATTTAATTTTTATTTTATTTTATTTTTGATTTAGTTTTTATTTTATTTAGATTTTTTTTATTTTTCAATTTTTTTTAGGTTTTTATTTATTATATTTCAGTTTAGTTTTAATTTTTTATTTTAGTTTCTTTTTAGGTTTAGGTTTAGGATTTGGTTTTGGTTTTAATTTAGGTATTTATTTTATTTTATTATTTTATTTTATTTTAATTTAGGTTCTTTTATTTATTTTATTTTTAGGTTTTATTTAGTTTAGGTTTAGTTTTTTAGCTTCTTAAGGTTTAGGGTTTAGGGTTAGTTAAGGGTTTAGAGTTTTGGGTTTAAGGTGTGTAGAGCTTAGAGTTTAGGGTTTAGGTTTTTAGGTTTAGGATTTTAAGTTTTAGAGTTTATGATTTTGGGTTTGGGGTTTTTAGGGTTTAAGGTTTAGGGTTTAAGTTATAGGTCTAGGGTTCAAGTTTTAGTTTAGGGTTTAAGGTTTTTGGTTTTTTTAATAGAGAACAAATTCAGATTCAACACTTTTTTTTTATTACATTAACCAGGTAACATACTAGGTTTACTAATAGAAAAGCAATGACATAAGTAAAAAATGAGCATGCATAGAGCAAATCAAAGACCCTAGATAACTAGAACCATCTTTACTATAAAGACACAGTTCCACAAGCAGCAGATCAGATTGGTCGTTCTTCAGTTTCTAATTCCCATCAGAATCACCCCGATCTCTCCACTAGTGGGACCCACCATCATATGCCCGATCTCTCCCTCTGCCACCACCACAGCTACAACCTCAATTGCTCCTCTCGCCTGTATAACCACCATTATTCTGGCCACCAACTCCATATCCACAAGCACCTCCAGTTTCCCCACCAACATTGTGATAATTGTCGCCTCCCCATTTGCCTCCATCGCCAAATCTAAACTGAGCCTATTTGATGGTGATGTTCCTACTGTCAATGTTCTGCCAATTCTTAGGGTTTAGGTTTATGTTTAGGTTTTTTAGGTTCTAGGGTTTATGTTTATTTTTTAAATTATTTAGTTACTTTAGGTTTATGTTTAGGGCTTGGTGTTTAGGGTTTAAAGTTTAGGGTTAGGGTTTAGGGTTTAGGGTTTAATGTTTAGGCTGTGGGGATTATGGTTTACGGTTTAGGGTTTTATCTTTATTTCTTTTAGGGTTTTGGGTTTAGGATTAAGGTTTAGGATTTAGGGTTTAGGGTTTTTAAGGTTTATGTTATACGATCTAGGGTTAAGGGTTGTAGGTTTAGGGTTTTTGGTTTAGGGTTAGTTTTAGAGTTTTAGGTTTAGGGTTTAGGGTTTAGGGTTTAGGATTTAAGGTTTAGGATTTTTTTATTTAAATTAAGTAAACTAATAGGTTTAGGTTTATTTAGCTTATTTTTAATTTATTTTAATTTATTTTATTTTAATTATTATTTATGTTTAATTTTCCTTTTTATTTAGTTTAGTTTATTTATTTTAGTTTTGGTTTTTTATTTTAGTTTATTTTTTAGGTTTAGATTTAGGTTTATTTTTTAGTTGAGTTTTACTTTTATTTTATCTTTTTGGTTTAGGTTTTATTTTTTATTTTAGGTTTAGGTTTACATTTTTATTTTATTTTTTTAGGTTTAGGTTTTAGGTTTTTATTTTAAGTATATTTTAGGTTTAATTTTTTAGTTTTGGTTTATGTTTATTTTTAGTTTATTTTATTTTATTTAGGGTTTAGGTTTAGGTTTAGGTTTAGTATATTTTAGGTTTAGGGTTTAGGTTTTCTTTATTTTATAGATTTTATTTTAGGTTCATTTTTTAGGTTTAGGTTTTTATTTAGTTTTTATTTTATTTTAATTTTATTTTAGGTTTAGTTTTTATTTTATTTTGGTTTTTTATTTTTTAGTTTAGTTTAGGTTTTTATTTATTTTATTTTAGTTTAGTTTTTATTTTTTATTTTAGTTTCCTTTTAGGTTTAAATTTTTATTTTATTTTATTTATGTTTTGGTTCCTTTATTTATTATATTTTAAAGTTTTATTTAGTTTAGGTTTAGCTTTTTACCTTATTAGGGTTTAGGGTTTAGGGTTAGTTGAGGATTTAGAGTTTTGGGTTTATGGTTTTGTGTGGGTTTTAGTTTAGGGTGTGGTTTAGGTAGGGTTTTTGGGTTAAGGGTTTTATGATTTAGGGTTTAGGGTTTAGAGTTTAGGTTTTGGGCTTGGGTTCAGGTTTTAGGTTAGGGTTTAGGGTTTTGGCTTTTTTTAAGAGTGAAAAAATTTAGATTCAACATTTCTTTTCTTGTTATTCACATCAAGTTTTCTAAAACACAAGTGATGACATAGATAAAAAATGAGCACGCATAGAGCAAATCAAAGACCCTAGATAACTAGAACCATCTTTACTATAAAGACACAATTTCATAAGCAGCATATCAGATCGGCCATTCTTCAATTTGTCTAGTTCCCATCAGAACCACCCTGGCCTCTCAAGTAGTGGGATTCACCATCATATCCCCAATCTCTCCCTCTGCCACCACTATGGTTGTAACCCTCGTTGCTCCTCCCACCTCTATAACAACCACTGCTTTGACCACCACCTCCATATCCACCAACACCTTCATTTCCCCAACCACCACTGCAATAACCGTAGCCTCCACTTTCACCTCCTTTGCCAGATCTAGATTGAGCCTATTTGATTATAATGTTCTTACCGTCATGGCTCTGGCCATTCTTAGGGTTTAAGTTTAGGTTTAGGTTTATTAGTTTATAGGATTTAGGTTTATTTTTTGATTTATTTAGTTACTTTAGGTTTAGGTTTAGGGTTTGGGGTTTGGTTTTGTGGTCCAGGTGGGGTTTAAGGTTTAGGGTTTAGCTTTAGGAGTAGTGTTTATCATTTAGGGTTTATAGTTTAGGGTTTATGCTTTATGATTTAGGGTTTAGGATTACTAGGGTTAGTTTAGGGTTGGGGTAGTTTTGGTGGTTAGTTTTGTGGTAGTTTAGGGTTTAGGATTTAAGGTTTATGATTTTTTTTTAAATTAAGTGAATTGATATGTTTAAGTTTATTTAATTTACTTTTTATTTATTTTTATTTATTTTATTAATTTTAGTTTTACTTATGTTTATTTTTTATTTTTATTTAATTTATTTATTTATTTTATTTATTTTAATTTAGGTTTTATTTCAATTTATTTTTTGTTTATTAGGTTTACCAGGTTTATTTTTGAGTTTATTTTATTTACTTTATTTTAGGTTTAGTTTTATTTTGTATTTTAGGTCAAGTTTACATTTTATTTAATTTTAGGTTTTTAGGAATTATTTTAGGTTTATTTTAGGTTTTATTTTTTGTTTAGGTTTAGGTTTATTTAGTTTATTTTATTTTATTTAGGGTTTAAGTTTAATATAGTATATTTTAGGTTTAGGGTTTAGGTTTTATTTTATTTATTCTCGGTTTATTTTAGGTTTATTTTTAGGTTTAGGTTTTATTTAGTTTTTATTTATTATATTTAGTTTATTTTATTTTATTTTAGGTTTAGGTTTTATTTAGCTTTAAATTTTTTTTTAGTTTAAGTTATTTATTTTATTTTAGTGCTTTTATTTTATTTTGTTTCTTTTAGGTTTAGCTCAAGTTTTAGTTTAGGTTTAGGTATAGGTTTACAGGTTTTTATATCATTTTTTTATTTTATTTTGGGTTAGGTTCTTTTATTTATTTTATTTTTAGGTTTTATTTAGTTTAGCTTTACCTTTTTAGCTTTTTAAAGTTTAAGGTTCAAAGTTAATGGTTTATGGTTTAGGGTTTAGAGTTAGTTTAGGGTTAAAGGTTTGGGGTGTAGGGTTTAGGATTTATGGTTTATGCATTAGGTTTTTGGGTTTAGGGTTTTATAGTTTAGGGTTTAAGGTTTGGGGATTTTAGGATTTAGTGTTTAGGGTTTAGGGTCTAGGTTTTAGGTCTAGGGTTTAAGTTTTATTTTAAGGTTTAGGGTTTTTGGTTTTTTTTAATAGAGAACAAATTCATATTCAACACTTTTTTTTGATTGATCAACCAAGTAACACATTAAGTTTTCTAAGACAGAAGCAATGACATAGATCTAAAATGAATATACATAGAGTAAACCAAAGACCCTAGATAACTTGAATCATCTTTACTGTAAAGACACATTTCCATAAGCAGCAGATCAGGTTGGTCTTTCTTCAGTTTCTCTAGTTCCAATCAGGACCACTCGGACCTCTTGCGTAGCGGGATCCACCATCATATCCCCGATCCCTCCCTCTGCCACCACCGGTTTGCAATCTCCTCCGGCCTCTATACCCTTTGCTCGACCACCACCTCCATATCCACGGCACCTCGGTTCCCCACCACCACTATGATGGGCCACTCGCCTTCAACTCCATCACCAAATCTGAGAGCTTTGTGGTGATGTTCCTACCATCGAGGTTATGCCCATTCTTCAGGTTTAGGTTTGGTTTGGGTTTATTATATTTTAGGGTTTAAGTTTATTTTTTAATTTATTTAGTTACTTTAGGTTTAGGTTTAGGGTATGGGGTTTAGTGTTTATTCTTTAGGGCTATAGTTTAGGGTTTAAGGTTTTTACATTTATGATTTTAGGGTTTAGAGTTAGTTTAGGGTTTAAGATTTAGGGTTTAGGATTTAAGGTTTAGGGTATTTTTAAAAATTAAGTAAATTGATAGATTTAGGTTTATTTAGTTTAATTAGTTGATTTTATATTTATTTCAATTTTTTTATTTTACACTTTAATTTACGTTTATTTTTTATTTTTATTTAGTTTAGTTTATTTATTTTTGGGTTATTTATTTTAGTTTAGGTTTTTTATTTTAGTTTTTTTGTTTAGGTTTAGGTTTAGGTTTATGTTTATTTTTAGTTGAGTTTTATTTTTATTCAATTTTTTAGGTTTAGGTTCTATTTTTTTATTTTTAGGTTTAGGTTTACATTTTTATTTTATTTTTTTATGTTTTGGTTTTAGGTTTTTATTTTAGGTATATTTTTAGGTTTTATTTTATAGTTTAGGTTTATTTTTTCTTTATTTTATTTTATTTAGTTTAGGTTTATGTTTAAGTTTACTTTGTTTTAGATTTAGGTTTTATTTATATTAGTTTATTTTGTTTATTTTATTTTTAGTTTAGGTTTTGGGTTTTTTTCAGTTTGGAGTTTAGGTTTTATTTTTTATTTATTTTTAGGTTTCTTTTAGGATTATTTTTAGGTTTAGGCTTTTATTTAGTTTATATTTTATTTTGTTTTTATTTTATTTTATTTCTATTTTCTGTATATTTTTTATTAAAGCTTTTTATTCTTAGGTTTATTTATTTTTTAGTGTATTTTAGGTTTTTCTTTAATTTATTTTAGTTTGTTTGTATTTTTTTATTTTTTTTAGGCTTAGGTTTAAGTTTTTAGGTTTTTAGTGTTTAGGGTTTAGGGTTTAGAGTTTAGGGTTTAGGGTTTTTAGGTTTAGGGTTTTAGGTTTAGGGTTTATTATTAACTTAGGGTTTAGGGTTAGTTTAGGGTCTAGGGTTTAGGCTTTATGGTTTAGGGTTTAGGGTTTAGGGTTTAGGGTTAGGGTTTTTAGGGTTTAGGGTTTAGGGTTTAGGGTTAGTTTAGGATTTAGGGTTTAGAGTTTTAGGGTTTAGGGTTTAGGGTTGGGGTTTAGGGTTAAGGATAGGGTTTATGTTTTAGGGTTTTTTTATTAAATTAAGTAAACCAATAGATTTAGGTTTACTTAGTTTATTTTTATTTATATTAGTTTAGTTTTTTTTATTTAAGTTTATTTTTTTATTTAGTTTAGATTATTTATTTTAGTTTTGCTTTTTTATTTTAATTTAATTTTTAGGTTTTTGTCTATTTTTTAGTTTAGTTTTGCTTTTCTTTTATTTTTTTGGCTTAGGTTTTATTTTTTATTTTTTAGGTTTAGAATTAGGTTTTTATTTTATTTTATTAGGTTTAAGTTTTAGCTTTTTAGGTTAGATTCATTTTTAGGTTTTATTTTTTTAGTTTACGTTTAGGTTTATTTTTAGTTTATTTTATATTATTTAGTTTAGGGTTTAGGATTAGTTTATTTTAGGTTTAGGTTTAGGTTTCATTTATTTTAGTTTAGTTTATTTTAGTTTAGGTTTACATTTATTTTATTTTATTTATTTTTGGTTTATGTTTTTCTTGTTTAAGGTTTAGGTTTTTTTTAGGTTTAAGTTTTAATTTAGTTTTTATTTTACTTTATTTTTATTTTGCATTTAGTTTATATTTTAGTTTTATGTTTTGGTTTAGGATTAGGTTTTATTTAGATTTTATTCTACTTTATTATTTTATTTTATTTAGGTTTAGGTTTTCTTATTTATTTTATTTTTTAGATTTTATTTTGTTTAGGTTTAGGTTTTTAGGTTTTTAGGGTTTAGGGTTTAGGATTTAGGGTTTATGGTTTGGGGTTTAGGGTTTAGGGTTTAGGGTTTAGGATTTAAGGTTTAGGTTTTAAGGTTTAGGGTTTTAGGGTTTAGGGTTTAGGGTTAAGGCTTTAAAGGTTTAGGGTTTAGGGTTTAGGATTCTAGGGTTAGGGTTTAAGGTTTATGGTTTAGGGTTTAGGGTTAGGGTTTTGTTTGAATTTTTTGAATTTTTTTAACTTTTTATTTTTTAAATTAAGTAAGCTAGTAGGTTTTGGTTTATTTTGGTTTACCTTTTATTTTTTTCTATTTTTTTATTTTTAATTTTTATTTAGGTTTATTTTTATTTTTATATAGTTTTGTTTATTTATTTTAGGTTTTTTTATTTTAGTTTAATTTTTTGGTTTAGGTTTAGGTTTTGGTCTATTTCTTAGTTGAACTTTTTATTTATTTTTAGGTTTAGATTTTATTGTTTATTTTTAGGTTTAGGTTTATGTTTTTATTTTATTTCTTTTAATTTATGTTTATTTTTAGGTCTTATTTATAGTTTAAGTTTAGGTTTATTTTTAGTTTATTTTATTTAATTTATGATTTAGGTTTAAGTTTTGGTTTTCTTTTTTTTAATTTTTATGTTTTATTTTTAGATTTATTTTTTAGGTTTAAGTTTTTATTTAGTTTTTATTTTATTTTATTTCTCGTTTATTTTATTTTTATTTTAAGTTTAGTTTTTATTTTATTTAGTTTTTTTATTTTTCAATTTAATTTAGGTTTTTATTTATTTTATTTTAGTTTAGTTTTTATTTTTTATTTTATTTTCTTCTTAGGTTTAGGTTTAAGTTTAGGTTTAGTCTTAGGTTTAGGTTTAGGTTTTAGTTTATGTTTTTATTTTATTTTGGTTTAGATTCTTTTATTTATTTTATTTTTAGGTTTTATTTAGTTTAGGTTTAACTTTTTAGCTTTTTAGGGTTTAGGGTTTAGGGTTTAGGGTTTAAGGTTTAGGGTGTAGGGTTTATGGTTTAGGGTTTAGGTTTTAGGCCTAGGGTTTAGGCTTTAGTTTAGGGTTTAGGGTTTTTAGTTTTTATTAATAGAGAATAAATTTAGATTCAACATTTCTTTTTTTTTATTTCATTAACTAAGTAACACACCAAGTTTTCTAAGAGACAATCAACGACATAGATAAGAAATGAGCACGCATAGAGCAAATCAAAGATCCTAGATAACTAAAGTCATCTTTACTATAAAGACATAGTTCCATAAGTAGCAAATTGGAATGAACGTTCTTCAATTTCTCCAGTTCTGATCAGAACCACCCTGGCCTCTCGATTAGCGGGACCCACCATCATATCCCTGATTTCTCCCTCTGCCAACACCATGGCTGCAACCTTCGTCGCTTCTCCCACCCCCTTAACCACCACTACTCTGACCACCACCTCCATATCCATTAGCACCTCAAGTTCCCCAACCACCACTACGATAATTTTTTGGCTCCACTTTCGCCTCCATCGCCAGATCTAGAATAAACTTATTTGATGGTGATGTTCCTACCGTGAAGGTTATGCCCATTCTTACGGTCTAGGTTTAGGTTTAGGTTTACTATGTTTTAGGGTTTATTTTTATTTTTTAATTTATTTAGTTACTTTAGGTTTAGGTTTAGGGTTTGGAGTTTAGGGTTTAGGGTTTAGGGTTAGAGTTTCGAGTTTAGGGTTTATGGTTAGAGTTTAGGGTTTTGGGTGTAGGGATTATGGTTTAGGGTTTAGGATTTTACAGTTTATGCTTTTATGGTTTAGGTTTTAGGATTAGTGTTTACGGTTTAGCATTTAGGGTTTAGGGTAGAGGGTATTTTAGGGTTTAGGGTTATAGTTTAGGTTTTTTTTTGTTTCGGGTTAGTTTTAGGGTTTTGGGTTTAAGGTTTAAGGTTTAAGGTTTAGGGTTTAGGACTTAAGGTTTAGGATTTTTTTATTTAAATTAAGTAAACCAATAGGTTTAGGTTTATTTATTTTATTTTTTATTTATTTTAGTTTATTTTATTTTTTTCTTTTTATTTATGTTTATTTTTTCTTTTTATTTAGTTTAGTTTATTTATTTTAGGTTCATTTATTTTAGT
Organism: Cymbidium sinense; assembly: GCA_021442155.1. NCBI lineage: Eukaryota > Viridiplantae > Streptophyta > Magnoliopsida > Asparagales > Orchidaceae > Cymbidium > Cymbidium sinense. The sequence continues at coordinate 24,343,322 of CM038222.1, forward strand.
TTAGGTTTTTATTTTAGTTTATTTTTTAGGTTTAGATTTAAGTTTATTTTTAGTTGAGTTTTATTTTTATTTTATTTTTTAGGTTTGGGTTTTACTTTTTATTTTTAGGTTTAGGCTTTATTTTTTATTTCTAGCTTTAGTTTACATTTTTATTCTAATTTTTTAGGTTTAGGTTCTAGGTTTTTATTTTTTGTTTAATTTAGGTTTTATTTTCTAGTTTAGGTTTAGGTTTATTTTTAGTTTATTTTATTTAATTTAGGGATTAGGTTTAGGTTTAGGTTTAAAATATTTTAGGTTTAGAGTTTTGGTTTTTTTTTATTTATTTTTAGGTTTTATTTTTAGGTTTAGGTTTTTATTTAGTTTTTATTTTATTTTATTTTATTTTTATTTTAGGTTTAGTTTTTATTTTATTTTGGTTTTTTATTTTTTAGTTTAGTTTAGGTTTTTATTTATTTTATTTTATTTTAGTTTTTTTTTATTTAATTTCTTTTTAGGTTTAGTTTTAGGTTTAGGAGGTTTTAGTTTAGGTTTTTATTTTATTTCATTATTTTATTTTACTTTGGTTTATGTTCTTTTATTTATTATATTTTTTGGTTTAATTTAGTTTAGGTTTAGCTTATCCGGTTTAGGGTTAATTAAGGGTTTAGAGTTTAGGGTTTAAGGTTTGGGGTGTAGGGTTTAAAGTTTAAGGTGTAGGGTTTAGGTTTTAGGGTTTAGGGTTAGACGATTTATGCTTTATGCTTTGGGTTTATAGGGTTTAGGGTTTAGGGTTTTGGGTTTAGTGTTTAGGTTTTATGCCTAGGGTTCAGGCTTTAGTTTAGGATTTAAGTTTTTGACATTTTTTTTAAGAGAGAACAAATTCGGGTTCGATATTTCTTTTTCCTTATTTCATCAACTAAGTAACACACCAAGTTTCCTAAGACATAAGCAATGACATAGATAAAAAATGAGCAAATCAAAGAAATTGGTTAACTACAACCGTCTTTACTATAAAGACACAATTCCATAAGCAGCATATCGGATCAGTCATTCTTTAGTTTGTTTAGTTACCATCATAGCCACCCTGGCCTCTTTAGTAATGGGATCCACCATCGTATACCCGATCTCTCCCTTTATCATCACTATGATTGTAACCTCCATCGCTCCTCCTGCCGCCATAACCACCACTACTTCGACCACCACCTCCATATCCACCAACCGCTCCAGTTCCCTGACCACCAAAGTGATAATCGCCACCTTCAGCTTCGCCTCCTTCGCCAGATCTAGATTGAGTCTGTTTGATCAAGGTTTTGCCCATTCTTCAGGTTTAGGTTTAGGTTTAGGTTTATTAGGTTTTAGGATTTAGGTTTATTTTTTAATTTATTTAGTTACTTTAAGTTTAGGTTAAGGGTTTTGGATTTATGTTAAGGGTTTAGGGTTAGGGATTAGAGTTTAGGGTTTAGGGTTTAGGGTGCAGCATTTATGGTTTAGGGTTTATGGTTTTAGGGTTTTTGCTTTTAAGATTTAGAGCTTCTGATTAGGGTTTAGGTTTTAGGGTTTAGTGTTTTTTTAGGGTTTAGGGTTTAGGGTTGTAGGTTTAGGGTTGTAGGTTTAGGGTTTAAGGTTTAAGGTAAGGTTTAGGGTTTAGGATTTAGGTTTAGGGTTTTTTTTTAAATTAAGTAAACCGATAGGTTTAGGTTTATTTTGTTTATTTTTTATTTTTATTTATGTTTATATTTTATTTTTATCTATTTTAGTTTATTCATTTTAGTTTAGGTTTTTTATTTTAGTTTTAGATTTATCTTCAGGTTTATTTTTTATTTGAGTTTTATTTTTCTTTAATTTTTTAAGTTTAGGTTTTATTTTTTATTTTGAGGTTCAAGTTTATGTTTTTAATTTTTTTAAGTTAAGGTTTTTGGTTTTTATTTTAGGTTTATTTTTAGGTTTTTTTTTAGGTTTAGGTTTTCTTTTAATTTAATTTATTTTATTTAGTGTTTAGGTTTACATATAGGTTTAGTATATTTAAGTTTAGGGTTTAGGTTTTATATTTTATTTATTTTTATTTTCAGTTAATTTTATTTTTATTTTAGGTTTAGTTTTTATTTTATTTAGATTTTTTATTTTTTATAGTTTTATTTAGGTTTATATTTATTTTATTTTAATTTTTTATTTTAGTTTCTTTTTTAGGTTTAGGTTTAAGTTTAGTTTTAATTTAGGTTATCATTTTATATTATTATTTTATTTAATTTGGGTTTAGGTTCTTTTATTTATTTTATTTTTATGTTTTATTTAGTTTAGGTTTAGCTTTTTAGCTTCTTAGAGTTTAGGGTTTAAGGTTTATGGTTTAGGTTTCAGGGTTACTTTAGGGTTTAGGGTTTGGGGTGTAAGGTGTAGGGTTTAGGGGGTAGAGTATATGGTTTAGGGTTTAGGTTTTTGGGTTTAGGGTTTTATAGTTTAGGGTTTAAGGTTTGGGGTTTTTAGTGTTTATGGTTTAGGTTTTAGGTCTAGGGTTTAAATTTTAGTTTGGGATTTAGGGTTTTTGGTTTTTGATTTTAATAGAGAATAAATTCAGATTCAACATTTTTTTTCGATTTCATCAACCAAGTATCACACCAAGTTTATTTTATTTTATTTAGTTTATGTTTATGTTTAGGTTTACCTTATTTTAGGTTTAGGATTTATTTATTTAAGTTTATTTTATTTTAGTTTTAGGTTTAGGGTTTCTTTTTTGTTTAGGGTTTAGGTTTTATTTCTTATTTATTTTTAGGCTTCTTTTAGGTTTAAGTTTTTATTTAGTTTTTATTTTATTTTATTTTAAGATTATTTTATTTTTATTTTATGATTATTTTTATTTTATTAAAGCCTTTTATTCTTATGTTTTTTTTAGTGTAGTTTATGTTTTTAATTTTTTTTATTTTAGTTTATGTTTTTAATTTATTTTATTTTAGTTTATTTTTTATTTTATTTTATTTTATTTTATTTTTAGGTTTAGGTTTTGATTTTAGGATAGGGTTTAAGGTTTAGGGTTTTTAGGGTAGGGTTTATGGTTTAGGGTTTAGGGTCTGGGGCAGGGTTTAACCTCAGTGGTGTCATAGTGGTCCAGTTTTGGGTCAGCTTTAGGCTTTAGCTCAGTCAGGTTTAGGGTTTGGGTTTTAGTGTAGGTTTAGGTTTAGTTAGGGTAGGTTTAGAGTTTTAGGGTTTATGGTTTAGGGTTTAGATGTTAGGGTTAGGTTTAGTGTTTAAGGTGAAGGGTTTAGAGTTTTGAGTTTAGTGTCTTTTTATTTAAAGTAAGTAAACTGATAGATTTAGGTTTATTTAGTTTAGTTTTTACTTATTTTGGTTTATTTTATTTTTTATTTTTATTTAGTTTACATTATTTACTTTAGTTTAGCTTTTTTATTTTAGTTTAATATTTAGATTTAGGTTTAGGTATGTTTATTTTTTAGATTAGTTTTATTTTTATTTTATTTTTTCATCTTAGGTTTTATTTGTTATTTTTAGGTTTATGTTTAGATTTTTATTTTATTTTTTTAGGTTTAGGTTTTAGCTTTTTATTTTAGGCTAATTTTGAGGATTTATTTTTTTAGTTTACGTTTAGGTCTTTTTTTAGTTTATGTTATTTTAGTTGGTTTAGGGTTTAGGTTTAGGTTTAGGTTTCATTTATTTTAGTTTAGTTTATTTTAGTTTAGGTTTAGGTTTATTTTATTTTATTTATTTTAGGTCTAGGTTTTTTTTAGTTTAGGGTTTAGGTTTTAATTTAGTTTTTATTTTATTTTATTTTATGTTTATTGTAGTTGTATTTTGCTTTTTGTTTATATTTTATTAAGGTTTTTTATTTATAGGTTTATTTTATTTTTTAGTTTAGTTTAGGTTTTTATTTATTTTATTTTTGTATAGTTTTTATTTTTTAAATTATTTTATTTTTACGTTAAGGTTTAGGATTATGTTTTCATTTAGGTTTAGGTTTTAGTTTAGGTTTTTATTCTATTTTATTATTTGATTTTATTTAGGTTTAGGTTTTCTTATTTATTTTATTGTTTAGGTTTTATTTAGTTTAGGTTTAGGATTTTAGGTTTTTAGGGTTTATGGTTTAGGGTGTAGGGTTTGGGGTTTAGGGTTTAAGGTTATAGGTTTTAGGGTTTACAGTTTAGGGTTTAGTGTTTGGGGTTTAGGGTTTAGGATTTTGGATTGTAGGGTTAGGGTTTAAGGTTTAGGGTTTAGGTGTTAAGGTTATGATTTTTATTTTTTAAAATTATGTATGCTAGTAGGTTTAAGTTTATTTAGTTTACTTTTTATTTATTTTAGTTTGTTTGATTTTTTTATTTTTATTTAGGTTTATTTTTATTTTTATTTAGTTTAGTTTATATATTTTAGGTTTATTTATTAGGTTTAGGATTATTTCTTAGTTTAGTTTTTATTTATTTGTTATTTATTTTATTTTTAGGTTTAGGTTTTATTCTTTATTCTTAGGTTTAGGTTTAGGTTTTTTTTTATTTTTTTAGGTTTATGTTTATTTTTAGGTTTTATTTTTTAGTTTAGGTTTAGTTTTATTTTTAGGATATTTTATTTTATTTAGTTTAGGTTTATGTTTAAGTTTAATTTATTTTATGTCAAGGTTTTATTTATTTTGGTTTATTTTGTTTATTTTTTTGTTTTAGGTTTAGGTTTTTTTTTTAGTTTAGGGTTTTGGTTTTATTTTTTATTTATTTTTAGGTTTTTTAGGTTTAATTTTTAGGTTTAGGTTTTATTTAGTTTTTATTTTATTTTGTTTTAGTTTTATTTTATTTTTATTTTAGGTTTATTTTTATTTTATTAAAGTTTTTTATTCTTAAGTTTATTTTATTTTATTTAGTTTAGTTTAGGTTTTTCTTTATTTTATTTTAGTTTATTTTTAGTTTATATTTTATTTTATTTTTAGGTTTAGGTTTAGGTTTTTAAGTTCTTAGGGTTTAAGGTTTAGAGTTTAGGGTTTATAGTTTAGTGTTTTTAGGGTTCAGGGTTTTGTCTTAACTTAGAGTTTAGTCATAGTTTATGGTCTAGGGTTTAGGCTTTAGGCTTTAGGGATTAGGTTTTAGGGTTTTTTTTTTGGGGAAACCCCATGTAGGGTATTTTTTGCCACAATAAGAGGGTTACAAGGTCCTTAAAGGGGATAAACACCAGAACTACTGCTCAAAGAGCTACAATCAGCCTAAAGAGTAAATGCCTTATCTAAGTACATCCAAAAGCAAAAGAAGACATTAAAGCAATCAAAAGATACAAGTTGATTAACATAATAAAAAGGAAGATTAGGGTCAATACGGAGGGCGTGAGAATGCATGACATTATGGAGCAAACACAGAAGAGGACAAGAGAATCACACAAAATTGTAATAAGAAAGAGATTAGAGGTTAAGGTATCTGAGACAAAAGGATAAATGAGAACAACATAAGGCGGGAATGATAATAGAATTGTGATAGAGAAGGCTCGAGCTCACACCAAGTTGGGGCGGATGCAAATATGAGCATCAAACTTGGTAGAAGGGTTACATCACAAGAGCTACTACCAAACCAAAGGGAGTGAGATCATCATAGCCATCATAGCCAACAAACGTGAGGAGATAACTAGTTGTTGAAAGTCTTGAGCTTTATTACGCAAACCTAAACAAAACCATATCTAATATAGAGAGGAAATTGCAAAGAGCTGAAGGATAAGGTGTCCCATTCAAGAAAAGTATCATCAATATAGTCACCCTCATATGAGAATACATAAACATATGAGATTGAAACATCTTTGCCAGAACCTTATGAAAAGTCATATCCAAGAAGAGAAAAAAAGCCAGCATATAATCCCTCCACAAGAATACAGCAGAGGAGGCAACATGCTGAAATCTTGCTAATCAAGTCAATTAGCCTATAATTAACACCATCCCTAACATATGATATATATATGAATCTTTCAGGCTAGGAAACAACCCCCTTATTAATATCCATATCAGCAATTGGGAAAAAAAATTGTAAAGGGAGGCAGCATAGCCCAACAAAGGAATTAGACTGCAACCTACCAAAAATAGCACCAAGTAAAGATAGTTAGAGCTACAACTCTAGTAGCAGCATTCAGGACCAAAAATTAGATAAGCCAGGTCAACAAAAACCAAGAGAGCAAGACAGCAAAAGCCAGCAACTTTCAGAATAGATAGTGCATACGACTGCACAAACCTAACCGAGCCAAGATGGGAATAGAGACAACAACAGATAATGTAGATCACAACAATCAGGAGATGAACAACAGCCCAGACATAAACAAGCGGCATTGAAAGCCAACTAGCAAAAAAATAGTTAATGCAACATTTGGAACCACTAGAAGAAAAATCAAAATGTGGATTCAAATGAGTATCAACATTAGAATCTAAAAAAAGCAAGACAACAGATAACCAAGGACAAAATTGGCCAAGATAGTAATTGTTAGGACAACAACATCCAAGATAGGAAGGGACAGCAAGTTGTCCATAAAACCTCTCAATCAAAGTAGACATTTCAATATTTAATAACCAAATAGATAGAGCATAAAAATAGGTATCTCGAAGGCAGCAACCCAGATAGCAATCATCAAAAACCATCAGAACAACAATGTTAGAAACAGCTTGCTGAACATAGGACCCTAAAGTCCTACAACCAACAAAGATGGAGCCAACATAGGAGTCCTGAAAAACCAAGATAGCAAATATCCAAGACAACAAAAACCAATTAGCTTGCCATAAAGCCACCCATCCAGGATAAATAGTGCAAGAGATATAAGTTTAATTGAAAGAAGATGGGGAAAATAGTAGCAGATAAAGTAGACCAATGAATTCAGATGATATGCATATAATAAACCAATAAGGGGGTTCAAAGCAAATTCCACCAAGCAATCAACAACTTCAATAGAGACTTGTTGAACAAAATAAACCAAAACCCTAGAGACAACATGTAGAGTATTAATTTAGTTCAACCAACAACCAAGGTAGTTAAAACGAACAAGCTAGCCAAGAGTCCACCCAAAAGCATATGTAGAGATCCAAATAATCAGACGAAAAATCACAGGGATCTACAGAATGTTAACAGAACCAAGTGGGATAAAATAGAAACAGGAGAAGAAAGCAGTAGCCCAATTGTTAATAGCAAAAATAGTCAAAAAAGCAAAAAATAGGGAACATATAATAACCACAAAAACCACCAGCTGGACAAAGGATCCTAAAATCCAAAAGCCAATAATGGTATCAAAAGGTTTCAAAGGATAATAAACAGAAAAAACCTTCCAGAAAAAACCTTCTAAAAGCTGATCAGGCTAGCAGTTAAACCCACAACTACAGTAAAGGCTAGCAGAGAAACCATTAAGGAAATCCAAACCTGCAAGGAAAATCAATCCCATAATAAAAGAGAAGAATTCTAACTATGGCAAACAAAACCAAGATGAAAAGAGCAACAACACATGCGATCAAAAATAGCCCAGCTAATAATAACACAAATAGTTGGAAAATCGAGAATCAAAAAACATCCATAAGTCACAAAGACAACAATCTGGAAATAGGTCTCAAAAAACCAATGACTAGCAATGAAAGGAATAACAAGACCTTTCCAGATTAGAAAATACAGTCTAGTAGCAAGGCCCAAAATGAGAGGGAAAACAAAGTAAAAACCAAAAAGAGAGGTAAACATGAAAATCCATTCCTGCAAGGAGCAAGAGAAAACAACAAGCAAAAAACAAATTCTCTCCAGACAAGAGTAGTAAAAGAGATTGACCAAAGCCCCAATCTCAGAAACATCCTGCATAAAAAGGATCTGCTGAACAAAATAGCCATAATCAATCTGAAGAAACTCCATCCAATTCAAAAAATAAATTGTGCAGAAAGAAACAACCCAGAGATTCCACCCAGGCAAAATAAAAGAGGCATAAGAAGATAACCAAGAAGTAATATCAAAGTTCTGCACAATAATAAGTCTTCCAGAAGGGGTAAGGAGGTCAACAACAGCCTGTAAGGAAGCCTACAAGAAACAACCTGGGCAGGTGGAAGAAAAGAATAAAGCCTCCCACATCAAGATCCCACCAAAGGGACCCTGCTGAATCAGAAAATGGTTTCCAAAGAGAACAGGCTGAATGGGGTACATATTCTAGTATAGACAACAGCCAAGAAGATAAATATCAGCGAAAAGGCCAAAAAGCCTTTTCATGCAAAAAAATAAAATAAAAGATAACTCCCAAAAATAAAAGGAAAATGTCAGCTCAAAGCTAGAGTAAAAGTGAATATCTGCAATAGCCTAAGATCTAATAGGGGAGACAAGCAGCATGTCAAAAGCCATCCACCAGTCATTATTAGCTAAAATCCAACAACCTATCAGTAAATCATCAAAATAAATATTGTAACTAGCATAATGAACACTAATACAATGCATAGAAACAACATAGGTAACTAAGATGCTCCAAGCAGTAATATCTTTGAGAAACAGTAGGTTGCAAAAATTAATGGCAGTAGCTAAACCCATAAAAATAAATATCTCCATCCAACACTGATTAAAACCCCTAGGATTAGGAATGAAGATGCCATCGAGATTAAAATCCCAAATAGAAGTGGTGTTATAAAACCAATAGCAGCTGACACATAGGTCAACAAAATTCCAATGCAGGGTATTAGTATGTGCATAGCTCAACAACAACCCTTTATCAGTGTAAATGCCAAAAGCAGAGAGCCTCCAAATAGAGGATAAGCTATTAAAGCATCAAATCATGGCACGAGATCAAGGCGAAGTAATATCCATGTGAAGCATCCACAAAAGACACAAAAGGAGCAGTCATAAAATAAAGAGGCATACAGTTAAAAGATGACTGGACAGTATACATCAAAAGGTTAGATTAAGTTCTGAGATAAGGAAACCTAGAATTGCCTAATTTAACCAGCCCACACTAGTGTTTGGGTAAGGTGAGTTGATTAAAGAAGATGATACCATCTGATCTAGCACCCAGATTGGCAAGGTAGTCAGCACAAGCATTTCCTTCATGCCAAACATGAGTGATGTTAAAATTATTGGGAAAGAAGAGCTCTAGTTTGCTTGAGGAGTTACAAATTCGTCTTTGCTCATTTTGGTGGAAGTCAAAAGATCAATCAACAGAAGAGCATCGACCTCAATCCAAATATTGAGCTAGCCATTTTGGATGCAAATCTCAAGAGCTTTGTAGATTGCCATAAGCTCAGTAAATGGGATAGTGCAGGAAATAAGGGGATAAGCAAAAGCACATAGTACTATACCCTTAGAGTTCCTGAAAATGCCACCACAACTAGAGCATTATGAGAGACAGAGCAATCAATATTAATTTTAATAATATGGTTAAGATTTTTTTTCCAGTAAACAATCTTGTCATTTCGACAGTAAGGTTGATCCAGCAGGTTAAAGCCCAGTTTATTGGCCACAATTTTACATCCTTTGAATTGTCTGTAATGAATGAGATTGGTTTTAAACAAGTCACGAATTTTGTTTTTAGCTCTAGCAATAATCCTCACATGGTTCATAGGGACCCTGCGATATTTTGCATCATTTTGGTCCATCCATATGAACCAGATAAGAGTGATAGCAGTGATGACTTTAATGTGACCTTTAATAGTATTATCAAAATAGACTTCAAGAAGTTGATATAAAGTAAGAGAGCCATTGAAATTGATGTGTTAAAAGATCATCATACCAAATCCAAAGTTTAAAAGCAATGGCCCCATTAACAAAAACATGATTAACATTCTCAATATGGTAACAACATTGACATTTAGAGGGTAAATAAAACCCTTGACCCCACAACAAGGAATCAACAGGGATAAAATTTTTCTGAATACACCAAGTAAGAACATAATAAGAAGTAAGGATATTATTATTCCAAAGTTTGGAGAACACATAGGAGGAATCATGAGTATCTTTAATGTGGAGCCACACATTTTTGAGGTTGAAATCACTATTATTTGAGAGCTTAAAGAGAATATGGTCTTGATTGTTTGGAGTGATAGGAATAGTAAAAACCATATTCAAGAAAGTAAAAGGGATAAAATCAGCAAGCTTACTATTGTTCCTCTTGTGTTATGCCAGCAAGAGTTTACTCTAATAGTGGCAATGGAATGGGTGAAGAGTAAGTCATCAATGGATCCACATCCACTCCAGTTATCTTGCCAAAAGAAAGAAGTGCCAGAGTTAATGCCCCAAAAAATTAAAGATTATGCATCCCATTTGACAGAACAAAGTCTTTTCCACATAGGAGAATCACCCGGTTTAAAGGGACAAATGAGGGGGTGCTTACCCTGGCAATATTTATCAATCATAAAATAAGCCCAAAGACTATGATTATTCCTAAAATTCCACCAGAGTTTATAGGAAAAGGCATTGATAGATTCTTTTATGGATTTAAAACCAAGACCACCTTTGTCAAAAGTGCCACAACTTTTAAACCAAGAGGTCCAGTGCATTCTTTTAGGGGAGGTATTGGAGCCCCAGAAAATTCTATTTAGGAGATGGTCAATTCTGTTGATGATAGAAATGGTCGGCACAATGGTTTGGATGAGATATAAAGGTATGGAATTAAGTGTGCTCTTAATCAAGGTTAGCCTACCACCGAAAGAGAGTAAATGAAATTCTCAAACTGAAATTTTATTAGAAATTTTTTGAATAAGGTCATCAAAAAGATGAGATCTTTTCTGGCTTTTAAAAAGTGGAGCCCCGAGATAATTAATGAGAAGTTGATTTTGCTTAAAATTAGTAATTCTGGAGATTTGATTTAGTCTATTGGTACGAATCATAGCTGAGGGGATAAAATAACATTTTTTTCATTGAGAAAGAGACCACTAACTTTGTCAAAATCATTTAAGAGATTCTTAATAGTTTTAACATATTGAAGAGAGGCATTGCAGAAGATTATAAAATCATTAGCAAAGCTAAGATGAGAAACAGGGAAACCACCATGAGTTTTAAAAAACATGTTTAGATTTTTAATGAAAAGATCATTGAGGCTCCTCGAAAGATATTCTACAGCAATGATAAAAAGAGAAGGAGAAAGTGGGTCACCTTGTAGAAAACCATGACTTGAAGTAAAGAAACCAAGGGACTCATCATTCATGATAATAGAAAACCAGACATTAGTGATACAACTTTTTATAAGCCGGATAAAATTATTAGAGAAACCCAACAAATGTAAGATTTGAAAGAGGAAATTGCACGAGAGGTTGTCAAAGGATTTAGAGATGTCCAGTTTGATGAGGATATTACCTCCTCTGGAAGGAACATCAATGTCATGAACTAGCTCTTGAACGAGAAGAATATTATCAGATATGGCTCTATTTTTAACAAAGCCAGTTTGGTTAGGGGAGATGATTTTAGGGAGCAGAGGGCTAATCCTATTATTAATTAATTTAATAATGAGTTTTTGGAAAAAGGTGCAAAGACTAATAAGTCTAAAATCACCCCAAGATTCAGGATTGTTGGTTTTGGGAATAAGAACAATAAAAGTACATGAAAAATATCTGGGAATAGAGCTGCAATCAAAAAAATTAATAACAGCATCAACAAGATCAGATTTAATAAAAGGCCAACAATGTTGAAAGAAATGAGTCGTATAGCCATTAGGGCTAGCAACAAAATCAATGTTCATGCTATTGAGAGTACTACTAATCTCTGCATCCAAGGGATGCATAGTGAGCACATCATTATCCTTATTGTTTATCATAAAAGGGATTAGATGGGTGTTGGAGGGGGTTTCTAATGAAGGATTAGAATTTAATAAATTTTGAAAGTGATGTATGAAAGATTCCTTAATTTCATTACTATTAGTTATCCAGCCACCATTAGAGTTCTTAATTATCTTAATCGAGTTTAATTCTTTTTGTTTATTACAAATAGCAAGGAAATACCTTGTGTTTCTATTGTCATCAGCAATATGTTTGCTAGCAGCTTTTCGACGCTAATAGGTTTCCTCCATATTTTGGTAATTAATCAAGTTATCTTTGGCAATGCTTAGCTCATCTAGCTTACTGGGATCAGTTATGATAGCCTCTTCAAGAGAGCAAACAACTTGTTCCATAGTTTAAGATTGGTAAAAAGATTTTTAAATATATGCTTGTTCCACCAATTAAGGTTTTGTTTAAGTCTTTTGAGCTTAAGCCAAAACCGAATCATGCCTTTAATGGAATTATTCAAGTGAACAGGAGCCATCCAATTAGTGAAAATAACATTAGTGAAATCGCCATGTTGGGTCCACATATTTTGGAATCTAAAAGGTGAGGGAGTAGAAGGGTTAAAAGGGGGAGTTTTTATAGAGATCAAAAGAGGAGCATGATTAGACAAAGTTCTGCTCAAATGCTTAACAGAGGAAAGAGGCCATTGATTGATCCAAAGAGAATTAAAGAGGGTCCAGTCAAGACGCTACCAAAGTCTAGAGTTATGCCACGTGTAATTAGACCCAGAAAAACCAATGTCAATCAGATTTCAATCTAGGATCATATTAGAGAAGTCTTCCATGGAATGGAGGTTAGGAGAACATCCTCCCCTCCTTTTCAAAGAAGCAATGATAGTGTTGAAATCACCCCCAACCAACCAGGGAAGGTTAATCGAGGAGGCGAAGGTTCTTAAGTGATTCCAAAGGATGTTCCTAGCGGCTCTATTACAAGAAGCATAGATAAAGAAACCAAAAGTTGAAAACTCACCTAATAAGATTTTGACATTAACCAATTGATCAAGATCATCAATGATGGAAATGGTGATGGAATTATTCCAAAAACACCATATTTTATTATTAAGATTGAAGAGGAAATTTTGAAATCCAAGCGATCTAGCAACATGGGCAATCTTGGAAGATTTAATGAAAGGCTCAATAATAACAAGTAATTCGATGTTATGAGCGCGACAGAGGATCCTAACACGATTGCTGATAGGGAGAGTCCCACAACCCCGTATATTCCAAATAAGAAAATTAATCATAAGAAATCCTAAAAGGAAAAGGTAAAAAAGAAAAGGAAAAATAAAGAGAGAAGGACATAATTATTTGTGAGCTGTTAGAGAAGAATGTGTGGTTCTAGTGAAGTTATTATTAGTCATTTTGGCTTTATAAGATTTTTTTTAATAATAGTTTGGAAGGGTCTATCAATATCTAAAGTATCTCCATCAGAGAGGGATTAATTTTTGGTATCCAGAATAGGAGAAGTATCAGTCAATATTTTAGTAGTTGTTATTTCTTGTTCTTCAGTATCAGAGTAAGAATGAGAAATGGGGATTGCCTGAGTATCACTCTATAGAGAAATATAAGGGGAGGTTCTTGCACCATTAATAGTATAAATATCATTCTCATTTCCATGATGCATAATCAGATTTTGGTCTGACACTAAAGGATAAACATTATTTTGATCCAATATAAGATTCTCATTCAAATTATCATTGAGATTCAAATGGAGCAAAGGATTATCACGAGAAGCCAAATTATTACAAGTGGGAGTAGTGCAAGGTAAGTAATCATTAGTTTCTTCACACACCTCAATAGTAGTATTTTTACCAAGCTCAGAATGTTATTCATTAGACAAATTAGTAGGTAATAAAGGGGTAGGTGTAGGAGGATGAGTTCCATTATGAGTAGCTTTAGGCACATAAACTAACTTATAGGTTTTTCCAGTTCCAAGAGAGGTATTAGTATCCTGTGATATATTCTTTTTGAGGTTAGGGTGTAACACAAAGCATTCAGAGTGATCATGACCATGGATTTTACAGTGAGTGCAAAAGATGAGGAAATTTTCAAATTCTACTTTCTAGTTATATCCAAATTTTTTTGAACCGATCCGAACTTCTTTGGGGTATTTTTTTTGGTAATGTCAATATCAACCAAGATATGTGCAACAGATGGCCGAGATCTAGTGGCAGTGGCTTGATCAATTTGAAGGGGTCTACCAAATAGAGCCCCAACCACAAACAAAACTTGGTGAGTAACATAGTGAATTCTCATGTTGGAAAAGAAATCCATGAAGGAATAATAGGGGATTCCACTTTGACATCAAAAAGGGGTGACTATTTCAAGAGCCGCATGTGACAATTATACACAAAATAGGAGCGACGAGCAAAGACTCGAGAATAATCTAAATCATCTGATAACTGAATAAGGATATGTCAAGGATCAATCAGCCCAATAATGAAGACTCCTGAAAGCTTTAAGATGTGGAAGAAAGATCAAATATTATCTAGAGTAGGGCACCGTAGAGAGAATTTACCAACCAAAGAGAACTCAAAAGGCTTAGCTAATTTATCCACATCCTGGTCAGAACACATGACAGCCAGCAATCCATGGAATGAGGTTGAAATTAAGTTTACCGAGGCATTAGAGTAAGGGATCTTACCATAAAGAGCATCCTTAAAAGACTTGATAGCAGGCACATTAACAGATGAAATCGGATCCAAAGTACCTTTAGGATCACAAGGGGAAGCCGGCGCATCCAGGAGTGATGAACTCTGTTGTGTGGAGAGCGATGCCTCTGCCATTGAATGATCCAGTGAGAGTCACATAAGCAACCAAGCTGAGATAGGAAGCGCAACCAAGCAATAAAGCAGCGATCATGATGGGAGGAGCCTGAAATACGGCCAAACCATAGTAAATTGCATGGGTACACAAAATTGCCAGAGAGGGAGCGTAGCCGAGAGGAAGGAGTTGATTAGGGTTTAGGGTTTAGGGTTAGGGTTTTTATGATTTAGGGTTTAGGGTTTAGGGTTAGTTTAGGGTTTAGGGTTTAGATTTTTAGGGTTTATGGTTTAGGATTTTGGGATTAGATTTAGCTTTAAGGCTCTGGATAGGGTTTAGGGTTTAGTGTTTTTTTCTTAAAAATTAAGTAAACGGTATATTTAGGTTTATTTAGTATATTATATATTTATTTAAATTTATTTTAATTTATTTTAATTTTTATTTTTATTTAAATTTATTTTTTATTTTTATTTAGTTTATATTATTTATTTTAATTAATTTTTAGATTTAGGTTTAGGTTTATGTTTATTTTTTAATTTAGTTTTGTTTTTATCTTATTTTTTTGCCTTAGGTTTAATTTTTTATTTTTAGGTTTAGGTTTAGATTTTTATTTTATTTTTTTAGGTTTAAGTTTTAGATTTTTATTTTAGGTTATTTTTTAGGTTTTATTTCTTTAGTTTATGTTTAGGTTTATTTTTAGTTTATTCTATTTTATTTAATTTAGGGTTTAGGTTTAGTTTATATTAGGTTTAGGTTTAGGTTTCATTTATTTTAGTTTAGGTTTAGGTTTAATTTAATTTATTTATTTTAGGTTTAGGTTTTTTCTTATAGGGTTTATGTTTTATTAGGCTTAGGTTTTAATTTAGTTTTTATTTTATTTTATTTTATTTTATGTTTATTTTATTTTTACTTTGTGTTTAGTCTATATTTTATTAAGGTTTTTTAGGTTTAATTTATTTTTTAGTATAGTTTTAATTTTTTAAATTATTTTATTTTTATGTTTATGTTTAGGTTTTTGTTTTGGCTTAAGTTTAGGTTTTTATTCTATTTTATTATTTTATTTTATTAGGTTTAGGTTTCTTTATTAATTTTAATTTTTTTTGTTTTATTTAGTTAAGGTTTAGGTTTTTAGGTTTTTAGGGTTTAGGGTTTAGGGTTTAGGGTTTGGGGTTTAGGGTTTAGGGTTTATGGTTTAGAGTTGTAGGTTTTAGGATTAGGGTTTATGGTTTAGGTTTTAGGGTTTTAGTGTTTAGAGTTTAGGGTTTAGGGTTTAGCGTTTAGGCTTTAAAGGTTTAGGGTTTACGGTTTAGGATTATAGGGTTAGGGTTTTAGGTTTAGGTTTAGGGTTTAGGGTTTAGGGTTAGGTTTATTTTTTAAATTTTGTATTTTTAAAAATTAGGTAACCTAGTAGGTTCAGGTTTATTTAGGTTATTTAGTTTACTTTTTCTTTATTTTATTTTATTTTGTTTTTTTATTTTTATTTAGGTTTATTTTTATTTTTATTTAGTTTAGTTTATTTATTTTAGGTTTATTTACTTTAGTTTAGGTTTTTTATTTTAGCTTTTTTTAGGTGTAGGGTTAGGTTTAGGTTTATTTCTTAGTTTAGTTATTTTATTTTATTTCTAGGTTTATGTTTTATTCTTTATTTTTTAGGTTTACATTTAGGTTTTTATTTTATTTTTTTAGGTTTATGTTTATTTTTAGGTTTTAGTTTTTAGTTTAGGTTTAGGTTTATTTTTAGTTTATTTTATTTTTTTTATGATTTAAGTTTAGGTTTAGGTTTGAATATTTTAGGTTTAGGGTTTGGTTTTCTTTTTTATTTATTTTTAGGTTTATTTTTTATGTTTAGGATTTATTTAATTTTTCTTTTCTTTTATTTTTAGTTTATTTTATTTTTATTTTAAGTTTAGTTTTTTACTTTATTTAGGTATTTTATTTTCCAGTTTAGTTTAGGTTTCCATTTATTTTATTTCAGTTTAGTTTTTATTTTACATTTTAGTTTTTTTAGGTTTATGTTTCGATTTAGGCTTTGGTTTAGGTTTAGTTTTATGTTTAAGTTTTTGTTTTATTTTATTTTACTATTTAATTTTGGTTTAGGTTCATTTATTTATTTTATTTTTAGGTTTTATTTAGTTTAGCTTTAGCTTTTTAGCTTTTTAAGGTTTAGGGTTTAGGGTTTAGGGTTTAGGGTTTAAGGTTTGGGGTGTAGGGTTTACGGTTTAGGGTTTAGGGTTTAGGTTTTTGGGTTTAGGGTATAGGATTTTAGGGTTTATGGTTTAGGGTTTGGGCTTTATAGGGTTTAGGGTTTATGGTTTAGGGTTTAGGTCTAAGGTTCAGGTTTTAGTTTAGGGTTTAAGGTTTTTAGTTTTTTTTAATAGAGAATAAATTTATATTAAACATTTCTTTTTTTGATTTCATTAACCAAGTAACACACCAAGTTTTCTAAAAGACAATCAACGACATAAATAAAAAATGGGCTCACATAGAGAAAATCAAAGCCCCTAGATAACTAGAATCATCTTTACTATAAAGGCACATTTCGATAAGCAACAGATTGAATTGGTCATTCTTTAGTTTCTCCAGTTCCCATCAGAATCACCCTGGCCTCTCACCTAGCGTGACCCACCATCACATCCCCGATCTCTCCCACGCCACCACCACGGCTGCAACCTCCAACGCACCTCCCACCCCATAACCACCATTACTCTGAACACTACCTCTATATCCGCTAGCACCTCTAGTTCCCCCACCACCACTGTGATAACCGTCGCCTTCACCTTCGCCTCCATCGCTTGATCTAGACTGAGCTAGTTTGATAATGATGTTCTTTCCATCAAGGTTCTACCCATTCTTAGGGTTTAGGTTTACATTTTGGTTTATTAGGTTTTAGGGTTTATGTTTATTTTTTAATTTATTTAGTTACTTTAGGTTTAGGTTTAGGGTTTGGGGTTTAGGGTTAACAGTTTATAATTATGGTTTAGGGTTTAGGGTTTAACGTTTAGGGTGAGGAATTATGATTTAAGGTTTAGGGTTTTATGGTTTATGCTTTTAGGGTTTAGGGTTTAGGATTAGGGTTTTGGGTTTAGAGTTTAGGGTTTTCTAGTGTTTAGGGTTTAGGGTTGTAGGTTTGGGTTAATTTTAGGGTTTTGGGTTTAGGGTTTAGGGTTTAGGGTTTAATGTTTAGGGTTTTTTTATTTAAATTAAGTAAATCGATAGGTTTAGGTTTATTTATGTTTAGTTTTTCTTTTTATTTAGTTTAGTTTATTTATTTTAGTTTAGGTTTTTTATTTTAGTTTATTTTATTGGTTTAGGTTTAGGTTTAGGTTTAGGTTAAAGTTCAGTTTTTGGTTGAGTTTTATTTTAATTTTAATTTTTAAGCTTCAATTTTTTTTAGGTTTAGGTTTTATTTTTTTATTTTTATGTTTAGGTTTAAGTTTTTTTTTTAGGTTTAGGTTTAGGTTTTATGTTTTTATTTTAGGTTTCATTTTAGGTTTTATTTTTTTGTCGAGGTTTAGGTTAATTTCTAGTTTATTTTATTTTATTTGGGGTTTAGGTTAAGGTTTAGGTTTAAAATATTTTAGGTTTAAGGTTTAGGTTTTATTTTTTATTTATTTTTAGGTTTAATTTTAGGTTTAGATTTTTATTTTATTTTATTTTTATTTTAGGTTTAGTTTTATTTTGTTTATGTTTTTATTTTTTTTGTTTAGTTTAGGTTTTTATTTATTTTATTTTAATTTAGTTTTTATTTTTTATTTTAATTTCTTTTTAGGTTTAGGTTTTAGTTTTGGTTTTATTTTATTTCATTATTTTATTTTATTTTGGTTTAATTTCTTTTATTTATTGTATTTTTATATTTTATGTAGTTTAGGTTTAGCTTTTTAGCTTATTAGGGTTTATGGTTTAGGGTTTATTGTTTAGGGTTAGTTGAGGATTTAGAGTTTAGGGTTTAAGGTTTGGGGTGTGGGGTTTAGAGTTTAAGGTTTAGGGTTTAGGGTTTAGGGTTTAAGTTTTTGGGTGTAGGGTTTTATGGTTTATGGTTTGGGGTTTTTAGGATTTAGGGTTTAGGGTTTAGAGATTAGGTTTCAGGTTTAGGGTTCAAGATTTAGTTTAGGGTTTAGGGTTTTATCTTTTTTTTAACAGAGAACAAATTCATATTCAACATTTTTTTTTATTTCATCAACTAAGTAACACACCAAGGTTTCTAAGACATAAGCGATGACATAAATAAAAAATGAGCACTCATTGAGTAAATCAAAGACCCTAAATAACTAAAATCATCTTTACTATAAAGTCACAGTTCCATAAGCAGCATATCGGATCGGTCGTTCTTCAATTTGTCTAGTTCCCATCAGAACCACCCCAACCTCTCGAGTAATAGGATCCACCATCATATCCCTGATCTCTCCCTCCGCCACCACTATGGTTGTACCTCCATCACTTCTCTTGCCTCCATAACCACCACTACTTTGACCACGACCTTCATATCCACCAGCAGCTCCAGTTCCCCCACCACAATTGCGATAAACGTCGCCTCCACCTTCACCTTGTTCGCCAAATCTTGATTGAGCCTATTTGATAGTGATGTTTCTGCTGTCAAGGTTCTACCCATTCATAGGGTTTAGGTTTAGGTTTAGGTTTAGGTTTATTAGGTTTTTGGGTTAAGATTTATTTTTTTAATTTATTTACTTACTTTAGGTATATATTTATGGTTTGGGGTTTTGGTTTAGGGTTTAGGGTTAGGGTTTAAGGTTTAGGGTTTAGGGTTTAGCGTGTAGTGTTTATTATTTTAGGGTTTATGCTTTAAAGGTTTAGGGTTTAGGATTTGGGTTTAGGGTTTAGGGTTTAGAGTTTAGGGATTTTTAGGGTTTAGGGTTGTAGGTTTAGGGTTTAGAGCAGGGTTTAGGGCTTATGATTTAAAGTTTGGGGTTTTAAAAAAAATAAATCGATAGGTTTAGGTTTATTTAGTTTATTTAGCTTATTTTTATTTATCTTAGTTTATTTTCTTTTTTATTTTTATTTAAGTTTATTTTTTTCCATTTGGTTTAGTTTATTTATTTTAGGTTAATTTATTTTAGTTTAGGTTTTTCTTATAATTTATTTTTTTGGTTTAGGTTTAGGTCTAAATTTCTTTTTGAGTTGAGTTTTATTTTTATATTATTTTTTATACTTAAAGTTTATTTTTTATTTTTAGGTTTAGGTTTACATTTTTTTTAGGTTTTTATTTTAGGTTTATTTTTAGGTTTTATTTTTTAGTTTATGTTTAGGTTTATTTTAAGTTTATTTTATTGTATTTAGTTTAGGTTTAGGTTTAGCTTTAGTTTAAGGTTTAGGTTTAGGTTTTTTTTATTTTAGTTTAGTTTATTTTAGTTTAGGTTTAAGTTTATTTTATTTTTATTTTAGGTTTAGGTTTGTTTTTAGTTTAGGGTTTAGGTTTTATTTTTTATTTATTTCTAGGTTTAATATTTATGTTTATTTTTAGGTTTTTATTTAGTTTAATATTTATTTTATTTGTATATTATGAAAGTTTTTAATTCTTAGGTTTATTTTATTTTTTAATTTTGTTTAGGTTTTCTTTATTTTAGTTTAGTTTAGTTTTATTTTTTTATTTTATTTTATTTTTATGTTTAGGTTTAGGTATCTCTTTTATTTTATTGCTTTATTATATTTAAGTTTAGTTTTTTTTTAGGTTTCATTTAGTTTAGGTTTAAGTTTTTAGGATTCTAGGGTTTAATGTTTAGGATTTAGGGTTTATAGTTTATAGTTTTAAAGTTTAGGATTTTAGGGTTTAAGTTTAGGCATGGGTTTAGGGTGTTTAGGCTCAGGGTTTAGTTTTAGTTTGAGT
Organism: Cymbidium sinense; assembly: GCA_021442155.1. Taxonomy (NCBI): domain Eukaryota; kingdom Viridiplantae; phylum Streptophyta; class Magnoliopsida; order Asparagales; family Orchidaceae; genus Cymbidium; species Cymbidium sinense. The sequence continues at coordinate 24,363,621 of CM038222.1, forward strand.
TTAGGGTTAGTTATGGTTTGGTTTTAGGGTTTGTGGTTTATGGCTAGCTTTAGGTTTAGGTTTAGTTTATGGTAGTTTAGGGTTTAGGGTTTGGGTGGGTCAGGAGTTTAGGGTTTAGGATTTTAGGGTTTAGGGTTTAAAGAGTTAGGTTAGAGTTTAGATGGTTTATAGGGTTTAGGTTAGTTTAGGTAGGGAGGGTCCATGGTTTTGTTTTTTAGTGTTTAGCTTTGAAGTGAGGTGGTAAAAGGTTTAGGGTTTAAGATTTAGGGTTAGTTATCTAGTTTATTGTTTAGAGTTTAGGGTTTAGGATTTATTGTTTACGGATTCGAGTTTAGGGTTTTTTTTTATTTTTAAAATTAAGTAAACCAACAAGTTTAGGTTTATTTAGTTTATTTTAATTTATTTTTTTATTTAGGTTTATTTAGTTTAAATCTTATTTATTTTAGTTAATTTTATTTTTATTTTTATTTAAGTTTATTTTTTATTCTTATTTAGTTTAGTTTATTATTTTATTTTAGCTTTTTTATTTTAATTTAGTTTTTTATTTTAGTTTTTTTTTTTGGTTTAGGTATAGGTTTATGTTTATTTTTTAGTTTAGTTTTATTTTTATTTTATTTTTTTAGGTTTAGGTTTTATTTTTTATTTCTAGGTTTAGGTTTAGGTTTTTATTTTATTATTTTTGGTTTAGATTTTAGGTTTTTATTTTAGGTTTATTTTTAGGTTTGCTTTTTTAGTTTAGGTTTTGGTTTATTTTTAGTTTATTTTATTTTATTTAGTTTAGGGTGTAGGTTTAGTTTATTTATTTTAGGCTTGATTTATTTTATTTTCCTTATTTTAAGTTTAGTTTTTTTTTAGTAATGGGTTTAGGTTTTATTTATTTATTTATTTTTATGTTTATTTTTTAGAGTTAGGTTTTTATTTAATTTTAGGGTATATGGTTTTTGGGTTTAAGGTTTTTTTTATAAATTAATTAAACTGGTAGGTTTAAGTTTATTTAGTTTACTTAGTTTATTTTGTATTTTTTTTAGTTTATTTTATTTTTTATTTTTATTTATGTTTATTTTTTATTTTTATTTAGATTAATTTATTTATTTTAGTTTAGGTTTTTTATTTTAATTTATTTTCTAGGTTAATGTATAAAGTTTCATTTTTATTAGGTTTATGTTTTTTTTTATTTTTAGGGTTAGGGTTTAGGGTTTAGGGTTTAGGGTTTAGATGGAGGTTTAGAGTTTTAAGAAGGGTTTAGGGTTAGGGTTAGGTTAAAGCATGGTTTATGGTGTTGTTTTAGGTTTAGGATTTTTGAGAGGGAGGAAGAGAGGTTTGGAGTTTAGGGTTTACTTATATTTAGTGGGTATGGTTTTAGGTTGGGTTTAGTTTAGGAGGGGTTTAGAGTTTAGGATTGTGGAGGTTTAGGTGTGGTTTAGGTTTAGGTTTAGTGGGTTAGTTTAGGAGATAGGGTTAGGGTGGTAGTAGGAGTTTGTTTAATATAAGGTTTAGAGTTTAAGGATTAATGTTTGCGATTTAGGGTTTAGGGTTTTTTTAAAAATAAGTAAACTAGTAGGTTTAGGTTTATTTAGTTTACTTAGTTTATTTTATTTTATTTTTGAATAAGTTTATTTATTATTTTTATTTAGTTTAGTTTGTTTAACTTTGGTTTATTTATTTTAGTTTAGGTTTTTTATTTTAGCTTAATTTTTATTTTTATGTTTAGGTTTATGTTTATTTTTTTAGTTTTGTTTTATTTTTATTTTATCTTTTAGGTTTAGGTTTTTAGGTTTTTGTGGTTTAGGGCTTAAGGTTTAGGTTTAGGGTTTAAGGTATTAGGATTTAGGGTTTAGGGTTAGGGTTTAGAGTTTAGGGTTTAAGATTTAGTGTTTAGGGTTTAGTTTTTAGGGTTTTTAGGGCTTAGGGTTTAAGGTTTAGGGTTTATGGTTTACGATTTAGGGTTAAGGGTTTGGGTTTGGGTGCTTTAGGGTCTAGGGTTAATGGTTTTTTTTTTGGTTGGGTTTATGTTTTAGGGTTTAGGCTTAGTTTTAGGGTTTTGGGTTTAAGGTTAGGTTTTTTTTATTTTTTTTATTTTTTAATTTTTTATTTTTAGGGTTTAGGTTTTAGATGTAGGGTTGAGGTTTTAGTTTAGGTTTATTTTGGGTTTGCATTTTTTTAGTTTATTTTAAGTGTTTAGGTTATAGGTTTTAGGGATAGCTTAGGGTTTAGCTTTTTTTTAAAAAAAATTTTTATATTCATTTTAGTTTATTTTATTCAGTTTAGTTTATTTATTTTATATTTATTTATTTTAGTTTCTTTTTTTAGGTTTAGGCTTAGCTTTAGGTTTATTTTTAGTTAAGTTTTATTTTTATTTTATTTTTAGGTTTAGGTTTTACTTTTTATTTTTATGTTTTGGTTTAGGTTTCAATTTTACTTTTTTAGGTTTTGGTTTTAGGTTTTTATGTTACGTTTATTTTTAGGTTTTATTTTTTAGTTTAGGTTTATGTTCATTTTTAGTTTATTTTATATTATTTAGTTTAGGTTTTGGTTTAGGTTTATGTTTAGCTTTTATTTATTTTAGTTTATTTTAGTTTAAGTTTAGGTTTTTTTTAGATTATTCTTTAAGTTTTATTTTTGATTTATTTTTGGATATATTTTTAGGTTTATTTTTTAAGTTTAGGTTTTTATTTAGTTTTTATTCTATTTTATATTAGGTTTATTTTAATTTTATTTTACATTCAATTTTTATTTTATTTAGGTTTTTTATTATTAGGTTTATGTTCTTTTTTAGTTTAGTTTATGTTATTATTTATTTTATTCTAGTTTATTTTATTTTATTTTTAGGTTCATGTTTAGGTTTTAGCTTAAGTTTTTATATTATTTTATTTTTTTTAAAATTTATTTAAGTTCAGGTTTTTGTTATTTTATTTTTAGCTTTTATTTAGTTTAGGTTTAGGTTTCTAGGTTTTTAGGGTTTTGATTTAGAGTTTAGGGTTTTAAGATTTAGGGTAGGGTTTAGGGTTAGGGTTTAGTGTTTAGGGTTTAGGTTTTCATATTTAGGCTTTAGAATTTAGGGTTTTAGGGTTTTGAACAGTTTAAAGTTTAGTTTTTTAGGGTTTAGGTTTTGGTAGGGTTAAGGATTAGTTTTAGGGTTAGGGTTTTATTTATTTTAAATTAAGTAAATTAGTAGGATTAGGTTTTTTAGTTTATTTTTTATTTTAGTTCATTTTATTTTATTATTTTTTTTATTTTTATTTATTTAGCTTATTTATTTTATGTTTTTTATTTTAGTTTATTTTTTTGTTTAGGTTTAGATTTAAGTTTATCTTTTAGTTTAGTTTTATTTTCATTTTATTTTTTAGATTTTAGTTTTATTTTATATTTTTAGGTTTAGGTTTAGGCTTTTATTTTAGATTTTCAGGTTTAGGTTTTATGTTTTTATTTTAGGTTTATTTTTAGGTTTTATTTTTTAGTTTAAGTTTAGGTATATTTTTAGTTTATTTTATTTTATTTAGTTTAGGGTTTAGGTTTAGTTTATCTTAGGTTTAGGTTTAGGTTTTCTTTATTTTAGTTTAGTTTATTTTAGTTTAAGTCTAGGCTTACTTTATTGTTTTTATTTTATTTTTATTTTAGGTTTAGTTTTTATTTTTAATTTAGGGTTTATGTTTTATTTTTTATTTATTTTTAAGTTTTATTTTTAAGTTTATTTTTTAGGTTAAGGTTGTTATTTAGTTTTTATTTTATTTTAGATTTATTTTATATTTATTTTACATTTAGTTTTTCTTTTATTTAAATTTTTTATTCTTAGGTTTATATTTTTATTTTTGTTTAGTTTAAGTTTTTAGTAATTGTATTTTAGTTTATTTTTATTTATTTAATTTATTTCTATTTTAGGTTTTTATTTTAGTTTAGTTTTTTATTTTATTTTATTATTTTATTTTATTTAGGTTTAAGTTTTATTTATTTATTTATTTTTAGGTTTTATTTTGTTTGGTTTAGGTTTCTAGGTTTTTAGGGTTTAGGGTTTAGGGTTTAAGGTTTAAGGTTTAGGGTTTAGGGTTTTGGGTTTTAGGGTTTATGGTTTGGGTGGGTTTACAGTTTAAGGGTTAGGGTTTAATTGGGTGGGGTATAGGAGTTTTAGGTTTAGGGTTAGGTAGTGGTTAAAGTTTAGGGTTTTAGTGGAGTTTAGGGTGGTTTAGAGGTTTAGGGTTTAGGTTTAGCTTTAGTGATTGGTTTAGGGTTTAGGGTTTAGGTTTTGGTTAGTTTAGGGTTTAGGTTTAGGAGAGTGGGTTTGGTTTAGGTTTAGTGGGTTTATTAAGGTTTAGGTTTAGGGTTAATTATGGTTTAGGTTTATGGTTTAGGGTTTAAGATTTTTTATATATTTATTTTAATTTAGTTTATTTATTTTAGTTTATTTAGTTTATTTATTTATTTTAGTTTTTTTTTATTTATTTATTTATTTAGTTTTATTTATTTATTTTATTTTATTTTTATTTTTTATTTTTTATTATTAATTTTTAGTTTAGTTTAGGTTTATGTTTAGATTACATTATACCTAGGTTTCTCTTATGGGATCTTCAGAGTCAGTTAACTCCAAGTCAATCTTGAGAGGTGAACCTGATTGATTCATAGAAGGATAATCTGACTCTAAATCAAAAATGAAAGGATCATAACTACTAGAGCTATTATTTTTTATTTAGACTCGGAGAGCTTTCAATAAGAATAAAATCAAGAGCATTAGAAGTAGATAATATATAAGCAGAAATAGCTTTCTTCATTAATTTCTTTTTGGGTGGAGGTACATAATAGAAATCAAGTAAAGTAAGTGGAGTAAGGGATTTGGTGCCCTTATCTGGAAATACAATGCTCCTGCTAGTAGAAGAGGACCTAGCAGAAGAGGTGGTAACAGCAATGGTGGAGGGAGTACTAGACTTGGACGGTGACTACTGGACTATCTCGGGCTAGTATGGTCAGTTGCTGCTACTGGCGGGCTATCATCATCCCCTAGTTATCCTTTGTAACTAGCAAACATTCCTTGTGTTGGAGGTTTGAGCTACTTTAGGCACCTGCAAGAAAAGCATCTAGATCTTAGAAATGATCTTCTTAGAGATTCGGGATAGAGAGATATCCTAACCTTCTTTGGTCTTAAGAGGATCGCAAGTTTCCCCAAGGATTACTCTAACAAAATTGGATGGTTGTTCTAATAAGTATTCCATAGGGATAACTATGGTTCTCAACTTGTAGTTGTGCTCAATCTAGTCCTTAAAATTGATACAATCTTCCAAGACAAGGCCTAACATGCTGTGGTAGGGCAATAGCTAGGATCATCACTCTTGCCCACTTCCTCCAGCCTCTTAGGCTTTGGTAACTGAAAGTCAGGTTTCTTTAAGAGATTCTTAAAGATTTTCCTAACTACCTCCCTCTTGAATAAATAAGGCTTATTTAATCTATCTGCAAGAGTAGGTGGAAAACCTGGAGATGGATAAGAATACCACTGCTATGTAGACTACTGAGGTAGTGGAAATGGTTGTTGTGACGGCTGTGGTGGCCGGTAAGATGGTCGAGGTGGTGGAAGAGGAGGTGGCAAAGGAGGCTACTGAGCATGTAGTCCCTCATACTGAACTCTGGCTGGCTGCTTCTCTCTATCCATTGACACAACTATCTCTAGCTTCTTCTCAAACACATTTAGCGGCTTGGGCCTAGATGATTGGTCTAGAAAGGAAGACTATTTGGCTTCCTCTTGTAGGCTTGCCACATTGATGATAAATTTTGTTTATTTTATTTTTCTTATAGGTTTATGGTTTTTTTGTTTAGGGATTAGGTTTAATTTTTTATTTTAATTTTGGTTTACATTTTAGGATTACGTTTTTATTTCAGTTTTATTTTATTTTAACTTAAGTTTTTTTATCTTACGTTATGTTTTTCTTTTATTTAGTTTTTTCTTAGGTTTATCTTATTTCTTAATTTTGTTTAGTTTTTATTTATTTTATTTTAATTTTTAATTTTAATTTATTTTTTAGTTTAGGTTTATGTTTTAGTTTAGGTTTTTGTTTTATATTATTTTATTTATTTTATTTTATTAAGGTTTCAATTTTTTTATTTATTTTATTATTAGGTTTTATTTAGTTTAGGTTTAAGTTTTTAGGTTTTTAGGGTTTAGTGTTTAGGGTTTCGTGTTTAGGCATTAGGGTTTAGGGTTTTGAGTGTTTATGGTTTAGGGTTTGGGTAGGATTAGCTTTAGTTTAGTGGAGGTTTTGGGTTTAGGGCAAAGAGTTAGGGTTTAGGGTTTAGGGTTCATTTAGGGTTTAGTGTTTAGGGTCAGGGAGGTTAGTGGCTTAGGGTAGGGTTTAGTGTAGGTTTAAGGTTGTAGGTTTATGGTTGGTTTAGGGTTAGTATTAGGAGGTTAGGGTTTAGGACTTAATGTAGGGTTTAGGTTTTATTAAAGCAAGCAGGTTAGTCCATTTAGTTTATATTTTATTTTATCTTTTGCTTATTTTATTTTTATTTTTATTTAAGTTTATTTTTTATTTTTATTTAGTTTAGTTTATTTATTTTAGGCTTATTTATTATAGTTTAAGTTTTTTATTTTAGTTTATTTTTTGGGTTTAGGTTTAAGTTTATGCTTATTCTTCAGTTTTATTTTATTTTTATCTAATTTTTTAGGTTTACATTTTATTTTTTATTTTCAGGTTTAAGTTTAGGTTTTTATTTTACTTTTTTTGGTTTAGGTTTTAGGTTTATTTTTAAGTTTTATTTTTTAGGTTTATTTTAATTTATTTTATTTATTTTATTTAGTTTAGGATTTAGTTTAGTTTATTTTATGTTTAAGTTTAGGTTTTATTTATTTAGGTTTAGGCTTATTTTATTTTATTTATTTTTAGGTTTAAGTTTTTTAGTTTTGGGTTTAGGGTTTAGGGTTTAGGGTTTAGGGTTTAGGATTTAGGGTTTAGGGTTTAGGTTGTAGGTCTAGGGTTCATGTTTTAGTTTAGGGTTAAGGGTTTTTGCTTTTTCTTAATAGAGAACAAATTCAGATTCAACATTTCTTATTTTCGATTTCATTAAACAAGTAACACACCAAGTTTTCTAAGATAAAAGCGATGACATATATAAAAAATGAGCACTCATAGAGCAAATCAAAAACCCTAGATAACTTGAACTGTCTCTACTGTAAAGACATAGTTCCACAAACAGCAGATCGGATCAACCGTTTTCAATTTCTCCAATTCCTATTAGAACCACCTAACCTCTTGAGTAGTAGAATCCACCTCCATCGCTCGTCATGCCTCCATAACCTCCACTGCTCTGACCACCACCTATAAATCCCCAACCACCATTGTGATAATCATCGCCTTCGCCTTCGCCTCCACTGCAATATCTTGACTGAGCGTGGTTGACGGTGATGTTCCTGCCATCAAGGTTCTCGCCATTCTTAGGGTTTAAGTTAATTTTTAGGGTTTAGGTTTAAGGTTTAGGTTTTAGGGTTTAAGGTTTAAGTTTATTAGGTTTTAGGGTTTAAGTTAATTTTTTAATTTATTGAGTTACTTTACTTTAGGTTTAGGTTTAAGGTTGAGGATTAGGTTTAGGTTTAGGGTTTAGGGTTTAGGATTTAGGGTTTAGAGTTTAGAGTTTAGGGTTTTAGGGTTCATGCTTTAGGGTTTAGGGTTTAAGGTTAGGGTTTAGGGTTTAGGGTTTTAGGGTTTATGGTTTAATATTTAGGGTTTAGGGTTATTATTTAAGGTTTAGGGTTTAGTGTTTAAAATTTATGGTTTAGGGTTATAGTCAGTTGGTTAGGCTCAGCTTGAGAGTTTTATGGCTGTTAGGTTAGTTTAGCTTAGATGGTTTAGGGTTTAAATATGGTCAGTGGTTTAGGGTTTAGGTAGGGTTTAGGGTCATTTAGTTTTAGGGTTTTAGGATGGTTTAGGGATTAAAATTTAGTGTTTAGGGTTTAGGGTTTATTTTAAAAAAACTAAATTAAATAAACTAGTAGGTTTAGGTTTATTTATTTTATTTAGTTTATTTTTATTTAGTTTAGTTTATTTATTTTAGTTTTATTTATTTTAGTTTACTTTTTAGTTTTAGGTTTAGGTTTATGCTTATTTTTTAGTTTAGTTTTATTTATATTTTATTTTTTATGTTTTGGTTTTATTTTTTATTTTTAGGTTTAGGTTTAGGTTTTATTTATTCTTTTAAGTTTCGGTTTTAGGTTTATTTTTAGGTTTTATTTTTTAATTTAGGTTTAGGTTTATTTTTAGTTTATTTTATTTTATTTAGTTTAGGTTTTACCATTAGTTTATTTTAGGTTTAAGTTTAGGTTTTATTTATTTTAGTTTAGGTTTAGGCATATTTTATTTTATTTATTTTATGTTTATGTTTTTTTTTAGTTTAGGGTTTAGGGTTTATGGTTTAGGGTTTAGGGTTTTAGGGTTTAGGGTTTAGGATTTTAAGGTTTAGGGATTTTAGGGTTTAGGGTTTTTATGGTTTAGGGTTTAGGGTTTACCTTTTAGGTCTAAAGTTCATGTTTTACTTAGGGTTAAGGGTTTTTAGTTTTTTTAACAGAGAACAAATTCAGATTCAATAGTTCTTCTTTTCGATTTCATCAACCAAGTAACACACCAAGTTTTTTAAGACACCAGAAACAACATAGTTAAAAAATGACCATGCATAGAGAAAATCAAAAACCCTAGATAACTTAAACTATCTCTACTATAAAGAGATAGTTCCATTAGCAGCAGATCAGATCAACTGTTCTTCAATTTCTCCGTTCCATCGAACCATCCCACCACTGTAGCGGGGATCCACCATCATATCCCGATCTCTCTTCTACAACTACCATGGTTGTAACCTCCATCGCCCTCCTCTCCATAACCACCACTACTCGACCCACCATATCCACCACCATAACCCTCGCCTCCACCCCAGATCTAGACCTTTGATGGTTCCTGACTTAGGATGTTTATTAGTGCTTAAGTTGTTTTAATTTATTGACTTAGTTTAGGGGTTTGTGGTAGGTTGTGGGTGGTATGTGGTTTAAAGTTTAGGGTTTTAGGGTTTATGCTTTTAGGGTTTATGGTTTAGGGTTACGGTTTAGGGTTTAGGGTTTTAGGGTTTAGAATTTAGGGATAGGGTTTAGGGTTTAGTGTTTAGTGTTTAGTGTTAAGGCTTTAGGGTTTAGAGTTTTGAGGATTCAGCTTTACTTTAAGGTTTAGGGTCTGTTTTACAATTTAGCTTTAGTGTTAGAGAGTGGGATCAGAGATTAGGGGTTTAGGTTTAGGTTTAGGGTTTAGGATTTAGGTTAGTTTAGGGGTTTATGGTTTTAGGGCTCAGTTTGGTTTAAGGTTTGTTTTAGGGTTTATGGTTTTTAAAGCAAATTGGTATGTTTAGGTTCATTTAGTTTATTTTATTTAGTTTATTTATTTTAGATTAGGTTTTATTTTAGTTTTTAGGTTTAGGGTTTATGCTTATTTTAGTTTAGTTTATTTTCATTTTATTTAGGTTTAGGTTTTATTTTTATTTTTTTTAGGTTTAGGTTTTATTTTTAGTTTAGGTTTAGCTTTATTTTTAGTTTATTTTATTTTATTTAGTTTAGGGTTGAGGTTTAGTTTATTTTAGGTTTAGATTTAGGTTTATTTATTTTAGTTATTTTAGTTTAGTTTATTTATTTTGTTTATTTTATTTAGGTTTTTTAGTTTAGGGTTTAGGTTTTATTTTTTTATTTATTTTTAGGTTTTATTTTTAGGTTTTTAGGTTTAGATTTTATTTAGTTTTATTTTATTTTATTTTGGTTTATTTTATTTTATTTTTTTAACAACATAGTAGCTTTTTCACTTTATTTTATTTTTATCTTTTTTTATTTTTTGGTTTATTTTATTTGTTAGTTTATTTTAAGTTTTATTAATTTTATTTTAGTTTAGTTTATATTTTTTATTCTATTTTATTTTTACATTTAGATTTAGGTTTAGGTTTAGGTTTTAATTTATGTTTTTATTTTATTTTATTTTATTTATTTTATTAAGGTTTAGGTTTTTATATTTATTTTATTTTTAGTTTTTATTTAGTTTAGTTATATTTTTTTAGGTTTTTAGGGATTAGGATTTAGGGTTTAGGGTTTAGGGTTTAGGGTTTAGGGTTGAAGGTTTAGGGTTGTAGGTTTTAGGGTTTAGGGTTTACGGTTTATGGTTTAGGGTTTAAGGTATAGGGTTTAGGGTTTAGGGTTTAGAGTTTATTGTTTTAAGGTTTAACCTTTAGGGTTTATGGTTTAGGGTATAGGGTTATAAGTTTAATGTTTAGGGTTAAGATTTTTTAATTTTTTTAATTTATTTTTTTCAAATAAAGTAAACTCGTACGTTTAGGTTTATTTAGTTTATTTTATTTTTTATTTTCGTTTAGGTTTATTTTTATTTCTATTTAATTTAGTTTACATTTTTTATTTTAGGTTTTTTGTAAGTTTAGGTTTAGGTTTAGCTTTACATTTATCTTTTTAGTTTAGTTTTATTTTTATTTTATTTTTTAGGTTTAGGTTTTATTTCTTATTTTTTGGTTTAGGTTTAGGTTTAAATTTTATTTTTTTCAGTTTAGGTTTTAGGTTTTAAATTTTGGTTTATTTTTAGGTTTTATTTTTTAGTTTGTATTTAGGTTTATTTTTAGTTTATTTTATTTTATTTGGGGTTTCGATTTAGGTTTAGATTTAGTTTATTTTAGGTTAAGGTTTAAGTTTTATTTATTTTATTTTAGGCTTAGGTTTATTTTATTTTTATATTAGGTCTAGCTTTCATTTTAATTTATGGTTTAGATTTTATTATTTATTTATTTTTAGGTTTAGGTTTTTATTTTATTTTTATTTTAGTTTATTTGAGGTTTATTTTATTTTTATTTTAGGTTTAGTTTTAATTTTATTTAAGCCAAACTTGTCGAATTAATCACGACATGAATCATTTAAAATATTGTGTTAATGCTAGGGCACCCCCTACAAGCGATGAGTTGTATGGCTTAAATATAGTGAAAAAAGTGCAAGGGCTACTGCATCGACTCCCAGGTGCAGTGTTAAATAAACATGGGTTCCCACATTAAGGATGGATGCAGGAAAAGAAGTTAGTCCAATGAACTAGAATTAGGTTAGGATCTTGGAATATAGGTACTCTTATAGGTAAACTAATGGAATTAATAGATATAATTCATAGAATGATAAATATTTTATGTCTTCAAGAAACTAAATGGGTTGGGGAGAAAGCCAAGGAGATTGATAGTTTAGGTTTTAAACTTTTCGGTGTAGAAGTCGATTAGAAATGGGTGTGATTATAGGCAAAAGTTTGAAGGATAATATTATAAATATTAATAGATGTAGATATAAAATTATAGCTTTAAAGATTATTGTTGATACTCAAATTATCAATGTTATAAGTGTTTATGCTCCTAAAGTAGGTTTGGATGTAGGGTCGAAAGAAAAATTTTGGAATGAATTAGAGGGATTAATACAAAAGATACCTCTTGAAGAAAAAGTTTTTATTGTAGGAGATTTAAAAGGACATGTTGGTTGAGTAGCAGAAGATTTTAAAAGTATTCATGGTGGTTATGGATTTGGAGTGCCTAATGAAGAAAGTTGGAATATATTGGATTTTTCTTTAGCCTATGATTTTGTATTTGCTAATACTTTATTTAAGAAAAGAGATGAGCATATTATTACTTATAAAAATGGATTTAGTAAAACACAGATTGATTATTTTTTGATAAGAAAAATAGATAGTTTAGATTGTAAAGATTGTAAGGTCATTCCAAGTGAAAGTTTAAATACCCAACATAAATTATCAGTGTTAGATTTTAAGATGAAATATTGGAAGATGAAAAATAAATCAAATTATTATCCTAGGATTAGATGGGGACACTTGCAAAACACTAATAAAAATATTTTTAAGAGCAAGCTACAAGAGCTTAGAATTTAGGATGTTCATAAGGAAGCTAATGTTATGTTGGAAAATGTAGCAAGTGAAATTAAGCAAGTTGCTAAAAATGTGCTTGGAGAATCAAAAGTAAAAGCTTCTTTTAATAAAAATAATTGGTGGCAGAGTCAAAATGTCCAAGAAAAGATAAAAAATAAGAGGTGTTGTTATAAAACTTGGTTTAGATGTAAAATCTCAGAGAATTTGGAAAAATATAAAGTGGCATGTAGCAATTTAAAGAAAGAAATATATGATTAAAAAAATTTATCTTTTTGTGATTTATACAATAGATTAGATACCAAAGAAAGTGAAAGATGTATGTATAAGTTAGCTAACTAAAGAGATAGAAGAAGTAAAGATCTAGCTCAACTGAGGTGTATTAAGGATGAAAATCATTAAGTGCTTTTCTTAGAAAAGGATATTGAAAGTGGGTGGATGAGGTATTTTGATAAACTTTTCAATGAAGGATCTGAGAAAATGATTGATTTTAGCAACCTTAATAACTTAAACAAAAAAGAGAATTTTATTTTTATCATCGTATTAGTAAATCTAAAGTTAGAGAATATTTAAAGAAAATGAAATGTGGAAAAATAGTAAGACCTGATGATATTCCAGTAGAAGTGTGGAAATGTTTAAGAGATCAAGGAATTTCTTGGCTTACAAATATTTTTAATCTTATTTTAAAGACTAAAAAGATGGCAGATTAGTGGAGAAAGAGTTTGTTGATTCTTATATTTAAGAATAAAGGTGATGCAAAAAAGAGTGCATAGAGGAATTAAGTTAATATGTCACACATTAAAATTATGGGAGAGTAATTGAGCATAGCACGATGTGATAAAAAGTTCCTCACAACCAATTTGGTTTCATGCCAAGTAGATCTACTATGGATGATATACATTTGTTAAGAGGTTTGATGGAGAAGTATAGAGAAAATAAGGATGATCTACATATAATATTTATTGATTTAGAAAAAGCTTATGATAAAGTTTGAAGAGTTGTTCTTTAGAGAGTTCTAGAAAATAAAGGAGTAAATAATGGTTATATTCAAGTCATTAAGAATATATATACTAAATATATTACTTGTGTCCAAACACATAGAGGATTGACAAAATATTTTTCTATTTCAGTTGGATTATATCAAGGATTAGCTTTAAGTGCTTATCTTTTTGCTTTAGTTATGGATGTTCTTACTAGGCATTTACAAGAAGATATATCTCAGTGTATGCTTTGTACTGATGACATTCTTCTTGTTGATAAGACTAGAGAGGGAGTCCAAGAGAAACTTGAATTATGGAGGTCAACCTTAGAGTTTAATGATTTTCATTTAAGTAGATCTAAAACTGAATATATGAAGTGTGAATTTAGTTGTAAAAGTTATAGTGGGGGAATTGTGACATTAGGTGAACAAGTCATTAAAAAGAGTGAGCGATTCAGATATGTAGGCTTTATTATTCAAAATGATGGTGAAATAGATGGAGATGTTATTAATAGAATTCAAGTTGAATGGTTGAAGTGGAAGAATGCATCTGGCCTATTGTGTGACAGAAAAGTACTGCCTAAACCTAAATGAAAATTTTATAAGATAGTAGTAAGACCTGCAATGATTTATGGTGCAAAATGTTAGCCAGTAAAAGAGAAGCATGAGACAAAGTTAAGTGTTGCAGAGATGAGGATGCTCAGGTGGATGAGTGGCTTTAATCTTAGAGATAAAATGTGAAATGAGTATGTTCAGGAAAAAGTTGGAGTAGCTCTAGTGGTAGATAAGATTAGAGAGAGTCACCTTAGATGGTTTGGCCACATAAAGTGTTAGTCATCCAATGACCCAGTTAAGAGAATAGATGCGTTAGATTTGCCTTATGTTAAGAAAGGTAGAGGTAGACCTAAAAAGACATGGTTAAGATGTATAAATAATGACTTTAGTATACTTGAAATAAATTAGAATTTGACACATAATAGGACACAATGGAGTTGAAGGATTCATGTAGTCGACCCAATGTAGTGGGATAAAGGCTTATTGTTGTTGTTGTTGTTGTTGTTGTTGTAAGTTTCTTATTTTTTTAGTTTAGTTTAGGTTTTTATTTTTTTTATTTTAGTTTAGTTCATATTTTTTATTTTATTTTCTTTCTTGTGGTTTTAGTTTAGGTTTGTATTTTTTTATTTTGATTTAGGTTTTTTTATTAATTTTATTTAGCTTAGGTTTAAGTTTTTAGCTTTTTAGGATTTTGGGTTTAGAGTTTATGGTTTAGGGTTAGTTGAGGGTTTAGGGTTTGGTGTTTAGTGTTTAAATTTTTAGATTTAGGGTCTGGGATGTTGGATTTTAGGGTTTAGGGTTTAGGGTTTATGTTTTAGGTCTAGGGTTCAAGGTTTAGTTTAGAGTTTAAGGTTTTTATTATTTTTTTAACAGAGAACAAATTTTGATTCAACATTTCTTCTTTTTGATTTCATCAACTAAGTAACACACCAAGTTTTCTAACACAAAAGTGATGAGATAAATAAAAAATGAGCATGCATAGAGAAAATCTAAAACCCTAGTTAACTAGAACTATCTCTACAGCAAAGACATAATTTGATATGCAACAGATCGGATCTGCCATTCTTCAGGTTCTCTAGTTCCCATCAGAACCATCCTGGCCTCTCGAGTAGTGGGATCCACCGTCATATCCCTGTTCTCCCCCTCCACCACCACCACGACTGTAAGCTCCTTCGCTCCTCCTGCCTCCATAACCACCACTGCTCCTACCACTGCCTCCAAATCCAGCAGTACCTCCAGATCTCCCACCACGACTATGATAACCGTCGCAACTACCTTCACCTCCATCGACATAGATTGAGCCCCATGTGGCTTCTAGGATTAATTTTTTAATTTATTTAGTTAATTTAGTTTAAGTTTAGGTGGTGGTTAGGGTTAGGTTGTGGTCAGTTTAGGTTTATGGTATAGGTTGGTTTAGGGTTGGGTTAGATTTAGATTTTAAGTTAGAGTGGTTTGAGGTTTAGGGTTTGGGTTTAGGGTAGGTTAGATTAGAGTGGCATGGTTTAAAGTTTTGGTTTAGAGGGTTTAGGGTTAGAGGTTTAGAGTTTAGGGTTTAAGGCATTTAGTCAGTTTAGGTTTAGGGTTTAGGTTTAAGTTAGGGTTGGATTTAAGGTTTAGGGTAGGTTTAAAGTTTAGGATTCAGGTTTGTGGATTTAGGTTTAGGGTTTAGGTTTAAGAGCTTAGTTTAGGGAGGATCAGGGTTAGGATTTAGGGTTGTAAGTCCAGTAAATTTTAGGCTTTAGGGTTTTTAAAAAATAGGCAATAGTTTATGTTTATTTACTTCATTTTATTTATTTTAATTGTATTTTATTTTTTATTTATTTTATTTTTTTATTTTTATTTAGTTTTATTTATTTATTTTATTTATTTTAGTTTAAGTTTTATTTTAGTTTTTTTTTTTAGGTTTAGTTTAGGTTTATGTATATTTTTACTCTATTTCATTTTATTTTATTTTATTTTATTTTAAGTTTAGGTTTAGGTTTTTATTATATTTTTTTTGGTTAATGTTTTAGGTTTTTATTTTAGGTTTCTTTTTAGGTTTTATTTTTTAGTTTAGATTTAGTTATATTTTTAGTTTATTTTATTTTATTTAGTTTAGGTTTAGGTTTACTTTATTTTAGGTTTAGGTTTGGGTTTTATTTATTTTAGTTTAGTTTATTTTAGTTTAGGTTTAGTTTTATTTTATTTTTATTTTAGGTTTACCTTTTTTTTAGTTTAGGGTTTAGGTTTTATTTCTTATTTATTTTTAGGTTTTATATTTTTAGTTTATGTTTAGGTTTTTATATAGTGTATACTTTATTTTATTTTTATTTTATGTTTCGTTTTTATTTTATTTAGGTTTTTTATTTTTTTTAGTTTAGTTTAGTATTTATTTATATTATTTTAGTTTAGTTTTTCTTATTTGATTTTCTCTTTAGGTTTAAGTATAGGTTTAGGTTTAGGTTTAGTTTATGTTTGTATTTTATTTTATTTTTGTTTAGTTTATTTATTTATTTTACTTTTAGGTTTTATTTAAATTAGGTTTAGGTTTTTGGGTTTTAGTGGGTGGTTTTTGGTTTAGGGTTTAGGTTTAGTGTTTAGGGTTTGGAGGTTTAGGTTTAGGGTTTAGTGGTTTAGGTTAGGGGGGTTTAGGTTGAAGGTTTAGGGTTTAGGGTTTTTAGGGTTTAGGGTTTAGGTTTTAGGTTTAGGGTTTAGGTTTTAGTTTAGGGTTTAGGGTTTTTGATTTTTTTTAACGAATAACAAATTCAGATTCAACCTTTCTTCTTTTTGATTTCATCAACCAAGTAACGTACAAAGTTTCTAAGACATAAGCGATGATATAGATAAAAAATGAGCACACATTGAACAAATCAAAACCCTAAATAGCTAGAACTGCTTGTACAACAAAGACATAATTCCATAAGTAGATCTTTAGTTCCATCGAACCACTGGTGGGGATCCACCATAATATCCCCGATCTCTCCCCTCGCCACAACCATGGATGTAACCTCTATCATTTCTCCCGCCCCCATAACTACCACTGCTCCGACCACCACCTCCATATCCACAAGCACCACCAGATCCCTCACAACCATAGCGATAATCGCAGCTTATGACTTTGCCTCAACTACTAGATCTAGACTGAGCCTAGTTTATGGTGATGTTTCTATCATCAGGGTATTGCCCATTCTAAGGGTTTAGGTTTAGGTTTAGGTTTTTTAGGTTTTAAGATTTAGGTTTATTTTTTAATTTATTTTGTTACTTTAGGTTTTGGTTTAGGGTTTAGGGTTTAGAGTTTAGGATTTAAGGTTTAATGTTTAGGTTTACAATTTAGGGTTTAGGGTTTAGGATTTTAGAGTTTATTCTTTTAGGGATAGGGTTTAGGGTTTAGGGTTTTTAGCATTTAGGGTTGAGGGTTTAGGGTTTAGGGTTTATGGTTTAGGATTTCGGGTTTATGGTTTTTCTTTTTATTTTTTAAATTAAGTAAATTGATAGGTTTATTTTATATTTATTTTTATTTAGTTTTATTTTTTATTTCCATATAGTTTAGCTTATTTATTTTAGGTTTATTTATTTTAGGTTAGATTTTTTATTTTAATTTATTTTGTAGTCGAGTTTTATTTTTATTTTATTTTTTAGGTTTAGTTTTTATGTTTTATTTTTAGGTTTAGGTTTAGGTTTTAATTTAATTTTATTTGTTTTAGGTTTTAGGTATTTATTTTAGGTTTATTTATTAGTTTTATTTTTTAGTTTAGGTTTAGATTAATTTTAGTTTATTTTATTTTATTTAGTTTAATTTTAATTTTAGTTTATTTTAGGTTTAGGTTTAGGGTTTATTTATTATAGTTTTGGATTAGGTATAAATTATTTTTATTTTAGTTTATGTTTATTTTTGTTAGTTTCGGGTTTAGGTTTTATTTTTTATTCATTTTAGGTTTTATTTTTAGGATTATTGTTTAGGTTTAGGTTTTTATATAGTTTATATTTTATTTTATTTTAGGTTTATTTTATATTTATTTTAGGTTTAGTTTTTATTTTATTTAGGTTTTTCATTTTTTTAGTTTAGTTTATATTTTTATTTAAATTATTTTCATTTAGTGTTTATTTTTATTTGATTATCTTTATTAGGTTTAGGTTTAGGTCTAGGATTTAATTTATGTTTTTATTTTATTTTATTTATTTTTATTATTTTTTTTATTTAGGTTTTTTAATTTATTTTACTTTTAGGTTTTATAAGTTTGGGATTAGGTTTTTAGGTTAGGGTTTAAGGGTTTTTTTGGGTTTAAGGTTTAGGGTTTAGGTTTTACAGTTTAGGGTTTATGGTTTAGGGTTTTAGGGTTTAATGTTTAGGATTTAGAATTTAGTGTTTTTAGGGTTTAAGGTTTACTATTTAGTATTTTGTTTTTTAGGTTTAGGGTTCAGGTTTTAGTTTTGGGTTATGGCTTTTTGGTATTTTTTTTAACAGAGAACAAATTTAGATTCAATATTTCTGGTTTTGGATTTCATCAACAAAGTAACACACCAAGTTTTCTAAGACACAAGCGATGACATAGATAAAAAATGAGCAATTCAAAAACTCTGGATAACTAGAACCATCTCTACAGTAAAGACACAATTCCATAAGCAACATATTAGATCGTCTTTTCTTCAATTTCTCTAGTTCCCATCATAACCACCCTGTCCTCTCGAGTAGAGGGATCTACCATCATATCCGCGATCACTCCCTCCGCCACCACCACTTCAGAATTGCCACTCCTCCGCCTCCATAATCACTCGCAACCACCTATATATCCACCGATCTCCAAATCCCCACCACCACTGGCGCATCCCTTCATCTCCACTACTATATTTAGAGTGAGCCTAGTTAATGGTGATGTTCTTGCCATCAAGGTTTTGCCCATTCTAAGGGTTCAGGTTTAGGTTTAGGTTTATTTTTTTAATTTATTTTGTTACTTTAGGTTTAGGTTTAGGGTTCGGGGTTTAGGGTTTAGGGTTAGAGTTAGGGTTTAGGGTTTAGGGTTTAGGGTTTAGGGTTTAGGCGTTTAGGTTTTGTGGTTTAGGGTTTTGTGGGTTTAGGTAGGCATTTATGGTTTATGGTTTGCCTAGGTTTAGGATTTAAGGTTTATGTTTTCTTAAATTAAGCAAAATGGTAGGTTTAGGTTTATTTAGTTTATTTTTATTTCTATTTAAGTTTATTTTTTAATATTTATTTTTTTTATTTATTTTAGGTTTAGTTATTTTAGTTTAGGTTTTTTATTTTTGTTTATTTTTTAGGTTTAGGTTTATTTTTTAGTTAACTTTTAATTTTATTTTATTTTTTAGGTTTAGGTTTTATTTTTATTTTTAGGTTTAGATTTAGGTTTATATTTTATTTTTTAAGTTTATATTTTAGGTTATTATTTTAGTTTTATTTATATTTTTTATTTTTTATTTTAGGTTTTGGTTTTTAGTTTATTTTATTTTATTTAGTTTAGGTTTAGGTTTAGGTTTAGGTTTAGTTTATTTTAGGTTTTGGTTTAGGTTTTATTTATATTAATTTAATTTATTTTTCTTAGGTTTAAGTTTATTTTATTTTGTTTATTTTATTTGTATTTTAGGTTTAGTTTTTTTAAGTTTAGGTTTAAGTTTATTTTATTTACTTTTAGGTTTTATTTTAAGTTATTTAGGTTTGTTTTAGTTTTATTTTATTTAATTTTATTTTATGTTTAGTTTTTTATTTTGGTTGTGGTTTTTATTCTTAGGTTTATTTAATTTTTATTTTAGTTTAGGTTTTATTTTTATTTCATTTATTTTTATTAGTTTATTTTATTTTATTTTTAGGTTTAGGTTTAGGTTTTAGTTTAGGTTTTAATTTAATTTAATTTTTTTATTTTATTTAGGTTTAAGTTTTTTCATATATTTTATTTTAGGTTTATTTAGGTTTAGGTTTAAGTTTTAGGTTTAGGGTTTATGGTTTAGGGTTTTATGGTTTAGGGTTTAGAGTTTAGGATGGTTAGAGCCAAGGGTTTAGGAGGGCAAGGTTTAGGGTGGGCTCAGGGTAGGTTTATCCTGAGATGCCTTTGTGAGTTCGCCCAAGATTTAGTGGGAGTGGGGTTTAGAGTGCTTTTGTGAGACCATTTAGTGTTTTAGGGTTTAGGGTTTAGGGTTTAGAGTTTAGGGTTTAGGGTTTGGGGTTTATGGTTGTAAGTTTAGGGTTTAGGATTTATGGTGTAGGGTTTACGGTTTAGAAATTAGGTTTTTTTTTTTAAATTAAGTAAACCGATATGTTTAGGTTTATTTACTTTATTTAGTTTATTTTTTATTTTAGGTTATTTTAGTTTTTTTTATTTGGGTTCATTTTTCTAATTTTATTTAGTTTAGTTTATTTATTTTACTTTATGTTTTTATTTTTTTTTATTTTTTTATTTTATTTCGATTTAGGTTATTATTATATTTTATTTTTAGGTTTTATTTAGTTTAAGTTTAGGTTTTTAGCTTTTTAGGGTTTAGGATTTCAGATTAGTTTAGGGTTTAAGGTTTGGGGCTTATGATTTAGGGTTTATGGTTTTTTAGGGTTAAGTTTATGGTTTAGGGTTTAAGGTTTAGGATTTAGGATTTTGGTTTTAGGGTGCCTGAAATAGCTCAACCTACAACACCAAGGAAGGTTTGCTAGTTGCAAAGGACAATTCGTGGAGGTGCATCGTAGCTCACCATACTTGCCTGGGATAGTCTAGTAGCATAGCCACCATCAAAGTCTAGTACTTCCTCCACTATTGCAGCTACCACTTCTTCTACTAGCTCCTCTTCTATCAGTAAGAGCATTGCATCTGCAAATAAGGGCACTAATTCCTTTTGCTTATTTTTCTTGATTTCTATCATGTACCTCCACCCAAAAGGAAATTAATGATGAAAGCTGATCCTACTTATATATTGTCCATTTTTGATGCTCTTGATTTTATTCCTATTGAAAGGTCTCCGAGTATAAATAAACATAATAGCTCTAGTAGTTCAAATCCTTTCCTTTCTGATTCAGAGCTGGGCTATCCTTCTTTGAATCAATCAGGTTCATCTCTTGAGATTGACTTTGATTCAACTGACTCTGAGGATCCCATATGAGAAGTTGTAGGTATGTCCAATGAGAAGGTAGAACTTTCCACAAGCTCATCATCCCAAGAAGTCACTAAAGTCAACCTACATAGTGGCAAAGTTCTACCTTCTAGGGTAGCATCTTAGGATAAGGGTAAGCAAGTCATTGGTTCAATTGAGCAGATAGTCCCTCCATAGGTTGCTCCACCGAAGGATATGCATGTGGAGGACAAGCCAGAGTTGATTACAATGTCCTAGCTCACCTTAGAAAGTTTCCAGCTAAGTTAAGCACATATGATGCCCTTGTCTTATCCAAAGAGATTAAGGAATCTCTAATCAAGGCCTTACTTGATCTAGAGATATGCTTAGCTCAGCTGATCACTCCTAAAGAGGAGGCTTGCCACTCGAAGGACATCTTAAAAGTTACATTCAGGAGTGAAGACTTAGTCCTAGGGATGACTGAGCACAACAACCCTTTACATTATGGTGGATGTTGGAAAATATAGGCTATCCATGGTTCTGGTTAACCTAGGTGTATCAGTCAACATTATGAGTCTGAAAACCCTTGCCTACTTGGGAATCAACATCTCCAAACTCTGAAAATAAAGGATGATTTGAAAGGATTCAATGAACAAGGAGAGAGGGCCTTGTGGTGTTTATTTTTGGATGTATGGGGGTGGGGAGGGTGACACCACGTAGATTGTAGAGGGGTACTTTATGAGGTGATCGGGTACAACATTGAGGTATGATGTACTATCTCAAAAGATAGAGGCATCACCCTACAATAGACCTCACGAAATAAGCACTCCTAAAGCATGATGGATCTTTAAAGTACCTAAGATTTTTCTGCTACTTTATATTGATGAATAAAGTAGAGTTTATATTAAACCAGGTTCTTAAGTTCACTATGGAGGCAAGCCTCCATAGTTAATTGCATCTTAGGAAATGAAATTTCTTAGGAATGCTCTCGATTAAGTTGACAATTATCATCTCCAAATATTTCAAGGTTAGACTATCAAAGGATTGGTTGTATTTGGAAAATCAATTGCGAATGTTCAAAGAGAAGACTTATTTTTGGAGTCTAAATGAAATATGTAAGAAATGATCATGATACTAGGAAGCTTAGTGAGCCTTCCAATCTATCCTATGGTTAGACTTTATAATTTTGAAGTTGAAGAGATTTATATATTTTGAGTTGAAATTTAATTAAATTACTAGGGCTTATAATCCACCAACACAAAGTTGTGGGAATGCTTAAGAGGTGAGGATTTATACTCATAGCTCAAAGGAAATAGCTACCTTGGATCTTAAATCTAGAGAGCTTTAATACAAGCTAAAGAATGACCTAAATCTAAGCGACAGGTAGACAAAAGGGTTTACCTCCATAAGAGAGAATAAATTGTCTGATTTCTGGACTTATAACTGCTTGGAGTGGCCGCCAGCTAACTCCTATTATTTTAAAATCATGTAGTCTATTCTTATGAATTGCAAGATACCTAGAGTAGTTATCTAATTAGAAAGAGACTAAATACCTAAACACACTCCCTACATTTATGAAGGAAAAGTAAATCTAATTGCAACTGAAAAGTGGAGGTTAGCTAAATATACATTTAATCTCAAGCAATTGTATTTATTATTTGAACTTAGCAGCTTACACATGGGTAATTAAGCCCACCTGTCCTAACTTGGATTATTCTTAATGAATTGAGCTACCAACAAACAGAGCATTCACTTTTATTTTTAAGCATCCCTTAAGCATAATCCCCTGCAAAAAACATGATAAGGCTAATATTGGCCAATCATCTAGTATACGAAGTATATACCCTAACATCCAATCTAAAATAATGAATCATAAAACAAAACATACATCATATCGTACACCATCCTAACTTAGAGTTAGAAGTGGTGACTTAATTCGAATGTGTGTATTAAGGCTTGTGTGGTAAGTCTTGTAAGGCAATAGTGTTGTATTTTATATGTGAAGAAGGATTCAATTTAACATGAAAGGTTGATTTCACATGAAGTAGTTTAATTGATTTGAGAATTTTAATTTATGTTTTCTTTTGTTTCATTTGATTACACTTAGAAACTAAGTGTCATAAAGACAGGAAAAGAGGACTGCACTCTTTCATCCCTACCTTAAGTCACTCTCTAAAGTATATTAATTTGATTTAGTTCTCTTTAGTGAATGGCCTATTAAATGTTTTAATTAATCCAAAGTTTAGGTTCACTTTAACAAATCCTATTCAAAATCAAAGGCATCTTAAGATTAATTTAATTGAATTACTACCACATGACATATATTAAATAATTCCTTTCCATCACATGTAACATGCATATGATTTAATCCTAAGTGTATCTATACATGCAACATATTTTATTTTAACTTAAAAGATGAATGTTTGTGTATGTTTAGAATTTATATCTGATTTGATTAAATTATTTAAACATATTAATTTAAAACTTTATCCAAATTCTTATACAAAAAGGACATAAGAATGAAATTAGATAGGCATGTGCCATTGTTAAACCATGAAAGTGAAGTAATCAAATGACCTCCTTAACTATCAAGCCTCTATATTCTGGATGTCCATACTATATACCTATTTTCATTCAAACAAATGTAAATTTGTATACATGAACATAGGAAGTAAGCTCTAAATCATAGGGCTAATTAATTCAACCACTTAGTCAATTAGATTAAGTGATTTAATTAATTAGTTAAATCTTAATTAATTTTATTTTAAAAAAGGGAGAAATCATCTTAGAGAAAGGGGTCCCAACCCTATTCCTTAGTTGACTTACTATTGAACAATGATTAATAAACTTATTTAACCAATTTCTTACTGTTCATGGGATTAATTAATCATTATTAACTTAAAAGAGTAGTTAAGGTTTAATTAGTTAATTTTTCAAATTAAGTGGGCAATAAATCCTAAGAAAATCATGGGAGGAAGAGGTCATCCCATTAACTTAGCCAACAAAATTTGGGATTAATTACTCAAGTAATTAAAGAGTAATAAAGCTAATTAATTTTGTAATTAAACTTTAATTAAACATTAATTACAATTCAAAATTAGTTAAGATTATTTTTAATTAATTCTCCTCTGAAATATCTTTAAAATGAGTATTTATTTGCACTTTTTTTATTTCTTTATGACTTTTTATGATCTTTAGAAGTTTTGGTCATTAAAAATGATTAATTAAGCCTAATTAAAGCCTAATCCTATTGGCACCACATGACACGCTGAAGCGGCATGCATTCCACATGGTATTGCAGGATTGGCTACTTAAAAGTTATCCAACTTAGCACCAACATGGCGGTGGCAGATGTGCTTACTAGTCCACCATCTGATCTATGATCGGATGGCTATGATTAATCCCACAGCTTAATAAGATTAAATCAGATTGATCTGGCGGATCTAATCATGACTGTCCATTTTGATCACATGGAATGAACATTGCATGATCTAACATCACATGAGTGAAGGAGATGGAGTCTGTCCACCATTGCTCAATTGATCCGAGCTTGCCCAAGCTTAGATCAGCTCTAAAAGGATCCCACACCTTCACGACATCAATCAGAGGGGATACAACAGTCAAGATCACATGAGTTGTAAGTTTTTTCTGAAAAATGCTAACATATTTTTTCCTAAGGATCGATTTTGGAAGAATATCTCATCAGAGCTCAAGATTGGTAGCTCGAATGATTATGGAAGCTTCATCTAGTGGAGATGAAGCCCTATTGAGCAACAATTAGATCAATTCCTTAATGTTTACTTAGAAGGACATGATCTAATGATTTGGAGCTCTACTTTGATCAAAGTCCCACCTCCAGTGGTTGGGAAGCTTGGGAGATGCTCTTCTTGCTCTAGGGAAGGTGCAAAGTTAATTTAAGTTTGATGGAGAAATGGTGAAGTTAGGTTGGAAATGGGAGTGTCCTATTTTAGGACAAATGAGAATGGTATTTTCTGATCAAAGAACGAGCTTGGGAGCTTAGGGAATGGCTATAATGGCTCATCTTGGGTAGTTATGGCTTTGAGGAATGATTTTTATGTGTGTTTGAGTGGAAATGAGGGACTGTATACCCCCTTCATCTTGATTGGATGGTGGGTTTGGTTTGGCTTCTAGTGGCTGTCTGGCCAACTCAGCGAGTCATGGGTGGCAAGGAGGAGGTGAGTTGGCTTAGCTTGGTTGGTTGAAGGTCTTGAGCTGGCTGCCAAGGAGGAATCATGGGTGTCCTATGGGTTTCAAATGCTCTAATGGGGAGGGTGAGGTGATTTCACCTCCCATGGGTCATGGCCGACCCAACCACTGATTAAGATAAGTTGGGTAGTGTCCTAGGCACCTAGGGGGACCATTGGAAGAGTACCAAGTGGCCAAAGAATGGAAATGACCACTTACATGGGTGATTTGTCTCATGTGATGCCCTTGACCTAAGGGTTTAATGATCATTTGGCATTGGATTTTGTTTGGGTAGATTTGAAATGAGCCAAAAATGGCTTAGCCTAAATTTCAAGTCAATTGGAGTCGATTTGGTTAGGTTTGGCTCAATTTGACTCATTTAAGTCAAATTGGGTTAGGTTGGATCAAGTTGTCAAATTGGTTCAAACTAAGGGTTAATTCAAGTTCATATGATCATTTGGGATGTTTTGGTTCAATTGGTTTGGTTTAGTTTGGCTTAGATTTGATTTTGGCTCATTTGAATTTATTTAGGTTAAATGGGTTAAGTTAACCAATTTGACCAAACTGGCCAAATTGGCTTGGGTTAGGTGTTGGTTTTGGTTTAGTTAACCAATTGAAGATGATTGCAGGCTTTGTCTTTAGTTAATTTAAATTTTGTTTGATTTAGGACAACTTGAACCATTGGTCAATTTGGGCTAAGTAGCTCAATTGGGTTCAATTGAGTCTAATCATGGCTTTGGTCAAGTTCAACAATCAATTTGGAATGAACTTGAGCCATTGATTGTAAATAGTTTGGTTTATATTCTGATTTGACCATTTGGTCTTTTAAGTCAATTTGGGTGAACTTAAGTCAAGAGAGACAATTGGGTTTGGTTTGACTCAATTGAAGGTCAAGTCATATTCAAATATTGATATTGATTTGGTATGAATCATTGGTTTCAAGGAATTCAGCTTAGGTTGCAATTTGGCTAGTTTGGGTTCATATGGGTTAAGGGGTTGACTTGGTCAAATGATCAAGTTGTCTTTGTTTGACCCAATTGGTGAAAATTGATCAACTTAGGGTGATCAATAATAATGATGTGAGGTTTTGATGGGCTTGGCTCAATCCAATTTGGGTAGGATTAGAACTTAGCTCAAATAGGTCAAATTAGCAACTTTGGGTCAAGTGGACCAATTGGGTTTAGTTGGCTTAATTTTGGGTTTAGTTTATATATGGATTTGGGATTGATATATTAATTAAATTGTAATTGGCTTAGGTTCAAATGAGTTTTGGTTCATTTGAACATTTCAAGTAAAAAGGGTTAAGTTGGGTTTGACTTGGGTTGATTTTGGTTTGGCTTGATGATTGTAGATTTCATCTATATTTGTGAATATGATTGAAGGTATGATTGATTCATAAGAAATCAATTGAATTTGGGTTTTTGAATGAAAGAATTTGGATAAGTCTATGGAGTTGGGTCATGTGGCTTAGGTTTCGATTTTGATTTGGTTTGATTTAGTTTTGATGATTTAAATGTATATTTCATTTAAATTTGTGAAGATGATTTAAAATATGATTGATTTGTGAAAAAATCAATTGAGTTTGACTTGATTTGGATTAATATTTAGCTAAGCCCATAGGATAGGTCAAATGGCTTAAGAATGGTTTTGATTTGATTTGATTTAGTTTTGATCATTTGAATGTACATTTGATTTATATTTAGGAAGATGATTGAAGATATAAATTGATTATGAGAAAATAAATTGATTTTTGATTGATTTGGATTAAAATTTTGGTAAGTTGATGGGATAGGTCATATGGCTTAGGAAGGGTTTCAAGTTTGGATTTGATCATGGGCTTCAATCATTTGATTTTGGAATTTGGCTTTGGATTTGGATTTGAATTTGATGTTTGAATTGAACTTGAGGTTTGGTTTAAGAAGGTGCACATGGATTAGATTTGGGTTGGAGGGTAGGTTGATTACCTTAATCCCTAAGGCATAACCTAATCCTATGGTTAACCCTTCTAAGTTTTAAGGCTTAGGCCTAATTTCTAGAAGTGTCTTATGACTAGGAAAGTCTTAGTGTCTAGAAGACTCCTAAGTTTAAGATGAGAAGATTGAATATGCACTCTAAAAGTGAGGTCAACAGGCCTTTGGCTCCATAGTGTTGCCCTTGGAGATAAATGATTGGAAGACCGAAGCCAAGTTCCACATTATAGACTCAGATACATCTTTCAATGCTTTTGTAGAGAGACCATGGATACATGAGAACAACATAGTTCCATCCTATCTACATCAATGTATGAAGTTCGTAAGAGGTGGGATCATCTATTGTGTGAAAAGAGATCTCAAGCCATTTATAGTTCAGAAGGTCAGCATATATGAGGATGTAGCTTACTACCTCCCTTAAAACCAACAAGTCTATTCTCATGAACTTGGCCAAAGTTTAAAAATAAAAGAAAAAGAAAAATAAATAGAAAGAGAAAATGAAAAAAGAAAAGAAAAGAGAAAATGAAAAAGAAAATAAAAGGGAGCAAAAATAGACTTGGAGGAGGAAGTGGAGCCTGACATTAGATTCAACCTATAATTCATTACTCCATTTGAACATATGGGTAGGATGACCTGACCTCCACTAAGAAGAGGAAGAGGCAGTTTAGAGGCAGTCCTAGGGGTGGAAAAACTCCTTATTGGCCACCCAATAGAAGATATCCCCCAGCTACTAGGAGTACACCTGTTATCAATATAGACTTAGAATCTAGTTTATAAGATGAGTCTTATATGGTTAGCACACCAACGAGCTCTTCTTAGCAGTAGATTCCCATGGAGGTGACACTCGAGCCAGATAGCAATGAAGATCAGGCTCTAAAGCAAAGCATAAGTGTATCCAAGTCTATATGTGAAATAGTTAGGCATCAGTTGGGAACCTTAGCTATAACCCCACTTTCCTCTCAAAAACTTGAAGGTTTGGTAGTTAAGGAAGCCCCTAAGTCATCTACAGGTGTGAAGACTCAAAGGTTCTTTCTGGGAGCATCATCCTTAAGTCAAGAAGTTGATGTAGAACTAGACGATGATTCATATAAAGATTTAATAGAATTACGTTTTGATTGGTACTTTCCTTGTGTTCATAATTTAGCAAAGAAATGGTTAATACCACGTACTTGGTCAAAGTACAGGTCAGCCTACTTTGAAAGAATATGGAGGAACAAATGCAAAATCTCTCAACCAAGATTGGAACTAAAATTTAGTATAGTGAGTCCAGTTGATCATGATGATTACTTGTTAGTCGTCACCAATCATTTGGAATATAATAGGTTCTTTTCAAATCACATTAACTCATACGAGGAGCTGTGTTTAAAAACTTTTGATGATCTAGATGATTTTGAAATCAAAGATGCACCGCCAAATTTCAAAGAAGAGATCAGTTCAACCATCGACGTGCTCAAGGAAATCATCTTAGGAACTAAAGAAGATCCACGCCCGACATACATCAGTTCTTTATTGAATGAAATTGAAACCAATGACTTAGTTAGTCTATTGATTGAGCTTAAGGATAGCTTTGCATGGAGGTATGAAGAGATGCCTAGATTGGCTCTTGACATAGTGGTCCATAAACTAGTAATAGAGCCTACTGCTAACACTATCAAGAAAGGTGCTAGATGCATGCGATTTGACATAGAATAATAGGTCATTTATGAAGTCAAGAAACTGATTGATGCTGGCTTCATCTGAAAAGATAAATACCCTACTTGGTTAGCTAGCGTCGTCCTAGTTAATAAAAAGAATGGGAAAATTTATATATGAGTCAATTTTATGGATTTAAATAAGGCATATCCAAAAGATGAATTTCCACTACCAATCCCTGAGCTGATGGTGAACATTGCCTCATCTAATGCAGTCTTCTTTTTCATGGATGGCTCATATGGATATGACTAAATAAAGATGGCTCCTGAAGATGAAAGAAACACTACTTTTAGAATACCGATTAGAATCTATTGCTATAAGATCATGTCTTTCACCCTTAAAAATGTTGGTGTTACATACTACTGGCCAATGACTCGAATCTTTGATGAACTCATGCATCATTAAGTCGAGTGCTATGTTGATGATCTCGTGGTAAAAAGTAGAGAAAAGGAAGACCATATCTTTGACTTGAGAGTAGTTTTTGAATAGTTAAGACCATTTAACCTCAAAATGAACCCCGTGAATTATGCATTCAGAGTAGCTTCAAACAAATTCTTTTGGTTTATTGTCCAACACCAGAGAATCAAAATCAATTCAGAGAAGATAAAGGTGATATTAGAATTGCCACCCCCTAAAAGTTTAACTCAACTCAGATCATTACAAGGATGATTAACATATCTATGTTGCTTTCTATCCAATTTATTGGGAAGATGTTAGCTATTCTTAGCACTTGTTAAAAAGGATGCCAAGTTCAAGTGAGATGATAAGTGTGAGCATGCCTTCAAAGATATTAAGTATTACTCGATGATATCACCGATTCTAGCTGCCCTTATCCCAGGAAAGCCACTCATACTTTACAATGTTGCGTTAGAGGACTCCCTTAGTGCATTGTTGGCCCAAGCCAATGATGAAGGGAAAGAAAAGGCACTCTACTACTTTATCTGTTGTCTAATCCATGCTGAGGCTAATTATCCACCCATTGAGAAGCATTTTCTAGGTTTAATCTTCGCATCCCAAAAGCTACAATACTACATGTTTCCTCATAAGGTGAACTTAATTTCTAGGATCAATCAATTACAGTATCTCATGACACAGCCAATGCTATCTGGATGGTGGGATCGATTGTCGATGATCCTCTCATAGTTTGACATTACCTTCATACCCATCTTTGCAGTGAGAGGATAACTGCTAGCAAATTTCTTTGTAGCACACCGACTTCCTACCAACTCTCAGCTTATTGATGATCTCCCTGATAAATAATTCATGAACTTAGAGGATACTAGCATTCACCACTAGGAGAAGTACTTTGATGGTGTAGCTTCCTCTTAAATAGGAGAAGAACCACAATCCACTATTCTAAGAATGGCAAGGGTTGGAATAGTTCTCTTAACTTTGGACCGTGGTGTGATGAGATTCTCATATCATCCAATCCCAACCACAATGAATCATATGAGGCTAATTTTTGCCCGAGTTATCCATTACTCTATGTATCTAGAATATCAACATCTTTGAGGATTCTCAGCTAGTTATCAACCAAATTACTGGGTCCTACAAGGTTATAAAGCCTAAGCTCCATCCCTACAATAAGTGTACCATAGAGTTGTTGGCCCAAATCCCAAAGGTTGCTAGTTATAAGATACCTTAAGGAGAGAATGTTGTAGAATACGCCAAGGAGTTGCATGTCCAGAAAATTAGTGCATATCAATAATGGTCCAAAATAGACAAGTGGTATCCCTTATTGATATTGAACTCATCAAAAATTACTCTCTTGAAGGGGAGGTTACCATTGCCAAGAAGGATGAGGAGTTAGATTTGAGGCAATCATTCATGGATTACCTAAATAAAAGAAAACTACCTCAAGAGAAGTCTCAAGCCCATCAGCTGAAGTAGAGAGAACTTTCCTATGCTCTTATTGATGGTGTCTTATATCGACAGTCTTTTGATCATTTGTGGGTTACATTATTTAGACAAGCATGAAGCCCATAAGATTGTGACTGAGGTACACTTAAAATTATATGGAGCCAACCAATCCAGTTCGAAGATGAAAGCCAAGATCAAGAGACTAGGATACTACTAGTCGTTAATGATCAAAGATTGTATGGAAACGTCTAGGAAATGCCACCAATGTCAAATAAATGATGTGGTCCTACACCTATCATCCAACATTCTACATCTTACATTGGCCTCATGGCCATTTGAGTGTTGGGGTACCAACATAGTAGGTCTGATTGATCCTCCTACTTCTAAGGGTCATCGGTTTATCTTAGTTGCTACTGACTACTTTTTCAAATGGATGAAAGTGATTCCACTTAGAGAGGTCACAACTCAGCATGTGCTCTAGTTTTTTAGGGACTATATCGTATATTGGTTTAGAGTGCCTCGATGAATTATATTTGATAATGGTACTGCAATCAAGAGCAGCGAGATCAACAACTTTGCCTAGAGATATAACATAGTTTGGAGATATTCTACCATCAACTACTCGAGGGTAAATGGATTAGCAGAATCCTTCAATAAAAGTCTCATCCAAATACTAAAAAAGACACTTGATAATAATACAGGCGTAGTTCAAGCCTTGTGGGCCTACACCACATATAGAACTCCAACTTAGTCTACTCCTTTATCCTTATGGGGTCCAAAGTCATTCTACCATTAGAAGTCCATCTTCACTATAGGATAGCAAGATCACAATAAAATAGAACACTAAGTTGTGGTTAGAAGAGCTCAAAGGTTTGGAAGAGAAGCTGGGCATGCCAAAACCTCGATTTGCTAAAATGATTCAAGCTCACAACAAGTTGGTCTGTTCTAGAGCTTTTCAAGTAGTAGAGCTTATTTTAGTTCTAAAGAGACTGATTGTTGCCCATCATAAGATGGGAGGTAAGTTTGAACCCACTTGGGAAGGCCCTTTTGCCATAGAGAAGGCCTACCAAGGAGAAGCTGATAAACTTATTAATCATGAGGGGGAGCTCCCAATACTTCCAACCATTGGGATCAACTTAAAGAAACATTATAAATCATGTTTGAAAATAATTATCATCAATGAAATACAATTTTGAATTCAATCTCTTTGATGTTGAAAGTATTCTTGTTTGTGAATCCACCGCGATGTGTTTAAGGTAGGTGTAAGGAACCAGAGCGGCATCCTATCCTTCATTGGCACAACATAAACAAAAACTACATACAAACATTTAAGACACACACATATATTTTGTGTCGGGCTACTATGAGTTGAGATAATGCCCCTAGTGGCCTCACAAGAGGCTCTTAATGACTACTTCTATTAGTGTGTCACCCTAATGGTCTTCTTGCTTTGGAGGATGTAAGTTTGGTATGCTTTCCTTCTTTATTTGGCCACTGCACATCGATGAGCGCCTTGTTAGTTTGGTATGCCTTATTGCATGGCCGATAAGCTACCTCATGTTGGCTTTGTTTAAGAAGATGTGAGTCTACTATGCTTTCTTCTTGGATTATCCTTCATGCACTGACTGGGTCAAGTATATTTGAGGTTTAGGATAAGTCTTCTAGCAGCTCCTTTCATCATGCTACTTCAAGTCTGTGTTTAGTCCTTCCTCAGGGCTCCCCGCTTATTAGTCCTACTAGGTCAGAGAGTATTTGGCCCACCGTAGATAGATTATATCGATGATGAGTTCCCCTTAGAAAGCTGTAAGCCTACATGCTTTCTTTCCAGATTGATTGTTGGACATTAACGGGCACGTTAGGTTGGTTGGTACTCACTATACTGATAGATACACCTTAGGTTGGTTGGTTCTCGCACCTTAGGATACACCACACATGGCAGATGTAAGTCTGCTACGCTTTCACCTTAAGTTGGCCACCGTACACCTATAAGCTTTTTTTCTAGGCTCAAGATAATGCCCAGCAGCACCTCCCTTATGGGAACTTTTTTGGATCACATCTTTCACCCCATTTAGACACTACCGGCTTTTATCGACAGGCCCCTTTCATACTAACCACATATGTGGTTGGATAATCCATCCTGTGGATGTGTAGATTCTCCCATGGTCTAGTAAATCTAAGATAGGTCAAGGCTAACATAGCTCCTTCTTAGTGTGGTCCTTTGCACATTAACAGGTTCCACATAAACATATAAATAGAATATATATTCACTTATGGATTAGGAGGACACCATTAGAGATACTTTTTCTCAAGAAGACATCCTATCTTTTGGGCAGTGTCATCAAATCTCCCTATAGGAATCGCCTGACCACCCTTGACTTGATATAAGTCTCCAATGGCATTCACTCTGTAGTTGCCCCTAAGTCAGATTCTATTTGTTGTGCTACCAATAGGCCACCCTAATGGTTTTTCCCACCTTTAGAAGATGTAAGTCCACTACACCTTCTTTCTAGCACAATCATTGCACACCGAAAAACAAACCCTTAGGTTGGCTAGCTCTACCCCACAGACAGTAGACTATCACTTTGGATTTGTAAATTTGAGATAGGACAAGTCTAATATAACCCCTTCTTAGTGGGTCCATTGCACACCGACATGGTTCAAGAATTAAATCTTTTAAATTTGACTAAGCTCACATCCCTAGAGGATATGCGCTCAATTCAAAATAAAAAACCAAAAAAACCATATCAAATCACATGAAATTAAGATAAAATTCTTCTAGGCTACTTTGAGTTGACATAAGTCCTTAGAGGCATTCACTCAGTAGTCACCCTAGGTCAGGCTCAATTTTTTGTGATTCCAAAAGGCCACCCCAACGGTTGTTCCTCACTTTGGAAGATGTAATTCTACTATGCCTTCTTCTTGGCACAGCCATTGCACACCGAAAGGTAACCCCTTAGGCTGGCTAACTCTACCCCATAGCCGGTAGACTATGCATTTGGATTTGTAAACTTGAGGTAGGTTAAATCTGATATATCCCCTTCTCAGTGGGTCCATTGTACACCAACAGAGTCCATACATTAATTCAAATTAAATTAAACCCAATCTTATTTACCCTAATGGATTTAAATTGCACCCTTCTCCCAGTGGAGCCCAAATCATTCATAAACAATTCAAGAAAACAAATCAAATACAAAACCAACCTCTCTAGTGAAGCCAAATTAAACCAACTCCCCTAATAGAGTCTAAATCAAATAATTTCAACCAAACTCTTATTCACAGCGGATACATCCCCAAAGAAATATATGAAATCAAGCTTAAATCCCAATCCCCGATAGGTAGCCTGAACCAGCTTCCCTAGTGGAAGGTTCATATACCCGATCCCTAGCGGACTCGAGCTGATATCTCTATTAGATATGCCTCCACATCAATTAAAATAATACAAATTAAAGTCAACTTGATCTTAATCTCTAGAAGATTATAGATTCTATTCCCCAGCAGATCTTCTTTCCATAGGTCGTATAATCAAATTAAATTGAAACGTTATCCCCAAAAAAATTTTTCTTCTACACCCTCGACATCGATCCCTCACATGTCCTGTCCAATGAATGTGTGATCCCCTAGCTGATCTCCCTCCATGTCCTTAATATGGAATTCTCATCAAATCTTATTTCTTCTCTTATCCACATCTTTAATACTTCAACCAAAAGCCTAACAATGAATTCGTTCAAATTACATCATCTTAACATTATAATCAACATTTTATGATTTGTGATGGTGCAAGCTCAAACTAACTATACAATTTCATGCTAAACATATTCTTGTGTGAATTAAAAAACTATATTATATTATAATATATGATGTTATATTATAATTTACTATAATATAATAAATTTTCTAACATTACATCTCATTAAAATCACTTGAAAAAAATAAATAAAATTTTTTTCTCAAAATATGATTAATGTTCATTTTGGATGTAAATTATTATTTTTCTATTAGAAATGGTACAAAATGGCATAATTATTTTGTTGCTTCTTGGTGTGTGCCATGAATTTGGCCAAATTCTTCCATCTCAACCTTAAAATTAACATTTTTGTGAGTTTTGACGCAATGTATTATAACAAAAGTAAAACATACTAAAATGTACAACAACATTTACTAACGCACCACCACATTCATATATATGTTAAGTTATATTGTTATGTACATTATATTTTAATATGCTTTCATATAATATATTATCTTACATTACACCTTAAAAGATTCACTTTAAGAAAAAAATTTATAAAATTTGGCTGAAAAATGAACATTCATTTTGGATGCAAAATTCCATTCTTTTGATTGAATGATAAACGATAGCACCCCTCAATGATGTTCCCTGAAGCTTACCTTAAGTTTGGCCAAATCCCATCATCTGAGCCTATAAATCAATATTTTTATGAATTATACCAGTACAAACTCTACTACATCATACTATAAGAAACTAAAATATGCTAACAAATAAGTAATAATACATAATAGTATGCTATAATGCATGATGCTGTATTATAACATATTATATTATATTATACTGCATATAACATCACAAGGAATTGCTTAAGATAAAAAATCATAAAATTAGTCTAAACAACAAAATACTATATATTTTAATCGCTTACATATTTTAAATTGAAATAATATATTATGATGTCGCTCTACCTATTAATTAATACCACCATTTTAAAGTCTAAATTAATATTTTTATAAACAATGCTAGTGTAAGCTTAACTGCATGACTAGAAAATACTAAAAGAATTTAAAATTTATAGAACTATATATTATGATATATGATGTTATACTATGCTACAATATATAATATATATTTTGAACTTAAAATCTTACTTTTTATACTATAATGGCATAGCACACCTTTGGTACTACAACCTAATTCCCACTTCAAGTTTAACAAATTTTATCATCTGATTTATTAAATAAATATATTTATGATTTATATTAATATAGACTATAGGGCAAAATATCATAATATACTAAAACATTTCAAAACATCTTTTAACATCGAAAAACACATCACTAATTGCTCAAATCTATGATGCTTAAGTATACTACAATACTTAGTATTATAATATGATTTAGGGTTAGGGTTTAGGGTATTCAAATCTCTAATAGTCAAAGGAAAGTCTCTTGAATACATTTTCTTTAGCTACCATAAATATGTTAGGATTAGGTCACTCTTTAGATCTACTCCAAATGACATCTTTATTCAAGGTTTAGGGTTTAGTGTTTAGGGTTACTTTAGGGTTTAGGGTTTAGGGTTTGGGGTTTATGGTTTAGGGTTTAGGGTTGTAGGTTTTAGGGTTTATGGTTTATGGTTTTAGGGTTTAGAGTTTAGGGTTTAGGGTTTAGGGTTTTAGGTTTTAGGGTTTAGGGTTTAGGGTTTAAGGTTTACGGTTTAGGGTTTACTATTTAGTGTTTAGGGTTTAGAGATTTTAGGGTGTAGGTTTAATATTTGGGGTTTCAGTTTTATGTTTAGTGTTTAAATTTTAGTTTAGGGTTTAAGGTTTTTTTTTAATAGAGAGCATTTTCATATTCAACATTTCTTCTTTTCAATTTTATCAACCAAGTAGCATCCCAAGTATTCTAAGACACATGACATAGATAAAAATGACCACCAATAAAGCAAATCAAAACCATAGATAAGTAGAACTTTCTACTATAAAGACATCCATAAATAGCGATCGATCGATCGTTTATTTCTCCCATCGAATCGCCTCGCCTCTGAGTAGTGATCCACCATCATATCCCTGATTTCTCCCTCTACCACCACCATAACTTTAACCTCCGTCCCTCCACATGCCTCCATAACCACCACTACTCTGACCACCACCTCCAGATCCCCCCCACCATAATCATAACTTTAGCCTCTGCCTTCGCCTCCACCGCTAGATCAAGATCGAGCTTAGTAGATGATGATGTTCTGGCCGTCACGGTTCTGCCATTCTTAGGGTTTAGGTTTAGTTTAGGGTTTATGGTTTAGGGTTTAGGGTTTAGGGTTTGGGTTTTAGGGTTTAAGGTTGTAGGTTTTAAGATTTAGAGTTTAGGGTTTAGGGTTTAGGGTTTAGGATTTAGGGATTTGGGTTTAGGGTTATAGGTTTTAAGGTTTAGAGTTCAGGTTTTAGGATTTAGGGTTTACGATTTTACAGCTTAGGGTTTAAGGTTTAGGGCATAGGGTTTTAGGGTTTAAGGTTTAGGGTTGTACGTTTAGGGTTTAGGGTTTAGGGTTTATTTTTTTATTTTTTATTTTTTATTTTAAATTAAGTAAACTTGAAGGTTTTGGTTTATTTAGTTTATTTTTTAATTATTTGGGTTTATTTTAATTTTTATTTTTATTTAGGTTTATTTTTAATTTTTATTTAGTTTAGTTTATTTATTTTAGTTTAAGTTTTCTATTTTAGTTTTTTTAGGTTTAGGTTTATTTTTTTAGTTGAGTTCTGTTTTTACTTTTATTTCTAGGTTTAGGTTATATTTCTTATTTTAGGTTTAGGTTTAGGCTTTTATTTTATTTCTTTAAGTTTAGGTTTTAGGTTTTTATTTTTGGTTTTTTTAGGGTTTTTTTTAAGTTTAGGTTTAAGTTTGTTTTTAGTTTATTTTATTTTATTTAGTTTAGGTTTAGGTTTAGGTTTAGTTTATTTTTGGTTTAGGTTTAGGTTTTATTAATTTTAGTTTAGTTTATTTTAGTTTAAGTTAAAGGTTTATTTTATTTTATATATTTTTATTTTATTTTAGGTTTAGTTTTTTTTAGTTTAAGGTTTATGTTTTATTTTTGATTTATTTTTAGGTTTTATTTTTTTAGATTTATTTATTTAGGTTTAGGTTTTTATTTAGTTTTTATTTTATTAGTTTATTTTAGGTTTAATTTTTATTTTATTTAGGTTTTTTATTTTTTAGTTTAGTTTAGATTTTTATTTATTTTATTTTAGTTTAGTTTTTCTTTTTTATTTTTTTTTATTTTTAGGTTTAGGTTTAAGTTTAGGTTTAGGTTTTAGTTTAGGTTTTTATTTTATTATATATTTTTATTTTATGTTGGTTTAGGTTTTTTATTTTTTTATTTTTCTAAGTTTTATTTAGTTTAAATTTAGGTTTTTGGCATTTTAGGGCTTAGGGTTTAGAGTTAGTTTAGGGTCTAGGTTTTTGCATTTATGTTTTATGTTTTAGGTTTAGAGTTTATGTTTTTGTTTAGGGATTAGCGTTTAAGGCTTTTTTTTTTAACAGAGAACAAATTTAGATTCAACATTTATTCTTTTCAATTTCATTAAGCAAGTAGCACCCAAAATTTTCTAAGACACAAGCGATGACATAGATAAAAATGTGCCCCTATAGGGTTGTAGGTTTAGAGTTTAGTTTTTTTTTTAAAATTAAGTAAACTGATAGGTTTAGATTTATTTATTTTATTTTTTATTTTTTATAGTTTAGTATTTTTATTTTAGATTTATTTATTTTAGTTTAGTTGTTTTTATTTTAGTTTATTTTTTTAGGTTTAGGTTTATTTTATAGTTGTCCTTTATATTTATTATTTTTAAGTTTACGTTTAATTTTTATTTTTAGGTTTAGGGTTTTTTTTTTATTTT
The DNA here is from genome assembly GCA_021442155.1 of Cymbidium sinense. Taxonomy (NCBI): domain Eukaryota; kingdom Viridiplantae; phylum Streptophyta; class Magnoliopsida; order Asparagales; family Orchidaceae; genus Cymbidium; species Cymbidium sinense. Next base: position 24,401,446 of record CM038222.1, read on the forward strand.
CTTAGGTTTAGGTTTTAGGTTTTTTAATTTACATTTATTTTAGGTGTTATTTTTTAGTTTAGGTTTAGGTTTAGTTTATTTTAGTTTAGGTTTAGGTTCTATTTATTTTATTTTAGTTTATTTTAGTATAGGTTTAGGTTTGTTTTATTTTATTTATTTTATTTTTATTTCAGGTTTAGTTTTTCTTTAGTTTAGGGTTTAGGTTTTTTTTTATTGATTTTTAGGTTTTATTTTGAGGTTTTTTTAGGTTTACAGTTTTATTTTATTTTGTTTTATTTTATTTTAGGCTTATTTTGTTTTTTTATGTTTAATTTTATTTTTAATTAAGTTTTATATACTTAGGTTTATTTAATTTTTTAATTTAAATTAGGTTTTTATTTAATTTATTTTAGTTTATTATTATTATTATTATTTTTATTTTATTTTCAAGTTTAGGTTTAGGTTTTTATTTTATTTTATTTTATTTAAGTTTAAGTTTATTTATTTATTTTATTATTAGATTTTATTTAGTTTAAGTTTTAGCTTTTTAGGATTTGGGTTTATTTTAGGTTTGTGGTTTAAGGTTTAGGGTTTAGGTTTAGGGTTTAGGTTTTGGTTTAGGATTTAAGGTTAGGTTTAGTTTAGTTTGTGTGGCTTTAGGTTTTGAAGGTCAGAATTATGGTTAGTGGTTTAAGTTTAAGAGAGGGTTTGGTCTGAGTCTGGAGTTTAAGGTTTAGGTTTTAGATTTAGGGTTTAGGGTTAGGGTTTAGGGTTTTAGGTTTTCAGTTTTTTTAGAGTTGGGGTTTAGGATTTAGGGTTGGTTTGGAGGTTAGTTTTAGGGTTTAGGGTTTAGGGATTATGGTTTAGGATTTTGGGGGGTTTAGGGTTTATGGATTTTTTTTCTTAAAATTAAGTAAACTGGTAGGTTTAGGATTATTTAGTTATTTTTATTTCTTTTAGTTTATTTTATTTTTTATTTTTATTTATGTTTATTTTTTATTTTTATTTAATTTAGTTTAGGATTTTTATTTTAGTTTATTTTTTTAGGTTTAGGTTTTATTTTTATTTTTAGGTTTAGGTTTAGATTTTTATTTCATTTTTTTAATTTTAGGTTTTAAGTTCTTATTTTACATTGATTTTTAGGTTTTAATTTTTTTTTAGTTTAGGTTTAGTTTAATTTTTAGTTTATTTTATTTTATTTAGTTTAGGTTTAGGTTTTGGTTTAGTTTATTTTAGGTTTACGTTTAGGTTGTATTTAATTTAGTTTAGTTTATTTTAGCCTAGGTTTAGGGTTTAGGTTTTATTTTTTATTTATTTTTAGGTTTTATTTTTAACTTTAGGTTTTCATTTAGTTTTTATTTATTTTAGGTTTATTTTATTTTTATTTTACATTTAGTTTTTATTTTATTTAGGTTTTTTATTCTTAGTTTTATTTTACTTTTTTACTTTAGAGTAAATTTTTATTTATTTTATTTTAGTTAATTTTTATTTTTTATCTTATTTAATATTTAAGTTTAGGTTTAGATTTTATTTTATGTTTTTATTTTATTTATTTATATTTTTAAGGTTTAGGTTTATTCATTTATTTTATTATTAGGTTTTATTTAGTTTAGGTTTAGGTTTTTAGGTTTTTAAGGTTTAAGGTTTAGGGTTTAGGGTTTGGAGTTTAGGGTTTAGGATTTAGGGTTTATAATTTTACGATCTAGGGTTTAGAGTTTAGGGCTTTTAGGTTTTGGTTTTAGGGTTTAGGATTTAGGTTTTAGGTTTAAGGTTTAGGTTTTAGTTTACGGTTTAGGGTTTAGGGTTTATTTAAATAGAGGACAAATTCAGATTCAATATTTCTTCTTTTCAATTTCATCAATAAAGTAACACACCAAGTTTTCTAAGACACAAGCGATGACATAGATAAAAAATGAGCATGCAATGAGCAAAATAAAAACATTAGATAACTAGAATCATCTTACTATAAAGACATAGTTCCATAAGTAGCAGATCAGATCGGTCATACTTTAGTTTCTCTAGTTCCCATCAGAACGACCTCGGCTCTCAGGTATCGTGCTCCACCATCATATGCCAGATCTCTGCCTCCGCCACCACCATGGTTGTAACCTCCGTCATTCCTCTGGCATCCATAACCACCACTGCTCTGACCACCACCTCCACATCCACCAACACCTCCAGATCCCCCACCACCACTACGATAACCAATGCCTCTGCCTTTGCCTCCACCACCATATTAGACTAAGTCTAGTTGACGGTGATGTTCCTGCCATCAAGGTTCTGCCTAATCTTAGGGTTTAAGTTTATTAGGTTTTATAGTTTAAGTTTATTTTTTAATTTATTAAGTTACTTTAAATTTATGTTAGTGGTTTGGGGTTTGGTGTTTAGGGTTAGGGTTTAGGGTTTAGGGTTTTATGATATATGTTTTTAATGTTGAAGGTTTAGGGTTTAGGGTTTAAGGGTTTAAGAATTTAGGGTTTGTGGGTTTGTTAAGTTTTGATATGTGGTTTAGGTTTTGATGGTTTAGGTTTAGGTTTAAGATAGGTTAGGGGTTCTGGTGCTGTGGGGTGTGGATTAGTTTAGGGTTTTGCATTAGGGTTTAAAGTTTTGTGGTTTAGGGTTGTGGGTTTAGGTGGTTAGGTTTAGTTAGGTTCAGTTAGTTTAGTGTAGAGCTCAGAGATTTGTGGTTAGGATTTAGGCTCAGTGTCAGTTAGTTTAGGGTCAGGGTTGTAGGTTGTTGGGTAGGGTTTGTGTGCCTATGTTTTAGTTTATTTTATTTATTTTAATTTATTTTATTTTCAATTTTATTTTTTTTTTTATTTTATTTAGTTTAATTTATTTTAAGTTTTATTTTAGTTTAGGTTTTTTATTTTAGTTTATTTTTTAAGTTTTTGTTTATTTTTTACTTTAGTTATATTTTTATTTTATTTTTTATGTTTAGGTTTAGGTTTAGGCTTTTATTTTCTTTTTTTTTTTAAGTTTAGGTCTTAGGTTTTTCTTTAATTTTATTTTTAGGTTTTATTTTTTAGTTTAGGTTTAAGTTTATTTTTAGTTTATTTTATTTTATTTTGTTTAGGGTTTAGGTTTAGTTTATTTTAGGTTTAGGTTTATTTTTTATTTATTTTAGGTTAGTTTAATTTAGTTTAAGTTTTGGTTTATTTTATTTTGTTTATTTTAAGTTCAGGTTTTTTTTTAGTTTAAGGTTTAGGTATTATTTTCTATTTATTTTTAGGTTTATTTTTTAGGTTTAGGTTTTTATTTAGTTTTATTTAGTTTTATTTATAGGTTTATTTTTTATTTTACATTTAGTTTTAATAATATTTAGGTTTTTTTAGGTTTATTTTTTTTAGTTTAGTTCAGGTTTTTATTTATTTTATTTAATTTAGTTTTTATTTTTTTATTTATTTTACTAGTTTAGGCTTAGGTTCATTTTAGTTTAAGTTTATTTTTTATTGTATTTATATTTTATTTAGGTTTAGTTATTTATTTTATTTTTAGGTTTTATTTAGTTTAGGTTTATCTTTTTAGACTTTTAGGGTTTAGGATTTAGGGTTTTGAGTTTAGGGTTTAGGGTTTACAGTTTAGGGTTGTAGGTTTTAGGGTGTATATTTTAAGTTATTGAGTTTAGGGTTTAGGGTTTAGAGTTTGTGGTTTATTTAGGGTTTGGGTGTCAGTTTAGGTTTGGGTAAGGTTAAGATTTTAAAATTTTTAAAATTTTTTAATTTTATTTGTATATAAAATTAAGTAAACTTGTAGGCTTAGGTTTATTTAATTTTTTTTATTTTAGTTTATTTTATTCTTATTTTTTTATTTTACTTTAGTTTTACTTTTATTTTAATTTTTAGGTTTAGGTTTTTTTTTATTATTTCTTGATTTAGTTTTAGGTGTATGGATTTAGTATTAGATTTAGGGATTAGGATTTGGGTTTAGGGTTTAGGGTTTAGGGTTTAGGGTTTAGGGTTTAGGGTTTAGGAGATTTTTTTTCTAAATCAAGTAAACTGGTAGGTTTAAGTTTATTTAATTTATTTTTTATTCATTTTAGTTTTTGTTTTAGGTTTATTTTTTATTTTTATTTAGTTTAGTTTATTTAGTTTAGTTTAGGTTTTTTATTTAAGTTTATTTTTTAGGTTTAGGTTTATGTTTATTTTTATTTTTTAGTTTAGTTTTTATTTTTATTTTATTTTATTTTGTTTAGGTTTAGGTTTTATGCTTTTCTTTTAGGCTTATTTTTAGGTTTTATTTCTACATTTAGGTTTAGGTTTATTTTTAGTTTATTTTATTTTATTTAGTTTAGGGTTTAGGTTTAGTTTATTTTAGGTTTAGGTTTAGGTTTTATTTATTTTAGTTTATTTTATTTTAGATTAGATTTAGGTTTATTTAATTTACTTATTTTAGTGTTTTTCTTGGTTTAGGGTTTTATTTTTTTTTATTTATTTTAGGTTTATTTTTTAGGTTTATGTTTTTATTTATTATTTATTTTATTTTATTTTAGGTTTGTTTTATTTTTATTTTACAATTAGTTTTTATTTTATTTAGGTTTATTATTTTTATTTTTATTTTAATTTTTAGTTTAGTTTAAGTTTTTATTTATTTTATTTTAGTTTAGCTTTTATTTTTTTTATTTTATTTTATTTTTACATTTAGGTTTAAGTTTAGGTTTAGGTTTTAGTTCATGTTTTATTTGTTTTATTAATCATTATTAGGTTTATTTAGTTTAGCTCAGGATTTGTGGTTTTAGTAGATGTGGTAGGGTTTGGTGTAGGGCTCAGGTGGGTCAGTGTTTAAGGCCTGGTTAGTAAGGTCTGGTTAGGGCTCAGTGGGTAGGGTTTAGGGTTTAGGGTTTGTTTAGGGTTTAGGTTTAGGGTTTTAGGCTCAGTGGTAGGGTAGGAAGGTGGCTGTTTCAGGGTTAGGGTTTTTTTTAATTTTATGTTTATTTAGTTTATTTAGGTTTATTTTCTTATTTATTTTAGTTTATTTTTTTTTTTTATTATTATTTAGTTTTGTTTATTTATTTTAGGTTTATTTAGTTTAATTTAGGTTTTTTAAGTTTTTATTTTAGGTTTATTTTTAGGTTTTCTTTAGTCTAAGCTTATGTTTTTTTATTTTATTTTATTTTATTTAAGCTTTAAGTTTTGGTTTTGTTTTAAGTTTTATTTATTTTAGTTTACTTTATTATAGTTTAGGTTTATTTATTTTATTTTGATTTTAAGTTTAAGTTTTTTTTTAGTTTGGGGTTTAGGTTTTCTTTTGTATTTATTTTTAGGGTATATTTTTAGGTTTAGATTTTTATTTAATTTTCGTTCGATTATATTTTAGGTTTATTTTATATTAATTTTAGGTTTAGTCTTTATTTTATTTTGGTTTATATTTTTTAAATTTAGTTTAAGTTTTATTTATGTTATTTCATTTTAGTTTTTATTTTTTATTTTATTTTATTTTTAGGTTTTAGTTTAGATTTAGGTTTTAGTTTCAGTTTTTATTTAATTTAATTCTTTTTATTTTATTTTGGTTTAAGTTTTTTTATTTATTTTATTTTTATATTTTATTTAGTTTAGGTTTAAGTTTTGAGCATATAGGATTTAGGGTTTAGCGTTTAAGGTTTAGGGTTAGTTGAGGGTTTAGGGTTTAGGGATTAGGATTTGAGGTTTAGCGTTAAGGGTTTAGGATTTATAGTTTAGGGTTTAGTGTTTAGGGTTTAGGGTATTAGGGTTTAGGGTTTAGGGTTTAAGGTTTTTAGGGTTTAGGGGTTAGGGTTTCAATTTTAAGTCTAGGGTTCACGTTATAGTTTAGTATTTAGGGTTTTTGGTTTTTTTTTAATAGAGAGAAAATTTAGATTCAACATTTCTTATTTTTGATTTCATCAACCAAGTAACACACCAATTATTCTAAGACATAAGCGATGACATAGATAAAAAATGAGCAGGCATAGAGTAAATCAAAAACTCTAGATAAATAGAACTGCCTCTACTATAAAGACATAGTTCCATAAGAAGCAGATCAGACTGGTCCTTCTTCAGTTTCTCCAATTCCCATGAGAACCACCTGGCCTCTCGAGTAGCGGGATTCGCCATCATATCACTTATCTCTCCCTCCGCCACCACCAAAGTTGTAACCTCCATCACCCTTCCGCCTCCATAACCACAACTGCTCCAACCACCATCACCATTTCCACCAGCACCTCTATATCCCCCACTAACACTGCGATAACCACTGTCAGATCTAGGCTAGGCCTGGTTGACTGTCATGTTCCTACCGTTAAGGTTCTATCCATTCTTAGGATTTAGGTTTTGGTTTATTAGGTTTATGGTTTAGTTTTATTTTATAATTTATTTAATTAGTTTAGGGTAAGGTTTAGGGTTTGGGTTTAGGGTTGAGTTAGGGTTTAGGGTTTAGGGTTTAGCATATATGGTCTAGGGTTTAGGATTTAGGGTTTAGGTTTTAGGGTTTTTTCTTATAAAAATAATAATAAGTAAACCTGTAAGTTTAGTTTTTTTAATTTACATAGTTTATTTTTTATTTATTTTATTATTTATTTTATTTAGGTTTTTTTATTTTTATTTAGTTTAGTTGATTCATTTTATGTTTATTTATTTAAGTTTAAGTTTTTTATTTTAGTTTATTTTTTAGGATTAGGTTTATGTCTAGGTTTAATTTTTAGTTGAGTTTATTTGTATTTATTTTTTGGTTTAGGTCTTTAGGTCTTTAGGGTTTAGGGTTTAGGGTTTAGGAGTTAGGGTTTAGGGTTTTTTAGGGAATAGGGTTTAGGTTTTTTAGGGTTTAGGGTTTTTAGTGTTCACAATTGTAGGTTTTGGGCTTAGGGTTTAGGGTTTAAGGTTTAGGGTTTCGAATTTAGTGTTTAGGGTTTATGGTTTATGTTTTAGGGTTTTTTTTTAATTAAGTGCAGATAGGTTTAGATTTATTTAGTTTATATTTAATTTATTTTTGTTTATATTACTTTTTATTTTTATTTAGGTTTATTTTTTATTTTTATTTAGTTTAGTTTTATTATTTTAGTTTTATTTCTTTTTGATTAGGTTTTTTATTTTAGCTTAGTTTTTAGATTTAGGTTTAGGTTTATGCTTATTTTTCAATCAAGTTTTATTTTTATTTAATTTTTTAGGTTTAGGTTATATATATTTTTTAGGTTTAGGTTTTATATTTATATTTTTATGTTTAGGTTTATGTTTTTATTTTATTTTTTTAGGCTTAGGTTTTAGGTTTTTATTTTAGGTTTGTTTTTAGGTTTTATTTTTTTAGTTTAGGTTTAGGTTTTTCTTTAGTTTATTTTATTTTATTTAGTTTAGGTTTAGGTTTTGGTTTAGTTTATTTTAGGTTTATGTTTAAGTTGTATTTATTTTAGTTTAGTTTATTTTAGTTTAGATTTAGGATTATTTTATTTTATTTATTTTATTTTTATTTTAGGTTTAGTTTCTTTTTTAGTTTGGGGTTTAGGTTTTATTTTTTATTCATTTTTAGGTTTTATTTTTAGGTTTAGGTTTTTATTTTGTTTTTATTTTATTTTATTTTAGGTTTGTTTTATTTTTATTTTACATTAAGTCTTTATTTTTTTTAGGTTTTTTATTCTTAGATTTATTTTATTTTTTAATTTAGTTTAGGTTTTTATTTATTTTATTTTAGTTTATTTTTATTTTCATTTTATTTTTTTTAGGTTCAGGTTTTGGTATTAGTTTAATATTTTATTTTATATTATTTATTTTATTTTTTTAGGTTTAGGTTTATATATTTAGGGTTTAGGATTTAGGGTTAGTTTCGAGTTAGTTTAGAGTTTAGAGTTTAGGGTTTTAAGATTTAGGGTTTAGGGTTTAAGGTTAGGGTTTGCATTTTGGGTTTAGGGTTTAGTATTTTTTTTTTTTTTGGAAAATTAGGAAAATTTTATTTGCACAAAGAAAAGGTACAAAGTACGTAGATGGGGTAAATCTCTAAGCTAAGGCCCAAAGAGCTATAATAAGTCCTAAAGAGACAAACCCCCTAACTATTACAATAATTAGAGAAAGAAAGCTAAGGAATAAAAATGACCAAGTAACCAATAACGAAAAATTTATGTAAGTGACCAACTTCATATGGTCCTTGATGTGAAGATCCACTTTTAAGAGTGTCCTAACGTAAAAGAAATCTGCAACATACTTTTGAAAGGTTGAGTACATTTAATCAAGCATAAAGAGTAAAAATAGATAAAATGAGTAAAGTAAGGAAAAGGCTCAGGCTTAATTACAGTCATCTCAATGAGCAATACTATATGTAAGCATCCAAACTTCAGGAGAAGGGTTACGATTACATATATCGCTATGAGCCAAAAGAAGAAAGAGTGGGAAACATCGAGGCCATCATTGCCAACATAACTCATGTAGCACATTATCCAAAGATGGTCCTCTAACAAGCCTGCAAAACCCTACAAACAACAAAGATAACGATAACCACCAAAACCACCGAACAACCAAGCTTAATAAGATAGATAAGCAAGCAACCACGAGGATAGAACAAAACAAAGGAGCACCAGATGCCACCACCAAAAGGAATAATAAAATCAAGAGGAGCGAACATCATGATATGGGTAACAACACTAAACAGAGACAAACAAGAGAAAAAAGGAAAACCATAAGTGCTTAGATCCTCCCACAACAAAACAAAAAAGGAGCTAATAACAAAATAGCCTAGCTTAACAACAAAGGTGTGTGTGTGTGTGTGTGGCAAGGCTACCACCAAACAAAAGGGGTGTTGCTTAGAGAAAAGAGGTCAAGCGAGGAAGGAAAAAAAACACTAAAGACAGTGAGGTTCCAGAATAGTCACCGGAGCGGGAAAAAAACACGCCAGCGACCACCCTCCCTCCACCAAACAACTAACCCAAGACCATCCAACAAATCCTCTTAGCAAACCACCTCAATAGTAGAAGAACCAAGTCATCCAACCCAAAAACATTAGAATAAAGACCAACTATAGTCATCAAGCCAAAACCATCCAAGACAGCTCGGGAAAGGGTAGAGACAGACAACAACCACCAAAACCAATCAAGGCAAAAGAAAATCTAATCCATAAGGGTAGGGAAGCTAGCCAGAGATAAAAAGATACAAAGCCTAGTAAGACAGAAATAATCCAACTAATAAAAACAATAGTAATAAAGGAACCCAACCCAGCCACCAGTAGCCAAAGCCAAATAATAACCACATAGTAGTCATCAACTAGCCATTTCAGAACAATACCTAAACCCAAAGCCACAATAGTACAGGAGGTGGTGAAACACATAACCAAAAGAATAAAAATAGAAAAAATGAATCCTACCACCAAGCCTTAATCAACAAAACTTTCCATTCACATCCATCATGCCTAAATCAAGCTAGAGATAAACCATAAAAAATAGCCATCCAACTAACCCAACAAGCCAAAAAAGCTAGCCAATCAAGCTAGCCAACAAAGCCACATTGTCAACCACAGTGTGATTTAATAGGTTTGAAAGTATCCTAGAAAGAGAGGCAAAACTGAGAAAGAAAAGCCTAGAACAGCAAAAGCTGCAACCCAGAAAGAGGAAATAAGAAACAACCAAGGGAAAATTTTGATAAAAGCCCATCCAGACAATCAGAAACCACCAAGCTAAAAAAACCAAAACACCCTAGGCTACACTTACAAAAACAACCAAGGAGCAACAACCAGACCAAAATAAAAAGTAGAAGTTGAAAAACATAGACCCAAAGAGGTAAAATTAGTAGATCACCATAACCCATAGATGGTTTAAAGAGGGTAAAACAAAACAAGGGATCATATAAAACCAATAATAAAACTAAGCTAAAAAATTATAATCTGGGATAAGGCAATCGAGTGTTATCAAAATTAACCAAACCTCTTAATAATTTAGGCAATGTTTAGTTGTCAAATAAAGTGAAATCTATTAAGTTGGCACCAAAATTAGCTAAATAATCAGCCCAAGCATTACCTTCATGAAGGACATTGGAAATTTTAAAACAAACATGAGAAAGTAAATTTTAGTATGATTAAGAAGATAAAATAATTCAGCATTTCCATTTTTATTGGTATTAAAAATGTCAAGAAGCAAGAGAGCATCAACTTCAATCTAGAGGAAACCTTTATTCAAACAAATTTCAATTGCTTTTATTAATCCATAAGCTCAACAAAGAGAACAAAATATGCTTTGAGAGGATAAGCAAAAGCACAAATGACTGTACCTTTAGAATCCCTAAGGATACCACCACAACCATATTTATTGAAAGTAATAGAACCGTCAACATTAACTTTATTCACATTGTCTTTAGGTTTGATCCAATGGATAATCTTATCACCTTTATGAGAGTCTAGAGTAGGCAAAATGTTACCAATTTTTTAGCACAATTTGTAACCTCTAAAATGAATGTTACTAATAAGATTGGCATTAAAAGAGCATGAATTTTTCTTTAGTTCTAGCCAGATCCTTTTATGGTTCATAGGAATACGATATTTAGCATCATTTCTATCCATCTGATGAACAAGATAATGGTAATAGCATTTAAAACTTTTATATGACCTTTCACTTTTTGAAATAGGCTTCCAAAAAGTTGATATAAAGAAAGAGAATCATGAAAATATTAGGTATTAAATAAATCATCATACCAAAACCATAATTTAGAAGCAACAACTCCATTGATAAAAACATGATTTACATTGTCAATATGAAAGCAAAAATAGCATTTTGAAGGTAAATAAAACCCTTTAGTCTAGAGTAAAGAGTCCACATGAATATAGTTATTCAAAATCCTCCAAGCAAAAACCAAATTGGAAATGGAAATAATAATGTTCCAAAGTTTGATAAAAACATTAGAAGGGTGATGTTTGTCGCTAATTAAGTTTCAAATCTCTTTAAGAAAAAAATACCATTATGAGAATGATTAAAAAGAATTTGGTTAGGTTTGTTAGAAGAAATGGGAATATTCCTAAAGTTGTCAATAAGAGAAATAGGGATATAGTTCTCAAGTTTTTTTTCATTCCAATTGTTATTAAGCCAAAAATGATTAACTTTGATACGAGTGGTAGAGTGGGTAGATAAATGGGTGTCAATAGAACTGATGCCCATCCAATATTCTTGATAGAGAAAAGAAAAACAAGAATGGATACCCCCGAGATATTAATGATTCAACAACCTATTTAATGGAACAAAGCCTTTTCCAAATCGGAGAGTCACCAACTTTATAAGCATAGTTAAGAAAGGTTTTACCTTGACAATATTTTTTCATCATAAAATTAACCCAAAGGCTATCATTCTTTCTAAAATTCCACCAGAGTATATGAGAAAATGTATTGATAGCTTCACAATAGGTTTGCAAACCAAGAGCACTTCACCCAAAGAACCACAACATTTATTCCAAGATGTCCAATGCATTCTTTTGGAAGAATTATTGAGCCCCAAAAAATTTGTTAATCAAATGATCAATTCGATAAGTGTAGCATTAATAGTAATCAAATAAAGAAACATAGAGTTGAGAATGTTTTTATGGATAGTGAGCCTACCACCAAAGGATAGTAAATGGAATTCCCAAATAGATATTTTATTTGAAATTTTATTGAATTAACTCGTCAAAGAGATGGGAACATTTTGGGCCTTTAAAGAGTGGAGCACCCAAGTACTTAAGAGGTAATTACTGATGTTTAAAATTTGTGATATGAAGGATTTGATTGATTTTAGTAAGTGATAAAATAGTTTTTGTTATCATTTATTGTAAGGCCACTTTCTGTACCAAATTTATTTAAAAAATTCTTAAGATGCTTGATGTGATGAATAGAAGCATTGCAAAAAATAATAAAATGATTGGCAAAACTTAGATGGGAAATAGGGAGACTGCCAAGAGTTATTTAGTATGCTCCTAGATAAGTACTCAACAGCATTAATAAATAAAGCCATAAATAAGGGATCCCCTTATCTTAAACCATGGGAAGAGGGAAAGAAACCTAGGGCTTCCCCATTAAGAAAAATTGAAAATGAGGCATTATTGATACAATTTTTGATAAGAAAAATAATTTTTTAGAAAACCAAAATAAATTCAAAATTTAGAAAAGGAAGTCCCAAGAGATGTTATCAAAGGCTTTGATAATATCTAATTTGAAAAGAATGTTGCCCCCTCTAGTCTTGGCATCAAGATCATGAATTAGTTCTTTAGCAAGTCAAATATTGTCAGAAATAGATTTACCTCTAACAAAACCATTTGGGTTGAGGGAGATAATTTTATTAAGTAAAGGACTAAGTTTGTTGGTAAGGATTTTAGAAATCAGCTTATTGAAGAAGGTGCAAAGAATAATAGGTCTAAAACCTCCCAAATAATCTAGGTTATCTTTTTTGGTATGAGAACAATAAAAGTAATAGAAAAATATCTGGGAAAAGGATTACCATGAAAAAAATTAATCACAACCTCAATCAAATCATTTTTAATTATAAACCAACATTTCTAGAAAAAATTGAGTAGTGAAACCCTCCAGAATAGCAACAAAATCAATGTTCATGCTATTTAGAACTTTAAAAAGTTCATCTTCATTAGGCACAATGGTAAGCAAATCATTATCATAATTATTAATAATGGAAAGAATCAGGTGCAATTTGGAAATAGCTTCATAAGAGCAATTCTTGTTAAGCATTTTTATAAAGTAATTATTGAATCCTTAGTCTCATTTTTCTCCATAATCCAATCTTCATAGTCATTTTTAATTTTTTGAATATTATTCAAAGCTCTCTTTTTGTTAACCAAAGCATGGAAATACCTAGTATCCCTGTCACCATCTGTAATATCTTTACTACTAGCTTTTTGGTGCTAGTAAGTCTCTTCCATATTTTAAAAATTGACAAGTTTATCTTTCGCTTCAGTCAATTCTGTAAGCTTAGAAGGATTAGACATAACAGAGACTTCAAGATCATAAACCAAATTTTTCATGTCTTTAATATTAGCAAAAAGGTTTTTAAAACAATGCTAGTTCCACCAACCCAAATTTTGTTTAAGTCTTTTATGTTTAAATCAAAGCCTATTCATTCCCATAATCAAAGTATCAGGATGCAAAGGGGCTTTCAAATTATTAGCTACAACATCAAGGAAATTAATATGCTAAATCCATATGTTCTAAAATCTAAAAGGAGAGGAGTTTTTCAATTTATTAGAATTATGTTTAATAGAAACTAGAAGAGAAGCATGATTAAACAAGGTTTTGCTTAAATGATCAACATAACTAATAGGCCATTGAGTAATCCAATGAGTATTAATAAAAATCCTGTCCAACCTTTGCCAAAGTCTAGAGTTTTGCCAAGTGTAAGTGTAATTAACCCTTAAAGCCAATATCAACTAAATTACAATCAAGGATCAAATTGGAAAATTCTTCCATAGAATGAATATTGGGAGAGCAACTACTACTCCATTTTTGAAGAAAATAAAATAGTGTTGAAATCACCACTGACAAACCAAGATTTATTGACCGAGGTAGCAAAATTTCTCAAATTATCCCAAAGGATATTTCGACCAGATCTATAACTTGAAGCATAAACAAAAGCGCCCAAAACACAATAGTCACCATAAGAGATTTGAGCATTAACAACTTGTTGAAAGTCATCATTAATAAAAACCTCAATGAAATTATTCCAAAACACCCATATCTTATTACTAACATTGGAGTAAATTTGTTGTAGCCGATCATTCTAGCAACATGATTAATTTTATTAGCATGAATATAAGGTTCCAAAACAATGAGTAAAGAAATATTATGAATGCGACAAAGATTTCTAATATGATTCCAAATATAGAAGGTACCAATCCCTCCAATGTTCCCAACAATAAAATTAAACATAATGAAAGTAAAAAGGGGGAAAGAAAAGGTTAATTAAGTGAGGAGTGAGAGGTTGTAGTAGATATAGTTTTTTTAGATAGTTTGTGGGGGTAATTTTTAACACTTTTTTTTCTTTTTAGCATGATAAGTTTGAAAACCATTTGTTTCTCCCTTAGAGTCATCATCCGAGTAAGATTTAGTAACATTGGTCACCAATTTAGGATACTTCTCCAAGTGTTTATAGTAGAGTTTACCCTCTTCCAAATCCAAATTAAGTTGAAAAGTAGGATTAACATGAGTATCAAGATTAGAAATGAGAGACTAAAAAGCACACAGTTAAATCTAGATCAAAAATATTTTTAGCATGCTTGATATCATTTAAATCATCATTGAAAACTTAATTGTCATTGATCAAAGTCGGCATAGAAGCAGGAATAGAATCAAAGAAAACATAATTATCATCAAATAACCTTGAAAATTTAGTATTCTTTGCATAAAAATTTTTAAATTTAAAGAAGAGGTAAGAGGTAAATCATCTTTCCCTTTCTAAAAATCAGTCAAAACCATAACAATAGTAGGATTCAAAATTGGTTCAACAGAAATGACCCTGATATTCAAGGAATCAACCTCAATAGCAGCCTTCATACCATTCTTATAATCTGAGGTTGATTTTTGAACATATGCAGGGATCGGCTTATAACTAGGAACAAGATTTTATTTGGGGGGATTTTTCTTTTTTAAATGAGGATGGAGAATAAAGAAATCAAAATTTTTATGGCCATGAATTTTATAGTTAGAACAAAAAATTGGAAGATTCTCCAATTCATCCTTTTATGAATACTTGTATTTTTTGGAGCCAATCCAAACTTCCTTAGGGTATTTTTTTAGTTGTCTAATTCCACTAGGATCTGAGCCACAGAAGGACGAGATCGCTAAGTGGTCGCTTGGTCGAGTTGCAAAGGCTAAATAAAAAGAACCCAAACTGTAAAAAGCGCATGATGTGTAACAAAATGAATGGGCATATTAGGAAGAGATAACCACACAAGGACAATAAGAGATTCCTCCTTAATGTTGAAAAGGGGTGACCACTTTAGTAAGCACATTTGACAATTAAAGATGAAGTAAGAGTGATGCGCAAAAATACGTAAATAATCTAGATCATTAGAAAGTTGAATCAGAATATGCTGAGGGTCAACAAGACCAATCGAGAAGGCACCCGTAAGCTTAAGATGATGAAAAAAGGTGCATATTTTATGAAAATTTAGATGACATAAAGCAAATTTTCTAACAAGAGAGAATTCAAATGGTTTCACTAATAATTCAACATCCACATCAGAGCACATAACGACTAGAAAACCATGAAAAGAAGTAGAAATTTGATTAACCAACTCAATAAGGTGAGAAGCCTTACTAGAGAGTGCTTCCTTAAATGATTTAGTAGAATTTGAAGCATTTGGGATGCCGATCCCAAAAATGTCTGATGTCCTAGCCAAAGCATCCAAAATTTGTGGTGGAGCCATATGAATCAAACTCACCAAAGCCATGATTAAGGATGAAGCATCAAGTAATTAGACAGATGCCATTCAAGCCTTTAAATGCCAAAACAAGCAAAATTGTAGATCCCACGGGATGCCACTAAGAGGGATGCAAAATTGCTAGAAGAGAGCAGGGAGGGAGTGTTTTGGTTTGGGAGGGTAGGGTAGGGTTAAGGTTGGGGTTAGGGTTAAGTTAGTTAGGTTAGGTGGTTGGTTTAGGGTTTAGGGTTTAGGGTTTAGGGGTTTGTGGTTTAGGTTTAGGTTTAGGATTTTAAGTTTAGTGGCATTTTAGGTTATCATAAGGGTTAATGGGTTATAGGTTTAGTTTGGTAGATTTAGGGTTTGGAAGTTTAGTTTAGAGTGGGTTGTTTGGTGGGGTGGTAGGTTTAGGTTTTAGGGTGGGGAAGGGTTTAAGGTTAGGTTTAGGTTTAGTTTAGGTTTGGGGTGGTTTAGGGTTTTTTAGGGTTTTTAGGGTTTAGTTTAGCTTTTATGTTTAGGGTTCAAGTTTTAATTTAGGTTTAGGGTTTTTTTAGAGAAAAAGATTCAATATTTCTTCCTTTTGATTTCATCAACTAAGTAACACACCAAGTTTTCTAAGACACAAGTAGTGACATAGATAAAAAATGAGCACGCATAGAGAAAATCAAAAACCCTAGATAACTAAAATTGTCTCTACTATAAAGACATTGTTCCATTAGTGGTAGATTGGATTGATTGTTCTTCAATTTCCTTGGTTCCCATCATATCCACCCTGGCCTCTCGAGTAGCAGAATCCACCATAATATCCCTGATCTCTCTCTCTATCATAACCACGGCTGTAACCCATATCGTTCTCACCAAACCACTACCTCCATATCCACCACCAAATCTAGACAGCTGATTAGGATGTTCTGCCCATGCTTGGCTTAGTTTAGGTTTAGGTTTATTAGGTTTTAGGTTTGAGTTTATTTTTTAATTTATTTAGTTACTTTAGTTTAGGTTTAGGGTTTGGGGTTTAGGTTTTTAGGGTTAGGGTTTGGTTTAGGGTTTTTTAGGGTTTTTAGGGTTTAGTTTGTGGTTTAGGTGGGGTTTAGGTTTAGGGTTTGGGGTAGGTTTAGAGGTTTTTGGGTTTAGAGGATTTAGGGTTCGGTTTTATTTTTAGGTTTAGGTTTATTATATTTTTTAGGTTTAGGTTTTTTTTTAGGTTTAATTTTTAATTTAGGTTTAGTAGTTTATTTTGTTTATTTTATTTTATGTAGTTTAGCTTTAGGTTTATGTTTTATTTATTTTAGTTTAGGTTTAAGTTTTTTATTTTGTTTATTTTATTTTTGTTTTAGGTTTAGGTTTTATTTAGTTTTTATTTTGTTTTATTTTAGGTTTATTTTAAATTTATTTTGCGTTTAGTTTTTATTTTATTTAGGTTTTTATTCTTAGGTTTTTTTGTTTTTTTATTAGTTTAGGTTTTTATTTATTTTATTTTAGTTTATTTTTATTTTTTGTTTTATTTTATTTTTAGGTTTAGGTTTATGTTTTAGCTTAGGTTTTTATTTTATTTTATATTTTTATTTTATTTAGGTTTTGGTTTTTTTATTTATTTTATTTTTAGGTTTTGTTTAGTTTAGGTTTAGGTTTTTAGGTTTTTAGGATTTAGAGTTTAGAGTTTAGGGTTTAGGGTTTAGTATTTAGGGTTTAGGGTTTTAGGGTTTAGGGTTTAGGTTTAGGGTTTAGGATTTATGGTTTAGGGTTTAGGGTTCACGCTTTAGGGTTTTTATGGTTTAAGGTTTTTTTGGTAAAAGGGAAATTTTATTACAAAAGTGAAGGATACAACATCCTTAAAGGGGATAAATCTCAAAGACTACTGCTCAAAGAGCTACAGAAAGACGTAATGAGAAAAATCATCTAACTAATACAAAATAAAATAGAAAGCCAAAGGAAAACTAAAATATAAACAACTACAACATAGAATCCTTGAGCAGGTTAGCATACCACCTGAAGAGACCCAAGAGCAAACGAAGGAAACTTGTAGGAAAAAAACCTAAGCAGAGATAAGTACAATTAAATGAAAATAAATATACATAAAGAGAAATGAAAGAAAATCTAAATAAAAGGCTCAGGATAAGTCATAAACTTTAGAAGGGGCAATAAAAATTTGTGAGTAGCCAAACTTTGAAAAGAGGGTTATAGTCACAAAAAATGCTACCAACCAACAAAAAAGAGTAAACATCATAGCCAACAAACCTTACAAAGGCACCCAAGCACACACCAATAACCAATAAAGATCTATAACTAGCCACCAAAAAAGGAAGAACAACAATAGAGCCACCAGCTAAACTAGGAAACAATAGAAAAAATTGAGCCAACAAAGAAAAAATTCCAAGATAGCACAACCATCCAACCACCCAAAAGTAGTAGGAGAAAGAAACAAAGTCACCAACCAAAGAGAAAATACT
Organism: Cymbidium sinense; assembly: GCA_021442155.1. Classification (NCBI taxonomy): domain Eukaryota; kingdom Viridiplantae; phylum Streptophyta; class Magnoliopsida; order Asparagales; family Orchidaceae; genus Cymbidium; species Cymbidium sinense. The sequence goes on from CM038222.1 coordinate 24,419,192, forward strand.
AGAAATAAAAGCAAGGGGGGAAGAAGAGAAGCAACTAGAAAGCTCACCAACTCCACCAAACTAAAGAACCAAAAAAGACCACAGTAGCCACCAACCAAAATAAGTAATAGCACAACCACCAAATACACAAAGGAAAGTAGCAGCCACACCCAAAACCAAACCAGCCCAACCAGCTAAAATGAAATAGAAGGAAGAGAATCACAACCAACATCACATCTAGAGGAGGCACCCAAAACCAAGAAGCTCAAGGAGACCAACCATAAAGCCCCCAAAGAAAGCCAACCAACCTACCAAAAGCCAAAAAATTAAACCCACAAGAGATACCACAATAAAAGTAAGAGCAACAATTGACAATAAAGTGATAACCAAAATAACAAAAGCCAGCATTCTAACCTATAAAATAAAAGAATAAAATAAGATTAAAAAGTGCCCAAGAATGAACATGAGCCAATAGTAACCGAACAAACCAAAACCACCAAAAGCTCCCAAATAGAAGCCCCACGAAAACCACCAACATAAAAGCAAGAAAAAAAATCTAACATAAGTAAAATCAGATTTATCTAAATTAGATAGCCCTCTTAATTTCTTAGAAATATTCACATTGGTAAACAAAGTCAAATCAAAGAGATTACAACCCAAATCAACTATGAAATCCACACAAGCATTACCTTCTCTTAAAATATGAGTAATTTGAAATAAAATCTTAGAGATAATAGCTTTAATATTTCTAATTAAATAAAAAATCTCAGCATTACCCTTATGGTTAGGATTGATCATAAAAATAACCATCTCAGCATCAGATTCCAACCAAATAGTATGAAATTTTTTATACAAGCTTAAGTGCATGATAAACAACCAACAATTCAGCAAAAATAATAGAATTAGTAGAGAGAGGAGTGGAAAATGCCAAGATAATATTCCCAAGATTACCACCACAACTTTACTTGTTCTATGCAACTAAGCCATCAATATTAATTTTAATACAATAATTAAGAGGCTTAATCCAATGAATAATTTTGTAATCTAAAGACAAGTCACAATAAGAAAAATTGATACCCAATTTAGAGGCAAGAAACTTGCAACCTCTAAAATTAGTACCACTAAGAATAGCAGCTTTATGTAAAGAAAAAAAATATTATCCTTAGTCCTAGCAATAATTCTCTTATAATTCATAGGCACATTATGATGCTTAGCATCATTTCTTTCAAGCAAAATAATCAAAATCAAAGTAATAGCCACCAAAATTTTGATATGCTTTTTAACAATATTAAGAAAATAAGAGTCAAGAAGTTGAATTAAAATTAAATTACCATTAAAACAACTTAATTTAAATAAATCCTCATACCAACTCCAAACTTTAGATGTAATGGCACCATTAACAAAAACATGACTAACATTCTCAATATGATAGCAACACATGCATTTAAAGGGTGGATAAAAACCTTTGTTTAAAAGTAAAGAATCAATAGCAATATAATCCCTTAAAATTCTCAACACAAGAATAGAATAAGTAGGAATAATATTATTCAAAATTTTAAGGAAAATAGGAGAAGAGGCTTTTTTTAACTCTAATATAGTACCAAGTATCTATTGGTGTTTTCTTTGGAATAGAGAAAAGAAATGACACCACATAGAGTTTAGAAATATTTTATTTAGATGAGCAAATATGACATTAAAGAATAAACATATTATCTTGAAAGATAAACATGCTCTCTTATAATAGATTCGATCATTTCAATAAAAATACTCCTAAGGCTAACAGGCCTTTTGTGTGCTAGAGTATTTTCCCCTGAACTACATGGAAAGGTAGAACAAAGTTTATTTTATCTTGAGATCATGGTTTCCTATAAAGGCAAGCCTATATAGTTAATTACATCTTTGGAAGGGTCTCTTCCTATGAATACTCTCCATTAAACAAATAAATGGTTATTCCTACTAAGGTAGCTTTCAAAGAATTGATTTTTGAAAATTCAATTGGGAGTGGTCCAAATTAGAGAGAGTCATTTTCAAGAGTCAAATGGGAAAGAGTATGAAATGCCTATTGATATTGGAATACCCAGTAAACATTTCAACTATCCTATGATTGGGCTTCAAATTTGGGATTTAATTTTAGATTTTTGTTATCATTTTCTTAAAAATCTAGGGCTTAGATTCTAGCAACACAGAATTGCAAAAATGCCTAGGGATGAAGACTTACTCCTAAAAGGATGCTTCAGAACCTAGTCTATAGGTGCTTCTTACACATGTCAGATGATGGACCAAGTTCTATCATTAGAATCATTGGCCATTCTCATCACCTGAGGGAACTAGCCTATTCCTGACTCTTTCAGATTTACAACCTGCCTGGAGAAGGCTACCAGCTAACATCACCTAAGTGTATTTTAAATTTATGAAGTCAGGTCACATGAAAGCAAGATGGCTGGGTTATTACATATTTAGGAAAGAAATCTATGAAACTAGACTAACTACCTAATCCCTAAGATCATGTAGGGCATGAGGATGCATCTAACTAATGCATGTTATCCATGCTTTGTGAATTTTGACTCAAGATTAATTTAGGTCATAGGAATGCAATTTATGCCTAATTCATGCAATCAAAAAAAGGTTATGGGCCAAATCAGAATAGAAGAAGGTGTTCTTCCATCATAGGCTCTTAAAGGTCAAGCCTAGGTTCTCTTGCGAAGATGGAAGCCCTTTCTTAATCAAGTGTAAAATAATATGATTTATGCATGATGTTAAAACATCCAGCTAACGGGTTGCTACATATTTTATCTTTCTTTAATGCTTAGGTTTTTATATGAAGATTATGAGTTGTATTTATTTTTATGTTTTAATTGAGTTAGTTGTGTAAAAAATTTAGTTTATCCCATGAGCCTACGTCTAGGCATACATCATAGCATAAACATAGCACAAAAAAAACCTAAAAAAGCATGTTGTTTCTATTGCGCACCAAAAATAAATCAAGCCAAATTAAATTACATAAGATAATGGTCAATGCGGTAGGGTACCTCTATAAACCCCAAAAGATAGAAGAATAAGTAGCTGAGTTTTGCCCTTATATAACCCATCCTAGAACTATAAGTTTAGATCTATAGGTCTTCTTTCCAGGAAATTCTCCTTCTTCACGGACATCCATCAAGCTCCACAGGGGACCACTGCACCATCTCCTAGTTGGGTCAGCACATGCTAATTCTAAACCCCATAGATCCCAAACTAATTCTAAGCTCAAATTTATATTTAAAATTCAAAAGAAATCCTAAACCATGCAAAATGAATGTTAGGAAATACACACAGCACACAAAGTAATTTATATTTCACAAACATATGAGCTTAGCATTAGCTATTGCCCATCCCTATATGGACTATGTTAAAGGATTTTAGCACCAACAAGCAAACAACAATTTTATGATTTATTTATTGCAGAGATCCCTTTAACACAACCCCTTGTAAAAAATAGTTTTAAATCTAGAAAGAATGCCCTAACATCTAGTCTAATGAATAAACAAGCCTAGGCATCCAATCTAAAGCAAAATACCACATAGACATGTGAAGTACAACATAAAAGATTAAAGAAAATAAAATAATGATCTAACCTTGATCTAGAGTCCGTCACTTAAATGATCTAGTGTGTATAAAAGAGGAGTTTGTGTGGTATGGCTTAGCTAGGCTCCTTTAAGTTGATGTTTTAATTCAACGTTTGATTTTGTTTAATTTTTACCTTTGGGTAGTTTCAATTCAAATAATTTAAAGATCTAATTTTATTCTTATTCTATTTTATTTTGTTAAAGTTGTATAGGTTATCAAGAATGAAGAATGGAATGATTCTATTTTGGATGGAGCTCTTTCCATTCAACATCCTAATTCCTAATGAAGTTTCCAAAATTTTAACAAAGTTCCTTAAGTTTCTTAGTTAATCTTATCGATGTTGTTTATGTTTGGATTGGTTTTTTGTTTATTTTCCTTTTGAATTTTAGATTTTATTTTAGTTATTTCATTTGTTTTAGTTTCTTTGTTTGATTTAATTTGTTTGATTTGTTTCATTTTGAATTAAGCTATATGGATTTCATTTGATTTGGTTCATGTTAATTTAAAACATTTAGATTAAAGTTTGAATTCATTCAATTTAATTTATGTTTATTAAATCATGGATTTGTAATCTTAAAGTTTAAGTTTATTAATATGAATTAGCACCTTAAGTTTGTTCATGGATTAGGCTTAACCTAAAGTACATAGGTTAATTTTTGATCTAATTTAATTGACCTAACTCTTAGATTCATTCTTAAATTCATTAGAGATGAGTATTTTCATTAAATTTTAGTGATTCAAAGTTTAAGGTTTAAGTTATTTAATAATTTTGTTAACCTAAGTTTTTACTTCATTAACTTAAGATTGAGTTTGATCACTTTAATTGACTTAGGATATTTAAAGAATTTCCTTAATAATTTTCTAATGTTTGATTGGAATTGGTTTGAATTACCACTTAATTTATTAGATTAATTAATTTCCTTAACCTAATATTTGATTAACATTGACTTAAGGATTTAGAAAATTAACAACTTATAATCCAGTGATTAATTGGGATTGAAAATTTTCTAACAAGTGGGGTTACATGCCAGTTTCAAATGTTCAAAGTTTCATCTTGATTAGATTTATAATTAGGGAGTAATTAAAGTTTTAGTTATTTCATTAAAACTAAAGTTAGGCCTAATTCAATGAGATTCAGCTAAGGGTTTTATTTTTTAAAAATTTCTTATTGAAATATCTTTCCAATGAGAGTTTATTCATAATTTTTGGTTTACAAGTCAATTTACTATGATTTAATTAAATTCAGGTTATTTAATTGAATTATTTAATTCATTTAATTACCTAATTTGGTCAATTTAAACATTTTAGGTTTAATTGAATTTAAATGATGTTTTAATGTTCACAAAAGTTCATCAGAGTGATTTTAGATTTTTAGATTAAAATTCCCTAATTGTTTCATTAAGGATTAATTAATTTGATTAATTTAAAGGTTAAGCATATGAAATTTCAATTTTCTTTGAATACAGAGAATTAAATCCCCAAAAATTCATCTAAGGTGTGTTTTATGCTTAATTTTGTTTTGCTAAAGTTTTAAATTAATTGGATTATTAATTTAAGACTAATTCGGGTTTAATGTTTTTAATTAACCCAAATTAAGGGAAAAATACCAAATAAAAATTGGGGATTTTAATTCTTATGGATTCCTCTCATCTAGATGAATCCATGGAGCTTTAATTTATATTTTTTTTATTTATATTTATTTTTTAGTAAATTTTATAAGTTTTTGTTACTTTTTTATGATTTTAAAATGTTAAATAATAGTATTTAATAGTTTAAATGAAGAGGGCCGCATGGGATCGTCATGCTACGTGGCATGCATTTGCGTGGAACATCCCACCATGTGGCATGCATGGGTTGGTCCATGCAGAGCCCACGTCATGCTGCATCAACCCGCAGAGTTACGCGGGATGATCCTGGATCTTTTGATCGAAGATTGGATGGTCCGGATTGATCCTGCGGTACCTAAAGGGCTTAAATCATCCGATCGGCGTAGATCTGGACCATCCAATCCAAATACATGGATTAGATAGTGGAGAACTCATCTTCTTCATTTCCTATGGGAGTCGAGAGCTGTTCATAGTTTTTTTGCTAATTATGAAAGATCTAGAGCTTGAAATCAGGTGATTTCAATTGCTACATGATCATTGAAGGATATCCTACGATCATATATAGTTTGATCATATTGAAGATCACATTTTGTTTGAAAATTATCACAACCAAATTATTTAAGGAAAAACTCAAGCTCGTTAATGGCATACCTCAATTTGTTTGACAATTGGCTTTAGAATTAATCCTAGAGCTTCAAAATCTTGAATCAAATTTACTTACCAAAGGAGTAGGGTTAATTCCTTACAGATTGTTCCCTAGACCAACCTTTGGATTGCAAATTTTAGCATTGGTGGTTTGCAATGGTTAAGAACACATAGAGGGGGGAAGAGCTTTCGTTTGGCTTCGGTTTGGATGTATGAAGGTGAAGGGAACTTTAATTCTCCTTAGGGAAGAGTGCATCTGTGTTATTGCTATTTGGTTGAGAGCTTTAAAGCTATTTTTAGGCTAATCCTTGGTCAGCTAGGGGGCATGAAGAGAGCTTGGAATCTTGCTAGGATCCCCCTCTCTGCCTTATAAGTTCCTAGGCTGAAGAGGTGGGGAGATAGGGAAGGGATAATAGATTTTACCTTCCCTTAGTGAATTTTTTAAATTCATTTTGGGTTTTGTCATTTAGTTCCTTAAGGGGCTTAGTTAGGGAGGTTAATTAGCACTTAATTTCCTCATTAGCAAGGTTTAAGAGTATTAGTCTTCATCCCATATGCATTGGTTGAAAGTGATTTGAATTTTCCTTGGGTTTGAGTTCAATGTAGCCTATTTAGGTTATTTTGATTTAAGGAATTTAACTTACCTAATCTAGGCCTCAATGGGGTCAAATTTCTTTGTCATTGTGATTGAACGTGTTTATTTGATCATTTGAAATATTTTTGATGATTTAATTTGGTCAAATTTTATTAGGTTGACTTTTTGACCAAGTGGGCCCACTTTAGTCAATCCTAGGTTGACTATAGTTGACTTTAGGTTTGACTTTGAACTTCATTTTATTTTCATTGATTTACTTGATTTAATTTAAGCTGGATATTTGACTTGGTTTTGCATCGAACCAAGTAGATTGATTTAGCTCAAAATGCATTTCCTAAGTTACTAAGCATAGTGACTTGGATATTGAATTAGGAAATGTCTATTTGAAATTGAGATCTTCTCATTGCTAAAATGACCTCTTCCAAAAATGAGGTCCACAGTATCTTTAAAAGAAAATTCTCCATTACTAAAAATTTTGAAAAAATTTGATCCGAAAAATTACCTTCAATAGGAATATTAATGATGTTATTACTAATGAAATCAAGAATCAAATCATTTAAAAGAGAGAAATTCCATTCACCATTATAAATAAAATGACTAACTTTCAAAGAAGAAGTAGAGTGAGTATTAAGTAGAGAATCATGGAAAAAATCCCTCATCCAGTTATCTCGCCAAAAGAAAGAAGATCCATTATGAATACCCCAAAAAATAAGATGTCGCTTTCCATTTAATATCACGAGCCATTTCCAAACAATAGAGTCACCATGTTTATAATTACAAATTAAAGGATGCTTACCTTTACAATATTTAAATTTCATGAAATTAGCCCAAAGACTTTCATTTTTCCAAAAATTCCACCAAAGTTTATAAAGGAAAACATTGGCGGAATCCATTAAAGATCTACACCCAACACCACCTTCATAAATAGTACCACACACATTAGACCATGAAGTCCAATGAAGCCTTTTGGCTGAATTCCTAGAGCCTGAAAAAAACTTATTGAAAAGTCTTTCAATCCTGATAAGAATATGGAAAGTAGGAACAATATTAAACAATAAGTAAAATTGAAGAGAATAAAGAATACTTTTAATAACAATTAATCTACCAACCAAAGATAAAAAATGAAATTCAATGGTAGAAATTTTATTTTCAATATTATGAATTACCTCATCCAAGAGATGGGATCTCTTTTGGCCACAATATAAAGGGGAGCCTAAATATTTAATAGGAAGATTTTGATGAGTAAAACCAGTGATGTCCTTTATTTTATTAGTTCTACAACTTTTATGAGTACTAATCAAAAGGCCACTTTCATTTTCAAATTTATTTAAAAAATCCTTAAGCTTTTTAACATAATGTAATGAGCAATTACAAAAAATTATGAAATCATCAGCAAAGCTTAAGTTGGAGATAGCCAGACCACCAAGATTCCTGAAATACAAACTAGAATTCTTCTAAAAAAAAGATTTAGCCAATGAGACAAATATTCAACCACAATAATAAAAAGTGATAGAGAAAAAGGGTCACCTTGTCTTATACCTTGAGAGGAATTAAACAAACCAAAGTTTTCACCATTGATAGCTAATGAAAACCAAATATTTCTAACTATATTGTTAATCAAAGAAAGAAAATGATTAAAAAAACCAAATAATGTAAGAATGATATTAAGAAAATCCTAAGAAATGTTATCATAAGTTTCGGTGATGTCAAGCTTAAAAAGTAAGTTTCCTCCTATAGTTTTAACATTCAAATCATGAATCAATTCTTGAGCAAGCAAGATGTTATTCGAAATAGTTCTACCTTTCACAAAGCCAATTTGATTAGGAGAGATAATCTTAGGAAGAAATATACTAAACCTATTAATCAAAATTTTAGAAATCAATTTATTGATAAAATTGCAATGACTAATAGGTCTAAAGTCATTCCAAAAGTTAGGATTATTTTTCTTAAGAATAAGAATAATAGAAGTGCTAGTAAAATATTTAGGAGTAGAATTCCCTTGAAAAAAATTATTAACAGCATCAGCAAGATCAATTTTTATAATAAACCATGCTTTTTGAAAGAATAAAGTAGTGTAACCATCCAGCCCTGCAACATAATCAACATTCATACCATTAAGAATATTATAAATTTCCTGATCAGATGGAGGAGCAACCAAGTAGTCATTATCCTCAGCAGACATAATAGAAGGGATGAAAGAGGGATTGGATAAATGCTCAAGTTGATAATTTTTATTTAAAAGATCTTTAAAATAATTAAGAGTATAAGAAAATATATTCTCTTTTTCGGTAAGCCAAGAACCATCAAAGTTCTTGATTTTAAGAATGTAATAAAAACTCTCCTTTTCATTACCAAAGCATGTAAATATTTAGTGTTTCTTTCCCCCTCAAAAAGATGCTTAGAGGCAGCTTTTTGTCTCCAATAAGCCTCCACCAAATCTTGAAACTTAATGAGATTATCATTAGCTTCAGCAAGATTAGAACAAAAAGGACAATCAGTAATAACAAGTTCTTCCAAATCTTTCACCTTTTGTTCCATATTCTTGATATTATCAAAAATATTTTTAAAGGAGTTTCTATTCCACCAAGTGATATTATGATTAAGCCTTTTAAGCTTAAGAAAAAAATATCATCATACCAAATGCAGAATCATCAGGAGAAAGAGGAGCACACTAATTATAAGCAATAACATCAAGAAAACTTTTATCTTATAACCACATATTTTGAAAACAAAATTTTTTAATGACATTATTGTTATGAACAGCATCCTTAATAGAAGCCAAAGGAGGAGCATGATTCGAGAAAGTTATACTATGATGCTCCATTGAAGTTAAAAGCTAACAATTTAACAAAGAATTATTAAATAATGCACGATCAAACCATTATTCCAAGTAAATTGAGAACCAATGAAACCAACATCACAAAGATTACAATCCAAAATCATATTTTCAAAATATTCCATTGAATGTAAATTTCGCAAAGAACCCCCTTTCCTTTCATTCAAAAAAGGACCATATTGAAATCCCCACCAACACTCCAAGAATTATTAACAACAGAAGCAAAATTTGATAATTGTTCCCAAGGAATTCTCCTCCCTAACTTCTTACAAGAAGTATTAACAAAAGAGCCAAAATCATGATAATAACCAAATAAAATATCCACATTAATAACTTGATGAAAATCATTAATAACATTAGTAGAAAGAGAATTATTCCAAAATATTCAAATGTTATTATTGCTATTGAAATAAAAATTGCTAAAACCAATCATCGTGGCCGCATGCATTATTTTAGAAGAAAAAATAAGAGGTTCAAGAATAACCAAGAAACCAATGTTATAAATTCTACAAAGATTCCTAATTCTATTTCTAATAGCAAGAGTACCAATGCCCCTCACATTCCAAATAAGAAAGTTAAAATTAATTTTTATTAGGCAAAGAAGATGAAGAAGATCGAATAAATCTAGAAACTTTAAAAGGATAATTTTACACTATTTTTTTCTTTTCACAAAAATAGTTTGAAAATTGATCTTATTCTCCATGGATTGATCATCAAAAAAAATTTTATCATCATTGTTAACAATAGATTTAGGAGAAGATTCCATTTGAAAATAAGATAAATCCTCTTTCTCCATTAAACGAGAATTATCATTAAGAAAAATACCATCCAGAATAATAGTTAATGAATGGGCAGAAATAGATTTATTAAGCAAACAAACACTTGGCTGCACATTATCAACAAGCTCCATACCATCATTCTTGCCCAAATTCAAAGAAGATAAAACAAGATTTTCTTTTAAAGATTTTTTAGGTAAAATAAGAGAAACATTTCTATAAGATTTTCAACAACTTTATCATAAATCTCATTAGAATCAAAAACTAAAATAGGAAATTCTTCCACTTTCAAATTTTCAAGAATATTAAAAATAATAGCAGCCGAAACCTGATTACTCCCCAAAACAGTTACATAAGCATTTTTAACAAGCTTATCACAACCACTTACATTGGGAACAACATTAGAAACATTAGGAACATCATTAGAAACATCAACAATTTCATTTAGAACACTGTTATCCTATTCATTTAAAGCAGAGTTTCTTTTATCACTTTTAAATCTCCAATTTTTCCACCAAGCTTAAGATCTTTAACCACTTCCTTCTAAAGATGTTGATGAGGAACAAAACATTCTGATACATCATTCCCTTGAGTTTTGTAATGATTGTAGAAAGTAGAGAAGTTATTAAACTCAACCTGCAAGAAATATCCATATTTCTCTGATCTAATCCACACCTCCTTAGGAAATTTCTTTATTACATCAATTTCAACAAGGATCTGAGCAATCGGTTGCCTAGATTTGGCTATGGCTGCTTGTTCAATTTGCAAGGTTCTACCAAAATAGAACTCACAGCATGCAAGAATTCATAATTAATAAACTGAACCTAAAGATTAGTAAAGCTAAGCAAACTTGTGCTATAGGATATTCCATTTTAATGTCAAAAAAAGGTGGTCCATTCAAGAATATGCATTTGATAGTTTTTAGCATAATAAGATTGGTGAGCAAAGATACAACTATAATCAAGGTCATTAGACAATTTAATCAACACATGTCTACCATTTAGTAAACCAATCAAAAAAACACTAGACATATCAAATCATGATAGAAAAATCAGATTTCTTCCATACTAGGTTGCCGAAAAGAAAAAATTTCAATCAAAGTATACACATAAGGCTCGGCTAGTTTTTCAATATCCAAGTCAGAGCAAATAATAGCCAAAACACCTTTAAAGGTTGTATGAACCAGGTTTAAAAAAAGATTACAAAAAGTTGAAGAATCCTTACTAGATAAAACATCTCTGAAAGATTAGAGGAAAAAGGTTTAGCTATATCCAAAGAATCGAAAGCCCGTGCTGGAGAAGCTAGAGCATTTGGTTTTCCTTAAGTATTTATAGAATCTGACACCATGGAAAATGGCGCCACTTAAGAACTGAACAAAGATCAGCCTAAGGCAGAAGATCCGAAGCCAAACAAGAAGAAATTTCTGGAAAACCAACATTGAAACACTGAGAAATAGAACGAAAAGGAAAGGTATCCAAGAATTGCCAGACCTTGAAATGGGAAGGGGTTGCGGGATGGGTTTAGGTTTTTGTTTTAGTTTTTAGTTTATTTCAGGGTTAAGGGGTTTAGATTTTTTTAGCTATTGGTTTAGTTTAGTTAATTTTTTAGGTTAAGGAATTTAGGTTTTCTTTACTAATTTTGTTTTTAGGGTTTAGGTTTTTTAGTTATTTATTATTTATTAGTTTTAATTTTATTTAGTTTTTTATTATTATTAGGTTATTATTATTATTATTATTGTCGGTTTAGTTTTTTTATGGGGGTTGTTTTTTATTAGTTTTAGTTTATTTAGGGTTTTATTTTTTGTTTTAGTTTTTTATTAGTTTTATTAGTTGGTTTTTTTTATTTTATTTATTATTATTTTTGTTTTTTTTTAGTTTTAATAGTTTTAAATTAGTTTAGTTATTATATTTTTTTTTAGTGGGTGGGTCATTATTTAGTTTTAAGTTTAGGTAATTTATTATTTTAGTGAGTAGTTTTTAGTTTTAGTTTAGTTATTTTTAGTTTTAGTTTTATTATATTTAGGTTTTAGTTTTAGTTAGCAAATGAGGAGGTTTAGTTTAGTTTACTAGTTTTGTTTTAGTTTTAGTTAGGGTTGGGTAGGGTCAGGTGGATTTAGTGATCAGGGATTAGAGTGGTTTTAATTAAGCAAACCCGGAAGGTTTATATATATATTTATTTAGATTTATTTTGATTTTATTTAGTTTAGTTTAGTTTATTTTTTATTTAGGTTTTTTTTTTTTTATTTTTTTTTTAGGTTTAGGTTTATGCTTATTTTTTATTTTAGTTTAATTTTATTATATATTAAGTTTAGGTTTTACATTTATTAGTTTTATTTTTTTAGGTTTAGGTTTTATTTTATCTTTAGATTTTAGGTTTTTATTTTAGGTTTTATTTATTTATTTTAGGTTTATTATTTTAGTTTATTTTATGATTTTAGTTTAGGTTTAGTTTATTTATTTTAGTTTAGTTATTATTTATTTTATTTTAGTTTAGGTTTAGGTTTTTTTAATTTTTTTTAGGTTTTAGTTTTTATTTTATTTTATTTTAGGTTTTTTATTTAAGTTTTCAATTTTTAGGTTTATTTTAGTTTATTTTATTTTAGTTTTATTTTATTATTTTATTTATTTTGGTTTTGGTTTTAGTTTAGTTTTATTTATTTTATTTTAATTTATTTAGGTTTAGTTTTTTTTTAGTTTATTTAGTCAGTTTAGGTTTTGAGCAGTTTAGGGTTTAGGGGAGGTTTAGGGTTTTGGGTGTGGTATAGGGTTTAGGGTTTAGGTGAGTGTATGGTTTAGGATTTAGGTTTAGGATTTGGTAGAGTGAGGGTAGGGTTTTATGGGAGAGGTTAGGTTTTTTTTATTTAATTTTTTTTTTTAATTAAGTAAAGTTTATGTTTATTTAGTTTATTTTTATTTTATAGTTTATTTACTTTTATTTTATTTATTATTTTATTTTATTTAGCTTTAGTTTATTTTTTATCTTTAGTTTATATTTTATTTAGTTTATCTTTAAGCCTAGGTTTTGGTTTAGCTTTAGGTTTTTAGTTTAGTTTTGTTTTTATTTTATTTTTTATGTTTTCATTTTATTTTTTATTTTTAGGTTTTGGTTTAGTTTTTAATTTATTTTTTTATGTTTAGATTTTAGGTTTTTATTTTAGTTTTATTTGTAGGTTTTATTTTTATGTTTAAGTTTAGGTTTATTTTTAGTTTATTTTATTTTATTTTGAATTAGTTTTAGGTTTTATTAATTTTAGTTTAGATTTATTTTATTTTTGTTTTAGGTTAAGGTTTTATTTTTTATTTATTTTTAGGTTTATTTTTTAGGTTTATGTTTTTATTTAGTTTTTGTTATATTTTATTTTAGGTTTAGTTTTTATTTTATTTAGGTTTTTTTAGTTTAGTTTAGGTTTTTATTTATTTTATTTTACTTTAGTTTTATTTTTTTTTGATATTTTCATTTTTAGGTTTAGGTTTAGGTTTAGGTTTTTGTTTATGCTTTTATTTTATTTTGGTTTAGGTTTTCTTATTTATTTTATTTTTAAGTTTTATTTAGTTTAGGTTTAGGTTTTTAGCTTCTTAGGTTTTAGGTTTTAAGGTTAGTTTAGGGTTTAGGGTTAGTTTAGGGTTTAGGGTTTAGAGTTTAGGATTTAGGGTTTAAGGATTTGGTTTTAGGGTTTATGGTTTAGAGATTAGGGTTTTAGGGTTTAGGTACTAGGGTTTATGGTTTATGGTTTTTAGGGTTTAAGTTTTAGGAATTAGTTTTTAGGTTTAGGGTTTAGGTTTTAGGTTTTAGTTTAGGGTTTAGTGTTTTTGGCTTTTTTTTAACAGAGAACAAATTCAAATTCAATATTTCTACTTTTCAATTTCGTCAACCAAGTAACAGACCATGTTTTTTAAGACACAAGCGATGACACAGATTAAAATAAGCATGCATAGTGAAAATAAAAAACTTTAGATAACTAGAACTATCTCTATTGTAAAGACACAGCTCTAATAGTAGCATATCAGATCGACCATTCTACAATTTCTCCAGTTCCCATCAGAACCACCGAGGCCTCTCAAGTAGCGAGATCCACCATCATATCCCCGATCTCTCCCATCGCCACTACTATGGTTGTAACCTCCATCGCTTTTCCCGCCTCCATAACCACCACTGCTCCGACCACCACCTCCACATCCACCAGCACCTTCAAATCCCCCACCACCAATGTGATAACTGCCGCCTCCACCTTCGCCTCCACCGCTAGATCTAGACTAAGCCTAGTTAATAGAGATGTTCCTATAATCAAGGCTCTGCCCATTCTTATGGTTTAAGTTTATTACATTTTAGGCTTTAGGTTTATTTATTTATTTATTTTAGGTTTAGGTTTTGGGTTTGGGGTTTAGTGTTTACTATTTAGGTTTTTTAAGGTTTAGGGTTTAGGTTTTAGGGTTTAGTGTTTTAGGGGTTTAGTGGTTCTTTGTGATAAGTTTTTTTAGATTGTAGTTTATTTAGATTTAGGATTTGGCATTTATGTTTTCTTTATGGTTTATTATTTTAGTTTATTTTAATTTATTTTAGCCAGGTTTATTTTTATTAATTTTAGATATTTATTTATTTATTTTTGGTTATTTTAGTTTATTTTTTAGTTTTAGGTTTAGGTTTAGGTTTACTTTTATTTATTTATATTTTATTTTAGGTTTAGGTTTTATTTATTTTTTAGGTTTAGGTTTTTATTTTATTTTTTTAGGTTTAGGTATTAGGTTTTTATTTTAGATTTATTTTCAGGTTATATTTTTTAGTTTAGGTTTTGGTTTGATTTTAGTTTATTTTATTTTATTTATATTAGGTTTAGGTTTAGGTTTAGTTTATTTTAGGTTTAGGTTTAGGTTCTATTTATTTTAGCTTAATTTATTTTAGTTTATGTTTAGGTTTATTTCATTTTGTTTTTTAATTTTTATTTTAAGTTTAGGTTTTTTTTGGTTTAGGGTTTAGGTTTTATTTTTAATTTATTTTTAGGTTTATTTATTAGGTTTAGGTTTTTATTTAGTTTTTATTTTATTTTAATTTAAGTTTATTTTTTTTCTTAGTTTTAGTTTATATTATATTTAAGTTTTTTATTCTTTGGTTTATTTTATATTTGACTTTAGTTTATGTTTTTATTTATTATATTTTAATTTAGTTTTATTTTCTTAATTTTAGTTTATTTATAGATTTAAGTTTAGGTTTAGTTTAGGTTTTTATTTTATTTTATTTTATTTTATTTTATTTAGGCTTTGGTCTTTTTGTTTATTTTAATCTTAGGTGTCATTTAGTTTAGGCTTATGTTTTTAAGGTTGCTGGATTTAGGATTTAATGTTTAAGGTTTAGGGTTTTGGGTTCTAGGATTTAGGGTTTAGGGTTAGGGTTTAGGGTTTAGGGTTAATTTAGGGTTTAACATTAGCATGTGGTTTAGAGTTAGTTTATGGTTAAAGGTTTAGGGTTTAGTGTTTAGGGTTAGTTTAAGGTTTAGGGTTTAAGTTTAGGGAGTTTAGGTTTAGGGTCAGGGTTAGGTCAGGGTTTAGGATTTAGGTTTGATGATTTAGGTTTAGTGTTTAGTGGCCAAGGAGAAATTTAAGAGGGTTATTTATGGTTTAATGTTTAGAGTTTGGTCAGTTGGCATAAGTCCCCAGGGTTTAGGGTTTAGGCATAGGGTTGTAGGTTTAGGATTTATGGTTTAAAGTTTGCAGTAGGTGGCCTAAGGCTCAGGGTCAGTGGTTTATAGCTTTCTTTTAAAAAAATAAAGTAAACTAGTAGGTTAAAGTTTATTTTATTTATTTTTTATTTATTTTAGTTTTTTTATTTTATTTATTTATATTTAGGTTTATTTATTATTTTTATTTAGTTTAGTTTACTTATTTTAGTTTAGATTTTTATTTTAGTTTATTTTTTAGATTTAGGTTTAAATTTATGATTATCTGTAGTTTAGTTTTTTTTTTAAGTTTTGGTTCTATTTTTTATTTTTAGGTTTAGGTTTAGGTTTTTATTATATTTTCTTAGTTTAGATTTTTCATTTTTATTTTTAGTTTATTTTTAGGTTTTATTTTTAAGTTTTGGTTCAGATTTATTTTTAATTTATTTTATTATACTTAGTTTAGGGCTTAGGTTTAGTTTATTTTGGGTTTAGGTTTAGGTTTTTTTATTTTGGCTTAGTTTATTTTAGTTTAGTTTATTTTAGTTTAGGTTTAGGTTTATTTTATTATGTTTATTTTAACTTTAGTTTTTTTTAAGTTTATGGTTTAGGTTTTACTTTTCATTTATTTTTAAGTTTATTTTTTTTGTTTAAGTTTTCATTTTATTTTATTCTAGGTTTAGTATATTTCTATTTTACATTTAAGTTTGATTTTATTTAGGTTTTATTTTTTAGGTTTATTTTATTTTTTTAGTTTAGTTTATGTTTTCTTTATTTTATTTTAGTTTTTATTTTTTATTTTATTTTATTTTTAGATTTTGATTTAAGTTTTAATATAGGTTTTTAATTTATTTTATTTAGGTTTAGGTTTTCCTATTTATTTTATTTTTAGGTTTTATTTAGAGTAGGTTTAGGATTTTAGGTTTTTAGGGTTTAGGGTTTAAGGCTGTATGTTTTTGGATTTAGGGTTTAGGGTTTAGGGTTTAGGGTTTTAGGGTTGAAGGCTTAGGGTTTAGGGTTGTTGGTTTAGGGTTTAGGGTTTAGGTTTTAGGGTTTAGGGTTAGGGTTTTTTTTAAGGTTTAGAGTGTAGGGTTTAGGGTTTAGGGTTGTAGGTTTAGGGTTTTGGGTTAGTTTTAGGGTTTAGGGTTTATTGTTTAGGATTTGGGGCTTAGGGTTTAGGGTTAAGGTTTAGGGTTTTTTTTAAAAATAATTATGTAAACCAATAGATTTATGTTTATTTACTTTATTTATTTTAGTTAATTTGATTTTTTTATTTAGGTTTATTTTAAATTTTTATTTAGTTTTCTTTATTTATTTTTTTTTAAGTTTTTTATTTTAGTTTATTTTTTAGGTTAAGGTTTAGGATTTTGTTTACTTTATAATTTAGTTTTATTTTTAATTTTTTATAGGTTTAGGTTTTATTTTTTATTTTTAGGTTTATGTTTAGGTTTATAATTTATATTTTTTGGTTTACATTTTAGGATTTTATTTTATGTTTATTTTTACATTTTATTTTTTAGTTCAGGTTTACATTTATTTTTAGTTTATTTTATTTTATTTAGTTTAGTTTTGGTTTTGGTTTAGTTTATTTAAGGTTTGGGTTTAGGTTTTATTTATTTTAGTTTAGTTTATTTTTCTTTAGGTTTAGGTTTTTGTTATTTTGTTTTTTTGTTAGGTTTATGATTTTTTTAATTTATGGTTTAGGTTTTATTTTATTTTATTTTATTTTAGATTTATTTTATTTTTATTTTATGTTTAGTTTTTATTTTATTTAGGTTTTTTATGTTTATGTTTATTTTATTTTTTTAGTTTAGTTTAGGTTTTTATTTCATTTATTTTTGTTTAGTTTTTATTTTTTATTTTATTTTATTATATTTTTAGGTTTAGGTTTAGGTTTTAGTTTATTGTAGTTTAGGTTTAGGTTTATTTTATTTTTTTAATTTTATTTTTATTTAAGGTTTTGTTTTTTAATAGTATAAGGCTTATTTTTTTAAATTTATGTTTAGGTTTTATTTTTTTGGTTTTTTTTTTAGGTTTAGTTTTTTTTTTAATTTTTATCTTATTTTACTTTAGTTTTATTTTATTTTTATTTCAAGTTTTGTTTTTATTTTATTTAGGCTATTTATGTTTAATTTACTTTAGGTTTTTAATTATTTTATTTTAATTTATTTTTAATTTTATTTTATTTTAGTTTTAGGTTTTGGATTAGTTTTAAGTTTTAGTTTATGTTTTTATTTTATTTTATTTTGGTATAGGTTTTTTATTTATTTTATTTTTATTTTCAATTTAATTTAGGTTTAGGTTTTCAGCTTCTTAGGATTTATGATTTAGGGTTAGTTAAGGATTTAGGGTTTGGGATTTAGGGTTTGGGGTTTAGGGTTTTGGGTTTAGGTTTTAGGGCTTAGGGTTTATTATTTTGGGTTTAAGGTTTAGGGTTTAGGGTTTAGGGTTTAGGGTTTAGGTTTTAGGTCCAGGGTTGAGGTTATAGTTTAGGGATAAGGGTTTTTGGTTTTTTTTAACCATAGAAGAAATTCAGATTCAACATTTCTTCATTTCAATTTCATCAACCAAGTAACACGCCAAGTTTTCCAAGACAAAAGTGAAGAGATAAATAAAAAGTGATCATGCATAGAGAAAAACCAAAGACACAGCCCATAAGCGTAGATCGATCAGGTTCTTCGCTTTCGGGTCAGAATGACCCCGCCTCAATAGTAGGATCCACCATCATATCCCCGATCTCTCCCTCTACCACCACCATGAATGTAACCACTGTCACTCCTCCCACCTCCATAACCCCCACTACTCTGAACACCACCTCCATATCCACCGTCACCGCCACTCTGAAAACCGTTGCCTTCGTCTTCACCTCCACTGTCAGATCTAGACTGAGCTTGGTTGACTATGATGTTCCTACCATGAAGGTTCTTCCCATTCTTAGTGTTTTGGTTTAGGTTTTTGGTTTATTAGGTTTTAGGGTTTAGGAATATTTTTTAAATTATTTAGTTACTTTAAGCTTAGTTTTAGGGTTTGGGCTTTCGAGCATAGGGTTTAGGGTTAGGGTTTAGGGTTTAGGGTTTAGGGTTTTGGGTTTAAGGTTTTAGGGTTTTAGGGTTTATGCTTTTAGGGTTTAGGCTTTAGGGTTTAGGGTTAGGGTTTAAGGTTTAGTGTTTAGGGTTTAAGGATTTTTAGGGTTTAGGGTTTAGGGTTTAGGGTTGAGGGTTGTAGGTTTAGTGTTGTAGGTGTAGGGTTTAGGGTTTAGGGTTAGTTTTAAGGTTTTTGGTTTAGGGTTTTCTTTTTAAAAAAAAATTAAGCAAACATGTAGGTTTAGTTTATTTAGTTTATTTTAATTTATTTTATTATTTTTATTTTTATTTTATTATATTTTTTATTTTATTTAGTTTAGTTTATTTATTTTAGGTTTATTTATTTTAGTTTATTTTTCAGGTTTAGGTTTAGGTTTTTATTTTATGTTTTAGGTTTAGGTTTTATGTTTTTATCTTGTTTATTTTTTATTTTAGGATTACTTTATATTTTAGTTTAGGGTTTAGGTTTTATTTTTTGTTTATATTAAAGTTTTATTTTTAAGGTTATTTTTTAGGTTTAGTTTTTTATTTAGTTTTTATTTTATTTTCTTTTAGGTTAATTTTATTTTTATTTTATATTTACTTTTTATTTTATAAAGTCTTTTTATTCTTAGGTATATTTTATCTTATACATTTAGCTTAGGTTTTGCATTCTTTTATTTTTGTTTATTATTATTTTATTTTATTTTATTTTAAACTTTAAGTTTAGGTTTTAATTTAAGTTTTTTTATTTTTTATTTTATTTAAGTTCAGGTTTTTTTATTTTATTTTTATGTTTTATTTAGTTTTGATTTAGGTTTTTAGGTTTTTAGGGTTTAAGGTTTAGGGTTTAGGGTTTTAGGGTTTAGGGTTTACGATTTATGGTTTAGTGTTTAGTGTTTAGGCTCTATGATTTAGGGTTTTTGGGATTTAGGGTTTAAGATTTAGAGTTTAGGGTTAAGGGTTAGCGTAGGGTTTATGGCTAGTTTAAGGTTTAAGGTTTAGGGTTTAGAGTTTAGGGTTTTAAGGTTTAAGGTTTAGGATTGTAGGTTTAGCTTTCAGGGTTTAGTGTTTAGGGTTAGTTTTAAGGTTTAGGGTTAAGGACCTTTTTCTAATTTTTTCTTTAAATTAAATAAAATGGTAGGTTAAGGTTTATTTAGTTTATTTTTTTAAGTTTAATTTTTTTTTTAGGTTTATTTTTATTTTTATTTGGTTTAGTTTATTTATTTTAAGTTTATTTACTTTAGTTTAATTTTTAGGTTTAAATTTGGGTTTAGGTTTTTTTTTTAGGTTTAGGATTTATTTTTTATTTTTAGGTTTAGGTTTTGGTTTTTATTTTATTTTTTAGGTTTAGGTTTTAGGTTTTTATTATAGGTTTATTTTTTGGTATTATTTTTTACTCTAGGTTTAGGTGCATTTTCTAGTTTATTTTATTTTAGTTAGTTTAGGTTTAGGTTTAGGTCTAGGTTTAGTTTATTTTCAATTTAGGTTTTCTTTATTTTAGTTTAGGTTTAGGTTTATTTTATTTTTATTTTAGGTTTAGTTTTTTTTAGTTTAGGGTTTAAGTTTTATTTTTTAGGTTTAGTTTTTTATTTGGTTTTTATTTTATTTAATTTTAGGTTTATTTTTTCTTTAGTTTAGGTTTAGTTTTTATTTTATTTAGATTTTTTATTTTTTAGTTTAGTTTAGGTTTTTATTTATTTTATTTTAATTTTTTAGGTTTATGTATTTTTATTTATTTTAATTTTAGGTTTTATTTAGTTTAGCATTAGGTTTCTAGGTTTTTAGGGTTTAGGGTTAAGGGTTTAGCACTTAAGGTTTAAGGTTCAGGGTTTAGGGTTCAGGTTTGGGGTTAACGGTTTAAGGTTTAGAGTTTTAAGGTTTAGGGTTTAGGGTTTAGGATATTAGGGTTGTAGGTTTAGAGTTTTAAGGTTTAGGGTTTAGGGTTTAGGAATTTTTTCTATTTTTTATTTTATTTTTTATCTTCTTAATTTTTTTTTAAATTAAGTAAACTGGTAGGTTTTTTATTTATTAAGTTTATTTTTTTAAATATTTTAGTTTATTTTTAATTTTTATTTTTATTTAGTTTAGTTTATTTATTTTAGGTCTATTTATTTTAGTTTATTTTTTAGGTTTAGGTTTAGGTTTAGGTTTAGGTTTAAGTTTATATTTTTGGTTTAGTTTTATTTTTATTTTTTAAATAATGTTTTAGTTTTTATTTTTTTGTTTAGGTTTAGATTTTTATTTTATTTTTTTACATTTAAATTTGAAGTTTTTATTTGCGGTTTATTTCTAGCTAATATTTTTTTTTACTTTTGGTTTACATTCATTTTTAGTTTATTTTATTTTATTTAGTTTAGGTTTATGTTAGGTATATGTCATTTTCGGTTTAGGTTTATGTTCTATTTATTTTAGCATAGTTTATGTTAGTTTAGGTTCAGGTTTATTTTATTTTTATTTTAGGTTTGGGTTTTTTTTTAGTTTAGGGTCTATGTTTTATTTTTTATTCATTTTTAGGTTTATTTTTTAGGTTTAGGTTTTTATTTAGTGTTTATTTTATTTTTATTTTAGTTTTATTTTATTTTATTTTATTTTAGGTTTAGTTTTTATTTTAGTTAGGTTTTTAATATTTTTAGTTTAGTTTAAGATTTTATTTATTTTATTTTAGTTTAGTTATTATTTTTTATTTTATTTTCTTTTTTAGGTTTTCATTTTAGCTTTGACTTAGTTTTTAGTTTATGTTATTATTTTATTTTATTTATTTATTTTATTTTAGTTTAGGTTTTTTTATTTATTTTATTTTTATGTTTAATTTAGTTTAAGTTTAAGTTTTTTAACTTTTTAGGGTTTATGTTTTAGGGTTTAGGTTTTAGCTTTTTATTTTAGGTTTATTTTTAGGTTTTATATTTTAGTTTATGTTTAGGTTTATTTTTAGTTTATTTTATTTTATTTAGTTTTGGGTTTAGATTTAGTTTATTTTAGGTTTAGGTTTAGATTTTATTTAATTTAGTTTAATTTATCTTAGTTTAGGTTTAAGTTTATTTTATTTTATTTATTTTATTTTTTTTAGGTTAAGTTTTTATTTTTAGTTTAGGGTTTGGGTTTTAATTTTTATTTATTTTAAGATGTTTTTTTTAGGTTTATTTTTTAGAATTAAGTTTTTATTTAGTTTTTATTTTATCTTATTTTAGGTTTATTTTATTTTTATTTTACATTTAGTTTTTATTATATTTATATTTTCTATTCTTAGCTTTATTTTATTTTTTAATTTACTTTAGGTTTTTTATTTATTTATTTTTGTTTATTTTTATTTTATTTATTTTATTTTTAGGTATAGGTTTCAATTTTCATTAAAGTGTTGATTTTATTATATTTAGGTTTAGGTTTATTTATATATTTTATTTTTAGGTTTTATTTACTTTAGATTTAGGTTTTTAGGTTTTTATGGTTTCGGGTTTAAGGTTTAGGTTTTAGGGTTTAAGTTTTAGGGTTTTAAGGGTTTAGGGTTGTACGTTTAGGGTTGTAGGTTTAGGGTTTAAGGTTTAGGGTTAGTTTTATGGTTTAGGGTTTAGGATTTAGAGTTTAGGGTATAGGGTTTAGGGTTTAGGGTTCTTTTTTAAAAATTAAATAAACTAGTAAGTTTAGGTATATTTAGTTTATTTAGTTTATTTATTTTAGTTTATTGAATTTTTTTTTATTTATGTTTCTTTTTTATTTTAATTTAGTTTAGTTTATTTAAATTAGGTTTATTATTTTAGATTAGGTTTTCTTGTTTTAGTTTATTTTTTAAGTTTAGGTGTAGGTTTTTATTTATTTTCTCGTTTAGTTTTATTTGTATATTTTTTAGGCTTAGGTTTTATTTTTTATTTTTAGGTTTATGTTTAGGTTTTTATTATATTTTTTTAGGTTTAGGTTTTAGGTCTATTTTAGGTTTATTTTTTAGGTTTTAGTTTTTTGTTTAGGTTTTATTTTATTTTATTTTATTTAGTTTAGGGTTTAGGTTTAGTTTTTTTAAGTTTAGGTTTATGTTTTATTTATTTCAATTTAGTTTATTTTAGTTTAGGTTTAGGTTTATTTTATTTTGTTAATTTTAGGTTTAGGTTTTTTTTTTAGTTTAGGATTTAGGTTTTATTTATTATTAATTTTTAGGTTTTGTTTTTAAGGTTTAGGTGTTTATTTATTTTTTATTTTATTTTATTTTAGCTTAGGTTTATTTTATTTTTATTTTACATGTAGTTTTTATTATATTTAGGTTTTTTATTTTTATGTTTATTTTATTTTTTAGTTTAGTGTAGGTTTTTATTTATTTTATTTTATTTTAGTTTTTATTTCTTATTTTGACATTTAGGTTTAGGTTAATGTTTTAGTTTAGGTTAATATTTTATTTAAGTTTAAGTTTTTTTAATTTATTTTATTTTTAGTTTTTAGTTAGTTTACGTTTCAATTTTCTGGTTTTTAGGGTTTAGGGTTTATTATTTAAGGTTTGAGATTTACGGGTTAGGGTTTAGGGTTTAGGGTTGTAGGTTTTAGGATTTAGGGTTTAGGGTTTAGTGTTTAGGGTTTAGGGTTTAGGGTTTTAATGTTTAGGGTTTAGGGTTTAGGGTTTAGGGACCGTAGGTTTAGGTTCCAGGGTTTAGAGTTTAGGGTTTATTTTAGAGTTTTGGGTTTAGTTATAGGGTTTTTTAATATTTTTTTAAATTTTTTAATTTTTTAGTTTTTTTAAATTAAGTAAACTAGTAAGTTTAGGTTTATTTAGCTTATTTTTTATTTAGTTTAATTTATTTATGGAGTGAAATTTTAGTTCTAGAAGTTATAGTGGTAGTGTTGTGACATTTGGTGAATAAGTCATTAAAACGCATAATGTGAATGTTGCAGGAATGCATCTGGCCTGTTGTGTGATAGAATAGTACTGCTTAAACATAAGGGAAAATTTTATATGATCGTGGCAAGACCTACAATGATTTATTGTGTAGAATGTTGGCCAATAAAAGAGAAGCATGAGACTAAGTTAAGTGTTGCAGAGATGAGGATGCTTAGTTGGATGAGTGGGTTTACTCTTACAGATAAAAGCAAAATGTTTATGTTCAGGAAAAAGTTGGAGTAGCTCTAGTGGTAGATAACATTTGAGAGAGTTGCCTTAGATGGTTTGGCCACATAAAGCGTCAGTCGTCCAATTACCCGGTTAAAAGAGTTGATACATTAGAATTGCCTTATGTTAAGAAAGGTAGAGGTAGACCTAAAAAGACATGGTTAAAATGTATAAAAAATGAACTTAAATACTTGAATTGAATGAGAATTTCACACATAATAACACACAATGGAGACGAAGGATTCATGAAGCCAACCCCACTTAGTGGGATAATGGCTTGTTGTTGTTGTTGTTATTTTTTGTTTATCTATTTTAGTTTATGTATTTTATTTTAGTTTATTTATTAGGTTTATGTATATTATTTTAGTTTAGTTTGTTTTTAGGTTTAGGTTTTTATTTTATTTTTTTAGGTTTAGGATTTAGGATTTTATTTTTAGTTTATTTTTAGGTTTTACTTTTTAGTTTAGGTTTAGGTTTACTTTTAGTTTATTTTATTTTATTTAGGGTTTAGGTTTAGGTTTAGGTTTAGTTTATTTTATGTTTAGGTTATGTTTTTTTATTTTAGTTTAGGTTTAGGTTTATTTTATATTTGTTTTAAGTTTAGGTTTTTTTTAGTTTAGGGTTTAGTTTTTATTATTTATTTATTTTTAGGATTAATCTTTAGGTATAGGTTTTTATTTAGTTTTATTTTAGTTTATTTTATGTTTATTTTATTTTTATTTTAGGTTTAGTTTTATTTTATTTAAGTTTTTTATTTTTTTAGTTTAGTTTAGGTTTTTATTTATTTTATTTTATTTTAGTTTTTATTTTCTATTTTAATTTTTTTAGGTATAATTTTAGGTTTAGGTTATAGTTTTAGTTTAAGTTTTTATTTATTTTATTTTTTATTATATTTTAGTTTAATTTTATTTATTTATTTTATTATTAAGTTTTAGTTAGTTTAGGTTTACCCTTTTAACTTTTTAATCTTTAGGAAGAGTTAGTGAGGATTGGGTTTGGGGTTTAGGTGAGCTTAGGGTTTAGGGTTTAGTTTGAGGTTTGTGGTTTTAGGGTTTTGGGTTTAGGGTTTTATGGTTTTGGGTTTTTAAAGTTTAGGGTTAGGGTAAAGGGTAGAGGGTTTAGGTTTTAGGTCAAGGGTTCAGGTTTTAGTTTAGGGTTTAGAGTTTTTGGTTTTTTTTTGATAGAGAACAAATTCATATTCAACATTTCTTCTTTTTGATTTCATCAACCAAGTAACACTCCAAGTTTTCTAAGACACAAGCGATGATATAGATAAAAAATGAGCACGCATATAACAAAATTAAAAACCCTAGATAACTAGAATTATCTCTACTATAAAGACATAATTCTATAAGAAACAGATCGGATCGGCCCTTCTCCAATTTTTGCAGTTCCCATCAGAACTATCTTACCCTATCGATTAGCGAGATCCATAATCAAATCCCCAATCTCTACCTCTGGCACCACCACCACTGTAACCTCCATCTCTCCGCCCGCTTCCATGACCACCACTGCTCTGACCACCAGCTCCACATCCACCAGCAGCTCTAGATCCCCCACCAACCCGCCACCTCTGCCTTCGCCACCACCACTAGATCTAGATAGAGCCTAGTTCACAATGATGTTCCTGCCGTCAAGGTTCTGCCCATTCTTAGGGTTTAGGGTTAGGTTTAGGTTTATTAGGTTTTAGGGTTTAGGTTTTATTTTTTATTTATTTTTACCTTTGATTTTAGGTTTATTTTTTGGGTTTCTTTTTTATTTTGTTTTTATTTTATTTTATTTTAGGTAAATTTTATTTTTTATGTTACATTTTATTTTCTTTTATTTAGGTTTATCTTATTTTTAGTTTAGTTTAGGATTTTATTTATTTTACTTTAGTTTATTTTTCTTTTAGTTTTAGGTTTAAGTTTTAGTTTTGGTTTTTATTTTATTATATTTTTAGGTTTTAATTAGTTTTGGTTTTAATTTTTAAGGTTTAGGGTTTAGGGTTTAGAGTTTAGGGTTTAGGGTTTTAGGGTTTGTAGTTTAGAGTTTTTAGGGTTTCTTTGGGTTTAGTGTCACCCAGGGTGTGGTAGGTTTTTATGGTTTGTTTGTTAGGGTTTGTTTTGGGCTTAGATTTGGATTTAGGGTTTAGGATTTTAAAAAACAAAGCAAACCCATTTTAGGTTTATTTACATTTTTTATTCATTTTAGTTTATTTAATTTATTATTTTATTTAAGAGTATTTTATTTTATTTAGTTTAGTTTATTTATTTTAGGTTTATTTATTTTATTTTAGGTTTTTTATTCTTCTTTTTTAAGTTTAGGCTTCTTTTTATTTTACTATTTAGGTTTAAGTTTTATTTTTTATTTTTAGGTTTAGGTTTAGGTTTTAATTTTATTTTTTTAAGTTTAGGTTTTAGGTTTTTATTTAGGTTTATTTTTAAGATTTTTTTATTATTTTAGGTTTAGGTTTAGTTTTAGTTTATCTTATTTTATTTAGTTCAAGTTTAGGTTTAAGTTTAGTTATTTTAGTTTGAGGTTTATGTTTTGTTTATTTTTATTTAGTTTATTTTAATTTAGGTTTAGGTTTTTTTTTTATTTTGTTTATTTTATTTTTATTTTAGGTTTAGATTTTTTTTAGTTTATGGTTTAGGTTTATTTTATTATATATTTTTTTTAATTTTAATGTTATTTATGTTTCTTGTTCTTAGGTTTATTTTATTTTTATGTTTAGGTTTAGGTTTTTATTTTATTTTATCTAGGTTTAGGTTTTTTATGTATTTTATTATCACATTTTATTTAGTTTATGTTTAGGTTTTAAGATTTTTAGGGTTTAGGGTTTAGGGTAAGCATAAGTCATAGGGTTAGTTTAGGGTTTAGGGTTTTGTGTTTAGGTTTGTTTGTTTAAGGTTGTAGGTTTAGAGTTTAGGGTTAGTTTTAGGGTATAGGGTTTTTTTTAAAATTAAGTAATCCGATAGGTTAAGGAATATTTAGTTTATTTTTTGTTTCAGTTTATTTTATTTTATATTTATTTTTAGCTTTGTTTTTTTATTTAGTTTAGTTTATTTATTTTAGTTTTATTTAATTTTAGTTTAGGTTTTTTATTTTTGGATATTTTTAGGCTTAGGTTTATGTTTATGCTTATTTTTTAGTTTAGTTTTATTTTTAATTAATTTTTTTATTTTAGGTTAAATTTTTTTTTTAATTTTTTGGTTTACGTTTAGGTTTTTATTTTATTATTTTAGGTTTAGGTTTTAGGTCTTTATTTTAGGTTTATTTTTAGGTTTTATTTTTTTAGTTTAGGTTTTTTTTAGTTTTTATTTTAATTAGTTTGTTTGGGTTTAATTTATTTTGTTCATGTTTAGGTTTTATTTTGTTTATTTTAGGATTAGGTTTTTACTAGTTTAGGGTTTAGGTTTTATTTCTTATTTATTTTTAGGTTTATTTTTTAGATTTAGGTTTTTATTTAGTTTTTATTTTATTTTATTTTAGGTTTATTTTATTTTTATTTCAAGTTTAGTTTTTATTTTATTTTAGTTTTTTATTTTTAGAATTATTTTATTTTTAGTTTAATTTAGGTTTTAATTTATTTTATTTTAGTTTAGTTTTTATTTTTTATTTTATTTTATTTTTACATTTAGGTTAAGGTTTAGGTTTAGGTTTTTATTTTATTTTATTTTTTATTTTATTAAGACTTTTTTTTTTTTTTTTTAAGTTTATTTAGTTTAGGTTTTTAGGTTTTGTATTTTAGTTTTGGGTTTTGTAGGTTTAGGGTTTAGTAGGTTTAGGGTTTTGGGTTTTGGTTTAGGGTTTAAAGTTTAGGGTTTTGGGTTTGGGTCCCGGTTTAGGGCATGTTTTTAGGTTTTAAGGTTTAGGGTATATTTAGGTAGTAGTCTGTTTAGGGTTTAAGGTTTTAGGGTTGGGTTTTAGGGTTTGGTTTTTTTAGGTTTTTTTAAATTAAGTAAACCCTTTAGTTTATTTTTAGTTTAATTTAATTTTCTTTATTTAGGTTTGTTTTATTTTATTTAGTTTAGTTTATTTATTTTAGTTTAGGTTTTATCTTATTTTATTTTTTAGGTTTAGGTTTAGTTTAGGTTTATGCTCAAATTAGTTTGATTTTTCTTATATTTTTAAGGTTTAGGTTTTATTTTTTATTTTTAGGTTTAGGTTTAGGTTTTTTATTTTATTTTATTTTTATGTTTAGGTTTTATGTTTTTATTTTAGGTTTATTTTTAGGTTTTATTTTCTAGTTTAGGTTTAGGTTTAGTTTTATTTTATTTTATTTTAATTAGGCCTTAGGTTTAGGTTCAGGTTTAGTTTATTTCAGGATTAGGTTCAAGTTTTATTTATCTTAGTTTAGTTTATTTTAGTTTAGGTTTAGGTTTATTTTATTTTTATTTTATGTTTAGTTTTTTTCTTAGTTTAGGGCTTAGGTTTGAATTTTAATTTTTTTTAGGTTTTTTAGGTTTATATTTTAGGTTTCTCTTTTAGGATTAGGTTTTTATTTAGTTTTATTTTATTTTTTTAGTTTATTCTATTTTTATTTTAAGTTTAGTTTTTATTATATTTAAGTTTTTTACTTTTTTAGTTTAGCTTAGGTTTTTATTTATTATATTTCAGCCTATAAATGACACACCATAGCACACCCCCAATGATGTTCCATAAAGAAGACCTTAAATTTGGCCAAATCCCATCATCTCAGCCTATAAATTAGTATTTTTATGAGTTATACCAGTACAAACTCTACTACATTATACTATAAGAAACTAAAATATGCTAAACAATAAGTAGTAATACACAATAGTATGCTATAATGCATGATGCTACACTATGTTGTGGCATCCTATATTATAATACACAATAACATATTATATTCTATTATATTGCATATCACATCACAAGGGATTACTTAAGATAAAAAAACCATAAAATTAGTCTAAACAATAAAAAACTATAGATTTTAGTCGTATCACTTGCATATTTTAAATTGAAATAATATATTATGATGCCATGCTCTTCCTATTATGAATTTGGCCAAATTCCACCATTTTGAAGTCTAAATCAACATTTTGTTTATTTTATTTTTATTTTATTTTAAGGCTTTTTTTTAGTTTAGGGTATAGGTTTCATTTTTTATTTATTTTTGGTTTATTTTTTATGTTTAACTTTTTATTTATTTATTTATATTTTTGGGCTTATTTTATTCTTATTTTAGGTTTAGTTTTTATTTTATTTAGGTTTTTTATTTTTTAGTTTAGTTTATGTTTTTATTTATTTAATTAAAGTTTAGTTTTTATTTTTTATTTTATTTTCTTTTAAAGGTTTAGGTTTAGGTTTTGTTAATGTTTTTATTTTTCCAATTTAGCTTAGGATTTATTTATTTATTTTATTTTTTAGTTTTATTTAATTTAGGTTTAAGTTTTTAGCTTTTAGGGTTTAGAGTTTAAGGATAGTTTATAGTTTGGTGTTTAGGGTTTGGGGTTTATGGTTTAGGGTTTATGTTTTAGGGTTTTGATTTTAGGTTTAGGGTTTAAGTTTTAGTTTAAGGTTTAGGGTTTAAGATTTTTTTTTAACATAGAATAAATTCAGATTCAACATTTCTTCATTTTTATTTCATTAACCAAGTAGCACCCCAAGTTTCCTAAGAAATAAGCGACGATATAGATAAAAAATGAGCACCGATAGAGCTAATCAAAAACCATAGATAAGTAGAACCATTTCTACTATAAAGACACAGCTCCATAAGAAGTAGATGATCAATCGCTCATCTCTGCTTGTCTAGTTCTGACGTAACCACCCGCCTATCATCACCGGGATCCCATCATATCCCCGATCTCTCCCTCCTCCACCACCATGCATGTAAGCTCTGTCCCTCCTCCTGCCTGCATAACCACCACTGCACCAACCACAACCTCTATATCCCCTAGGTTTTTTTTTATTTTAGCTTATTTTTTAAGCTTAGGGTTAGGTTTATGTTTATTTTTATTTTATTTTCTAGGTTTAGGTTTTATTTTTTATTTTATTTTCTGGGTTTAAGTTTTATTTTTTATTTTTAGGTTTATGTTTAGGTTTTTTTTAGGTTTAGGTTTTATGTTTTTATTTTAGGTTTATTTTTAGGTTTTTAAGTTTCGGATTAGGTTCATTTTTATTTTATTATATTTAGTTTAGGGTTTAGGTCTAGTTTATTTTAGATTCAGGTTTAGGTTTTATTTAATTTAGTTTAGTTTATTTTAGTTCAGGTATATGTTTATTTTATTTTGTTTGTTTTAAGTTTAGTTATTTTTAGTTTATGGTTTAGGTTTTACTTTTTATTTATTTTAGGATTCTTTTTAGGTTTAGGTTTTTTATTTTATATTTATTTTTTTGGTTTATTTTATTTTTATTTTTACTTTAGTTTTTATTTTATTTAGAATTTTTATTTTTAGGTTTATTTTATTTTTTAGATTAGTTTATGTATTTATTTATTTTGATTTAGTTTAGTTTTTATATTTTATTTTTTATTTATTTTATTTTTACATTATATTTAGTTTAGGTTTAAATTTTTAGCTTTTTAGGGTTTAGGGTTTAGCATTAAGGGTTTAGGGTTAGTTGAGGGTTTAGGGTTAAGGCCCAGGGTTTAGTGTTAAGGGCCCATGGCTCATGGCTCAGTGGTCAAGAGTTTAGGATTTAGGGTCAGGATTTAGGCTTTAGGGCCTGGGTGGTAGGTTTGCATTTAGGTCATGGTCAGGGTGCCTGACAGGGTGGAGGGTAAGTCAGGCCTGGTCCATGTGTATTTTAGTTTATTTTATTTTATTTTTAATTAGGTTTATTTTATTTAGTTTAGTTTATTTATCCAGGTTTATTTATTTTAGCATAGTTTTTATTTTAGGATTATTTAGGTTTATGTTTTGGTTTAGGTTTAGTTTATATTTTGGAGTTTTATTTTATTGGGTTTTAGGTTTATTTTATTTTTTTAATTTTTTAGGTTTATTTTAAGTTTATTTTTTGTTTATTTTGTTTATTTAGTTTGGTTTAGGTTTAGGTTTTATTTGATTTAGATTATTTTATTTCAATTTAGGTTTAGGTATATTTTATTTTCTTTATTTTATTTTTATTTTAGGTTTAATTTTTTTTTTAGTTTAAGGTTTGGGTTTTAATTTTTATTTATTCTTAGGTTTTTTTATGTTAATTTTTTAGGTTTAAGTTTTTATTTAATTTTTATTCCATTTTATTTTAGGTTTAATTTATTTTTATTTTTTATTTAGTTTTAATTTTATTTAGGATTTTTATTGTTAGGTTTAGTTTATTATAGTTTAGTTTAGGTTTTTATTTATTTTATTTTAGTTCATTTTTATTAGTTTATTTATTTTATTTTATTTTTAGGTTTAGGTTTAGGTTTTAGGGTTTAGGGTTTATGGTTTAGTGGTTTAGGGTGTAGGGTTTAGGATTTAGTTTTAGGTTTAAGGTTCATGTTTATTTTAGTTTATTTTATTTTATTTATTTTTATTTAGGTTTATTTTTATTTAGTTTAGTTTATTTATTTTAGGTTTATATATTTTAGTTTAGGTTTTTTGTTTTAGTTTATTTTCCAAGTTTAGGTTTAGGTTTATTTTTTGGTTGAGTTTTATTTTTATTATAATTTTTAGGTTAAGGTTTTATTTTTTATTTTCAATTTTAGGTTTAGGTTTTGATTCTATTTTTTAAGTTTAAGTTTTACTTTTTTATTTTAGGTTTATTTTTGGGTTTATTTTTAGGTTTTATTTTTTAGTTTATTTTTAGTTTATTTCATTTTATTTAGTTTAGGTTTAGGTTTAGGTTTTATTTGTTTTAGTTTATTTTATTTCAATTTAGGTTTAGGATTATTTTATTTTATTTATTTTATTTTTATTTTAGGTTTAGGTTTTTTTATAGTTTAAACGTTTTATTTTAATTTTTATTTATTTTTAAGTTTTTTTATGTTTATCTTTTAGGTTTAGGTTTTTATTTAGTTTTTATTTTATTTTATTATAGGATTATTTTATTTTTATCTTATATTTAGTTTTTACTTTATTTAGGATTTTTATTGTTAGGTTTATTTTATTATTTAGTTTAGTTTATATTTTTATTTATTTTATTTTATTTCATGTTTATTAGTTTATTTTTTTTTATTTTTGGGTTTAGGTTTAGGTTTTACCGTTTAGGGTTTAGGGTTTAGGGTTTAGGGGTTTAGGGTTTAGGGTTTAGGTTTTAGGTTTTAGGTTTAAGGTTCATGTTTGTTGTAGTATATATTTTTTTTATTTAGGT
Source organism: Cymbidium sinense (assembly GCA_021442155.1). NCBI lineage: Eukaryota > Viridiplantae > Streptophyta > Magnoliopsida > Asparagales > Orchidaceae > Cymbidium > Cymbidium sinense. Next base: position 24,451,281 of record CM038222.1, read on the forward strand.
TTATTTTTTATTTAGTTTAGTTTATTTATTTTTGGTTTATTTATTTTAGTTTAGGTTATTTATTCTAGTTTATTTTTGAGGTTTAGGTTTAGGTTTAACTTTAAGTTTATTTTTTTGTTGAGTTTTATTTTTATTATTTTTTTTAGCCTTAGGTTTTATTTTTTCTTTTTAGTTTTAGGTTTAGGTTTTTATTCTATTTTTTTAGGTTTAGGTTTTAGGTTTTTATATTAGGTTTATTTTTTGGTTTTAGGTTTTATTTTTTATTTTAGTTTTAGTTTATTTTATTTTATTTAGTTTAGGTATAGGTATAGGTTTTATTTGTTTTAGATTACTATATTTCAATTTAGGTTTAGGTTTATTTTATTTTGTTTAGTTTATTTTTATTTTAGGTTTAGGTTTATTTTTAGTTTAATGTTTGTGTTTTAATTTTTAGTTTATTTTTTTATGTTTATTTCTTTGGTTTAGATTTTTATTTAGTTTTTATTTCATTTTATTTTAGGTTTATTTTTTTATTGTATGTTTAGTTTTTATTTTTTTTAGGATTTTTTATTATTAGGTTTATTTTATTATATAATTTAGTTTAGGTTTTTATTTTTTATTTTTTTTAGTTCATTTTTATTAGTTTATTTTATTTTATTTTTAGATTTAGGTTTAGGTTTTAGGGTTTCGGGTTTAGGGTTTAGGGCTTTAGGGTTTAGGGTTTAGGGTTTAGGTTTTAATTTTAAGGTTCATGTTTATTTTAATTTATTTTATTTATTTTATTTTTATTTAGGTTTATTTTCTATTTAGTTTAGTTTATTTATTTTAGGATAATTTATTTTAATTTAGGTTTTTTTATTTTAGTTTATTTTTAGCTTTAGCTTTAGGTTTAGTTTAAAGTTTATTTTTTGGTTGAGTTGTATTTTTATTATATTTTTATGTTTAGGTTTTATTTTTTATTTTTAGTTTTATGTTTAGGTTTTGATTCTATTTTTTTAGGTTTAGGTTTTAGGTTTTTATTTTAGGTTTATTTTTAGGTTTTATGTTTTAGTTTATTTTTAGTTTATTTTATTTTATTTGGTTTAGGTTTAATGTATTTTATTTTATATTATTTCAATTTAGGTTTAGGTTTATTTTATTTTGTATATTTTATTTTTATTTTAGGTTTATGTTTTTTTTAATTTAAGGTATGGGTTTTAATTTTTTTTTATTTTTAGGTTTTGTTATGTTTATTTTATAAGTTTAGGTTTTTATTTAGTTTTTATTTTATTTTATTTTAGGTTTATTTTATTTTTGTTTTATGTTTAATTTTTATTTTATTTAGGTTTTTTATTATTTGGTTTATTTTATTATTTAGTTTAGTTTAGGTTTTTATTTATTTTATTTTAGTTCATTTTTATTAGTTCATTTGATTTTATTTTTAATTTTAGGTTTATGTTTTAGTTTAGGTTTTTATTTTACTTTATTTTTTATATTTATGTTTAGGTTTTCTTTTTATTTATTTTATTTAGTTTAATTTAGTTTAGTTTGTTTTCATTTTGGGTTTAGGTTTTAGTTTGGGCATAGGGTTTGGGGTTTTGTGTTGGGATTAGGGTTTAGGTTAGGGTTTAGTATTTTAGGGCTCATTGCTTTTTGTGGCAGTTTTTTGTGGGTTTGGGGTTTAGAATTTTAAGGTAGGATTGTTTAGGATTTAGGCCTTTTAGGTCAGGGTTTTAGGTTTAAAGGTGGGCCTAAGTTGGTTGGTTTAGGGTTTAGGGTCAGTGATCAGGTTTTAAGGTCAGCTTGGGTTTAGGGCTAGGTTTGTTTAGGGTCATGCAGTTTGGTAGATTTAGGTTTAGGGTTTAGGATTTAGAGTTTAGGGTTTAGGGTTTAGGGTTCAGTGTTTTTTTTAATTAAGTAAACTTATAGGTTTAGGTTTATTTATTTATTTAGTTTATTTTTTTATTTTATTTTTTATTTTTATTTATGTTTATTTTTTATTTTTATTTAGTTTTATTTATTTATTTTAGGTTTATTTATTTTAATTTAGGATTTTTGTTTTAGTTTATTTTTCAGGTTTAGGTTTAGGTTTATGCTTATTTTTTAATTTATTTTTTATTTTATTTTATAAGTTTAGGTTTTATTTTTATTTTAGGTTTAGGTTTTTATTTTATTTTCTTTGGTTTATGTTTTAGTTTTTTATTTTAAATTTTTTTTAAGTTTTTTTTTTAATTTAGGTTTAGATTTATTTTAAGTTTATTTTATTTTATTTAGTTTAGAGTTTAGGTTTAGTTTATTTTAAGTTTAGATTTAGGTTTTATTTATTTTAGTTTAGGTTTATGTTTATTTTATTTTGTTTATTTTAGGTTTAGTTTTTTATTTTAGGGTTTAGGTTTTATTTATTATTTATTTTTAGGTTTAGGTTTTTATTTTGTTTTTATTTTATTATATTTTTATTTTACATTTAGTTTTTATTTTATTTAGGTCTTTTTTACTTTTAGGTTGATTTTATTTTTATAAGTTTTGTTTAGGTTTTTATTTATTTATTTTAATTTAGTTTTATTTTTTATTTTATTATAGTTTTAGGTTTAGGTTTAGGTTTTAGTTTAGGTTTTTATTTTTTATTTTTTTACTTTATTTTATTTAAGTTTACATTTTTTATTTATTTTATTTTTAGGTTTTATTTAGTTTAGGTTTTCATTTTTAGGTTTTTAAGGTTTAGGGTTTGGGGTTTAGGGTTTATGGTTTAGGGTTGTAGGGTTTCGGGTTTAGGGTTTATGGTTTAGTGTTTAGGGTTTAGAGTTCAAGTTTTAGTTTATGGTTTAGTGTTTTTGGTTTTTTTTAATAAAGAACAAATTCATATTCAACATTTCTTCTTTTCGATTTCGTCAACCAAATAACAAACAAGGGAAGTGAGATAATCAAATGGCCTCCTTGGAGCTAGCTAAAGCCTCGTGTTCCTGAGATGTCTAGACTATATACCCATTACCATTCAATGTTATATAAATCAACACATGAATAGAGGAAAGAGAACTCAACATTCATGCACTTATGTATTTATAACTAGCATCATAACACATATTATTATTCATTTATAAGATTTTGAAAAATACATTTGGGTTTAATAGTGATAATAGCCATGCATATATTAAATTAAATCAACACATGCAAGCTTACATAAAAGAAATCCATTTTATTTTACTTGATTTTGAAAAGATGGATGCATTAATTCAAATGACTTACCAAATTTTACATGATTGGAACGAGGATAATCAAATATAAGCATGTGATTCATTCAACCAAACTAGTTCTTAAGGACTATCAAATAAAATAAGATTTTTTAAAGCAAACCAAAGATTCCTTATTAATTATGTTTTGGATTTGATTTGATTTAAAGAGGAAAAGAGAAATCATCACTTGCTGATTTAAACCCATTCCCACATTAGTGATTTGATTTAATTTAAGGAAATGTAATTAAGTTGATTTTATGGGTTAATTAAGTTGAAATTTTAATTAGATGAATTAATTACCTTTACCCGTGTGACTTTAAAGTAATTAACTAAATAATTATGAGCCAACATGATATGCATATAAAATAAACTTGCAATAATCCAAGGAAATAAAAGGGGCCTAATGTAATTGGCTCATGATTAATAGTTAATCAAATTAAGAGACTTAATTAGTTACTCTTATAGTTTTCCCACATATGTGGACTAACCATAATTTCATTAAACTCCTTTAAGTTATTAAACAACTACAGATCTACCCCATGATTTAATTAAATAAGGTCTGATATGATTATGATTTTAATTTGATTAAGTGATTTAATTAGTTAAATCATAATTATTTTCATTTTAAAATAGAGTGAAATGAACTTAGGGAAAGGGGTCCCAACCTTATTCCTTAGTTTTCTTACTGTTGAATAATGATTAATAAACTTTAAGTAACCAATTTGATACTATTCATGGGATTAATTAATCATTAATTAAGTTAAAAGAGAAGTAAAGTTTTAATTAGTTAATTTTCTTAATTAAGTGAGCAATAAATCCCAAGAAAATCATGGAAGGCAAAGATCATCCCATTAAATTAACCCACAAAATTTGGGATTAATTGCTCAAGTAATTAAGGAGTAATTAAGCTAATAAATTTTATAATTAAACTTTAATTACTATTCAAATTTTGTTAATATCATTTTTAATTTATTCCCCTCAGAAATACCTTTAAAATGAGTATTTATTTGAATTTTTTGATTTCCTTATGATTTTTTATGTTTTTTATAAGTTTCAACCATTAGAAATGATTTAAGCCTAATGAAAGCCTAATCTTGTTGGAGCCATGTGGCATGCTATCTCGTATGCCAGTCTAATCTAAGATCAAATGACTATGATTAATCCCACAAGTTAATAAGATTAAATCAGATTGATCCAGGAATCTAATCACAATAATCCCTTTTGATCACGTAGAATGAATCGTGCATGATCCAATGTCACATGAGTGAGGGAGAATGGAGTCCGTCCACTAATGCTCACTTGATCTGAGCTTACCCGAGCTCAGATCAACTTCAAAAGGATCCCACACCTTCACGATATTAATCAGAGGGATCCAACGATAAAGATCACATGAGATGCAAGTTTTCTTCAAAAAGCTTCAACCCATTTTTGTCTAAGGATCGATTTTGGAAGCATAGCTCACTGGAGATCAAGACTGAAGGCTCAAACAATTGAGAAAGCTTCATCTAGTGGAGACAAATCCTTATTGAGAAGAAATTAAATGAATTCCTCAATGTTCACTCAGAAGGCCATGAATTGATGATTTGGAGATTAGTTGTGATCGAAGTCCCACCTCCGGTGCTCAGGAAGCTTGGGAGATGATTTGTTTTTTCTCGACAAAGCCTATAAAAGGTATGTGTAAAGTTAATTTGAGTTTGATGGAGAAATAGGAAAGTTAAGTCAGAAATGGGAGTGTCCTATTTTGTGACGGTCAGGAATGGCATTTTTTGATCGAGGAATGAGCTTGAGAGCTTAGGGAATGGCTTTAGCAGCTCTTCTTGGGTAGTTAGGGCTCTAAGGAATGATTTTTGTGTGTGTTTGAGTGGAAATAAGGGGGTCTATACCACATCATCTTGATCAGATGGTGGGATTGGATTTGGCTTCAAATGGCCATCCGACCATCTCAAGGAGTTATGGGTGGCATGGAGGAGGTGAGTTGCCTCGGCTTGGTTGGTTGAAGGTGTGGAGGTAGCTGCCAAGGAGGAATCATGGGTGTCTTATGGGTATCAATTGCTCTAATGGGGAATGTGAGGTGATTTAGCCTCCCATGGGTCAGGTTGGGTAGTATCTTAGGTGCCTAAGTGGACCGTTGGGAGAGTACTAAGTGGCTATGGATTAGAAATGACCACTTACATGGGTGATTTGTCTCATGTGATGCCCTTTACCCAAGGGTAGAATGATCATTGGATTTGATTCGGGCAGATTTAAAATGAGCCAAAAGTGCGCTAGCCCAAATTTCAAGTCAATTAGAGTTTGGTTAGGTTTGGGTCAATTTCACTCATTTAAGTCAAATTCGGTTAGGTTGGGTCAAGTTGACCAGTTTGTCAAATTGGGTCAAACCTAGGGTTGGGTCAAGTTCATATTATCATTTGGGATTTTTTGGTTCAATAGGTTTGGTTAGTTTGGCTTAGATTTGATTTTGGCTCATTTGAATTCAATTGGGTCAAATGGGTTATGTTGACCAATTTGACCAAAATGGCCAAATTGGCTTAGGTTGGGTGTTGGTTTAGGTTTAGTTGACCAATTGAAGATGATTGTAGGCTTTGATTGCAATTAATTTGGATTTAGTTTTATTTTAGGTAAACTTGAACCTTTAGGTCAATTTGGGCTAAGTAGGTCAATTGGGATCAATTGGTCCAATCATGGCTTTGGTCAAGTTCAACAATCAATTTGGAATGAACTTGAGCCATTAGTTGCAATCAATTTGGTTTATATTTTGATCTGACACAATTTGGTCTTTTAGGTCAATTTGGGTCATCTTGGGTTAATAGGGCCAATTGGGTTTGCTTTGACTCAATTGAAGGTCAAGACATATTCAAATATTGATTTTGATTTGGTATGAATCATTAGTTTCAAGGGATTTGGCTTAGGTTGTAATTTGGCTAGTTTGTGTTCATATGAGTTAAGGGGTTGACTTGGTAAAATGACCAAGTTGACTTCGTTTGATCCAATTGGTGACAATTGATCAACCTAGGGTGATCAACAATCATGATGGGAGGTTTTGATGGGCTTGGTTCAATCCAATTTGGGTAGGATTAGAACTTAGCTCAAATAGGTCAAATTGGCCACTTTGGGTCAAGTGGACCAATTGGGTTTAATTGGCTTGATTTTAGGTTGAGTTTAATTTATTTTAGTTTATATATGGATTTGAGATTAATATATAAATTTAAATGCAATTGGCTTGGGTTCAAATTGGTTTTGGTTCATTTGAGCATTTCAAGTCAAAAGCGTTAAGTTGGGTTTGACTTGGTTGATTTTGGTTTGACTTTGTGATTGTAGATTTCATTTATATTTTTGAATATGATTGAATGTATAATTGATTCATGAGAAAATCAATTGAATTTGGGTTTTGGAATGACGGAATTTGGCTAAGTCCATAGAGTTGGGTCATGTGGCATAGGTTTGGATTTTGATTTGGTTTGATTTAGTTTAAATGATTTAAATGCATATTTTATTTAAATTTGTAAAGATGATTGAAAATATGATTGATTTGAGAGAAATCAATTGAGTTTGACTTGATTTAGATTAAGATTGGGCTAAGTCCATTGGATAGGTCATATGGCTTAGGAAGGGTTTCAATTTAATTTCATTTATGTTGACCTCACTTTTGGAGTGAGCTCTTAACCCCATCCTCTTAGACTTAGGAATCTTCTAGACACTAAGATTTCCTTAGTTATAAGACACACCTAGTGATTAGGTGAACACTTAATTAAATCCTAGAGACTTAGAAGTGTTAATCATAAGATTAGGCTATGCCTTAGGGCTTAAGGAAATTACCTATCCTACAGCCTAAACCCAATCTAGATACACTTTCTCAAATCAAACCCAGACTCAATCCTAAAACCAAATCTCAAATTCAATTCCAATTCCAAATATAATTTCAAATTTTGACTCCAAATGATTGAAACCCAAAATCAAATTCAAATCCAAAAATTCCTTCCTAAGCCATATGAACCACATTCATAAGCTTAGCCAAAACTCCCCTTAAATCAAATCAAACTCAATTGATCTCTTTATCAATCAATTATTCCTTCATTTATATTCAAAAATATAAATGAAATCCAAATTCAAATGACCAAAATAATATTGAAAATCAAATCCAAACTCAATCAAACCCTTTAAGCCAATTCTTTGGACTTAGACAAATTCTATCCATATCAAGTCAAAACTAATGAATTTTCTCTTGAATCAATCATTCATTCAATTATCTACCCAAATAGAAATGAAACTTACAATCATCAAATCAAATCAAAACCAACCCAAGCCAAACCTAACCTAGCCCTATTGACTTGAAAATTTCATAGACTCTAAATTTATTGCAGTTGAATTTATATTCTAATCTAGGGCTTATATATAAGTTTAAATAAACTCTAATCAAACCAAAACCAAACCAATTGACCCACTTAGTTCCACTTGACCCAAAGTGACCTAAAGGACCCATTTGAGCCAACTTCTAATCTAACCAAAATTGGATTGAACCAAGCTCACCAAAATCTACCACCATGATTGTTGATCACCTTAGGATGAACAATTGCAATCAATTGGGTCAAACCAAGCCCAATTGGCCAATTGATCCAAATTGAGCCAAATTGGCCTAAAGGACCAAATCAGGTCAAATCATGATCTAACCAAAATTGATTGCAACCCATGGCTCAAGTTCATTCTAAATTGATTATTGAACTTGATGAAAGCCATAATGGAACCCAATTTGATCAATCGAGCCCAATTGGTCAACCTGACCCAACCAAAGATCACATTCATCTTCAATTAGGCAACTGAATATGGATCCAAATTAAATCAAAATTAATTTATATCAAAGACCAAATTCATCTTCAATTAGCCAACTGAACATGAATCAACCCATACCCCAAGCTAATTTGGCCAATTTTGGTCAAATGGGTCAATTTGACCCAAAATGACCCATATGACCCAAATTGGACAAATCCCTTGAAACCAAGCCAAAACCCATTGGGGGCTGATCAAACCCAACCTATACCCATTTGGGATCAGCCGAAAACCATCCCAACTCATTTAAATCTCTCATGGATCCTCCCCTATATAGGATTCCACCCAACTTCATTTAACTCCCCATCACATGCACTTAACTCCTTCCCAACATTTGCATTGAATAAATCTAATCATATGGCAGCAAGAGAGGACTTTGGAGAAAAAATCCATAGTCCTCAATCAATCTATCATCCATCCCAACCACCCCAAGGAAGATGGCAATCAGTTTGGAGCTGAAAAATTCAAAAAAAGATTGTATTTTTGGACATTATAAAAGGAAGGGGAGATAAGGTTATAGATCTCTTCCTCGCACTACCATTCAACCCCCAAAAGCTCCCCAAAGAAAAAAAGAACCCATCTTGCACTTCTTTAAGCCATTTCGGAGCTTAAAAAATACAATTAATTGCTCTTCTGGCAAGGCGACGGTAGACATCAGAGAAGGCGATGTTTCGAAGGGAGGAAAGGGCTAAAGATCACTCCAAAGCTTCCTCACATACCTAAGAGTTTGCTCAGATCTTCATCGCCATCAAAAATCATCCCCGGTGAGTTTGCCAAACCGTAGCCGGCCTTAGGATTTTATGTATTTTGTATTATTTTCTTATGATTTTAGCAATTTTCCCTAGATAATCTTGCATTTTTACTTTAAATCATCAGATTTAAGAAATAGAACTTTTTTTGGTGTGAATCAGTGCAAAAATGGGTCCATTGAATAAGTTTTGTCTTAGAAACCCTCATTTTTTTCCAAAAAAAGCCTAAAAACACTATTCACTGGCCGGTGGGCTACAGCCATCATCCGATCCCATGGTTCATGGATCGGATGGCCCAGTTTGTGCATTGATCCTGTGATCCAGGCCTTTGGATCCCTTGATATGATCTCGACCACCGATCACGCATCCACGCCATCGACGACTTTGATCGCGTGGATCACGCACCGAGCCTTCGACGCTGGATCGTGATGATCCAGCCTTCGACCCGATGCCATCCGACCGTTCGATTGTGTGAACCGCATCGGATGATCGGCTGCACCGACGGGCGATCGATCTAGATCATCGATCACGATCGCCCAAAAAGCCACGTGACATTTTCCCTTCCCGTCCAAAAGTTGAAGTCAGCGCCGCGCATATTTCCTTTTTTTAAAAAAATTAATTTAAATCACCTAAAACTTCAAAAATTCATAACAAATAAAATACTTAACCAAAAATTACAAACAAGGGCTCGTTGGATTCACCTTTCTAAGAGGAATCCAAGATACCTAAAATCCTCAAAGTTTAATAAGTATTTTAAGCTTAATTTAAGTTTAATAAAAAATCAAATTTCATTAATTAAACTAAAAATATACGTCAGCGTAAGTTGAAATTTTTGGAGTTTGAAATTAAAGCTAAAGCACACCTACCATAAACATTTCAAGTGAAAAGTACTTCTGGATTGAGAGAAATTAAATTTTGAAATTTAGATTGTCCATTTTAATAATATAAATCAAATAAAAATTTAGAAATTGACAAAAATCTTCAAAATAGCTTAAATCACTTCAACTGACATCTAGGACTCTTAAAAAAAAAATGTGATCTTCTGAATCTTAATGAACCCCAAATAAACACTTAAGATTAGAGTTTAATCAATTAAGGTGTTAATTAAAATATAATAAAAAATAATTTAAATATTAAATCAAAATCAAAAATGAAATATCACTTAAGCAATCATTAATAAATCTCAAATCAGAGAAATGTCATTCTTAGATAAAATTAAATTAAATATGATTAAACCTATTTTAGTTAATAAAACTCAATTAAATGATTAAATCTTAAATCAAACTCAAAACCAAACAAATTTAAGAAACTTTATTCATTTGATACTAATCGAATTAAACCAAATAAAATTAAAGTAAACTTAATTAACATATGATAAAATCACATCCATTTGGCATAAGATAATTAATTAACAATTAAATTTGTTAGCGTAATAACTAAATCAAACATGTTAATGAAATCAAACAAACATAATAAATGAATCAAATCATGTAAAACCCTAATCATGAATAATCAAACTTAATTAGTCAAACATTAAATTAATGCAAATTTAATAAATTAATCCATCATCTTAATTAATCAAATTAAATAAGTTACATTAAAGCTAACTCTAAAATTAAGCTTAAATCAAACCCACTAAATTTAAAACCACACCCCTCAAATAAACTAATTAAGTTAACCAAATTAATCATATTAAACCTAAACTTAATCAAACATAATTAAGATGCAATTAAACACTAATTAAAACCTAAATCATTAATTCAATAATCTATAATTAAATAAACCCTTAATTAATCTATTATTTTTAAATGACCCTTAATCAAACTTAATTAATCAAACATCTAATTAATGCAAACTTAATAAATTAATCCATCATCTTAATAAACTAAATTAATTTTATAAATCACATTAAAATTAATCCAAATCAAAAACTAAATTAATCTACTAATTAATTTAATCACACCTATTAAATAAACTAAAGTCAATTAAATTGACCATATTAAACTTAAGCTTAATCAAACATAAAATGCAAAAATGCTAATCAAATCCTAAACATAAATCATTAACTCACTAATACATCATTAACCTAAATAAATATGAAATCAAATTTTAAAAAAATAAAAAAATCTTTACCTAATTAAAAATTTGATCATACCTCCAAAACAAACTAATTAAGTTAATCAAATTAATCACATTAAACTTAAGTTTAATCAATCTTAATGCAATTAAATACTAATCAAAACCTAAATTAAACATAAACCATTAAGTCATTAATTACATCATTATTTTAAATAAATATGAAACTAGATTGAAAATTAAACAAACCTTTATAATTGATATAAATACAGTTCTTAATTAAACTAATCACATAATCACATTGAACCTAAGAAAACCCATAGACAAATAAAGCTAACTAAATCAAATTAAATCAAATTAAGTTAAATTAAGAAAGACTCTCATCAATTTAATATACAATCAAATCAAATCTCATTCAACCTACTTAAATAAGATAAACTAATTAACTATCCAATGTATGAAATTAAAATGCAAACCAAACTTTGATAAACATGACAAGTGGATAAGATTAAAAGATAAAATCCTAATTACAAAAAATTAATTTGAACAAACTTAAACTTCATTAGAGATTAAGGATATTGAATTATCAAGATCTAATTAAACCAAACATCTAATCTAAAATCAATCAATATAAAACACATGAATTTAAACAAACTTAAACTTCATTATATATTAAGGATATTGAATTATCAAGATTCTAAATCAAAAAATCAATCAATCAAATACTTAAACAAACTCAAATTCTAAATTCTAAATCAAATCAAATAAATCAAATCAAATCAATTACATAAATTCAAATGGGCTAATTAAGATACTTAAGGATCTTAGTTATACTCTTTAGGAGTTAGGATGTTGAATAGGTGAGTTCTGTCTACAAATAGAATTCATTCTACTCTTCATTCTTGAAAACTTAAACATCACTTTAACCAAATAAAAGTGAAGTAAAAATGAAAAGTAAATCATTAAATCATTTAAATTAAAATCACCCAAAGGTAAAATTTAAATTCATACTCCAAATTGAAACTTAAACCAAAGAAGCCTAGTAAATTCTTGCTACACAAGCTTTAAGCACACATTAGAATACTAAGTCACCACTTCTAGTGCTAAGTTAGGGTGTTGTATGTATGATGTTGAATTTTATTTTATGATGTAATATTTTAGACTAGATGTTAGGGTGTATGTTTTGTAGACCAGATGTTTGGCCGTTATTAGCCTAATCATGGTTTTTATAGGTGTTGTGCTTAAGGAGCCGCTGTAATAAAAATATAAATGCTTTTGTTGTGCAGGTTGCTTAGCCCCTAAGTGTAACCCATATTAGGACAGGTGGGCTTGGTAACCCATGCTTGGGGTGCTAAATCCAAATTATTCATATAACTACTTGGGTTGTATGGTGTGTTTAGCTAACATTCATTTATAGGTGTAGCTAAATTTACTTTTTCTATTTTTGATGTAATTTTGCATTAGGAATTAGGCTTAGTGTTATGGGGGATTAAGATGAGCAGTGGCCAGAAGGCTTAGTCCTTGGGGTGCCTTGTGATGCCTTTAGATCAAATCAAATCAAAAAAAAGAGAAGGAAGAAATGAAGAAAAGAAGACCCCTATAGCATGTATCATTATTTTTTTTGTAATCTGGTTTTTTAAGCGTAGAGCTAGACTACCTGATCATATAGGCCTTTTATTCTTTTATGGTAATCTATAAAATTGTTTGATGTTGTGCTTAGATTGTGCATTAGAGCGGCACATTTTTCATAGTTTCTTTATGGTTGATGCTTGAATGTGTGGCCTGGATACGGTAGGCTCTTAGGATAAAATTAATTTTTCTACCCCAATTAACAACTCATAACTAAAATTTTAAAACAACTCATAACCTCACATAAAAGCCTAGGAATTAAATCAAGATAATAAAATTTTTAGCAACCCCTTAGCTAGATGAATGAATGTATAATATCATGCATGTCATATTCTTCCACTCTTAGAGGGGGCTTCCATCCTTGCAGAGAATCAAGGCTTAACCTATGAGCCTTTGGTGGAAGAACACCCCTCTCTTGATTTGGCCATAATCAAATTCTCATGCATTTAGGAAATATAGTCTAAAACAAAATAAATTTGATTAGATTAAGTCATGGATTCATACCACTCATGCTCTAGTCTCTTAGAGTGAGTCTAAGGACTTAGTTTCCTTTTAAATGAACAACATCCTAGCCATCTTGGAAAGCATAAGACTTACCTTCATGGATTTAAAGTATAGGAGAAGTTAGGTGGCTGCCACTCCAGGTAGTAATAAGTCCAGCAGTCAGGTGGTTTTTTCTCTCTTGTGGAGGTAAACCATATACCCATTTTCTCCTTTGATTTAGGTTGTGCCTTTGTTTTATACCAAGGCCCTTTAGTTTAGGAATCTAAGGTAGTTGTTTCCTTTAGGCTACAAGTATAAATCATCACCTCTTAGGTATCAATCTTATGTTGTGAATTATAAGCCCTAATCTAAAAAATGTCAACTCAAATAATTAACTCACTTCAAATTTCAAAAATATAAAGCCCAATTATAGGGTAGATTGGAATGCTCACTAGGCTTCCTAGTATCATGAGCATTTCCTATTTCCCCCTTTGGATTCCAAAAATAAGTCATCTCCTTGATCTATCCAATTTGATTTTTTAAAATAGCCAATCCTTTGATAGTCTTAACCTTGAAATCTTTGGAGACCTTAATTGTTTGCTTTAATGGAGAGTATTCTTAAGGAATTCCCATTCCTTAGGATGTAATTAACTATGAGGGCTTGCCTCCATAAGAAACTTAATGAACTTGGCTTAAAATAAACCCTACTTTACTTTTCCATGTAAAGTAGGGGAAAGATCTCTGGTATATTCGAAGACCCATCATGCCTTAGGAGTGCTTATTAGGTGATTAGGTCCATTATAGGGTGGTGATTTCTATCTTTTGAGATAGTATATCATTCCTTAAATTCATACCCAATCACTTCAATAAGTACCACCTAAGATCTGCATGGTGTCCCACATTCTGAAAATAAACACCACAAATTTTTCTGGCGACTTCGCTCGAGATGGTTCCTCTCTCCATCTTTAGTAGATAATTATTATCTCCAAACATCGATAGTGGATTTATACTCTATATAAGACTAGGACTATCTTTCTTTCCATTGGCACTTAGCTTATTTTATCCTTAAGCAAAGCAAGCCAACATCCTTTAGGTTTTAGGATCTCACTCTGTGTACTTCTTAAAATCCCTATTGGGTCCCCCAATAGGTAAAAGTAAATTAACTAAAGAAAATAAAAATAACCAAACATAAAATTTGAAATCTCTTACCACTAGCTTTATGAAGCAAGGTTCATCCCATGCTTAACGAAATTTCAATAAAATCCAAAGTAAATAATAATAATAATAATAAAATAAAATAAACACCTGTTATAAAAAATTTCTAAAGTCTTTTCAAAATAAAAATCATATGAACCCCATTTAACATAATCCAATTTGTTAAGTGGAGATTCTCTCTTTAAAATCAAAATTAAATAAAGAAAAAAAATCATTTCTCCAAAAATTTTTAAATCCCTTTCAAAATAAAATTAATTGAATAATAATAAATAAAATACACTTTATAAAAAAATTTCATTTTCAAAATAAAATCATATGAATTTAACATAATCATTTGTTATCTTCAAAATCAAAATTAAATAATCATTTCTAAAATTTAAATTCAAAATAAATTAATTAAATAGCATAATCAAATTTGTTAATATTCTTTTTTAAAATCAAAATAAAATTTCAATAAATATTAAAACTATTCAAACAAAATTAACCAATTTCATTTAACATACTCAAATTTGTTAAATAATAGTTCTCTTTCAAAATCAAAATCAAACAACGCCAAACGAAAAAAAATATTTCCTAAATTTTTGAACATATCATCATTTGGAAAGTAAAGTTCCAAAATTTCTTAAGTCCCAGTCAAAGGGCTCTGAACCTACAGCAATATCAACATTTGATAAGTGAGGCTCCAATGAAATTCTCTTCAAAATCTCTCCAAATTGAGATATAATAATTTGAACCCCTTTTATCATATTTAAATTTGATAAGTGTAGGTTCAGATTCTTTAAATTTATCAAGAATATCTGAATCAAATTTGACATAGAGATTGAAAACCATAAGATGACTTATGATAATGCAATATTCATTATTATCAGTCATAAAGTTATGAACATAAAAACTTTTATGATGAAATTCAACTTAAAACCAAGATGTGGATTTTCACCCTAAAGGAGAAAGGCCATAAAGATTCCTTGAGGGGCCAAGAATGAAATTGACAAGGATTTTGAGTATGTATTATTTATTCTAAATAAGTATGACTCAAATGATTTGAATCCTAATTCTTGAAAGAAGACAACTCCCAAAATAATGATAATCCATAAAATAGCGGTATTGATGGACTTGATGCTTTAATGATTCCAACTGGGGTAGATGCCCCTTCTAAGTTTTCATGGTGTCTATCGATAAAGAGTTAGAATCATCAAATTTTAAAGGTCTAATGGGATAAACTTTGGATAGAGAGAGAGAGTAGAGTAGACATCAATTCTACCTCTCTTTTAGAAGATATCACGAAGTCAATTATTGTAGTGGCAGGGTCCTACCACTTTGATCAACACCATAGGAAGAAGCAAACCAGTCATTGGAAATAATCAAATTCTAAATCCTTCTTAAGATATACCTCACAATCCAAAATAAGGGCATCAAACTATTCTTAAGGTTAATCTTAGGTCCTAAACTATCTTCGAAGGTTGCCCACTATGCTAAGTAATAAGTGCACTCTCATATTCTCTAAGGAGATAGAAAAGAATTTGATTCTTCCTTGCTCAGTTAGAGGCGACCTCCTCAAGTCATATTCAACATAGAATATCCTATGGAAAAGAAAGACAAGGAATCTCCTCTAGAGAACACAATATAGAAAAGACTCAAAAAAAGAATAAAAAAATTTGAAATTCCAAAAAAAGGAGAATGAGAAGAAGAAAAAAGAGAAAAGTAAAGCACCAATAATACATATTGATTTAGAATCCAAAAATAAATAAATCATATGTACGTGGTGTAAATTCAAAAAAAAGGAGAACGAGAAGAAGAAAAAGAGAAAAAACTAAAGCACTAATAATACATATTGATTTAGAATCAAAAAATAAATAATATGTATAAGGTGTAAATTCAAAAAAAAATGAGAATGAGAAGAAGAAAAAGTGAAAAATTAAAGCATCAATAATACACATTGATTTAGAATACAAATGATAAATCATGTGTATGAGGTGTAAATTCAAGAAAAAGGAAAGAAAATAAAACATGAGATAAATTTTGAGTCAAATTTTGACAAATCTCTGGAGTTAGATGGCAATAAAAAAGTTCTAAAAAGAGGATTCATGTATGATATGACTAGAAACTTAGTAGGTAAGCGAGCTCATTGAATTCAATTCTACCATCTCATGATATTATTATAGGATTGGAAGTTAAGAGTTGCTCCTAACCTCTAGCAAAAAATACATTATGAGATTTCAAATTTCCACTTCATTTTTCTTTCTTCAAGAAGAGGATTCAACGCATGTAAGTAGACCTTTAAATGAGGTAATAAAATTATCTTTCTCCTAGTCTACCTACTTTGCTCAAACAATTTTGAAGATTTTCAAGTAGAGAATGCACTCCCAGAAGCTAAAAAAAAAGAACCTCTTGCTATGAGAGAGTCCACCCACCCTCCAAAGAAATTCAACTAGGATCATTAACCAATAAGTTTCAAAAAAATTTAACCTCAGAACATAAAGAGAGTCCACCCACCCTCCCAACATCCATATATGATAAGTTAGAAGAAAAATACCAATGACTTGGTTAGGTTATTTTTGTAGTTTAAAGACTGCTTTACCTAAGGCCATTATAAAGTTCCCAATACATCTCCAAAGGTAGCAACCTATAAACTCAAAATTGAACCTATTGCTATTCCTATTTTAGAAACTTTTGATGCGAAGAAGAGGATTAAAGTTTGAAGTTAACCTAATTGAAGAAGAAAGATACTACCATGATTTCCCAACATTATTCCCAGTCAAAAGGAAGAACATTCAAATCTGCACATATGTCAATTTTGAAGATCTAAGATAGGCATGTCTTGAAGATGAATTCACATTACCTATATCAAATTTAATAGCGAACATAGCCTCTTTGCATGCAGTCTCCTCATTCAAAGATGGGTCAAATGATGCTCGAGGATGAGAGGTTGTTTGCATTTATAATTTCCATCAGAATTCATTGCTATAAGGTCATGCCTTCAGCCTTATAAATGCTAGCGTCACATACCAACAAGCCATGACTTGAATCTTCAACGAACTCATTCATCACCAAGTCAAATGCTACGTTGATGATCTCATGGTCTAAAGAAAATAAAATGAAGACCATCTTTATGATATAAGTAGTTGTCTTCGATTTATTATGATACTACAACCTAAATATGAATCCCCTAAGGTATACAATTAGGATGGCTTTAGGGAAGTTTCTAGTGCTTGTAGTATAGCATCATGGAATAACAAAATTGATCTAAAAGAAATTAGAGTGATTCTAGAGATGCAACCTTCAAAAATAAAACAAAAAAGAGAAAAAAAAAAGAAAAAAAAGGAAAAAAAGGAGGGGCTCAACACAATTAAAATCATTTCAAGGAAGGTTGTCGTGTCTAAGATACTTAGTCTCTCATTTTTTTTGGTAGGTGTCAATCATTCACTAATTTGACAAAGAAAGTAGATTAAGTTTTGAAGGATGATAAGTTTCAATACTCATTCAAAAGCATAAGGTAATATTTCATGACACCTCTAGTATTAGCCCCTCCATTCTCCTTAGGACTCTTGTTTAAGGCTATCTCCATTTAGCATACAACTCTTCTTCTTAAAATTTATAATCAATAATCAAATTACAAAACTCTATGCATCAAATAAAAAACTTGAAGATCTTGCAAAAAAAAAGGAAGAGAGACCTCAATTAACGTTGAATATAGATGGTTTAAACTCTTTCAAGGTTAGTCTATCTCAAAACTCTCCAAATCAAGATTTTATTTTTTGATCTTTAAAAGGCCTACTTTGGTGCTTCAAGGATGGAAAGTAGTTTAAACCACTATAATAGAGGGGTCTTGTATTTCTATGTCAACAAACACTACTTCAAAAGCCATTACACTCAAAATCAAATTTGAAATTTGGAGAATAATTCAAGTAGTTGGAATAAGAAATTTTTTTCATTCAAATACAAATTAGAGCATAATATTTGAGAAACCTTGGTGAATTTCTTTCATTAAGGATGATCAATTACTTTTGGGGTCCCAAGAATTTTGGAAAAAGAACACTACTCTTAGTTGTTCTTGTTTCATTTGCACACACCTAAAGAACTTCAAAAAAAATCAAAATTAATTCCTTAATGAAGTTATGTTTTCAAATCTGTATTGATCAAATCTAAATTCAAAAAAATAAATAAATCAATCAATCAATCTACTATCACCCTTCAAAATTCCTCAACAATTTAAACATTCCTTCAAACTTACATCAAAAACTCAATATTTATCTCTAGTGCTATTAGGATAGCTGTAACAGAACCCGTGCATCTTATTCCTTTTGTCATCAACACAACACAACCACATATGAAACAAACATATATCTTTTATCTCAAACTTTTTTGATGTGGGAGCAAGCCCCACCATGGCACTCACTCATTAGCTGCTCTAGGTTAGGTCTACATGCCACCTCACTAGTATGTTACCCTAGTGGTTCTTGTTTGGAGGATGTGAGTCTCTGTGCATTCTTCCTAACTTGACCATTGAACACCTATGAGCATCTTGTTAGTTTGGTAGTTTTCACTACCTTGCCAGTGAATTACCTTGTGTTAGCTTTGTTTAAGAAGATATGAGTCCCAATACTTTCTTCTTGAACTAGCCACTATACCTTGACTAGGTCCAATTTCCTTGAGGTTTAGGTGTAAGAGTCCCCCAGTGTCATCCTATTCCTTCATATCAAGCACAAACACACATATCTTTCTTTCAGGCTATTTTGATGTGAGAGCAAGCCCCCTGTGGCACTCACTCATTAGTTGCTCTAGGTTGGGTTCGATTTATTGCCCAAAATAATCAATCACCCTAGTCATCTTTATGGGAGGATGTGAGTCCCTGCGCTTTCTTCTTAATTTGACCATTGCAAACCAACGAGCACATTATTAGTTTCATAGTCTTCACTGCCTAGCTAGTAAGCTATCTCATGGTTGATCATGTTTAAGAAGATGTGAGTCCCTGCACTTTCTTCTTGAAATAATCATCATGATCTAATTAGGTCAAATATATTTTAAGTTTAGGGTAAGTACCCTAGAGGCTCCTTTCTTCTTGAGTACATTTGAGTCGATATAAGTCCCGAGTGGAATTCACTCAGTTGTCGCCCTTGGTTTGATGGTACTTGTCGAGCCGAAGATAGACTATCCCAGAAGTCAGTTCTGCTTTAGGGGGATGTAAGTCTACACACCTTCTTTCTAGATTGATTGTTGCAAACTTATGGGCACTATAGGTTGGTTGATGTTTGTTATGCTAACAACGACTCACTCAGTGGGTACACTAGTCTTGAAAGATGTAAGTCCCCGCACTTTCTCCATGAGTTGGCCACCGAATACCTAACTCCAGGGTGTTGGATTGAAGCCCTTTTGTGGCCCCTTCCCCTGCAGGCATTCTATTTGGATCATGTCCTTTGAGTCCCCATTTAGACACTACTCAGGTTACTTTTGGATTGGACATTTCCCCTTTTCTAGTAGCCACCCTTGTGGTTGGAGAATTTATTCAGTGGATGCATAGATTCTCCCTTGGTCCAATAAGTCTAAGATAGGTCTAGGCTGATATAAGCTCCTTCTCAATGTGGTCCGGCAAACCAATAGGGTCCATGCAAATATAAAATAAAAAAATTTATATTTTTGCTTGTGGCTTAGGAATTTCAGCCCCCAGTGGCCCCTTTCCCAAGCAGGCATCTTATCTTTAGGTCAGTGTCAGCAAAACTCCCTATAAGAATTGCCTAACTACTTTGAGTTGAGATAAGTCCCTGGGTCGGGTCTCTCTTAGTAGTCACCCTTAGGTCTAGTTCAACTTGTCTGCCACCAACAAGTTACTCCGGCGATCGTCTTTGCTTTGAAAGATATAAGCCTATTACGCATTCTTTCAAGCATGATCATTGCAAACTGACGAGAAGCCTTAAGTCAATTTCAATTTGATGCGCAAGTGACCAATCACCCTAGTGGTTCTTTATTTTAGAAGATGTGAGTCCCTGCGCTTTCTTCCTAACTTGACCATTGCAAACCGAAAGGCACCCCTTAGGTTGGTTAGTTCTACCTAATGGCTGGTATAGCTCTTTGGATTTGCAAACCTAAGATAGGTCTAGGATGATATTAGCTCCTTCTTAGTAGATCCATCACACACTGATAGGGTCCATTAAAAATTAAATTAATTCTAACTATTCTTGAGTCGATTTGAGTCCACAGTGGCATTCGCTCAAATAGTCACCCTAGGTCAGGATTAATCTATTATGTCATCGACAGATCACCCAAACGGCTGATCCCTACTTTGGAAGATGTAGGTCTACTATGCTTTTTTCCTAGTACAGTCATTGTACATCAAAAGGCAACCCTTTGACCGGATAGTCCTACCTTGTGGCTAGTAGCCTACCCCTTTGGACTTGTAAATCTGAGATGGGTCAAGGCCAACATAGCTCCTTCTCAGTTGGTCCATCGCATGCCAATAGGGTCCACAACATAACACACCAAATTAAATCAATACAAATCAAATTAATCATCAGGACTACTCTTGAGTTGAGGTAAGACCCCCAACGGTGCTCACTCAGTAGTCGCCTTAGGTAGGGTTCGATGTGTTGCTCATCCAATAGATCACCCCAGTGACTTTTCCTTGCTTTGGAAGATGTAAGTCTTCTATGCTTTCTTCCTAGCATAGTCATTGCACACCAAATGAAACCCCTTAGGTTGGATAGTCTTACCTTATGGCAAGTAGACTATCCCTTTGGACATACAAATCTAAGATGGGCCAAGGCCACCATGGCTCCTTCTTAGTGTAGTCCATCACACACCGACACGGTCCATAATAAAATAAATTCCAAACCAACCTTCCTAGTGGAGTCAAATTAAACATATCAAATAAACCAAATATCTCTCCAACATGGCGCAAATCAAATAAGCCTCTCTAGTAGAGCTTAAATCTAAATCAAATAAATTCAATCGAGTGTACATCCTTAGTGGATATGCCTCCACATCAATTAAAATAAAACAAATTAAAATCAATTCAATCTTGATCCCTATCGAATTATAGATTTTTATTTCCAATGGATACACACCCAAGCAAATCATACTCATAATCAAACTCAAATTCTTATCTCTCAGCAGATAGCTTGAATTTGTTTCTAAGTGGAAGGTTCATGTACTCAATCCCCAACGGATTCTTTCTTACTCTCCTATTCCCTTGGCATAAAGAGAGCTGCATTGCACTAAGATTGTGAATCTATCTACCTTTCAGGTCTAGGTATAGATCACTTCTATTCATTTGTTGCAATCTTCTAGATGTTGTTGATCATTTCGATCAATGCTAATACGTGCGGTGTGCCTTGTCAGTTACACCACACCTATTGGGGGTCCTTTTGTTGACCTCACTTTTAGTGAGCTCTTAATCCCATCCTCTTAGACTTAGGAATCTTTTAAACACTAAGATTTCTTTAGTCATAGGACACATCTAGTGATTAGGTGAACACTTAACATAAGCTGAGAGATTTAGAAGTGTTAATCATAAGATTAGGTTATGCCTTAGGGCTTAAGAAAATTACCTATCCTACAGCCTAAACCCAATCTAGATACACTTTATAAAATCAAACCCAGACTCCATTCTCAAACCAATTCTCAAATTCAAATTCAAATTCCAAATCTAATTTCAATATTTGACTCCAAATGATTAAAACACAAAATCAAATTCAAATCCTAAAACCCCTTCCAAAGCCATATGAACCACATTCATAAGCTTATCCAAAACTCCCCTTAAATCAAATCAAATTCAATTGATCTCTTTATAAATCAATTATTCGATCATTTATATTAACAAATATAAATGAAATCCAAATTCAAATGACCAAAACTATATCAAAAATCAAATCCAAACTCAATCTAAACCCTTTAAGCCAATTCTTTGCACTTAGCCAAATTCTATCTAGATCAAGTCAAAACCAATGAATTTTTTTTTAAATCAATCATTCATTCAATTATCTACCCAAATATAAATGAAACATACAATCATCAAATCAAATCGAAACCAACCCAAGTCAAACCCAACCTAGCCCTTTTGACTTGAAAATTTCAAATGAGCCAAAATCCCTTAGACTCCAAATTGTGCCATTGAATTTATATTCCAATCTAGGGCTCATATATAAGTTCAACTAAACTCAAATAAAACCAAAACCAAACCAATTGACCCACTTAGGTCCACTTGATCTAAAGTGACCTAAAGGACCCATTTGAGCCAACTTCAAATCCAACTCAAATTTGATTGAACCAAGCTCACCAAAATCTTCCACCATGATTGTTGATCACTCTAGGATTATCAATTGCAATCAATTGGGTCAAACCAAGCCCAGTTGGTCATTTGATCCAAATTGGCCCAAATTGGTCTAAAGGACCAAGTCAAGTCAAATCATGATCGAACCCAAATTGATTACAACCAATGGCTCAAGTTCATTCCAAATTGATTATTGAACTTGACCAAAGCCATAATTAAACCCAATTTGATTAATCGAGCCCAATTGGTCAACTTGACCCAACCTTGCCCAAATTGGCCTATCAATTTGGCTTAAATCCAAATTAAATTCAAATTCAAACTAAAATCACATTCATCTTCAATTAGCCAACTGAACATGAATCAATGCATAACCCAAGCTAATTTGGCCAATTTTGGTCAAATGGGTCAATTTGACCCAAAATGACTCAAATTGGGCCAAATCCCTTGAAACCAAGCCAAAACCCATTGGGGGCTGATCAAAACCTATCCAAACCCATTTGGGATCAGCCAAAACCAACCCAACCCATTTAAATCCTCATGGATCCTCACATAGGATTCCACCCAACCTCATTTAATTCTCCCCATCACATGCACTTAACTCCTCCCTAACATTTGCATTGAATAAATCTAATCATATGGTAGTAAGAGAGGACTTTGGAGAAAAAATCCAAAGTCCTCAATCAATCTATCATCCATCCCAACCACCCCAAGCAAGATGGCAATCAATTTGGAGCCAAAAAAATTCAAAAAAGATTATTTTTTTGGCCATTATAAAAGGTGGGGGAGATGAGGCTTTAGATCTCTTCCTTGCACCACCATTTAGCCCCCAAAAGCTCCCCAAAGTAAATAGGAACCCATCCCCCACTTCTTTGAGCTATTTTTAGCTCAAAAAATACAAATAATTGCTCTTCCGATGAGGCGATGGTACACATCAGAGAAGGTGACATTTCAAAGAGAGGCAAGGGCTAAAGATCACTCCAAAGCTTCCTCACATACCTAGGAGTTCGCTCGGATCTTCACCCCTGCAAGAAATAATCCCCAACGAGGTAAATTTTTCCAAACTATAACCGGCTTTAAGATATTGCACATTTTGTATTAATTATCTCACGATTTTAGGAATTTCCCCAAGATAAGTCTGTCTTTTTCCTTTAAATCATTCTAATTAGAAAATATAATTTTTATTGGTGCAAATTAGCATGAAAACGGGTCTATTTGGACAAGTTTTGGCTTAGAAACCCTCATTTATTCCAAAAAAGCCTAAAAATACTATTCATCGGCTGGCAGGCTATTGCCATCGTCCGATCCCATGGTTCATGGATCGGACCGCTTATCATGTTGGTCGTGCAATCCTTTGATTGCTTGATGTGATTTGGACTGTTCAAACTGCACGACGTGATGGGTCGACGATCATTTGGGCCTTCGACGCTGATGGGATCGCACATCCGATGTAAACCACGCCGATGGATGGGTCAAATGCACCCCATCATGTGATTCCAATCTTAGATCACACGATCCCATCTATGATCGACGGTCCGAGTAGTCATTTTCCCTTCCCCCAAAGGTCGACGTCGTCGCATATATTTTTTTTTATAAAAAAAATAATTTAAATCCCATGAAACTTTAAAAATTCATAAAAATAAAATACTTAACCAAACATTGCAAGGAAGGGTGCATTGGATTTGTCTTTCCAAGAGGAATCCAACAAACCCAAAATCTCCAAAGTTTACTGAGTATTTTGAGCTTAATTTAAGTTTTAGTAAAAATCAAATTTCATTAATTAACCCAAAAATATAAGTTAAATTAAGTTGAAATTTTTAGGGATTGAAATTAATGTTACAAACACCATAAAACTTCCAAGTGAAAAGGACTTCTAGATTGGGAGAAATTAAATTTTGAAGTTTAGATTGTCCATTTTAATATAATAAATCAAATAAAATTCAAAAATTTTCAAAAATCTTCAAAATGGCTTAAATCACTTCAATTGACATCTAGGACTCTTAAGAAAATAATGTGATCTTCTGAATCTTAATGAACCCCAAATAAACACTTAAGATTTGAGTTTAATCAATTAAGGAGTTAATTAAAATATAATCTAAAAAGAAATATTAAATCAAAATTAGAAATGAAATAGCACTTAAGAAATCATTAATCAAATTTCAAATCAGAGAAATGTCATTCTTAGAAAAACTTAAATTAAATATGATTAAACCTATTTATGTTAACAAAACTCAATTAAATGATTAAATCTTAAATCAAACTCAAAACCCAACAAAGTTAGGAAAACTTTAATCATTTGATACTAATCAATTAAACCAAATAAAATTAAAGTAAACTTAATTAACATATGATTAAATCACATCCATTTGGGAATAAGATAATTAATTAACAATTAAATATTTCAACCTAATAACTAAATCGAACATGTTAATGAAATCAAACAAACATAATAAATGAATCAAATCAAGTAAAACCCTAATCATGAATAATCAAACTTAATTAGTCAAACATCTAATTAATGAAAATTTAATAAATTAATCCATCATCTTAATTAATCAAATTAATTTAAATAAGTTACATTAAAGCTAACTCTAAAATTAAGCTTAAATTAAACCTCTAATTAAATTTAATAACCAAACCCATCAAATAAACTAATTAAGTTAACCAAATTAATCATATTAAACCTAAACTTAATCAAAAATAATTAAGATACAATTAAACACTAATCAAAACTTAAGTTAAACCTAAATCATTAAGTTATTAATCTCTAATTAAACAAACCCTTCATAAATTTAATAATTATAATTGACCCTTAATCAAACTTAATTAATCAAACATCTAAATAATGCAAACTTAATAAATTAATCCATCATCTTAGCAAACTAAATTAATTTTATAAATCACATTAAAATTAATCCAAATCAAAAACTTAATTAATCTATTAGTTAATTTAATCACAACTATTAAATAAATTAATTAAGTTAATTAAGTTGATCATATTAAACTGAAGCTTAATCAAACATAAAATGCAATTAAATGCTAATCAAATCCTAATTTAAACTTAAATCATTAACTCAATAATTACATCATTAACCTAAATACATATGAAATCAATTTTTTAAAAAAAATTGAACAAATATTTACCTAATTTAATAATTTGATCACAACTCTTAAACAAACTAATTAAGTTAATCAAATTAATCACATTAAACTTAAGTTTAATCAATCAAAATGCAATTAAATACTAATCAAAACCTAAATTAAACCGAAACCATTAAGTCATTAATTACATCATTAGCCTAAACAAATATGAAACCAAATTGAAAATTAAACCAACCTTTATAATTATAAATACACTTTTAATTAAACTAATCACATAATCACATTGAACCTAAGAAAACCCATAGACCAATAAAGCTAATTAAATCAAATTAAATCAAATTAAGTTAAATTAAGAAAGACTCTCATCAATTTAATATACACAAATCAAATCTCATTCAACCTACTTAAATAAAATAAACTAATTAACTATCCAATGTATGAAATCAAAATGCAAACCAAACTTTGATAAACATGACAAATGGATAAGATTAAAAGATAAAATCCTAATTACAAGGAATCAAACTCAATTTAAAATCAAAATAAAATCTCAATTAATCTAATCTGATCAAACTACAAATAAATGAACCACAACCACAATCAAATAAGCATGATATTAAGTGAAATAACCATAATCAAAGAAAAGAATTAGATATTAATTTAAAAGGATATTGAATTATCCAGATTTAATTAAACCAAAACATCTAATTTGAAATTAATCAATCATAAACACATGAATTTAAACAAACTTAAACTTCATTAAGTATTAAGGATATTGAGTTATCAAGATGTAATTAAACAAAAACATCTAATCCAAAATCAATCAATCAAATACTTAAAAAAACTTAAATTCTAGGTTCTAAATTAAATGAAATAAATCAAATCAAATCAATTACATAAATTCAAATGGGCTAACTAAGATACTTAAGGATCTTAGTTATACTCTTTTGGAATTTGGATGTTGAATAGGTGAGTTATCAAATTGAATTCATTCTACTCTTCATTCTTAAAAAGTTAAACATCACTTTAACCAAATGAAAGTGAAATAAAAATGAAAAGTAAATCATTAAATCATTTAAATTGAAATCACCCAAAGGTAAAATTTAAATTTAAACTCCAATTTAAAACTTAAACTAAAGATGCCTAGTAAAGCCTTGCAACATAAACCTTAAGCACCCACATTAGAATACTAAGTCACCACTTCTAGTGCTAAGTTAGCTCCTGGTATGTATAATATTGTGTTTTGTTTTATGATGTAATATTTTAGACTAGATGTTAGGGTGTATGTTTCGTAGACTAGATGTTAGGCTATTATTAGCCTAATCATGTTTTCTGCAAGGGGTTGTGCTTAAGGGGCCACTATAATAAAAATATAAATGCTTTTGCTATGCAGGTTGCTTAGCCCCTAAGTGTAACCCACATTAAGATAGGTGGGCTTGGTTACCCATGCTTAGGGTGCTAAGTCCAAATTATTCATATAACTGCTTGGGTTGTATGGCATGTTTAGCTAACATTGTTTTGCAGGTGTAGCTAAATTTACTTTTCCTATTTTAAAAGTAATTTTGCATTAGGAATTAGGATTAGTGTTATTGGGATTAGGATGAGCAGTGGCCAAAAGGCTTAGTCCCTAGGGTGCCTTGTGATGCCTTTGGAGTAAATCAAATCAAAAGAAAGAGAAGGAAGAAATGAAGAAAAGAAGACCCCCATAGCATGTATTATTATTTTTTAATCCGGGTTGTATAAGCATAGAGCTTGGCTACCCATCTCTTTTTTTCTCTTTTCAGTGTGTACAGTCGAACCTGACCGCACTAGCCTTCTATTCTTTTATGGTAGTCTATAAAATTATTTGATGTTGTGTTTAGATTGTGCATTAGAGAAACATGCTTTTCATAGTTTCTATATGATTGATGCTTGAATGTGTGGCCTGGATGCGGTAGGCTTTTAGGATAAAATTAATTTTTCTACCCCAATTAAAAACTCATAACTAAAATTTTAAAATAACTCATAACCTCACATAAAAGCCTAGGAATTAAATCAAGATAATAAAATTTTTAGCAACCCCTTAGCTAGATGAATGAATGTATAATATCATGCATGTCATATTCTTCCACTCTTGTTAAGAGGGGGCTTCCATCCTTGCTAGAGAATCAACGCTTAACCATGAGAGCCTTTGGTGGAAGAACAACCCTTTCTCTCTTGATTTGGCCCATAATCAAATCCTCATGCATTTAAGAATACAAAATCCCATAGCATGTTTCAAAATAAAAAGTCCAAAAGAATCAAATAAATTTGATAAAATTTGCATTAGATTAAGTCATGGATTCATACCGCTCATGCTCTAATCTCTTAGGGAGTGCATTTAAGGACTTAGTTTTCTTTCTAAATAAATAATAGCTTAGCCATCTTGTAAATCATAAGATTTTCCTACATGGATTTAAAGCATAGGAGGAGTTAATTGGCTGCCACTCCATGTGATAATATGTCCAGTAGTCTGGTGGTTTATTCTCACTTGTAGAGGTAAACCAATACCCATTTTTGCCTTAGATTTTGGTCATGCCTTTGTTTTTACCAAGGCTCCTTAGTTTAAGAATCTGAGGTAGCTATTTCCTTTGGGCTACAAGTATAAATCCTCACCATTTAGGCATTTTCATAATCTTATGTTATGGAATTATAAGCCCTAGCAATTTAATAAAATGTCAACTCAAATAATTAACTCTCTTTAAATTTCAAAAAAAATATAAACCCCAATTATAAGGTAGATTGGAATGCTCACTAGGCTTCCAAGTATCATGAGCATTTCCTACTTTCCCCCTTTGGATTCTAAAAATAAGTCTTCTCCTTGATCTATCCCATTTGATTTTCTAAAATAGCTAATCCTTTCATAGTCTTAACTTTGAAATCCTTGGAGACCTTAATTTTCAACTTTAATTGAGAGTATTCTTAAAGAATTCCCATTCATTAAGACATAATTAACTATGGGGGCTTGCCTCCATAGGAAACTTAACCAACCCGGCTTAAAATAAACCCTACTTTACTTTTTTCATGTAAAGTAAGGGAAAGATCTCTTGTATATTCGAAGACCCATTATGCCTTAGGAGTCCTTATTAGGTGATTAGGTCCATTATAGGGTGGTGATTTCTATCTTTGAGATAGTATATCATTCTTAATGTCGCGACATTTCCAATAAGTACCACCTAAGATCGTGGTGCCCCACATCCAAAATAAAACCAAAATTTAGTTTTATTTACTTTTAATCATTTGAATGTAGATTTGATTTATTTTAGGAAGATATTGAAGATATAAATTTATTATGAGAAACTAAATTGATTTGATTGATTTGGATTAAGATTTGGCTAAGTCCATGGGATAGGTCATATGACTTAGGAAGGGTTTCAAGTTTGGATTTGATCAGCTTCAATCATTTGGTTTTGGAGTTTGGGTTTGATTTGGATTTGAATTTGATGTTTGAACCGAATGAGGTATGGTTTGAGAAGGTGAGCATGGATTGGATTTAGGTTGTAGGTGATCTTAATCTTTAAGGAATAACCTAATCCTATGGTTAACCCTTCTAAGTCTTAGGTTTAGGTTAAGTGTTTACCTAAATATTAGAAGTGTCTTATGACTAGGAAGTCTTATTGTTTAGAAGACTCAAGTCTAAGATGGGATGATTGAATCCACACTCCAAAAGTGAGGTCAATTGGATTTAGGCTCAATAGTGTTTCCCTTAGAGATAGATGATTAGAAGACCGAAGTCAATTTTCATATTATAGATTCAGATACATCTTTCAGTGACCTTCTTGAGAGACTAAGGATACATGAGAACAAAATAGTTCCATCACCTCTACATCAGTGTATGAAGCTTATGAGAGGTGGGATCCTTTACTATGTCGAAGGAGATCTCAAGTTATTTACAGTTCACGAGGTTGACATCTATTAGGATGTGGCTTACTACCTCCCTCAAAATCAACAAGTCTATTCTTACAAACTTGGTCAAAGTTTAAAAATAAAAAAAAAAGAAAAAGATAAAGAAAAAGAAAAAGGAAGAGAAAAATAAAAATAAAAAGAAAATAAAAGAGAAAATGAAAAAGAAAATAAAAGGGAGCGAAAATAGACTTCGAGGAGGAAGTGGAGCATGACATTAAACTCCATCCATAATTTATTACTCTATTTGAACATATGGGTAGGACGATCTAACATCCACTAAGCAGAGGAATAGGCCAGTACATAAGCAGTCCTAGGGGTGGAAAACCTCTTTATTGGCCACCCAATAGAAGATATGTCCCAGCCACCAAGAGTCTATCCAAATAGACTGAGAATCTAGTTCATAGGATGAGTCTTATATGGTTATACACCCCTCTTCTTAGCAGATTCCCTTGAGTAACACTTGAGAGATAGTGATGAAGACCAAGCTCCAAACCAAAGCATAAGTGTATCCAAGTCTATATATGAAATAGTTAGGCATCAGTTGGGAACCTTAGTTCTAACATCACTTTCCTCTCAAAAAGATGAGGGTTTGGTAGTTAAACAGGACCCTAAGTCAACAACAGGTGTGAAGACTCAGAGGTTCTTTATGGGAGCATCATCCTCAAGTCAAGAAATTTATGTAGAACTTGAGGATGATTCATATAAAGATATAATATAATTACCTTTTAATTGGCACTTATCTTATGTTCATAATTTAGCAAAGAAAAGGTTAATCCCATATACTTGGTCAAAGCAGAGGTTAGACTACTTCAAAAGAACATGGAAGAATAAATGTAAAAGCTCTCAATCAAGACCAAGACTAAGATTCAGTATAGTGGGTCTAGTCGATGATGATGATTACTACTTTGTCATCACCAATCATTTGGAATCTGATTGGTTCTTTTCAAATTGCATTAACTCATATGAGGAGCTGTGCTTAGAAACTTTAGATGATCCAAATGATTTTGAAGTTAAAGATGCACCGCAAGAGTTCAAAGAAGAGTTCAAGTCAACCACGACGAGCTCAAAGAAATCAACTTGGAATTGAATAAGATCCATGCCCGACATATATCAATTCTTTGTTGAATGAAATTAAAACCAATGATATAGTTAAGCTATTGACTGAGTTTAAGGACTGCTTTACATGGAGTAATAAAGAGATGCCTAGATTGGCTCTTGATGTAGTGGCCCATAAACTAGAAATAAAGCCTACTACTAACCCTATCAAGAAAGACACATGTGATTAGACATAGAACAATAGATCATTTCTGAAGTCAAGAAACTCATCGATGCTGGCTTTATCCAAAAAAAAATACCTTCCCTAGTTAGCCAGCATAGTCCTAGTTAAGAAAAAGAAAGGCAAATTCACATATGCGTCAATTTTAGAAATTTAAATAAGGCATGTCCAAAAGATGAATTTCCACTACCAATCCCGGAGCTGATGGTGGACATTGCCTCATCTCATGCAGTCTTCTTTTCATGGATGGCTTATCCGGATATAACTAAATAAAGATGGCCCTCAAGATGAAGAAACACTTTAGATCCCATCGAATCTATTACTATAAGGTCATGCCTATAGTCTTAAAAATGTCGGTGCTACATACCAGCAGGCTATGATTTGAATCTTTGGCAAACTCATTCATCATTAAGTTAAGTGCTATGTCAATGATTTTGTTGTCAAAAGTAGAGAAAAGGAAGAGCATATCTTTCACTTGATAGTAGTTTTTAAATAATTAAGATAATTTAACTTCAAAATGAACTCCTTGAAGTGTGCATTCAAAGTAGCTTCAGAGAAATTCCTTGGGTTTGTTTTTTGACACCAGAGAATTGAAATTGATTTAGAGATGATCAAGGCAATATTAGAAATGCCACCCCCTAAAATTTTAACTCAACTCAGATCATTCTAAGCTATATATCTAAGATGTTTTATATCCAACTATCGGAAGATGTCACCATTCTTAGCACTTGTCAAAAGGATGCCAAGTTCAAGTGGGATGATAAGTGTGAGCATGATTTGAAGACATCAAGCATTACGATGTCACCGCTTTATGCCTATCCTAAAGCCACTCAAACTTTACACTGATGTGTTAGAAAACTCCTTAGGTGCTTTGTTGGCCCAAGCCAATGATGAAGGGAAGAAAAATGTACTCTACTACCTTAGCTGTCATCTAATCCCTATTGAGGCTAATTATCCACCCATTCAGAAGCATTATTTAGCTTTAATCTTTGCATTCCAAAAGCTACAACACTACATGCTTCCTCATAAAGTGAACTTAATCTTTAGGAGAAATCCACTATAGTTTATAGTGACATGGTTGACACTATCTCGATGGTTGGCATGATGGTCCATGATCCTCTAGTAACTTAAAATTACCTTCATACCCCTCTGTACAATGAAAGGACAAGCAGTAGCAAATTTCTTAACAGCACACGCACTTCCGGTTGACTCTCCACTTAGTGATTATCTTCCCAATGAACAAATTATGAACTTGGATACTCATCCAATGAACTGGTATGTCTTTTGAAGCTCAGAAGTTAGTCTTATCCAAGATCAAAACTCAACATCTTTAACATTCTCGCTATCCAAATTGAATTCCTTAAGGTTATAAATTTGCTCCATTCCAAGCTACAATCACAAAGTTGTTGGTCCATATCCTAGAGGTTACCATTTATAAGATTCCTCGAGGAGAGAATGTCATAGCATATACCCAAGCTTGTCAAAGGAGTTGACATGAGGATGAGTCCATATCAATAAAGGTCCAAAATAGACAATTCCCTTATTGATATTAAACTCATCAAAAACTACTCTTGAAGGGGAGGTTGCCATTGCCAAGAAGGATGAGGAGTCAGATTAGAGGAAACCATTCATGGATCACTTAAATGAAGATAAACTATCTCAAGAGAAGTTCCAAGCCTATCATATAAAGCAGAGAGCACTTTCCTACACTCTTTTGGATGGTGTCTTGTATTAGTGATCTTTCATTCGTATGTGGTTACATTATTTAAACAAGTACAAAGCCCATAAGATCATGATCGAGGTACACTTAGGATTATGTGGAACCAACCAGTCTGGTCTGAAGATGAAAGCCAATATCAAGAGACTAGGATACCACTGGCCATCGATAATCAAAGATTGCATGGATATGACTATGTGATGCCACCAATGTCAAATACACGGTGTGGTCCTATACCAACCACCCATCATTCTACATCATACATTGGCCTCATGGTCATTTGAGTGTTGGGGGTACAGATAAAGTGGGTTCGATTGATCCTCCTTCTTTCAAGGGTCATCAATTTATCTTAACTACTACTGACTAATTTTTCCAAATGGGCAAAGGTTATTCAGAGAGGTTACAGCTCAGCATGTGCTCCAATTTTTTAGGAACTTTATCATATATAGGTTCGGAGTGCCTTGACAAATTATATTTGATAATGATACAGCATTCAAGAGCATCGATATCAATAACTTGGCCTAGAGACATAACATAGATTGGAGATATTCTACCACCAACTACTCGAGGTCAAACGACTAAGCGGAAGCAATCAACAAAACTCTCATCCAAATACTAAACAAGACACTCGACAACAATAAGCAATAGTGGCATGAGCAGTTAGTTGAAGCATTGTCAGCCTACAACGTCACTTATAAAACTCCAATTCAGCCTACTCATTTCTCCTTAGTGTATGGGTTCGAAGTCATTCTACCATTAAAAGTTTAACTCCCATCACTAAGGATAGCTGCGGGTAGCAAGATCACAAAAGAATATAATGCCAAGTTACGGTAAGAAGAGCATGAAGGTTTAGAAAAGAGATTCCTGCCAGTATGCCAAAATCTTGAGTTATGCAAAGCTAAAATGACTCAAGCTCATAACAAGTTGGTCTATCTTAGAGCTTTTAAAGTAGGAGAGCTTATTTTAGTTCTAAGGAGACCAATTGTTGCCCATAGTAAGATGGGAGGCAAGTTTGAACCCACTTGGGAAGGCCCTTTCGCCATAGAGATGGCCTTCCAAGGAAGATCTTATCAACTTATTAATCATAAGGGAGAGGGGCCAATGCTTCTAATCAATGGGTTATACTTAAAGAAATATTATAAATAATGTTTGAAAATAGTTATCATCAATGAAAATTCAATTTTGAATTCAATCTCTTCCATGTTGAAAGTATTCTTATTTATGAATCTACCATGATGTGTTTAGGGAAGGTGTATGAAACTCGAGCGGTGTCCTATCCTTCATTGACACAACACAGAGATAAACTACACATAAACATATAAAGAAAACACATATCTTTTGTCTCAGGCTACTCTAAGTTAAGATAACGCCCCAATGACACTCATTTAGTAGCTGCTCTAGGTCGGGCTGACATGCTACCCTGCTAGTGGGTCACCTTAGTGGTCTTCTTGCTTTGGAGGATGTAAGTTTGCTACACTTTCCTTCCTTACTTGGCCACTGCACACCAATAAGTGCCTTGTTAGTTTGGTAGGGCTTACTGAGTGGCTTGTAAGCTACCTCATGTTAGCTTCATTTAAGAGGATGTGAGTATGTTATCCTTTCTTCTTAGATTAGCCTTCATGCACTGACTGGGTCGAGTATATTTAAGGTTTAGGATAAGTCACCTAGTGGCTCCTTCCCTCCTGAATGCTTCAAGTCTAGGTCCAGTCCTTCCTCGGGGCTCCCTGCTTACTTTTCGCTCTAGGTCAGATAGCATCTATCCAATCGAAAGACTATTCATATATCAATTTTGCTTGGAAAGTTGTAAGCCTGAATGATTTTTTTCCAGATTGATCGTTGCACATCGACATGCACCTTAGGTTGGTTGGTTCTCACTATGCTGATGGATACACCACTCATTATGATGGATACACCATAGGTTGGTTGGTTCTCGCACCTTAGGATACACCACTCATGGCAGATGTAAGTCGGCTATGCTTTCTCCTTGAGTTGGCCACCGTACACCTATAGGCTTTCTTTTATGGCTCGATAACACCCCTAGAAGACTCCCCTGTGGGCACTATATTTGGATCACGTCCATTGCGACCCCATTTACACACTACTTGGTTTACTATCGGATTCAATAGTTCCCCTTTTTTAGTAACCACCCCTATGGTTGGAGAATCCATCTTGTGGATGTGTAGATTCTTTTTTGGCCCAGTAAATCTAAGATAGGTCAAGGTCGACATTGCCACTTCTCAGTGTGGTCCCTCACACACCAACATGGTCAATGCAAACTTAAAAACAAAATATATATTCACTTGTGGATTAGGAGGACACCCCTAGCAGTACCTTTTCCTAAGGTGTATCCTATCTTGGGAGTAGTCGAAAAACTCCCTATAGGAATCACCTGACTACTCTTGAGTTGATATAAGTCCCCATCAACATTCACTCAATAGTTGCCCCTAAGTCAGGTTCAATTTATTATGCTACCAACAGGTCACCCCAGTGGTTGTTCCCTACTTTAGAAGATGTAAGCCTGCTATGCCTTCTTCATAGCACTACTAGCTCTACCCCATGACTAGTAGACTATCTCTTTGGATTTGTAAATCTGAGATAGTATAAGTTCGATATAGCCCCATCTCAGTTGGTCCATTGCACACTGACATCATCCGTAAATTAAATCTATTAAATTTTACTGAGCTCACATCCCTAGCAAATATGCCCTCAATTTGAAATCAAACTAAACCAAACAAAGCATATCAAATCACATGAAATTAAGATAAAATTAATCTTGACTAATTTTGATTTGACATAAGTCCCCAATGACATTCACTCAGTAGTTTCCCTAGATCAGGTTTGATTTGTTGTGCATCCAATAGGTCACCCTACTGGTTGTTCCTTGCTTTGAAAGATGTAAGTATGCTATGCCTTCTTCCTAGCACAATCATTTCACATCAAAAGGCAACCCCTTAGGTTGGCTAGCTCTACCCCACAGCCGGTAGACTATCCCTTTAGATTTGTAAACTTAAGGTAGGTCAAGGCTGATTTAACCCCTTTTTAATGGGTCCATCACACACCTAAAAGGTCCATACATTAACTCAGAGTAAATTAAACCCAATCTAATTTTCCTTGGTGGAATTAAATTACACCCTTTTTCTAGTGGAGCCCCAAATCATATATAAACAAGTCAAGCTAAAAAAATCAAATTCAAAACCAACCTCCCTAGTGGAACCAAATTCAACTAACTCCCCCAATAGAGTATAAATCAAAGAAATCCAACCAAACTGTTATCTCCAGTGGATACATCCCCAAACAAATCTATGAAATCAAACTCAAATCCTAATCCCCAGTAGATAGCCCAAACCTGCTTCCTTAGAGGAAGGTTCATATACCTGATCCCTAGTAGACTCAAGCCCATATATCAAGTAGATATGCCTCCACATCAATTAAAACAAAACAAATTAAAGTCAATTCAATCTTAATTCCTGGTGGATTATAGATTCTTATCTATAGTAAATCTTCTTTCCATAAAT
This sequence comes from Cymbidium sinense, assembly GCA_021442155.1. Lineage (NCBI taxonomy): Eukaryota > Viridiplantae > Streptophyta > Magnoliopsida > Asparagales > Orchidaceae > Cymbidium > Cymbidium sinense. Next base: position 24,487,236 of record CM038222.1, read on the forward strand.
CATATATTCAAATTAAATTCAAACATTATCCCTAACATATTTTCTCTTTCTATGCCCTCGATATAGACCCTCTCACATGTCATGTACAATGTAAGTGTGATCCCCTAACGGATCTCCCTGTATGTCCTTGACATGGAATTCTCATCAAATCTTATTTCTTCTCTTATGCACACCTTTAATACTTCAACCAAAAGCCTAATAATGTATTTGTTCAAATTACATCATTGTAATCAACATTTTATAATTTGTGATGGTTCAAGCTCAAACTAACTATACAATATCATGGAAAACATATTACATTATGAATTAACACACTATATTATATTATAATATATGATGTTATATTATAATTTGTTATAATATAATATATTATCTAACATTATACCTTATTAGAATCACTTAAAAGGAACAAATAACAAAATTTGCTCAAAAAATGAATAATGTTCATTTTAGATGTAAAATTATAAATTTTTTTAGAAATGGTACAAAATAGCATAATTTTTTGTGTTGCTTGGTGTGTGCCATGAATTTTGCCAAATTATTCCATCTCAACCTTCAAATTAACATTTTTGTGAGTTTTGACCCAATATAATATAACAAAAGTAAAACATACTAAAATGTTTGATAACATTTATAACATATATATATATATATATATATATATATATGTGTGTGTGTGTGTGTGTGTGTGTGTGTGTGTGTGTGTGTGTGTGTGTGTGTGTGTGTGAAGTTATATTATTATGCACATTATATTTTAATATGTTTTCATATAATATATTATCTTACATTACACCTTAAAATGAATCACTTTAAGCAAAAAAATTATAAAATTTGGTTGAAAAATGAACATTTATTTTGGATGCAAAATTCCATTCTTTTGATTAAATGACACAAAGACACCCCCAATTATGTTCCCTAAAGCTTACCTTAAATTTGGCCAAATCCCGTCATCTGAGCCTATAAATCAGAAGTTTTATGAATTATACCAGTACAAACTCTACTACATCATGCTATAAGAAACTAAAATATTCTAAACAATAAGTAGTAATACACAATAGTATGGTATAATGCATGATGCTACACTATGTTATGGCATCCAATATTATAGTACACTATAACATATTATATTATACTATATTTCATATCACATCATAAGGGATTGCTTAAGATAAAAAATCATAAAATTAGTCTAAATAATAAAAAAACTATATATTTTAGTCGTATCACTTACATATTTTAAATTGAACAATATATTATGATGTCATGCTCTACCTATTATGAATTTGGCCAAATTACACCATTTGAGGTCTAAATAAATTTTTTTATAAATAATGCTATAGTAGGCTCAACTGCATGATTATAAAATACTAAAAGAATTTAAAATTTGTAGAACAATATATTATGATGTATGATGCTATACTATGCTACAACATATAATATTTATTTTGAACATAAAATCTTACTTTTTAGACTACAAGTGTTGTAGCACACCTTTGGTACTACAACCTAATTCCCACTTCATATTTAACAATTTCATCATTTGATTTATTAAACCAATATTTTTATGATTTATATTAATATAGACTATAGGGCACAATACCATAATATTCTAAAATATTTCAAAACATCTTATAAGATCCAAAAATACATCACTACATGCTCAAATATATATGCTACATTATACTTAATATATGGTATTATAATATTATTTAAGGTTAGATTTTAGGGTATTCAAATCTCTAACAGTCAAGGGAATGTCTCTTGAAGACATTTTCTTTTGCTACCATAACTACGTTGGGATTAGGTCATTCTTTAGATCTACTCCTAATGACATCTTTAATCAAGGTTTAGGATTTAGAGTTAGTTTTAGGGTTTAGGGTTAGTTTAAGGTTTAGGATTTAGGGTTTAGGGTTTGGGGTAGGTTTAGGGTTTGTTATAGGTTTAGGGTTTGGGGTTTAAGTTTTAGGGTTACTATGGGTTTAGGGATTAAGGTTTTAGGTTTTATGGTTTAGGTTTGGTGGTTTAGGGTTTAGGGTTTAGGGTTTAGGGTTTAGGGTTTTAGGGTTTTAGGGTTTATGGTTTAAGGTTTTTTTAACATAGAACAAATTAACATTCAACATTTCTTCTTTTCAATTTCATCAACCAAGTAACACCCCATGTTTTCTAAAGCACATGCGACAAATAGATAAAAAATAAGCACCCATAGAGAAAATCAAAAATGCTAGATATGTTGAGCCATCTCTACTATAAAGATAGTACCATAAGCAATAAATCATGTTAACCATTCTTCAATTTTTTCTAGTTCCCATCAGAACCACACTTGCCTCTTGAGTAACAAGATCCGCTATCATATGCCCTATCTCTCTCTCCGCCACCACCATAGCTATAACCTCCATCGCTCCTCCCTCTTCCATAAACACCATTGCTCGCACGTTCAGAACCCCCACCACCACTATGATAATCGTTGCCTTCGCCTTCGCCTCCACCGCCAAATCTAGATTGAGCCTAGTTGATGGAGATGTTTCTGCCATCAAGGTTATGCCCATTCTTATGGTTTATGGTTAGTTTACGGTTTAAGGTTTAATAGTTTAGGGATTATGATTGAGTTTATGGTTTATAGGTTTAGGGTTTGTGGGTTTTAGTTAGGTAGTGTTAGGGTTAGGGTTTTAGGGTTTAGGGTTTAGGGTTTAGGGTTTAGGTTTTAGGTTTTAGGTTTTAGTTTGGTTTAGGGGGTTTAGGGTTTAGGTTTGGGTTTACAGGGTTTTAGGTTTAGGGTTGCAGGTTTAAGTTTGGTTTAGGTATGGGGTTTAGGTTTTAGGGTTTAGGGTTTAGGATTTAGGATTTAGGGTTTAGGGGCTTTTTAAAAAAAATTAAAGTAAACTGGTAGGCTTAGGTTTATTTAGTTTATTTTTTTTATTTATTTGAGTTTATTTTATTTTATTTTTTAATTTAGGTTTATTTTTTATTTTTATTTAGTTTAGTTTATTTATTTAAGTTTTATTTATATTAATTTAGGTTTTTTATTTTAGTTTATTTTTCAGGTTTAGGTTTATTTTTGTTGAGTTTTATTTTAATTTTATTTTTTAAGTTTAGTTTCATTTTTATTTTATAGGTTTTAGTTTTACTTCTTTTTTTAGGTTTTATTTTAGGTTATTTTTAGGTTTTATATTTTAGTTTAGGTTTAGGTTTTTATTTTAGGTTTGTTTAGATTTTATTTATTTTAGTTTATTTATTTTAGTTTAGTTTAGTTTATTTTATTTTGTTTATTTTATTTTTTATTTTGGTTTATTTTATTTTGTTTGGGGTTTAAGTTTTTTTATTATTTTTATTTTCAATTTATTTTTAGCTTTTTTTAGGTTTTATTTTTTTATTTTATCTTTATTTTAGGTTAATTTTATTTTATTTTTTATTTTATTTAAGTTTTATTTTTATTTAGTTAGTTTTATTTATTTTATTTAGTTTATTTTTTATTTTATTTTATTTATTTATATTTAGAGGTAATTTATTATTTTATGTTATTTAATTTAGTTTAGGTCTGATTTTGGGTATTATTAGGGTGGGTTGTGGTGGGTTTAGTTAGGGTTGGTTAGTTGATTTGTGCTGGGGTTTGTGGTCTGAGGGTGTGGTTTTAAGGTCCAATGTTAACCCAGGGTTTAGGTCAGCTTTAAGTGGTTTGTGGTTAGATTTAGAGTTTAGGATTTTGGGTGTGGAGGTTTAGTTTAGTTTAGGGTTTAGGTTAGGTTTAGATGGTTTGGTTTAGGGTTTAGTGGTTTAGGGTTTAAAGTTTGGTTTAGGATTTAGTGGTTTAGGTGGTGTAGAGTTAGTAAAGATTGGGGGGTAGGTTATTAGGTTTTGGGTTTAGGGTTTGTGGGTCTGTGGTTTTATGGCTTAGGTTTAGGTTTAGTCAAGGTTCAAGTTTAGTTGAGTTTAGAGTTTTAATTTTTTATTTAAATAGAGAATAAATTCAGATTCAACATTTCTTTTTTTTTGATTTCATTAACCAAGTAACACAGTAAGTTTTCTAGAACACAAGCAATGATAGATAAAAAATGAACACGCATAGAGCAAATCAAAAACCTTAAATAATTAGAACTATCTCCATTGCAAAGACATAGTTCCATAAGCAGCTAATCGGATCAGCCCTTCTTTAGTTTCTTTAATTCCCATCAAAACCACCCCGTCCTCTCGAGTAGCGGGATCCACCATCATATCCTTGATCTCTTCCTCCATCAGCACTATGATTGTAACCTCCGTCGGTCCGCCCACCTCGATAACCACCATTGCTCCAACCACCACCTCCATATCCACCGCCTCAGATCCCCATCACCACCAATAATCGCCGCCTCACCACCAGATCTAGCCTCACCGCTTGATGGATTCACCAAAGTTCACCCATTCTTAGGGTTTAGGTTTAGGTTTATTTTTTTGGGTTTTGAATTATTTTTAATTTATTTAGTGTTAGTTTAGGGTTTAGGGTTTGTGGGTTTGGGTAGGTTTGTGAGGTTTTGTGGTTTAAGGTTTTAGGGTTTATGCTTTTTTAGGGTTTAGGATGTTTTTTTGGGTTTAGGTTGTAAGTTTATTGTTTATAGTTAGGATTAGTTTAAGTTTAGGGTTTATAGGGTTTAAGACTTTTTTTTAAATTAACTAAACTATTAGGTTTTGCTTTATTTAGTTTATTTTTTATTTATTTTAGTTTATTTTATTTTTTATTTTTATTTAGGTTAATTTTTTATTTTTTATTTATTTTAGTTTATTTATTTTAGGTTTATTTTTTTAGTTTAGGTTTTTTATATTAGTTTACTTTTTGAAGTTTAGGTTTAGGTTTAGGTTTATTTTTTAGTTGAGTTTTATTTTTATTTTATTATTTATTTTTGGTTTTATTTTTTATTTTTATGCTTAGGTTTAAGCTTTTATTTTATTTTTTAGGTTTAGGATTTAGATTTTATTTTATGTTTTTTTAGGTTTTATTTTCTAGTTTAGGTTTATGTTTATTTTTAGTTTAATTTATTTATTTACTTTAGGTTTCAATTTAAGTTTAGCTTATTTTAAGTTAAGGTGTACGTTTTATTTATTTTAGTTTAGTTTATCTTAGTTTAGGTTTAGGTTTATTTTATTTTGTTTATTTTATTTTTATTTTTGGTTTAGGTTTTTTTTAGTTTAGGGTTTAGGTTTAATTTTTTATTTACTTTTAGGTTTATTTTAGGTTTAGGTTATTTTTAGTTTTATTTTATTATTTTAAGTTTATCTTATTTTATTTTACATTTAGTTTTAATTTTATTAACATTTTTATTCTTAGTTTTATTTTATTTTATTTAGTTTAAGTTTTCTTTCTTTTATTTTAGTTTATTTTTATTTTTTATTTTATTTTATTTTATTTTATTTTTAGGTTTATGTTTTGTTTTAAGTTTTTATTTAGGTTTTTATTTTTTTTATTTTTTTATTTTATCTAGGTTTTGGTTTTTTTTATATATATTATTTTTAAGTTTTATTTAGTTTAGTTTAGGTTTTTTGATTTTTTTAAGGCATAAAGTTTAGAGTCTAAGTTTAGTTTTTTAGTTTTAGAGTTTAGGTTTTGGTTAAGGTTTATTATTTAGGTTTAAGGTTAACTTAGTGTTTAGGCTTTAGGCTTTAGGGTTTAGGGTTTTTAGCGTTTAGGGTTTAAGGTTTAGGGTATAGGGTTAGGGTTAGTATTTAGAGTTTAGGGTTTATAGTTTAGTAGTTAAGGTTTAGGGTTTAGGGTTAGTTTAGGGTATATGGTTAGTTTAGGGTTTTTAGTTTTTTTTTTATCAGAGAATAAATTCATATTCAACATTTCTTCTTTTCGATTTCAACAACCAAGTAACACACTAAGTTTTCTAAGACATAAGTGATGACATAGATGAGAAATGAGCACGCATAAAGTAAATCAAAAACCCTAGATAACTAGAATCATCTTTACTATAAAGGCATAATTCCATAAGCAACAGATCCGATCGACCCTTCTACAATTTCTCTAGTTCCCACCTCAACCACCCCAACCTCATGAGTTATGGGATTCACCATCATATCCCTAATCTCTACCTCCACCACCAATATGGTTGTAACCTCTGTCACTCTTCCCGCCTCCATAACCACCATTGCTCTGACCACCACCCATATACACCAGCACCTCCAGATCCCCCACCACCACTGTAATAAATGCCACCTTTGCCTTCACCTCCACCGCTAGATCTAGACTGAGCCTGCTTGATGGTGACATTCCTGCTATCAAGGTTCTGCCCATTCTTAGGGTTTAAGTTTAGGTTTATTGGGTTTTAGGGTTTAGGTTTATTTTTTAATTAATTTAGATGCTTTAAGTTTAGGTTTAGGGTTTTGGGTTAGGGTTTAGGGTGTAGGGTTAGGGTTTAGGGTTTAAGGTTTATGATTTAAGGTTTTAGGGTTTATACTTTTAGGGTCTAGAGTTTAGGATTAGGATTTAGTCTTTAGGTTTAAGTTTTAGGGTTTAGGGTTTAGGGTTGTAGGTTTAGGGTTTAGGGTTTAGAGTTAGTTCTAGGGATTAGGGTTTAGGGTCTAGGTTTTTTTTAAAAAAAATTAAATAAATGAGAAGGTTTAGGCTTATTTAATTTATTATTTATTTATTTTAGTTTAACTTATTTTTATTCTTATTTAGGTTTTTTATTTTATTTAGCTTAGTTTATTTATTTTAGGTTTAATTATTTTAGTGTAGGTTTCTTATTTTAGTTTGTTTTTTAGGTTTAAGCGTAGGTTTATTTTTAGGTTTATGTTTTATTTTTTATTTTTAGGTTTAGGTTTAGGTTTTTATTTTATTTTTTTATGTTCAAGTTTTTATTTTATTTTTTTATGTTCAAGTTTTTATTTTATTTTTTTAGGTTTAGGTTTTAGGTTTTATTTTTTTAGTTTAAATTTATTTTTAGTTTATTTTATTTTATTTGGGATTTAGGTTTAGGTTTAGGTTTAGGTTTAGTTTATTTTAGGTTCAGGTTTAGGTTTTATTTATTTTTAGTTTAGGTTTAGGTTTTTCATATTTTTATTTTAGGTTTAGATTTTTTTTTTAGTTTAGGATTGAAGTTTCATTTTTTTGTATATTTTTAGGTTTATTTTTTTACTTTAGGTTTTTATTTAGTTTTAAATTTATTTTATTTTAGGTTTATTTTATTTTTCTTAGGTTTATTTTTTATTTTATTTAGGTTTTTATTTTTTAGTTTAGTTTAAGTTTTGATTTATTTTATTTTAGTTTAGTTTTTATTTTTATTTTATTTTCTTTTTAGGTTTAGGTTTAGGTTTTAGTTTAGGTTTTTATTCATATTATTTTCTTATTTTATTTTTGTTTGGGTTTTTTATTTGTTTTAATTTTAGGTTTTATTTAGTTTAGGATTAGGATTTCAGCTTTTAGGGTTTAGAGTTTAGGGTTTAGGGTTAGTTGAGGGTTTAAGATTTATGGTTTGGATTTGGGGTTTAGGATTTATGGGTTAAGGGTTTAGCATTTAGGTTTTTGGGTTTAAGGTTTTAGAGTTTAAGGTTTAGGGTTTAGTGTTTTTAAAGTTTAGAGTTTAGGGTTTAGGTTTTACATCTACTGTTGAGGTTTTGGTTTAGGGTTTAAGGTTAGGTTCTCTAGTACCCATCAGAATCACCACTCCTCTCGAGTAGCGGGATCCACCATCATATCGCCGATCTCTCCCTCCGCTGCCACTACAGCTGTAACCTCAATCGCTCTTCTTGCCTCCATAACCACCACTTCTCTGACCACCACTGCCATATCCACCAACACCTCCAGATCCCTCATCACCACTGCGATAATCACCACATTCGCCTTTGCCTCCATCGTCAGATCTTGACTGAGCCTGTTTGACGATGATGTTCTTGTCATCAAGGTTCTGCCCATTCTTAGGGTTTAGGGTTTAGGTTTATTCTTTAATTTATTTAGTTACTTTAGGTTTAGGTTTAGGGTTTGGGTTTAAGGTTTAGGATTTAGGGTTTAGGGTTTAGCTTTAGGATTTAGGGTTTTAAGGTTTATGCTTTTAGGGTTTAGGGTTTAAGGTTAGGGTTTAAGGTTTTGGGTTTTAGGGTTTTGGCTTTTAGGGTTTAGGATTTACGGTTTAGGGTTTAGTGTTTAGGGTTTTGAGGGTTTACGGTTTAGGGTTTAGGGTTAGTTTAGGGTTTAGCATTGTAGGTTTAGGGTTATGTTTAGGATTTAGGGTTGTAGTTTAGAGGTTTAGGGTTTGGGGGGTTTAGGTTTAGTAGGATTTAGGGTTTAGGGTTTAGGGTTTATGCTTTGCTCTTGGTTAGGGTTTGGGTTTAAGGTGGTTTTTTTTAGGTTTAGGGTTTAGGTTAAGGTCTAGGTTTAGTTTTAGGTTTAGGGTTTTTGGTTTTTTTTAACACAGAACAAATTCAGATTCAACATTTCTTATTTTTGATTTCATCAACCAAGTAACACACAAAGTTTTCTAAGAGGCAAGCGATGATGAAGATAAAAAATTGAGTGGGCATAGAGCTAATTAAAAACCTTAGATTACTAGAATCGTTTCTATTATAAAGTCATAGTTCCATAAGTAGTAGATCTGATCAGTCGTTCTTTAGTTTATCTAGTTTCCATCATAACCAATGCGGCCTTCAGGGTAGCAGGATCCACCATCATATCCCTGATCTCTCCCTCCACCACCACCACGGTTGTAACCTTCGACGCTCCTCCTGCCTTAATAACCACCACTACTCCATCAACAACCTCCATATCCGCCAACACCTCTAGATCCCCCACCACCATTGCGGTAACCGTCGCATCTTCCTTGGCCTTAGCAGCCAGATCTAGACTCAAACTAGATGATGGTGATGTTCCTGCCGTAAAGGTTTTGCCCATTCTTAGGGTTTAAGTTTATTAGGTTTATTGTATAGGTTTTTTTTAATTTATTTCATTACTTTATGTTTAGGTTTATGGTTTGGGGTTTAGGGTTTAGGGTTTAGGGTTAGGTTTAGGTTTAGGGTTTAGGGTTAAGGTTTAGGGTTTATTTTTGGTTTAGGCTTAGGGTTTAGGATTTATTTTAGGTTTATGCTTTAGGTTTAGGATTTAGGGTTTTTGGTTTTGGGTTTAGGGTTATAGGTTAGGGTTTAGGGTTTAGGATTTTTTTTTAAGTAAAATGTTAAGTTTCAGTTTATTTAGTTTATTTTTTATTTATTTTAGTTTATTTTAATTTTAATTTTTAATTAAGGTTTATTTTTCTTTTTATTTAATTTAATTTGTTTATTTTAGGTTTATGTATTTTAGTTTAGATTTTTTATTTTAGTTTATTTTTTAGGTTTAGGTTTATTTTTAGTTTATTTTATTTTATTTGGTGTATAGGTTTAGGTTTAGGTTTAGGGTTTTAGGTTTAGGTTTAGGATTAGGTTTAGGTTTTATTATTTTTAGTTTACTTTATTTTAGTTTAAGTTTAGGTTTATTTTATTTTTATTTAGGTTTAGTTTTGGATTTATGTTATATTTTTTATTTATTTTTAGATTTTATTTTTATGGTTATTTCTTAGGTTCAAGTTTTTAGTTAGTTTTTATTTAATTTTATTTTATGTTTATTTTATTTTTATTTCTGGTTTAGTTGGTATTTTATTTAGGTTTATTATTTTTCATTTTACCCTACATTTTTATTTATTTTATTTTAGTTTAGTTTCTATTTTTTATTATTTTTTATATTTTTAGGTTTAGGTTTAGGTTTTTATTTTATTTTATTTTATTATTTTATTTGATTTAGGTTTTTTTTATTTAATTTATATTATTTTTAGGTTTTATTTAGTTTAGGATTATGTTTTTAGCTTTTAAGGGTTTAGGGTTTAGGGTTAGTTGAGGGTTTAGGGTTTTGGGTTTAGGGTTTAGGGTTTATGGTTCAGGGTTTAGGATTTAGGATTTAAGGTTTTAGGATTTATGCTTTTAGCGCTTACGGTTTAGGGTTTAGGGTTAGTGTTTAAGGTTTAGGGTGGTTTTTTAGTGTTTACGATTTAGGTTTAAGGTCTAAGGTTCATGTTTTAGTTCAGGACTTAGGGTTTTTGGTTTTTTTTAATAGAAAACAAATTCAGATTCAACATTTCTTCTTTTCGATTTAATCAACCAAGTAACACACCAAGTTTTCTAAGAGACAAGCGACAACAAAGATAAAAATTAAGCATGCATAGAGCTAATCAAAAACCCTAAATTACAAGAACGGTCTCTATTATAAAGATGCAGTTCAATAAGCAGTAGATCGGATTGGCCATTCTTTAGTTTCTCCAGTTCCCACCATAACCAATGCGGCCTACAGAATAGTAGGATCCACTGTCATATCCCTGATCTCTCCCTCCTCCATCACCACCACCACAGTTGTAACCTTCGACGCTTCTCCCACTGTCATAACCACCACTACTCCATCGACAACCTTCGTATCCACCAGTACCTCCAGATAAACCACCACCACTGCAATAACTGTCGCATTTGCCTTCTCCTCAGCAGCCAGATCTAGACTCAGACTGGTTGATGGTGATGTTCCTGTCGTCAAGGTTTTGCCCATTCTTAGGGCTTAGGTTTAGGTTTAGGTTTATATTTTAATTTATTTCATTACTTTATGTTTGTTTTTTGGGGGGTTTGTGTGGGTTTAGGTTTAGGTTTAGGGTTTTAGGTGAAGGGATTTGGGCTTGTGGGTTTAGGTTTTGGGTTTAGGGTTTATGCTTTTTTAGGGTTTAGGATTAGAGTTTAGGGTTTAGGATTTAGGTTTTGGGTTTTGGGTTTAGGTTGTAGGTTGGTTTGGGTTTATTTAGGTTTGTTTAAGATTTAGGGTTTATGATTTTATTTAATTAATTAAAATGGTAGGTTTAGGTTTATTTAGTTCATTTTTTATTTATTTTAGTTTATTTTATTTTTTATTTTTATTTAGGCCTATTTTCATTTTATTTAGTTTAGTTTGTTTATTTTAGGTTTATTTATTTTAGTTTAGGTTTTTTATTTTAGTTTATTTTTAAGTTTAGGTTTAGGTTTAGGTTTATTTTTTAGTTGAGTTTTATTTATATTTTTTTTAGGTTTATGTTTTATTTCTAATTTCTAGGTTTAGGTTTAGGTTTTTATTTTTTAGTTTAGGATTATGTTTATTTTTAGTTTATTTCATTTTATTTAGTTTATTTTGAGGTTTAGGTTTAGTTTATTTTAGGTTCAGGTTAAGGTTTTATTTGTTTTAGTTTAGGTTTAGGTTTATTTTATTTTGTTTATTTTATTTTTATTTTAGGTTTAGGTTTTTTTTAGTTTAGGGTTTAGGTTTTATTTTTTATGTTTTATTAGGTTTTATTTTTAGGTTTATTTTTTTAGGTTTATGTTCTTATTTAGTTTTTATTTTATTCTTATTTTACATTTATTTTTTATTTTATTAAGGTTTTTTATTCTTTGGTTTATTTTATTTTTAGTTTAGTTTAGGTTTTATTTTATTTTATTTTTGCTTTTTTTTTATTTTATTTTATTTTTATGTTTAGGTTCAGGTTTTACTTAAAGTATTTATTTTATTATATTTATTTTACTTAGGTTCAGATTTATTTATTTATTTTATTTTTAAGTTTTATTTAGTTTAGGTTTAGGTTTATGGTTTTAGGTTTTAGTGTCATGGTATGATAAGGGGTCAGGATTTAGTGTCAGTGTTGTGGTAGGGCCAGTGGTTGGTTTAGGTTTCAGTTTTTGGATTTTAGGGTTGGCCATGCTTATGGATTAGCTCAGAGGCCTAAGCTTTATGGTTTTGAGTTTTGATTTGGGTCATTTTAGGTGGGCTCATGGTTTAAGTGGCTCAGGGTTTAGAGTTGGGGTTTGTGGTCAGGGTTTTGGTTTAGGGTCTCAGTGGTCAGGGTTTAGGGTTTTAGGGTCAGGTTAGTTAGGTTTGGGTTTTTTGGGGTTTAGGTAGGGTAGGCTTAGGGTTTATGACTTTTAAAAAAAAATTTAAAACAAGCAGTTTATTTATTTATTTTATTTTATTTTATTTTTTTTATTTAGTATTTTTTATTTATTTATTAGGTTTTATTAGTTTATTTTAGTTGAGGTTTATTTTAGTAGTTTATTTTTTTTATTTTTTTAGGTTTTATTTTTTATTTTTGCTAGTTTAGGTTTTATTTTATTTTTTTTAGGTTTAGGTTTAGGTTTTTTATTTTTTATTTTAATTATTTTTATTTTAGCTTAGTTTATTTTAGGTTTAGGTTTAGGTTTAGGTTTTATTTATTTTAGTTTAGTTTATTTTAATTTAGGTTTATCTTTATTTTATCTTTAGTCTAAGTTCAAGTTATTTTTTTTAGTTTTGGGTTTAGGTTTTATTTTTTATTTATCATTTGGTTTTATTTTTTGATTTATTATTTACGTTTAAATTTTTATTTAGTTTTTATTTTATTTTATTTTAAGTTTATTTCATTTTTATTTTAAGTTTAGTTTTTTTATTTTATTTAGCTTTTTAATATTTTAATTTAGTTTAGGTTTTTATTTATTTATTTTTAGTTTAATTTTTATTTCTTATTTTATTTTCTATTTAGGTTTAGGTTTAGGTTTATGTTTTTGTTTATGTTTTTATTTTATTTTATTTTATTATTTTATTTTAGTTTAGGTTTTTTTATTTATTATATTTTTAAGTTTTATTTAGTTTAGTTTTGGTTTTAGATGGGTTTTTTCAGGGTATTTAGGGTTTAGGGTTTAGTTTAGAGTTTAGGTTTTTGTGGGTTTAGTGGTTTAGTGTTTAGGGTTTAAGGTTTAGGGTTTTACGATTTAAGGTTTAGGGTTTAGGGTTTAAGGTTTAGTTAGGGTTTAAGGTTTAGGATTTAGGTTTTAGGTTTAGGGTTCAAGTTTTAGTTTAGTGTTTAGGGTTTTTGGTTTTTTTTTAATAAAGAACAAATTTAGATTCAACATTTTTTTCTTTTCGATTTTCTCAAACAAGGAACACACCAAGTTTTCTAAGACATAAGTGACAACATAGATAAAAAATGAGCACCCATAGAGAAAATCATAAAACCTAGATAAGTAGGACCATCTCTACTATAAAGACACTATTTCATAAGCAACAAATTGAATTTGTCATTTTTCAGTTTCTCTAGTTCACATCAGAACCACCCCTGTCTCTCGAGTAGTGGGTTTTACCATCATATCTCTGATTTCTCCCTCCTCCAGCACCACGGCTATAACCTTCGTCGCTCCGCTCACCTCCATAACCACCACTGCTCTGACCACCACCTCCATATCCACCAGCACCTCCAGATCTGCCACCATCGCTGTGATAACTATCTCTCTCGCCTCCACCACCAGACTTAGACTGAGCCTAGTTGATGGTGATGGTCCTGTCATCAAGGTTTTGCAAATTCTTAGGGTTTAGGTTTAGGTTTAGGCTTAGGTTTATTAGGTTTTAGGATTTAAGTTTATTTTTTTAATTTATTTAGTTAATTTTGGTTTAGGTTTAGAGTTTTGAGTTTAGGGTTTAGGGTTTAGGGTTTTAGGATTTATGCTTTTAGGGTTTAGGATTTAGGGTTAGGGTTTAGAATTTATGATTTAGGGTTATTTAGGGTTTAGGTTTAGGTTTAGGGTTGTAGGTTTAGGATTTATAGTTTATATTTTTGTGTTTTTTTTATTTAGTTTATATTTATTTTACTAGATTTTATTTAATTTTTAAATTTTATTTATTTTAGTTTATTTATTTTAGTTTATTTATTTTAGTTAATTTTTTTAGTTTAGTTTAGGTTTAATTTTTAGTGAGTTTTATTTTATTTTATTTAGTTTAGGTTTTATTTTTATTTTAGGTTTAGGTTTAGTTTATTTTATTTTAGGTTTAGTTTGTTTCATTTTAGTTTTTTTTTTTAAGTTTTATTATTTAGTTTAGGTTTAGGTTTATTTTAGTTTATTTTATTTTATTTAGTTTTAGGTTTATGTTTAGGTTTAGTTTATTTTAGGATTATTTTTTTTATTAATTTTAGTTTATTTTATTTTAGTTTAGTTAAGGTTTATTTTATTTTGTTTATTTCTTTTAGGTTTAGGTTTTTTTAATTTATATTTTTTATTTTATTTATTTTAAGGTTTAGTTTTAAGTTTTATTTAGATATTTTATTATAATTTTATTTTATTTTTTATTTTATTTTTTATTTTTATTTTTATTCCAGTTTTATTTTATTTTTAGTTTATTTAGGTTTTATTTTATTTTTTTTATTTTATTTGTTTATTTTATTCTTTTAGGTTTAAGTTTTAGTTTAGGTTATTTTATTTTATCTTATTTATCTTTAGTTAATATTTTTCTTTTCTTTAGCTAGTCTTTCTTTTGTGGTTAGTTTTATTTCCAGTGAGGGCTCAGGTCTAGGGTTGTGGTTTAGGGTCAGGTTTGGCTCAGTTCAGGTTTGGTTTGTGGCTGTGATTTTTAGGTTGTGGCTGGGTCAGTTGGGCTGATGATTTCAGTGGTCAGGTAGGGTTTCAGCCTGGGGTCTGGGGATTTTGTGGCTCAGGGTTAGTTTAGGATCAGGTTTTGTGGCCTTAGTTTGGGATCATGGCTCAGTTTTAGGTTTACAATTTAGGATCAGGGGCTCAATTTAGGGTTTCAGTGCTCAGGGGCTCAGGGCCACAGTAGTGGTTTGGGTTGGATTCAGTTTTGGCTTTCCTAGGGTAGTGGTTTGGCCTAGGCTCAGTGGTTTGTGATTTTAGGTTAGGTTATAGTGCCTAGGGTTAGTTTTAGGTAGTTTAGTTTAGGTTTTATTTATTTTTATTTTATTTTTTTTTATTTTTCTAACAAAAAGTAGGCATCATTTATTTTTTTATTTATTTTAATTTATTTTATTTTAATTTGATTTAAGTTTATTTTTTTTTATTAGTTTATTTATTTTAGTTTATTTATTTTAGTTTAAGTTTTATTTTTTATTTTTTAGGTTTAGATTTTTTTTTTTTTTTTTTAGATTAGTTTTATTTTTATTTTATTTTGTTAGGTTTTTTTTTTTTAATTTAAGTAGGTTTAGTCTATTTTGTTCTTTTTAGGTTTTAGGTATTTATTTTAGGTTTATTTTTAGGTTTTTTTTTTTAGTATAGGTTTATGTTTATTTTTAGTTGATTTTAATTTATTTAGTTTAGGTTTAGGTTTATATTTAGTTTATTTTTTGTTTTGGTTTAGGTTTTATTTGTTTTAGTTTAGGTTTAGGTTTATTTTATTTTTATTATAGGTTTAGGTTTATTTTTAGTTTAGGGTTTAGGTTTTATTTTTTATTTATTTCTAGGTTTTATTTTTTGGTTTATTATGTAAGTTTATGTTTTTATTTAGTTTTTATTTTATATTATTTTAATTTATTTTAGTTTTATTTTAGGTTTAGTTTTTATTTTATTTTCATTTTTTATTTTTTAGTTTAATTTAGGTTTTTATTAATTCTATTTTAGTTTAGTTTTTATATTTTATTTTTTTTTTCTTTTTAGGTTTATGTTTAGGTTTTGGTTTCGATTTATGTTTTAGTTTATGTTATTATTTTATTTTTATCTTATTATTTTATTTGGTTTATGTTTTTTATTTATTTTATTTTTAAGTTTTATTTCGATTAGGTTTAGGTTTTTAGCTTTTTAGGGTTTAGTGTTTAGGGTTTGGAGTTTAGGGTTTAGGGTTTAGGTTTATTTTTTGGTGTAGGGTTTAGGTTTTTATTTGGGTTTTGGGTTTAGGGTATAAGTTTTAGGTTTATGGTTCAGGTTTTAGTTTAGGATTTAGGGATTTTTGTTTTTTTTTAATAAAGAAAAAATTCAGATTCATGATTTCTTCTTTTCGATTTCATTAACCAAGTAACACACCAAGTTTTTTGAGACACAAGCGACTAAATAAATAAAAAATGAGAATGGATCGAGCAAATCAAAAACCCTAGCTAACAAGAACCTTCTCTATTGTAAAGACATAGTTCCATAAGCAGTAGATCAGATAAGTCGTTCCTTAGTTTCTCCAGTTCCCATCAGAACCACCCCGACCTCTCGAGTAGCGAGATCCCCCATCACATTCCTGATCTCTACCTCGACCACCACCATGCCTATAACCTCCATTGCTTTTCCTGCCTCCATACCCACCACTGTTCCAACCACCACCTCCATATCCACCAGCACCTCCAGATCCCCCACCACCACTGCAATAATTGCCACCTCCGCCTTTCCCTCCACTGCTAGATTTAGGTTAACCCTAGTTGAAGGTGATGTTCCTATTTTGTTTATTTTAGGTTTATATTTTTTTTAGTTCAGGGTTTAGGTTTTATTCTTTATTTATTTTTAAGTTTATTTTCTTAGGTTTTGGTTTTTATTTAGTTTTTATTTTATTTAGGATTTTGTGCCACCATCCTTCAAGATCTTTGATGCTAGTGGGAGCCCATGATAACATATTGCACACTTTAGAGCTAGTTGTTGCAACACGTGGGAACGCACCTCTTCTCGCCTTTTCATTTGCAAAGTGTTGCATTTGATTGGTACGCAAACTGTCAATGGTTCTGAAGACTTTGCTAAGTTGGAGCACCTATTTATCAAGAGGTTTGCTGGAGCTCAGTAGAGGGTGAATGTAGGCCACCTCATTGTAGAGAAATAGAAACTCAATGAGTCCCTTTTGACATATTTTTAGGTGGCTGAGCATGAAATGCAACCATGCCCAACAACATGCTATTGAGATTCTACTCAAGAATATCCATGGCCCGATTTCCTTCATGCTTAAGAGCTTTACCATCAAAACATTTGAAAAATTAATCAGTAAGGCGACTAGCTTGCAAGAGGAAGCCAAACAATTGCCCTTTCCTGAACAATCATATAGGCCCAAGACACAGAAGGTGTTTGAGAAGAAGCCAGAGATAGTTGTGTCAGCAGAGAGAGGTAAGTAACCAACCAGTGTTCCATAAGAGAGACTATGAGCTCAACAGCCTCCTTTGCCACCTCCTCTTCCACCACCTCAGCCATCATACTGGCCACCGCAGTCGCCACAATGACCATTTCTACCACTTCAATAGCCTACCCAGTAGTGGTATTCAATTCCATCGCTATGTAACTACTTTCCACCAACTCTTGCTGATATATTGAATAAGTCATATTCATTCAAGAGGGAGGTAGTTAGGAAAATCTCTAAGAATCTCTTAAAAAAACTTGGCTTTCATTTACCAGAGCCTAAGAGGCTAGAGGAAGTGGGCAAGAGCAATGATCCTAGCTATTGCCCATACCACCGCATGTTAGGCCATGTCTCAGAGTATTGTGTCACTTTTAAGGACTAGCTTGAGCACAGCTACAAGTTGAGAGCCATAGTAATCCCTAAGGAATACTTATTAGAACAACCATCCAATTCTATTAGAATAATCCTTACAAATATTTTCGATCCTCTTAAGCTCAAGCAAGGTTACAATATCTCCATATCCCGAACCTCTAAGAAGATCATTTCTAAGATCAAGAAGCTTTCCTTGCAGGTGCCTGAAATAGCTCAAACCTCCAACACCAAGGAAGGTTTGCTAGTTATAAAGGACAACTTAGGGATGATATCCCAAGAATAAAGGCTCACCATACTCTCGAGATAGTCTAAGTGCAACCACACGGAGTCAAGATTCCTCCACCATTGCAGCTACCACCTCTTCGATAGATCCTTTTCTACCGGTAGGAGCATTGTATATGCGGATTTCTATCATGTACCTCCACCCAAAAAGAAATTAATGAAGAAAGTTGATTCTAATTATATATTATCTAATTCTAATGCTCTTGATTTTATTCTATTGAAAGCTCTCTGAGTCTAAATAATAATAATAGCTCTAGTAGTTTTGATCCTTTCCTTTCTGATTCAGAGTCAGAATATCCTTCTCTGAATCAATCGGGTTCACTTCTTGAGTTTGACTTGGAGTCAATTGACTCCGAAGATCTCAAAGAAGAAGATGTAGGTATGCCTGATGAGAAGGTAGAACTTTCCATAAGCTCATCATTCAAAGAAGTCACTGTAGTCAACCTAATCAGTGAAAAAGTTCTAGGTAGCACTTCAGGATAAGGGTAAGCAAGTCATTGGTTCTAATGAGCATATAGCCCCTCCACAGGACGCTCTACCTATGGATATGCTTGTGGAGAGCCAAGCCAGAGTTAATTATAATGTCCTAGCTCACCTTAGAAAGTTTTCAGCTAAGAAAAGCATATACAATGCCCTTTTCTTATCCAAAGAGATGAGGGGATCTCTAATCAAGGCTTTACTTGATCTACAAATATGCTTAGCTCAGCTGACTGCTACTAAAGTGGAGGCATTCCACTCAAAGGACATCTTAGAAATTACATTCAGAGATGAGGACTTACTCATAGGGATGACAAAGCATAACCGCCTCTTTACATTATAGTGGATGTTGGAAGATACAAGCTATCCAGAGTTCTGGTTGACCCAGGTGTATTAGTCAACATTATGAGTCTAAGATCCATTGCCTACTTGAGGATCAACATCTCCAAACTCCGAAAAGAAAGGATGATGTTGAGAGGATTCAATGAACAAGGGGAGAGGGATTTGTGCTATTTATTTTTTGATGTAGGGGGGTACTTTTTGAGGTGATCGGGTATAACATTGATGTATGATGTACTATCTCAAAAGATAGAGGCATCACCCTACAATGGACCTAATAACATAATAAAGACTCCTAAGGCATGATGGGTCTATGAAAGTACTAGAGATTTTTCTCCCACTTTACATAGATGAATAAGGTAGGGTTTATATTAAACCTAGTTTTAATGTTACCTATGGAGGCAAGCCTCCATAGTTAATTACATCTTATGAAATGAAATTTCCTAAGAATACTCTTGATTAAAGTAGACAATTATAATCTCAAAAGATTTCAAGGTTAGACTATCAACGGATTGGTTGTATTTGGAAAATCAATTGGAAAAGTTCAAGAGAAGACTTATTTTTGGAATCCAAATTAAATAGGTAGGAAATGCTCATGATACTTGGAAGCTTAGTGAGCATTCCAATCTATGCTATGGTTGGGCTTTATAATTATGAAGTTGAGGAGATTTATATGTTTCGAGCTGAAATTTAATTAGATTACTAGGGCATATAATTTACCAAAACAAGGTTGTGAGAATGCTTAAGAGGAGAGGATTTATGCTCATAGCCCATGAAAATAGCTACCTCGGATCCTAAATCTAGAGAGCTTTAGTACAAGCTAAAGCATGACCAAAATCTAAGCGATAGTAGGACATAAGAGTTTACCTCCATTAGAAAGAATAAATTGTCCGACTTTGGACTTATAATCGCTGAGTGGCACCGCCTAACTCCTCCTATGATTTTAAAACCATGTAGTCTTATAAATTGCAAGATAGGGTAGTAATTTAATTAGAAAGAGACTAAAGTCCTAAACACACTCTCTAAGAGATTAGAGCATGAGTCATGAGCAGCATGACTTAATCTATAGATGCAAAATTTTTAAAATTTTATTTCATTTTAGACACATCATTTTGATAGAGGCTTTAGGATTTTATATGACTAAATGCATGATGAAATAGGTTATGGGTCAAATCAGCTAGAAGAAGGTGTTCTCCACCATAATGGATGCCCTCATAGGTCAAATATTTTTATCATGCAAGGATGGAGATCCTTCATGTTCAAGAGAGAAAGAATATGAATGCATGATGCGAAACATACAACCATATAGCTAAGGTGTTGCTAAATTTTTTATTATCTTATTTATGTCTTAGGTTTTATGATAAGGTTATGAGTTGTTTAAAATTTAGTTATGAGTGATTAGTTGGGTAGAAAAGTTATTTTTATCCTAAGAGCCTAATTGTATCCAAGCCACACATTAAAGCATCAATCATTTAAGAAACTATGAAAAGCATGCCATCCTAATGCACAATGTAAACATAACATCAAATAATTATATAAACTATCATAAAAGAATAAGAGGTCAGTGCAGTCGGGTACCACTGTACAACCCGAAGAGAGAAAAGATGGGTAGCTGAGCTCTACCCTTATACAATGTGGAATATGAAAGAATAATTATAATTGTATTAAATGTTATGGGGTCTTCTTTCTTCATATCTCCATTTTTTATTTGGTTACTTCTTTGATTTGGATGGTGCTTTTTTCAAAGGCATCACAGGGCACCCCAAGACAAAGCCTTCTAGCCACTACTCATCCTAATCCACCATAACACTAATCCTATTTCCTATTACAAAAATTACATTTATGTTGGAAAAGTAAATCTAACTACACTTGCAAAATAGAGATTAGCTAAATATACATATAATACCAAGTATTTATAATTTGGACTTAGCACCCTACACATGGGTAACTAAGCCCACCTATCCTAACTAAGATTATGCTTAAGGATTTAAGCAACCTAAAAAAGAGCATTCACATTTATTTTTAAGCATCCCTTAAGAATAATCTCCTGCAGAAAACATGATTAGGCTAATATTGACCTATCATTAAGTCTACAAATCATACACCCTAACATCCAATCTAAAATAATACATTATAAAACAAAACATGCATCACATCATGCACCATCCTAACTTAGGCATTAGTGTTGCATTTTCTAAGTGTAGAAGGATTCAATTTAACATGAATGGTTGATTTCACTTGAAGTAGTTTAATTTATTTGAACATTTTAATTGATGTTTTATTTTGTTTCATTTGATTACACTTAGCAACTAAGTGTTATAAAGAGAGGAAAAAAGGATTGCCCTCTTTCATCCCTACCTTAAGTCACTTTCTAAAGTGTATTAATTTGATTTTGTTCTTTTTAGTGAATGGTTTATTAAATAATTTAATTAATCCTAATTCTAGGTTCTCTTTAAATAATCTAATTCAAAATGAAAGGCATCTTAAGATTAATTTAATTGAATTACACATATATTAAATCATTCTTTTCCATCACATGTAACATGCATATGATTTAATCTAAGTGGATACATGCAACATATTTTAGCACACTTAAATGATGAATGTATGTATGTTTAGAATTTATATTTTATTTGATTGTATTATTTAAACATTTTAATTTAAAAGTTTATCCAAATTCTTATACGTAAAGGATGTAATAATGAAATTAAATGTATATTGTTAAACCAGGAAGTGAGGTAATCAAATGATCTCCTTGGAGCAAGCTAAAGCCTTAAATTCTGAGATGTCCAAACTATATACCCATTTGCATTCAAACATATGTAAATTCATACATGAACATAAGAAGTAAGCTCCAAATCATATGGCTAATTAATTCAACCACTTAGTCAATTATGAATGCATGCAATTTTAATGTAAAATAGAATTTTCATGCACTAATCACTTATACATATACATATACAAAGATATAGGCAAGTATGTGTCATTTGAAACCACAAAATGAGTTAATCAAATGACCTCCTTGGGGCTAACTAAAGCCTCATTCTGAGATATCCGACTATATACTTGCTTTTCTTGGACACACATGGATGTATACATAAATGAGGGAAAGAAAACCATGAAAAGATTGTATATTTTTTTATTGAATCATTTATAAATTTGAATTAAAGCTCCATCCAAATTCTAATGTTGAAATACATAAGAATGAAATCAAATGGGTATGTCATTGTTAAACTTGGGAAGTGAGGTAATCAAATGACCTCCTTAGCTAAAGCCTCGTATTCTCGAGGATGTCCATTATATACCCATTACAATTCAATCTTATATAAATCAACACATGAATAGAGGAAAGAGAACTCAACATTCATACACATAAGTTATAAGCACATGCATTTATTATGTATTTATAACTAGCATCATAACACATATTATTATTCATTTATAAGCTTTTAAAAAATACATTTTGATTTAATAGTGATAATAGAAATGCATATATTAAATTAAATCAACACATGCAAGCTTACATAAAGGAAATCCATTTTATTTTACTTAATTTTGAAATCATGGATGCATGAATTCAAATGACATACCAAACTTAGCATGATTGGAAATAGGACAATCAAATATAAGCATGTGATTCATTCAACCAAACTAGTTCTTAAGGATAATCAAATCAAATAAGATTATTTAAAGCAAACCAAAGCTTCTTTATTAATTAAGTTTTGGATTTGATTTGATTTATAGAGGAGAAAAGAAGTCATCACTTATTGTTTTAAACCCATTCCCACATTAGCGATTTAATTTAATTTAAGGAAATGTAATTAAGTTGATTTTATGGGTTAATTAAGTTGAACCCTTAATTAGATGAATTAGTTACCCTTACCTAAGTCACCTTAAAGTAATTAACTAAATAATTATGAGCCAACATGATATGCATGGAAAATAAACTTATAATGAGCCTAGAAATAAAAGGGGCCAATGCAATGCAATTGGCATGATTAATAGTTAGATTAAGAGACTTAATTAATTACTCTTATGATTTTCCCACACATGTGGACTAACCATAATTTCATTAAACTCTTTTAGGTTATTAAACACCTAAAGATCTACCCCATGATTTAATTAATTAAGGTCTAATGTGATTATGATTTTAATTTGATTAAGTGATTTAATTAATTAGTTAAATCTTAATTAATTTCATTTAAAAAGGGTGAAATGAACTTAAAGAAAGGGGTCCCAACCCTATTCCTTAGTTTAGTTACTGTTAAATAATGATTAATAAACTTAATTAACCAATTTGTTACTATTTATGGGATTAATTAATCATTGATTAACTTAAAAGAGTAGTTAAGGTTTAATTAGTCAATTTTCCTAATTAAGTGAGCAATAAATCCCAAGAAAATCATGGAAGGCAGAAGTCATCCCATTAAATTACCCAAGTAATTAATAAGTAAATAAGCTAATTAATTTTGTAATTAAACCTTAATTATTATTTGAAATTAGTTAAGATCATTATTAATTAATTCTCCTCTGAAATACCTTTAAAATGAGTATTTATTTGCATTTTTTTATTTCTCTATGATTATTTATTATTTTAGAAGTTTAGCCATTTAAAATGATTAATCTAATTAAAGCCTAATCCTAGCACCACATGATGCTAATGGCGTGCTTTCCATATGGTGCCGCAGTTTGGCTACTTAAAACTTATCGACTTAACCTGTATGTATGCACTTTCTTGTTCGCCATCTGATCTAAGATCATATGACTATAATTAATCCCACAACTTAATAGGATTAAATCAGATTGATCTAGTTGATCTAATCACCACCATCCATTTTGATCACATGGAATGGACAGTGTGTGATCTAACATCACATGAGTGAGGGAGAATGGAGTCTGTCCACCATTGCTAACTTGATCTGAGCTTACCCGAGCTCAAATTAGCTCCAAAAGGATCCCACACTTACATGACATCGAAGGGGATCCAACAGTCAAGATCACATGAGATGCAAGTTTTGTTCAAAAAGCTCCAACCCATTTTTTTCCTCATTATCTGTTTTCAAAGCATACCTCATCGGAGCTGAAGATGAGTGGCTCAAACTATTAAGAAAGCTTCATCTAGAGGAGATGAAGCCTTATTTACTAGCAATTGGAGCAATTCCTTGACGTTCACATGGAAGGCCACGAACCGATAATTTGGAGATTGACTTTGATCAAAGTCCCACCTTCAGTGCTCAGGAAGCTTGGGAGATGTTTCATTCTTGCTCGATGAGGCCTAAGGAAGTTGAGTGCAAAGTTAATTTGAGTTTGATGGAGAAATGGGGAAGTTAGGTCAGAAATGGGAGTGTCCTATTTTAGGACAGACGGGAATGGCATTTTCCAATTAAGGAACGAGCTTGGAAGCTTAGGGAATGGATATAGTGGCTCATCTTCTGTAAGTACAGCTCTGAGGAATTATTTTTGTGTGTGTTTGAGTGAAAATGAGGGGTGTATACCCCCCTTCATCTTGACCAGATGGTGGGATTAGATTTGGCTTCTAGTGGTCATCTGACCATCTCAGGGAGTCATGGGTGGCAAGGAGGAGGTGACTTGGCATACCTCGATTGGTTGAAGGTGGGGAGGTGGTTGCCAAGGAGGAATCATGGGTGTCCTATCAGTTTCAAATGCTCCAATGGGGAGGGTGAGGTGATTTCACCTCCCATGGGTCATGGTCAACCCAACCACCCATTGGGTCAGGTTGGGCAATGTATTAGGCACCTAGGTAGACCATTGGGAAAGTACTAAGTGGCCAAGAAATTGAAATGACCACTTACATGGGTGATTTGTCTCATGTGATTCCATTAAGCCAAGGGAAGAATGATCATTTGGTAATGGATTTAATTTATATAGATTTGAAAGGAGCGAAAAGTGGGTTAACCCAAATTTCAAGTCAATTGGAGTTGATTTGGTTTGATTTGGCTCAATTTGACTCATTTAGGTCAAATTGGTTATGTTAAGTTGACCAATTAGTCAAATTGGTCAAACCAAGGGTTGGATCAAGTTCATATGATCATTTGGGATGTTTTGGTTCAGTTGGTTTGGTTTAGTTTGGCTTAGATTTAATTTTGGCTCATTTGAATTCATTTGGGTCAAATGGAAGAAGTTGACCAATTTGACCAAATTGGCCAAATTGTCTTGGTTGGTTGTTGGTTTGGGTTGACCCAATTGAAAATGATTGGCTTTGTTTCAATTAATTTGAATTTGTTTGATTTAGGCCAACTTGAACCTTTAGGTCAATTTGGCTAAGTAGGTTAATTGGGTTCAATTGGGTCCAATCATGGCTTTGGTCAAGTTCAACAATCAATTTGGAATGAACTTGAGCCATTGGTTGCAATCAATTTGGTTTATATTTTGATTTGACATAATTTTGTCTTTTAGGTCAATTTGGGTCTACTTGGGTCAAGAGGGCCAATTGGATTTGTATTGACTTAATTGAAGGTCTAGTCATATTCAAATATTAATTTTGATTTAGTATGAATCACTGGTTTCAAGGGATTTGGCATAGGTTACAATTTTGCTAGTTTTGGTTAATATGGGTTAAGGGGTTGAGTTGGTCAAATTATGAGACTTGGTTTGACCCAATTTTTGATAATTGATTAACCTAGGTGATCAACAATCATGATGGGAGGTTTTGATGGGCTTGTTTCAATCCAATTTGGGTAGGATTAGAACTTGGCTCAAATAGGTCAAATTGGCCAGTTTGGGTCAAGTGGACCAATTGGGTTTAGTTGGCTTAATTTGGTTTGAGTTTGATTTAGTTGAGTTTATATATGGACTTGGGATTGATATATAAATTCAGTTGTAATTGGCTTGGGTTCTAATGGCTTTTTGTTCATTTGAACATTTCAAGTCAAAAGGATTAAGTTGGGATTGGCTTGATGATTGTCAATTTCATTGTTTTTGCGAATATGATTGAAGGTATGATTGATTCATAACAAAATCAATTGAATTTGAGTTTTGGAATGAAGGAATTTGGCTAAGTCCATGGAGTTGAGTCATGTTGCTTAGGTTTGGATTTTGATTTGGTTTGGTTTAGTTTTGACGATTAAATGTATATTTCATTTAAATTTATGATGATGATGATAATATATGATTGATTTATGAGAAAATCAATTGAGTTTGACTTGATTTGGATTAAGATTTGTCAAGTCCATGAGATAGTCAGACTTAGAAGGGTTTTGATTTAATTTAATTTAGTTTGATTTAGTTTTGATCATTTGAATGTAGATTTGATTTTTATTTAGGAAGATGATTGAAGATATAAATTGATTATGAGAAAATGAATTGATTTTAAATTGATTAATATTTAAGTCCATGGATAGTCATATATGGCTTGTGAAGGGTTTCAAGTTTGGTTTGGTCATGTTCATTTGGTTTTAGAATTTGGTTTTGGATTTTGATTTAATATAGATGTTTGAATTGAACTTGAGGTTTGGTTTGAGAAGGTGAACATGGATTGGATTTTGCTTGTAGGGTAGGTGGATTATCCTAATCCCTAAGGCATAACCTAACCTTATGGTTAACACTTATAAGTCTTTAGGTATAGGTTAAGTGTTTACCTAATTGTTAGAAGTGTCTTATGACTAGGGAAGTCTTTGTGTCTAGAAGACTCCTATGTCTAAGATGAAAATATTGAATCCACACTCTAAAATGAGGTCAACAGGCCTTAGGCTCCATAGTGTTGCCCTTGGAGATAGAAGATTAGGAGACCGAAGGCAAGTTTCACATTATGGACTCAGATACATCTTTCAACACTTTGCTTGGGAGGCCATGGATACATGAGAACAACATAGTTCCATCCTCTCTATATCAATGTATGAAGTTTGAGAGGTGATGAATGTCAAAGGAAATCTCAAGCCATTTACGCTTCATCAACATATATGAGGATGGGGTTTACTACCTCCCTCAAAATCAATAAGTATATTCTTGCAAACTTGGCCAAAGTTTAAAAATAAATGAAAAATAAAAAGAAAATGAAAAGTAAAGAGAAAAAGAAAAAGAAATGAAAACAAACAATGAAAAATGAAATAAAAGAGAGCGAAAATAGACTTGGAGGAGGAAGTGGAGCCTGACATTAGATTCCACCCATAGTTCGTTACTCCATTTGAACATATGGGTAGGACTACTTGACCTTCATCACATAGAAGAAGAGGCCAATTTAAAGGCAACCTTAGGGGTGGAAAATCTCCTTATTGGCCACCTAACAAAAGATATGTCCGAACTACCAGGAGTACACCTGCTATCCATATAGACTTAGAATCTAGTGCATAGTATGAGTCTTATATGGTTAGTACACCAGCCAGCTCTTCTCAACAGTGGACTCCCTTGGAGATGACACTTGAGCCACATATCGATGAAGACTGGGCTTCAAAGCAAAGCATAAGTGTATCCAAGTTATATGTGAAATAGTTAGGCATCAGTTGGGAACTTTAGCTCTAACCCCACTTTCCTCTTAAAAAGTTGAGGGTTTGGTAGTTAAGGAATCCCCTAAGTCATCCACAGGTGTGAATACTTAGAGGTTCTTGTTGGGAGCATCATCCTCAAGTCAAGAAGTTGATGTAGAACTTGAGGATATTTCATATAAAGATTTAATAGAATTACCTTTTAATTGGTTCTTTCCTTGTGTTCATAATTTAGCTAGTTAATCACATATATTTGGTCAAAGCATTGGTCATACTACATCAAAAGAATATGGAAGAACAAATGCAAAAGCTCTCAATCAAGACTGGGATGAGGATTCGGTATTGTGGGTCCAGTTGATGATGATGATTACTACTTAGTCATCACCAATCATTTAGAATCTGATAGGTTCTTTTCAAATCACATTAACTCATATGAGGAGTTATGCTTAGAAATTTTAGATTATCCAGATAATTTTAAAGTCAAAGATGCACTGACAGAGTTTGAAGAAGAGATCAAGTTAACCATTGATGAGCTGAAGAAAATCAACTTAGGTACTGAAGAAGATCCACGCATGGCATACATGAGTTCTTTGTTGAATAAAATTAAAACCAATGACTTAGTTAGGCTATTGACTAAGTTTAAAGATTGCTTTGCATGGAGTTATGAAGAGATGTCTGGATTGGCTCTTAACATAGCAATCCATAAATTAGCAATGGAGCCCATTGTTAACCTTATCAAGCAAGCTCTTAGATGCATACAATTAGACATAGAATAATAGGTGAATTATGAAGTCAATAAATTGATCGATGATGGCTTCATCTAGGAAGAAAAATACTCTACCTGGTTAGCCAGCATCATCCCAGTTAAAAAATAGAGTGGCAAAATTCACATTTGTTTCAATTTCAGAGATTTAAATAAGGCATATTCAAAAGAAAAAATTCCACACTAATCTCAGTGTTGATGGTGGACATTGCCTCATCTCATGCAGTCTTCTCTTTCATGGATGGCTCATCTGGATATAACTAAATAAAGGTGGCCCCTGAAGTTGAAAAGAACAATACTTTTAAAACCCCTTATTAGAATATATTGCTATAAGGTTATGCCTTTCAACCTTAAAAATTTTGATACTATATACTAGTGGGCTATGACTCGAATCTTTGATGAACACATTCATCATCAAGTCGAGTGCTATGTCGATGATCTCATGGTCAAAAGCAGAGAGAAGGAAGACCATCTTTTTGACTTGAGAGTAGTTTCCCAATAGTTAAGACAATTTAACCTCAAAATGAACCTCTTGAAGTGTGCATTCAGAGTAGCTTCAAGTAAATTCTTTGGGTTTGTTGTCTGACACCAAGGAATTAAAATTAATCTAAAGAAGATCAAGGAAATTTTTGAATTGCCACCCTTTATAAGTTTAACTCAATTCAGATCATTCAAGGGTGGTTGGAGTATCTAAGATGCTTTATATCCAACCTATTGAGAAGTTGTTAGCAATTCTTAGCAATTCTCAAAAAGGATGACAAGTTCAAGTGGGATGATAGGTGTGAGCATGCCATCGAAGACATCAAGCATTACCTGATGATGCCGCTAGTTCTAGCAACCCCTATCCTAGGAAAGCCACTCATACTTTACACTACTGCGTTAAATGACTCCCTTGGTTCTTTGTTGCCCCAAGACAATGATGATGGGAAGGAGAACAAACTCTACTACCTCAGCCATTATCAAATACACAGTGTTCTCCTAAACCAACTAATCAACATTCTACATCCTACATTGGCCTCTCATTGGTCAGTCTTGGGATACCCAACAGATCCTCCTTCCAAGGGTTCCATTCTTGACTACTTTACAAATGTGTGAATCATTTCACTCATAAAGTCTGACTCAACATGTGCTCCAATTTTTCCATATTATATAAGTTCAGAGTGCCTCGATGAATTATATCTGATAATGGTACTACATTCAAGAGCACTGAGATCAATAATTTTTCTTAGAGATAAAGCATAGATTGGAGATATTCTATCATCAACTACCCGAGGGAAAATAGCTTAGTAAAAGCTTTCAACAAAACTCTTATCCAAATACTAAAAAAGACACTCGTGAATAATACAATGGTATAAGTTAGGTTGAAGAGGCCTACCACACCACATATAGAACTCTAACTCAGTCTACTCCTTTCTCCTTAGTGTATGGGTCTGAAGCCATTCTAGCATTAGAAGTCCAACTCCCATCACAAAGGATAGTTGTGGGTAGCAAGATCACAACAAAGTAGAATGCCAAGTTGCAGTTAAAGAGCTCGATGGTTTGGAGGAGAGATGCCTGTGGGCATGATAAAACCTCGAGTTGTACAAAGCTAAAATGATTCAAGCTCACAAGAAGTTGGCCCATCTTAAAGCTTTTCAAGTAGGATAGCTTATTTTTATTCTAAGGAGACCGATTGTTGTCCATCGTAAGGTGGGAGGCAAGTTTGAACTCACTTGCAAAAGCCCTTTTGCCATAGAGAAGGCCTACAAAGGTGGATCTTATTAGCTTATTAATCATAAGGGAGATCACCCAATGCTTCCAATCAATGGGCTCTACTTAAAGAGATATTATAAATCATGTTTAAAAATAATTATCATTTTTGAAAATTTCATTTCAAATTCAATCTCTTCCATGTTGAAAGTATTCATATTTTTGAATCTATCACGATGTGTTTAGGGTAGGAGTAAGGAACCCGAGTGGCATGTTATCCTTCATCGACACAGCACAAACACAAAATACACATAAACATGTAAAACAAACATATATCTTTTGTCTCGGGCTACTTTGAGTTGAGATAACTCCCCTAGTGGTACTCACTTAGTAGTTTCTCCAGGTCAAGCTAACGTGCTACCCTGCTAGTGTGTCACCTCAGTGGTCTTCTTACTTTGGAGGATGTAAGTATACTATGCTTTCCTTCCTTACTTTTCCACTGCACATCGATGAGCTCCTTGTTAGTTTGGTAGGCCTTACTATGTTTCCTGTAAGCTATCTCTTGATGGCTTCATTTAAGAGGATGTGAGTCTGCTACACTTTCTTCTTGGATTAGCCTTCGTGCACTAACTAGGTCCCGTATATTTGAGATTTAGGATAAGTCCCCTAGAAGTTCCTTTCCTCTTGACTGCTTCAAGTCTGGGTCCATTATTTCCTCAGGCTCCCAACTTAGTAGTCACTCTAGGTTAGATAACATCTATCTTGCTGATGACAGACTATCACAATGATCAATTTTTCCTGGAAAGTTGTAAGTTTACATGCTTTCTTTCCAAATTGATCATTGGACACTGACGGGCACTTTAGGTTGATTGGTTCTCACTATGCTCATGGATACACCTTAGGTTGATTGGTTTTTGCACTTTAGGATACACCACTCATGGCAGATGTAAGTCTGCTATGCTTTCTCCTTGAGTTGGCCATCGTACACCTATAAATTTTTTTTAGGGCTCAGGATAATGCCCCTAGCAGTACCTTCCCTATGGGAACTATATTTGAACCACATCCTTTGTGAGCCCATTTAGACACTACCCAAGTTACTATCAAATTGGACAATTCCCCTCTCTTAGTAACCACCCCTTTGGTTGGAAAGTATGTCTTGTGGATGTGTAGATTCTCCCTTGGTCCAGTAAATTTGAGATAAGTCATGGCCTACATAGCCCCTTCTCAGTGTATTCCCTCACACACCAACAAGGTCCACACAAACATATAAACAAAATATATATTCACTTGTGTATTAGGAGGACACCCCTAATAGTACCATTTCCTAAGCATGCATCCTATCTTTAGGGAAGTGTCAACAAAACTCCCTATAAGAATTGCCTGACTACTCTTGAGATGATATTGGTCCCCAGTGGCATTCACTCAATAGTCGCTCCTACATTACACCGGGTTCAATTTTTTATGCTACCAATAGGTCTCCCCAATGGTTTTTCCTTACTTTAGAAGATGTAAGTTAGCTACGTATTCTTCCTAGCACAGCTATTGCCCACTAAAAGGCAACCCCTTAGGTTGCCTAGCTCTATCCCATTGCCAGTAGGCTATCCATTTGGATTTGTAAATCTGAGATAGGACAAGTCTGATATAGCCCCTTCTCAATGGGTCTATCACACACCGACATGATCCATACATTAATTCAGATTAAATTAAACCTAATATGATTTTCCCTCATGGAATTAAATGGTACCCTTTTTTTTAGTGGTGCCCTAGATCATATATAAAAAGTCAAGCAAATAAATCAAATTAAAAACCAACCTCCCCAGTGGAGCCAATTTAAACCAACTCCCCCCTAGTAGAGTCTAAATCAAAAAAATCTAACCAAACTCTTATTTTCAGTACATCCCCAAATAAATCTATGAAATCAAACTCAAATCTCAATCCCAGCGGATAGCATGAACCTACTTCCCTAGTGGAAGGTTCATATACCCGATCCCTAGTAGACTCGAGCCCATATCTCTAGCAGATATGCCTCTATATCAAATAAAGAAAAATAAATTAAAGTCGATTCAATCTTTATTCCCATTGGATTATAGATTCTTATCCCCAGCTAATCTTCTTTCCACAAATCATATAATCAAATCAAATTCAAACCTTATCCCCAGCATATTATCTTCTCCTATGCCCTCGACATAGACCCCTCACATGTCATGTCTAATGCATGTGTGATCCCCTAGTGGATCTCCCTCCATGTCCTTAACATGGAATTCTCATCAAATCTTATTTCTTCTCTTATGCAAACCTTTAATACTTCAACCAAAAGGCTAATAATGTATTCATTCAAATTACATCATCTTAACATTGTAATCAACATTTTATGATTCAGGATGGTGCAAGCTCAAACTATTATACAATATGAGGCTAAATATATTATTATGTGAATTAACACACTATATTATATTATAATATATGATGTTATATTTTAATTTTCTATAACATAATATATTGTCTAACATTACACTACATTAGAATAACTTAAAAGGAACAAATAACAAAATTTTCTCAAAATATGAATAATGCTAATTTTGGATGTTATTTTTCTATCAGAAAAGGTACAAAATAACAAAATTTTTGTGTTGCTTCTTGGTGTGTGTCATGAATTTGGCCAAATTTTTTTATCTCAACCTTCAAATTAACATTTCTGTGAGTTTTGACCTAATGTATTATAACAAAAGTAAAACATACTAAAATGTATAATAATATTTAGTAAGACACCATATATATATATATATATATATATATATATATATATATATATATATATATATATATATATATATATATATATATATATATATATATATATATATATATATATATATATATATATATATATATGAAGTTATATTGTTATGTACATTATATTTTAATATGCTTTCACGTAATATATTATCTTACATTACACCTTAAAATGAATCACTTTAAGCAAAAAATTTATAAAATTTGGTTGAAAATGAACATTTATTTTGGATGAAAAATTCCATTTTTTGATTAAATGTGCATAGCACACCCCCAATGATGTTCCCTAAAGCTTACCTTAAATTTGGCCAAATCCCATCATCTCAGTCAATAAATCAGTATTTTTAAGAATTATACAAGCACAAACTCTACTACATCACACTATAACAAACTAACATATTTTTTTTATTTTATTTTAACATAAACCCTACATCATACTATAACAAACACTACAATAATTTTTTATTTAGTTATTATTTTAATTTCTTTTAGGTTTATTTTTTTTTTATTTTAAGTTCAATCTTTATTTTACTTAAGTTTTTAAGTTTTAATTTAGTTTGGGATTTTATTTATTTTATTTAATTTTAATTTTATTTTATTTTATTTTATTTTCTTTTTAAGTTTAGGTTTAGGTTTAGGTTCAGTTTTATGTTTTAGCTTATGTTTTTATTATTTTTTTACTTTATTTTAGTTTAGTTTAGGTTTTTTATTTATTTTATTTTTAGGTTTTATTTAGTTTAAGTTTAGGTTTTAACTTTTAAGGGTTTATTATTTAGGGTTTAATTAGTTTAGGGTTTAGGGTTTAGGTTCTAGGCTTAAGGTTTAAGTTTTAGTTTAGGATTTAAAGTTTGGGGTTTAGGGTTTAAGGTTTTTTTTAACAGAGAACAAATTCAGATTCAACATTTCTTCTTTTTGATTTCATCATCCAAGTAGCACCCTAAGTTTTCCAAGATAGAAGCGATGATATAGATAAAAATTGAGAACCCATAGAGCAAATCAAAAACCTTAGATAAGTAGAACTGTCTCTACTATAAAGACACAGGTCCATAAGTAGTAGATCAAATCGACCATTCTTCAGTTTCTCTAATTCCCATTCGAACCACCCCTACCTCTCAACTAATGGGATCCACCTTCATATTCCTGTTCTCTCCGTCTACCACTACCATGGTTGTAACCTCTATCTCTCCTCCCACCTCCATAATCACCACTGCTCCAACCACTACCTCCATATCCACCAAGACTCCCACCCACCCCATAATGATAACTATCACCTTCCCCCACCCCACCCATCTCACCTAGCTTGACTGTGATGTTCCTACTATCAAGGTTTTCCCTAATGTAAGGCTTTAGGGTTTAAGGTTTAGGGTTGTAGGTGCAGGTTGTGATAGGTTTAGGTTTAGGGTTTAGGGTGGGTGGGGGTTTAGTGGTTTAAGGAGTGGTTTTGGATTTAGCATTTAAGGTTTAGGGTTAGGTTTAGAGGATTAAGATTTAGTGTTTAGGGTTGTAGTATTAGGGTTGTAGGTTTAGGGTTTAGAGTTTAGAGTTAGTTTTGGGGTTTAGGGTTTAAGGTTTTTTTTAAGATTAAGTAAGGTGTAGGTTTTTTGTTTTTCAAGAGTTAATTTTATTTATTATTTTATTTAGGTTTATTTTTTATTTTTATTTGGTATAATTTATTTATTTTAGGTTTATTTATTTTAGTTTAGGTTTTCTATTTTAGATTATTTTTTAAGTTTAAGTTTATTCTATCGTTGAGTTTTATTTTAATTTTAATTTTAGGTTTATGTTTTATTCTTTATTTTTAGGTTTAGGTTTTTATTTTATTTTTTTTAGGTTTAAGTTTTAAGTTTTTATTTTATATTTATTTTTAGGCTTTATTTTTTAATTTAAGTTTAGGTTTAGGTTTTATTTAATTTAGTTTAGGTTTAAGTTTATTTTATTTTACTTTAGTATGAGTTTAGGTTTTATTTTTATTTATTCATGTCATGTGTTTTCATTTTGGTTTTATTTATTTAGTTTATTTTATTTTAGGTTTATTTTATTATTATTTAGTTTTATTTTATTTTATTTTATTATTATCTTTATTTTGATTTAGGTTTAGGTTTATTTTATTTTATTTTATTTTTATTTTATTTAGGTTTATGTTTTATTTATGTTATTATTTAACTCATTAGCTTTAGGTTGGTAGGGTAAAGCCCAGGGCTAGTAGGTTTGTGGCTAGGTTTAGGCCCAGTTTAGGCCCAGGGCCTGGGTTAGAGTTTGGTGGTTGGGTTTAGCTAGGGGCTTTAGTGGCCAGTTTTTAGGCTCATAATCAGTTTAGGGCCTAGGATTTAGGGCTCAGGGCCCAGGCCTAGTGTTTTAGGGCTCAGGATCTTGGGCCTAGGGTTTAAGGGTTAAGGCCGGGCTGCACACACCAGGGCTGGGTCTAGGGTCCGTGGCCTGGTCAGGGTTCTGGTATGTCTGGGGTCCCAGATTTAGGGTTTTGAGTCAGGGTTTTAGGTTTAGGTTTAGTGTTTAGGGTCCAAGATCTACTTTAGGGTCTAGTTTTAGGTATTTTTTAAAAAAAATTAAATAAACCGATAAGTTTAGAGTGATTAAGTTTATTTTTTATTTATTTTAGGTCATTTTAATTTTTATTTAATTTAAATTTAAAATTTTATTTATTTTAATTTATTTATTTTAGGTTTATTTATTTTAGTTAATGTTTTCTATTTTAGTTGATCTTTTTGGTTTGGGTTTATTTTTAGTTGAGTTTTATTTTAATTTAAATTTTTATGTTTATGTTCTATTTTTTATTTTTAGGTTTAGGTATAGGTTTTTATTTTATTTTTAGGATTAGGTTTTAAGTTTTATTTTAATTTTATTTTTAGGTTTTAATTTTAATTTTAGTTTAGGCTTTATTTTATTTAGTTTAGGTTTAGGTTTATTTTATTTTATTTTATGGGTTTTTTTTTAGTTTAGGTTTTTATTTTTTATTTATTTAGGTTTATTTTTTAATTTTAATTTTTAGGTTTATGTTTTTATTTAATTTTTATTTTATTTTATTTTAGGTTTACTTTATCATTATTTTACATTTAGTTTTAATTTAATTTAATTTTATTTTATTTTTATTATTATTTTACTTTAATTTTAGGTTTAGGTTTAGGTTTTAGTTTAGGTTTTTATTTGATTTGATTTTTTTTATTTTATTAAGGTTTAGGTTTTCTTATTTATGTTATTATTAGGTTTTATTTACTTTAGGTTTAGGTTTTAGTAGGCAGGTTGGGTTTAGGGTGGCATTTAGGGTTTAGGGTTGGGGTTTAGGGTTTAGTGGTTTAGGGTTTATGGTTTAGGAGTTTAGGTTTGGTTTATTTTTAGTTCATTTTAATCATTTAAGTTAAAATTTTATTTTATTTAGTTTAATTTATTTATTTTAGGTTTATTTATTTATTAGGTTTATAGTTTATTTTTTTGGTTTAGGTTTATTTTTTGTTGAGTATTATTTTAATTTTAATTTTAGGTTTATGTTTTATTTTTATTTTAGGTTTAGGTATAGTTTTAATTTTTTTTTTTGGTTTAGGTTTAGGTTTTTATCTTAAGTGTTTTATTTTAAGGTTTATGTTTTATTTAATTTAATTTATATGTTTATTTTATTTTTATTTAGGTTAGTCTTTTAGTGTTTATTTTTTATTTATTTATAGGTTTTATTTTATTTTAATTTTCAAGTTTAGGTTTTATTTAGCTTTATTTTATTTAATCTTTATATTCCATTTATTTTACATTTAGTTTTATTTTATTTTATTTTACCTGATTTTTAGGTTTATGTTTTAGTTTAGGTTTAATTTATTTTAATTTTATCTTATTTAGGTTTAGGTTATTATGCCATTATTAGTTTATTTACTTTAGGTTTAGTTTTAAGGTTTAGGGTCAGGTTTAGCATTGGCCCAGGGTTTAAGGGTTTAGGATCTGTGGCCTAGGTCAGGGTACTCATGGCCAGGGTTTAGTAGTATTTCCAGCCTGGGGGTTCTCAAGGTTTAGTTTAGGGCTCAGTGTCACCTCAGCTTTAGAGTTAGAGGATTAGCAGTATTTAGGCCAGGGCTCAGGGTTTAGGGCCTTTAGGCCCAGTGGGTTAGAGTTTGGTGTCTCAGAGGTCAGTGGTTGCAGGTCTTTGGTCACTCTGTTTAGGGTCAGGATTTAGGGTAGGGTAGGGTTTAGAGTTTAGTTTTAAACAAACCAATAGCCTAGAGTTATTTAAATTATTTTTTATTTTTTATAGTTCATTTTAATTATTAATATTTATTTAGGTTTTTTATTTTTATTTAGTTTAGGTTTATTTAATTTAGTTTAAGTTTTTTATTTTAGTTTATTTTTTAAGTTTAGGTCTAGGTTTATGCTTATTTTTTAGGTTTAGGTTTTATTTTTAAATTTTAGGTTTAGTTTAGGTTTTTATGGTTTATTTTTACTTAATTTATTTTAATGTTTTGGGTTTAGTTTTTTTTAGGTTTAGGTTTATTTTAGTTTTTTAGTTTATTTTTTTAGGTTTAAGTTTATTTTATTTTTTTATTTTTTTATTTTATTTTAGGTTTTATTTTTTATTTTTTTTAAGTTTCATTTATTATTTGATTTAGGTTTTTTACTTTTAGGTTTCTTTTATTTTTTTAGTTTAGTTTAAGTTTTTATTTATATTATTTTAGTTTAGTTTTTATTTTTTATTATATTTTATTTTTAATTTTAAGCTTAGGTTTTAATTTAGGTTTAAGTTTTTTAATTTATTTTATTTATAGGTTCTATTTAGTTTAGGTTTAAGATTTTAGGCTTTTAGGGTTTAGAGTTTAGGGTTTGGTGTTTAGGGTTTACGGTTTACGGTTGTACGATTTAGGGTTTATGCTTTAGGGTTTATGATTTAGGGTTTAGGGTTTAGGGTTTTAGGGTTTAGGGTTTAGGGTTTTGGGTTTAAGGTTGTAGGTTTAGGGTTCATAGTCTAGGGTTTAGGGTTAGTTTTAGGGTTTAGGGTTTAGGGTTAAGGTTTTTATTCATTTATTTATTTTTATAAATTAAGTAAACTAGTAGGTTTTGGTTTATTTACTTTATTTTTTAATTATTTTATTTTATTATATTTTTTATTTTTATTAAGGCTTGTTTTGATTTTTGTTTATTATATTTTATTTATTTTAGTTTAGGTTTTTTATTTTAGTATATTTTTTAGGTTTAGGTTTTGGTTTAGGTTTAAGTTTATCATTTAATTTAGTTTTATTTTTATTTTATTTTCATGATATAGGTTTTATTTTTTATTTTTAAGTTTAGGGTTAAGATTTAGCTTTATTTTTAGGTTTTATTTTAAGCTTATGTTTAGGTTTAGTTTAGTTTATTTTTTTATTTAGGGTTTAAGTTTATGTTTAGGTTTAGTTTATTTTTGGTTTAGGTTTAGGTTTTATTTATTTTAATTTAGTTTATTTTAGTTTAGGTTTAGGTTTTTTTTAGGTTTAAGTTTTTTTTGTATAGGTTTAGGTTTTATTTTTTATTTATTTTTTAGTTTAATTTTTAGGTTTGGAATTTTATTTTATTCTATTTTAGGTTTAGTTTTAATTTTATTTTAGGTTTAGTTTTTTATTTTATTTAGGTTTTTTATTTTTTAGTTTAGTTTAGGTTTTTATTATTATTATTTTTACTTTAGTTTTTTTTCTTTTTAAGATTAGGTTTTAGTTTAGGTTTTTATTTTATTTATTTATTTATTTTATTTTGATTTAGGTTTTTTATTTATTTTACTTTTAGGTTTTATTTTGTTTATGTTTAGGTTTTTAGTTTTTTAGGGTTTAGGGTTTAGGGTTAGTTGGGGGTTTCGAGTTTAAGATTTAGGGTTTATGGTTTAGTGTTTAGGGTTTAGGGTTTAGGGTTTAGGATTTAGGTTTTAGGTTTTAGGGTTTTGGGTTTTGGATTTAGGGTTTAGGGTTTAGTATTTTTAGAGTTTAGGGTTTATGGTTTACGGTCTAGGGTTTTGGTCTAAGGTTCAGGTTTTAGTTTAGGATTTAGGGTATTTGGTATTTTTTTTTAATAGAGAACAAATTTAGATTCGACATTTCTTCTTTTCATTTTCATCAACCAAGCAACACACCAAGTTTTCGAAGACACAAGCTACGACATAGATAAAAAATGAACACGCATAGAGCAAATTGAAAACCCTAGATAACTAGAATTATATTTAAAAGAACATTCCAGGTCGGATCGGTGATTCAATTTCTTGGTTCCCATCGAACCACCGGCTCTTGAGTAGCGTGATCCACCATCATATCCTTGATCTCTCCCTTTTCCACCATATAACCTTCATCCTCCTTCCATAATAACCTTTCGACAACCACTTCCATATCCACCAGCACCTCTAAATCCCCCACCTCCATTGCGATAACCGTCACCACCATGGTGATGTTCCTGTTGTCAAAGTTCTTCCCATTCTAGGGTCTTGGTTTATTAAGTTTTAGGGTTTAAGTTTATTTTTTAATTTATTTTGTTACCTTAGGTTTATGTTTAGGGTTTATGGTTTAGGGTTAGGGTTTAATGTTTAGGGTTTAGGGTTTAGGGTTTAGGGTTTAGGGTTTATGCTTTTAGGGTTTAGGGTTTAGGGTTTAGGTTTAGGGTTTAGGGTTTAGGGTTTAGGGTTTAAGGTTTAGGGTTTAGGGTTTAAGGTTTAGTGTTTAAGCTTTAGAGTTTAGGGTTTTGGGTTTAGGGTTTAGGGTAAGCTTAGGGTTTAGGGTTAGTTTAGGGTTAATGGTTTAGGCTTTAGGGTTTAAGTTTTTAGGGTATAGGGTTTAGGATTTAGGGTTAGTTTAGGATTTAGGGATTAGTGTTTTAGGTTTTAGAGTTTAGGGTTTAGGGTTTAGGGTTTAGGGTTTAGGGTTGTAGGTTTAGGATTTATTTAGGTTTATTTAATTTATTTAGTTTATTTCACTTATAAATTTTATTTAGTTTTGTTTTTTATTTTTATTTAATTTAGCTTATTTATTTTAGGTTTATTTATTTTAGTTTAGGTTTTTTTATTTTAGTTTATTTTTTTAGACTTAGGTTTAGGTTTATGTTTATTTTTTAGTTGAGTTTTATTTTTTAAGTTTAGGTTTAGACTTAGGTTTAGGTTTTATTTTTTATTTTTAGGTTTAGATTTAGGTTTTTTATTTTTTTAAGATTTGGGTTTAGGTTTTTATTTTAGCTTTATTTTTAGGTTTGATTTTTTAGTTTAGGTTAAAGTTTATTTTTAGTTTATTCAATTTTATTTGGGGTTTAGGTTTAAATTTAGGTTTAGTTTATTTTAGGTTTAGGTTTTATTTATTTTAGTTTAGTTTATTTTTATTTAGGTTTGGGTTTATTTTAATTTTATTTTATGTTTTGGTTTTTTTAGGTTTAATTTAGTTTATGTATAGGTTTTTAGTTTTTTAGGATTTAGGGTTTTATTTAGGGTTTAGGGTTAGTTGAGGGCTTAGGGTTTAGTGTTTAGAGTTTGGGGTTTAGGGTTTAGGGTTTAGGGTTTAGGTTTTAGGGTTTAAGGTTAAGGGTTTAGGGTTTAGCATTTAGGATTTCGGGTTTATGGTATTTAGGGTTTAGGGTTTAGGGTTTAAGGTTTAGGTTTTAGGTCTAGGGTTCAGGTTTTAGTTTAGGGTTTTTGGTTTTTTTTTTAACAAAGAACAAATTCAGATTCAACATTTCTTCTTTTTGATTTCATCAAAAAAGTAACACACCAAGTTTTCTAAGACAGAAGCAACGACATGGATAAAAAATGAGGACGCATAGAATCAAATCAAAATATAACTAGGGATCTCTTATAAAGACAGTTCCATAAGTGGTAGATCGGATCGGTTCTTAGTTTCTCTAGTTCCCATCAAAACACCACGGCCTCTGGCGGGATCCACCATCATATCCCGATCTCTCCTCCCACCACCACCTAACCTCATTGCTCCCTCACCTCCATCCACACCACTGCTCCAACCACCTTCATACCCACCATTAACTATAGATCCCCCACCACCACTGTGATAACCACCGCCTCTATCTTCTCCTACACCAATAGATCTAGATTGAGCCTGGTTTACGATGATGTTCCTGTCATCAAAGTTTATTAGATTTTAGGGTTTAGGTTTATTTTTTAATTTATTTAGTTAGATTTTATTTAGGTTTAGGGTTTGGGGTTTACGGTTTAGGGTTTATTATTTATGGTTTTTATTTAAAACTCAAATGATTCCATAAGAAATAAGAAATTACCATGTCAAACAAGACATTACCCTCTAGCAACTAATAAAATAAGATAAAATAAAATGCAATTAAAAATTAACAAAAATAGTATTTCAAAAATTTATTTAACTACCAGAGATAATAAAATTTGATTTTATAGAAGGCCAACAAAGCTTAGTCGAACAAGCTGAAGCCCATATCATCATCAGATTCCTTAACATGCTCTCCCACTCCAGCTTCCGGAGCAGCAACAACAGCATCAGGAGTAGCAGAAGCATCAGGTACAGTAGAAACATTAAATTTATTAGGATCCTTCAAATAATCCTTTACCTTCTTGGGATGCAGGTATGTGTAATCAGTGGAAAACACGATGATGAGGACATTCTTGTAAGCGTTGATGAACATGTGGGGCGCTGCAACAAGAGTAGGATAAGAGAGGGACAATGAGAAAGAAGTGATCATTGAAAGGCCTATCGAAAACTTCTTGATGAGATCATCTTTAATGAGGCCAAGCTCCTCAAGACTAAACCTGGAGCCATCATCATAGATAGACTAGACAATAAGGCCATAAGAGAATCGCTTAATCCCTAGCTTTGCGAGGAGAGTAGCCTCTGAAGATCCCACAATATTGCCTTTTTTAATCAGCTCAACCAGGGTGATAATTTGAATAGTACCCTTGTTAATCTTAGTTAGGATGTTGAGAACATGGAAGAAAGAAGTCTGTGAAGGATCCAGACCAGTGTTTCCTGGAGGAACCACAACATCAATAGGTGCAACAAGACCAACATGAGTAAGATCACCAACTTTGTATTTCATAACCTCTGTGTTGACTTCTTTAAGATCACCTTTCATAAAAATTACCTCAATCGAGGTTTGGAATTTAGGATTTAGGGTTTTAGGGTTTATGTTTTTAGGCTTTATAGTTTAGGGTTTAGGGGTTAGGGTTTTGGGCTTAGGTTTTGGGTTTAGGGTTAGTTTAAGATTTAGGGTTTATAATTTAGGGTTTATGGTTAAGGGTTAGTATTGGGTTTTAGGTTTAGTG
This sequence comes from Cymbidium sinense, assembly GCA_021442155.1. Lineage (NCBI taxonomy): Eukaryota > Viridiplantae > Streptophyta > Magnoliopsida > Asparagales > Orchidaceae > Cymbidium > Cymbidium sinense. The sequence goes on from CM038222.1 coordinate 24,528,452, forward strand.
TTGTAGGTTTAGGGTTTAGGGATTAGGGTTAGTTTTATTATTTAGGTTTTAGGGTTTACGATTTGGGGTTTAGGGTTTTTTTAAAACAAAAAGATTTAAGTAAACTAGTAGGTTTAAGTTTATTTAGTTTATTTTTTATTTATTTCATTTTATTTTATTTTTTTTATTTAGTTTATTTCTTTATTTTAGCTTTATTTATTTTTAGTTTATGGTTTTTATTTTAGTTTATTTTTTAGGTTTAGGTTTTGGTTTAGGTTTATCTTTTAGTTGAGTTTTATTTTTATTTTATTTCTTATTATTTAGGTTTTATTTTTTATTTTTAGTTTTGGGTTTACATTTCTTTTTTAGGTTTAGGTTTTACGCTTTTTATTTTAGCTTTATTTTTATGTTTTATTTTCTAGTTTAGGTTTAGGTCTATTTTTAGTTTATTTAATTTTATTTAAGGTTTAGGTTTTGGTTTAGGTTTAGTTTATTTTAGGTTTAAGTTTATGTTTTATTTATTTTATTTTAGGTTTAGGTTTATTTTATTTTGTTTATTTTATTTTTATTTTAGTTTAGTTTTTTTTTTTTAATTTAGGGTTTAGGTTTTATTTTTTATTTATTTTTAGGTTTATTTTTAGGTTTAGGTTTTTATTTAGTTTTAATTTTATTTTATTTTAGGTTTATTTTAGTTTTATTTTAGGTTTAATTTTTATTTTATTTAAGTTTTTTATTCTTTGGTTTATTATATTTTTTAGTTTAGTTTAGGTTTTTATTTATTTTATTTTTGTTTAATTTTATTTTACTTTTATGTTTAGGTTTAGGTTTTAGTTTATATTTTTCTTTTTCTTTTATTTATTTTATTTAGGTTTAGGTTTTTTTAAATTATTTTATTTTTAGATTTTATTTAATTTAGGTTTAGGTTTTTAGATTTTTAGCATGTAAGGTTTAGGGTTTAGGGTTTAGGTTTTTAGGGTTTATGCCTTTTGGGTTTAGGGTTTTAAGGTTTAGGTTTTAAGGTTTAGGCTTTAGGGTTTAGGGTTTAGGGTTTAGGGTTTAGGGTTTGGGGTTTAGGGTTATCAGTTTTAGGGTTAGGGTTTAGGGTTTAAGGTTGTATGTTTAGGGTTTAGGGTTTATGGTTTATGGTTTGTTTTAGGGTTTAGGGTTTAGGATTAAAGGTTTTTTTATTTATTTTTTAAATTTTTAGTGCTTAGGGTTTAGGATTTAGGGTTTAGGGTTTAAGTTTAGGGTTCAGGTTTTAGTTTATGGTTTTTGGTTTTTGCTTTTTTTTTCTTAATAAAGAACAAATTCAGATTCAACATTACTTCTTTTCAATTTCTTAACCAAGTAACACACCAAGTTCTTTAAGAGATAAGCGACGATATAGATAAAAAATGAGCACACATAGAGCTAATAATAAACCCTAGATAACTAGAACCATCTCTACTATAAAGGCATAGTTCCATATGCAGTAGATCGGATCGGTCGTTCTTTAGTTTCTCCAGTTCCCATCAGAACCACCCCGACCTCTTGAGTAGTCGGATCCACCATCATATCCCTGATCTCTCCCATCACAACCACGATGGATGTAAGCTCTATCACTTTTCCCACCACCATAATAACCATTGCTCCGACCACCACCTCCATATCCACTAGTACCTCCAAAGCCCCCATCGCCACTACGATAACCGCCACCTCCACCACCAAATTTACAGTGAGCCTTATTGACAGTGATATTCTGTCGTCAAGGTCCTGCCCATTCTTAAGGTTTAGGTTTAGGTTTAGGTTTATTAGGTTTTAGGGTCTAAGGTTAGTTTAGAGTTTAGGGTTTATGGTTAGGGATAGGGTTTAGTGTTTAGGTTTTCAGATTTAGGGTTTAAGGAATAGGGATTAGGGTCTAGGGTTAGTTTAGGGTTTAGGGTCTAGAGTTTAGAGCTTAGGATTAGTTTTAGGATTTAGGGTTTAGGGTTTTATTTCTAATTTTTTTTAGCTTATTTCATTTTTATTATAATTTAGCTTTATTTTTTTTGTTTATTTCATTTAGTTTATTTATTTCAGGTTGATTTATTTTAATTTATTTTTAAATTTCAGGTATATGTTTAGGTTTATTTTTTAGTTTATTTTTATTTTCATTTTATTTTTTAGGTTTAGGTTTTATTTTTTTAGTTTAGGATTAGGTATAGGTTTTCAGTTTATTTTTTTTGTTTAGGTTTTAGGTTTTTATTTTAGGTTTATTTTTTGGTTTTATCTTTTAGTTTAAGTTTAGGTTTACTTTTAGTTTATTTTATATTATTTAGTTTAGGTTTAGGTTTAGGTTTAGTTTATTTTAGGTTTAGGCTTATGTTTTATTTATTTAAGGTTTTTTTAGGTTTATTTTTTAGGTATAGGTTTTTATTTAGTTTTTATTTTTTTAATTTTTATTTTTGGTTTTGTTTTTATTTTATTTAGGTTTTTTTAATCTTTTAGTTTAGTTTAGGTTTTTATTTATTTTATTTTAATTTAGTTTTTATTAATTATTTTATTTTCTTTTTAGGTGTGGTTTAGGTTTAGGTTTTAGTTTAGGTTTTTATTTTATTTTAGTTTATGTTTTTTTATTTATTTTAGTTTTAGGTTTTATTTAGTTTAGGTTTAGTTTTTAGGTTTTTAGGGTTTACAGTTTACGGTTTAGGGTTTAGGGATTAGGGTTTAGGGTTATAGGTTTTAGGATTTAGGGTTTAGGGTTTAGGGATTAGGGTTAGTTTTAAGGTTTAGGGTTTAGGGCTTTAGGCTTTATGGTTTAGGGTTTAGGATTGTTGGTTTAGGGTTTAGGGTTAATTTTAGGGTTTAGGGTTAGGGTTATTATTTATTTTATTTTTATTTCTTTTAAATTAAGGAAACTTGAAGGTTTAGGATTTTCTAGTTTATTTTATTTTTTATTTTCATTTAGGTTTATTTATTTTTTATTTAGTTTAATTTATTTATTTTAGGTTTATTTATTTTAGTTTAAGTTTTTTATTTTAGTTTATTTTATAGGTTCAGGTTTATTTTTTGTTTAGTTTTATTTGTATTTTATTTTTTAAGTTTAGGTATTATTCTTTATTTTTAAGTTTAGGTTTAGGTTCATATTTTATTATTTTAAGTTTAGATTTTATAGGTTTATTTTTAGGTTTCAGTTTAGCTCTTTTTAATAGAGAACAAATTCATATTCAACATTTTTTTCTTTTCAATCTCATCAATCAAGTAACACACCAAGTTTTCTAAGACACAAGCGATAACATAGATAAAAAATGAGCAAGCATAGAGCAAATCAAAAACCCTAGATAACTAGAACCGTCTCTACTATAAAGACAATGTTCCATAGACAGTAGCTCAGATCAACTGTTCTTCAATTTTTCTAGTTCCCATTAGAACCACCTCAGCCTCTCGAGTAGTGGGTTCCACCATCATATTCCCGATCTCTCCCTCCACCACCACCACGGCTGTAACCTCCATCACTCCTCTTACCTCAATAACCACCATTACTCCGACCACCACTTCCATATCCACTAACACCTCCAAATCCCCCACCACCATTGTAATAATTGCTGCATCCCCCTTTGACTCCACCATCATATCCAGACTGAGGCTGGTTGACGGTGATGTTCCTACCATCAAGGTTCTGCTCATTCTTAGGGTTTAGGTTTAGGTTTAGGTTTATTAGGTTTTTAGAGTTTAAGGATTAGGGATTTAGGGTTTAATGTTTAGGGTTTAGGGTTAGGGCTAGGGTTTAGGGTTTAGGGTTTAGGGTTCAGGGTTTAGGGTTTTGGGTTTAGGGTTCAGTGTTTACGGTTAGTTTATGGTTTAAGGTTTAGGGTTTAGGGTTTAAGGTTAAGGGCTTTTTAAGGTTTAGGGTTTAGGGTTTAGGGTTATAATTTTAGGGTTTAGGGTTGTATGTTTAGGGTTGTAAGTTTAAAGTTTTGGGTTTAGGGTTAATTTTAGGGTTTGGGTTAGTTTTAGGGTTTGGGTTTAGGGTTTAGTGTTTAGGATTTAGGGTATAGGGTTTAGGGTTTGGGGTTTTTTTTTTAGAGTTTAGGGTTTAGTGTTGGGGTTTTTTTTTGAATTATTATTTTTAAATTAAATAGCATGTAGGTTTAGGTTTATTTAGTTTATTTTTATATTTATTTTAGTTTATTTTCTTTTTTAATCTGATTCAGGTTTATTTTTATTTATAATTAGTTTAGTTTATTTTTTTTAGATTAAGTTTCTTATTTTAGTTTATTTTTTTAGTTTAGTTTTATTTTTATTCTATATTTTAGGTTTAGGTTTTATTTTTTATTTTTAGGTTTAGGTTTAGGATTCTATTTTATTTTTTTAGGTTTTAGTTTTAGGTTTTTATTTTAGATTTATTTTTAGGTTTTATTTTTTAGTTTAGGTTTAGTTTTATTTTTAGTTTATTTTATTTTATTTAATTTAGGTTTAGGTTTAGGTTTAGGTTTTATTTACTTTAATTTAGTTTATTTTAGTTTAGGTTTAAGTGATTTTTTATTATTTTAGGTTTTGGGAGTTTTTTTAGCTTATGGTTTTAGTTTATATTTTAGTTTTTTTATTTATTTTATTTTATTTTTGTTTAGGTTCATTTATTAATTTTATTTTTAGGTTTTATTCAGTTTAGGTTTAGGTTTTTAGCTTTTTATGGTTAAGGCTTTAGGGTTAGTTTAGGGTTTAGGGTTTAGGGTTTGGGGTTTAGGGTTTAGGGTTTAGGGCTTAGTGTTTTAGTTTTAGGGTTTATGGTTTAGAGTTAAGGGTTTAGGGTATAGGGTTTTGGTTTTAGGTTTAGAGCTCAAGTTTTAGTTTAGGATTTAGGGTTTTTGTTTTTTTTATTTTAACAGAAAATAAATTCAGATTCAACATTTCTTCTTTTTGATTTCATCGAACAAGTTACAAACCAAGTTTTTTATGACACAAGTGGGGACATAGATTAAAAATGAGCACGCATAAAGCAAATCAAAAAGCCTAGATAATTAGAATCATCTCTACTATAAGGACACAGCTCCTTAAGCAATAAATCCACCATCATATCCCACGATCATTCTTCTATTTCTCTTATTTTCGTTGGAACCACCTCAGCCTCTGAAGTAGTGGGATCCACCATCATATCCTTGATCTCTCCCTCCGCCACCACCATAGCTGTAACCTTTGCCACTCCACCTGCATCCATAACCACAACTGCTCCGACCACCACCTCCATATCCACCAGCTCCTGCATATCCCCTACCACCACTACGATAACCAATGCCTCTTCCTTCACCTCCACCACCAGATCTAGACTGAGCTTGGTTGACAAGGATGTTTCTGCCATCAAGGTTCTTCTCATTCTTAGGGTTTAGGTTTAGGTTTTGGTTTAGGTTTATTTTTTAATATATTTAGTTACATTAGGTTTCAGTTTAGGGTTTGGGGTTTAGGGTTTAGGGTTTAAGGCTGGGGTTTAGGGTTTAGAGTTTAAGGTTTTAAAGTTTATGATCTTAGGGTTTACGGTTAGGGTTTAAGGTTCAAAGTTTAGGGTTCTTCTAGGATTTATGATTTAGGGTTTAGGGTTTAGGGTTATAGGTTGAGGGTTTAGGGCTTAGGGTTTAGGGTTTAGAGTTTAGGATTTAAGGTTTAATTTTTTTTAATTAAGTAAAGCATTATGTTTAGCTTTATTTAGTATACTTTTAATTTATTTTAGTTTACTGTAATTTTTATTTTTATTTAGGTTTATTTTTAATTTTATTTAGTTTAGCTTATTTATTTTAGGTTTATTTATTTAGTTTAGGTTTTCTATGTTAGTTTATTTTTTAAGTTCAGGTTTAGGTTTTGGTTTATTTTTTAGTTGAGTTTTATTTTTATTTTCTTTTTAGGTTTAGATTATATATTTTTTAAAGGTTTAGGTCTAGGTTTTTATTTTATTTTCTTAGGTTTAGGTTTTAAGTTTTTATTTTAGGTTTTATTTTTAGGTTTTAGTTTTTAGTTTAATTTTTAATTTATTTTAAGATTCTTTTATTTTATTTGGTTTAGGTTTAGGTTTAAGTTTAGTTTATTTTTGGTTTAAGTTTAGGTTTTATTTATTTTGGTTTAGCTTATTTTAGTTTAGGTTTATTTTATTTTATTTTTTTATTTTTATTTTAGGTTTATGTTTTTTTATATTTTATGGTTTAGGCTTTATTTTCTATTTATTTTTAGTTTTTATTTTTAGGTTTATTCTTTAGGTTTAGGTTTTTATTTTTTATTTTAGGTTTATTTCATTTCTATTTTATGTTTAGTTTTTATTTTATTTAGGTTTTTTATTCTTCAGTTTATGTTATTTTTTAGTTTACTTTAGGTTTTTTTTGTAGCTATATTTTATTTTATTTTTAAGTTTAGGTTTATATTTTTTATTATTTATTTTAGGTTATATTAAGTTTAGGTTTAATTTTTTAGGTTTTAGGGTTTAGGGTTTAGGGTTTAGGTTGTTAGGGTTTAGGGATTTAGGATTTAGGGTTTAGGGTTTAGGTTTATGGTTAGGGTTAGGGTTAGGGTTTAGGGTTTAGGCTTTAGCATTTAGGCTTTAGGGTTTTGCATTTTTAGGGTTTAGAGTTTAGGGTTTAGAGTTTAGGGTTTAGGGTTTAGGATTTACGCCTGAGGGTTTAGGGTTTTTAAGGTTTAAAGTTTAGGGTTTAGGGTTAGTTTACGATTAAAGGTTTAAGGTTTTAGGTTTTAGGATTTAGGGTTTAGGGTTTAGGATTTAGGGTTAGGGGTAGGGTTTAGGGTTTAGGGTTAAGGGTTTAGGGCTTAGGGTTTAGGGTTTATGGTTTAGGGTTGTAGGTGTAGGGTAGGATTTAGGATTTAGTGATTAGTGTTTAGGGTTTAGGGTTTAGGGTTTTTTTTAAATAATTAAGTAAACTGATAAGTTTAGGTTTATTTAGATTATTTTATATATTTATTTAGGTTTATTTCCTTATTTTTATTTAATTTATTTTATTCATTTTATGTTTGTATATTTTAGGTCAGGTTTTTTATTATAGTATATTTTTTATGTTTCTTATTTTATTTTTAGTTTTACTTAGTTTAGGTTTAGGTTTTTAGCTTTTGGGGGTTTAATGTTTAGGGTTAGTTTAGGGTTTAGGGTTGAGAGTTTTTTTTTTGGTTTAGAGTTTATGGTTTAGGGTTTAGAGTTTAGGGTTTAGGGTTTAGGATTTTGAAGGTTTAAGGTTTAGGGTTTAGGTTTTAGGGTTAGGTTTTAGGTTTTAGTTTAGGGTTTAGGGATTTGGTTTATTTTAACATAGAATAAATTCAGATTCAACATTTCTTCTTTTCGATTTCATCAACCAAGTAACACACCAAGATTTTTAGGAGAGAAGCGACGACATAGATAAAAAATGAGCACGCATAGAGCAAATAAAACCTTAGATAATTAGAACCGCCTCTAATATAAAGACACGGTTCCATAAGCAGCAGATCGGATCAATCATTCTTCAGTTTCTCTAGTTCCCATCAGAACTACCCGAGCTTCTCGAGTAGCGTGATGCACCATCATATCTCTGATCTCTCCCTCTGCCACCACCACGGCTGTAACCTCCATTGCTCCTCCCACCTCCATGATCACCACTGCTTTGACCACCACCTCCATATCCACTAGCACCTCCAGATCCCCCACCACTGCAATAATCACTGCCTTCGCCTTCACCTCCACTATAATATCTAGAGTTAGCCTGGTTGATGGTGATGTTCTTACAGCCAGGGTTCTGGCCATTCTTAGGTTTAGATTTATGTTTAGGTTTATTAAGATTTGGGGTTTAGGTTGATTTTTTAATTTATTTAGTTACTTTAGGTTTTGCTTTAGAGTTTAGGGTTTAGGGTAAGGGTTTAGGTTTTAGGGTTTAATGTTTAGGGTTTACGGTTTTATAGTTTTTACTTTTAGGGTTTAGGGTTTTGGGTGTAGAGGTTTTTATGGTTTAGGGTTAGCTTAGGGTTTAGGATTCTTTTTAATTAAGTAAACTGGTAGGTTTAGGTTAATTTAGTTAATTTAGTTTATTTTTTAATATATCTTAGTTTATTTTATTTTTTATTTTTATCTACGTTTATTTTTTTGATTTAGTTTAGTTTATTTTTTTTAGGTTTAGTTTATTTTAGATTAGCTTTAGGGTTTAGGTTTAATTTTAGTGGGTTTTTTATTATCTTTTTTTGGTTAAGGTTTCATTTTTTATTTTTAGGTTTAGGTTTAGGTTTTAAATTTTTTTTTTAGGTTTTTATTTTAGGTTTATTTTTAGATTTTATTTTTTAGTTTATGCTTAGGTTTATTTTTAGTTTATTTTATTTTATTTAGCTTAGGTTTAGGTTTAGGTTTAGTTTACTTTAAGTTTAGGTTTAGGTTTTATTTATTTTAGTTTAGTTTCTTTTAGTTTAGGTTTAGTTTATTTTATTTTGTTTATTTTATTTTTATTTTAGGTTTAGGTTTTTTTTTTTAAGTTTAGGGCTTAGGTTTTAATTTTAGGTTTATTTTTAGGTTTATCTTTTTATTTAGTTTTTATTTTATTTTATTTTAGATTTATTTTAAGTTTATTTTATTTATATTTTATATTAATTTTTATTTTATATAGGTTATTTATTCTTAGATTTATTTTACTTTTAAGTTTAGTTTACTATTGATTTTATTTTAGTTTATTTAATTTTATTTTTAGGTTTAGGTTTAAGTTTTAGTTTTGGCTTTTATCTTATTTTATTTTTTATTTTATTTAGGTTTAGGTTTATTTATTTATTTTATTTTTAGGTTTTATTTAATTTAGGTTGTGGTTTTTTGATTTTTAGGGTTTAAGGTTTAAGGTTTAGGGTTTAGCGTTTAGGCTTTTAAGGTTTAGGGTTTTATGGTTTAGGGTATAGGGTTGGGGTTTGGGGTTTAGGGTGTAGGCTTTACTATTTAAGCTTTAGGGTTTAGGGTTTTTAAGGTTTATGGTTTAGGGTTTAGGGTTAGCTTTGGGTTTAGGATTTAAGGTTAGTTTAGGGTTTTAGGGTTTAGGGTTTAATTTTTAGGGTTAGTTTAGAGCATAAGGTTTAGTGTTTATGGTCATTTTAAGATTTAGGGTATAGGATTTTAGGGATTATGGTTTAGGGTTTATGGTTAGTTTAGGTTTTAGGGATTATGGTTTAGAGTTGAGTGTTTGTGGTTACGGTCAGGGTTTAAGATTTAGTGTTTAGCATTTAGTGTTTAGGGTTTAATGTTTAGGGTTTAGGGTTTAGGCTATTTTAGGGCTTCGAGTTTAGGGTTTAGGGTATGGTTTTAGGGTTTAAGGTTTAGGGTTTAGGGTTTAAGGTTTAAGGTTTAGGGTTTTAGGGTTTAGTGTTTAGGGTTTTACGTTTAGGATTTGGAGTTTAGGGTTTAGGGTTAGTTTTAGGGTTTCGGATTAGAGTTATTTATTCATTTTTATTTTTTAAAATTTTTATTTTTTTTTAAATTAAGTAAACTAGTATGTTTAGGTTTATTTAGTTTACTTTTTATTTATTTTAGTTTATTTTATTTTTTATTTTATTTTAAGATTATTTTTATTTTTATTTTATTTATTTATTTTAGGTTAATTTATTTTCATTTAGATTTTTTATATTTGTTTACTATTTTGGTTTAGGTTTAGGTATATGTTTATTTTTTAGTTTAGTTTTATATTTATTTTATTTTTTAGGTTTAGGTTTTATTTTTATTTTTAGGTTTAGGTTAAAGATTTTATTTTATTTTTTTAGGTTTAGGTTTCAAGTTTTTGTTTTAGGTTTGTTTTTAAGTTTTATTTTTTAGTTTAGGATTAGGTTTACTTTTAGTTTATTTTATTTTATTTAGTTTAGGATTATATTTAGGTTTAGGTTTTTCTTAGTTTAGGGTTTATGATTTATTTTTTATTTATTTTTAGGTTCATTTTTTAGGTTTAGTTTATTATTTAGTTGTTATCTTTCTTAGCTTTATTTTATTTTTATTTCAGGTTTAGTTTTTATATTATTTATGATTTTTTATTCTTTTAGTTAAGTTTAGGTTTTTATTTATTTTACTTTAGTTTGGTTTTATTTTTTATTTTATTTTCTTTTTTGGTATAGAATTAGGTTTATTTTTAGGTTTAGGTTTTAGTTTATGCTTTCATTCTATTTTATTTTTTTATTTTATTTTAGTTTTGGTTTTTTTATTTATTTTGCTTTTAGGTTTTATTTAGTTTAGTATTGGGATTTTAGCTTTTTCAGGTTTATGGTTTATGGTTTAGGGTTTAAGGTTTAGGGGCTATTTTGGGTTTAAGATTAGGGTTTAAGGTTAACGATTTAGTTTTTAGAGTTTAAGGTTTAGGGTTGTAGGGTTGTAGGGTTTAAGGGTTTAGGTTTTAGGGTTTAGGGCTTTGGGTTAAGGGTTTTTAGGGTTTAGAGTTTAGGGTTTAAGGTTTAGGTTTTAGCTTTAGGGTTTAGGGTTTATGGTTTTAGGGTTTAGGGTTTAGGGTTTAGGGTTTAGGGTTTTTTTTTTTTAGGGTTTAGGGTTTAGGGTTTATTTTAGAGTTTAGACAGTTTTTGATTTAAGATAAAAATGACATGTAAGAACAAATTAAAACCCTAGATAGCTAGATTCGTCTCTACTATAAAGATAGATTTCCATAAGCAGTAGTTTGAATCAGACTTTCTTCAGTTTTTATTTTATTTAAGTTTTTATTCTTAGGTTTATTTAAATTTTTTTAGCATAGTTTAGGTTTTTATTTATGTTGTATTAGTTTATTTTTGTTAGTTATTTTTATTTTATATTTAGGTTTAGGTTTTAGTTTAGGTTTTTATTTTATTTTATTTATTTTATTTTATTTAGGTTTAGGTTATATATATATATATATATATATATATATATATATATATATATATATATATATATACTATTTTATTTAGTTTAGGTTTAGGTTTTAAAGTTTTTAGGGTTTAGGGTTTAGGGTTTCAGGCTTTAGGGTTTTAGGGTTTAGGGTTTTTTTTTAAAATTAAGTAAATCGATAGGTTTAGGTTGAATTAGTTTATTTTTTATTTATTTTATTTTATTTTATTTTATTTTATATTTTTATTTATGTATATTTTTTATTTTTATTTAGTTTACTTTATTTATTTTTAGTTTATTTATTTTATTTTATGTTTTTATTTTAGTTGATTTTTTATGTTTGGGTTTAGGTTTAAGTTTAGGTTTATTTTTTAGTTGAGTTTAAATTTTTTTTATGTTCAGGTTTCATTTTTTTTATTTTTAGATTTAGGTTTAGGTTTTTATTTAATTTTTTAGGTTTGGTTTTAGGTTTTTTTTAGGTTAATTTTTAGGTTTTATTTTTTAGTTTAGGTTTAGCTTCATTTGTAGTTTATTTTATTTTATTTAGTTTAGGTTTAGTTTACTTTAGGTTCAGCTTTAGGTTTTATATATTTTAGTTTAGTTTATTTTATTTTATGTTTATTTTATTTTGTTTTGTTTATTTTATTTTTATTTTAGGTTTAGGTTTTTCTTTTTAAATTTAGGGTTTAAGTTTTAGTTTTTTTTTATTTTTAGGTTTATTTTTTAGATTTAAGTTTTTGTTTAGTTTATATTTTATTTGATTAATGGTTTTTTTATTTTTATTTTACATTTAGTTTTTATATTATATAGGTTCTTATTCTTAAGCTTATTTTATTTTATTTTTCATTTTAAGTTTAGGTTCAGTTTAGGTTTTTATTTGATTTTATTTTATTTTGGTTGAAGTTTTATTTATTTATTTTATTTTTAGGTTTTATTTAGTTTAGGTTTAGAGTTTATGGTTTAGGGTTTAAGGTTTTAGGGTTTAGGGTTATAGGGTTTATGGTTTTGGGTTCAGGTTTAGGGTTTAAGGATTAGTGTTTTGGCTTTAGGATTTAGAGTTTTTAGGGTTTCAGGTTTAGGGTTTACGGTTACCTTGGGGTTTACGGTTCATTTAGGGTTTAGGGTTTAGGGTTTAGGATTTTTTGGACTTAGGGTTTAGGGTTTAGGGTTAGTTTATGGTTTAAGATTTAACACTTTAGGGTTTACAATTTAGGGTTTAGTGTTTAAGGTTTAGGGCAAGGGTTAGGGTTTAGGATTTAGGGTTTAGGTTAGTTTAGGGTTTTGGGTTTAGGTTTTTTAGGGTTTAGGATTTAGGGTTTTAGGTTTAGGGTTGTAGGTTTAGGGTTTAGGGTTATTTTTAGGGTTTAGAGCTTATGGTTTATGGTTTATTTTCTTAAATTAAGTAAACTTGTAGGTTTAGCTTTATTTAGTTTATTTTTTATTTATTTTATTTATATAATTTTTTTATTTTTAGTTAAGTTTATTTTTTTAATTTTATTTAGTTTAATTTAATTATTTTACTTTAGGTTTTTTATTTTAGTTTATTTTTGGTGGTTTAGATTAATTTTACATTTAATTTTTAGTTTAGTTTTATTTTTATTTTATTTTTTTAAGTTTAGGTTTTATTTTTTATTTTTATGTTTAGGGTTTTATTTTATTATTTTAGGTTTAGGTTTTAACTTTACATTTTAGATTTACTTTTAAGATTTATTTTTTAGTTTAGGTATAGGTTATTTTTAATTACTTTTATTTTTTTTAGTTTAGGGTTTAGGTTTAGTTTATTTTAGGTTTAGGTTTAGGTTTTATTTATTATAGTTTAATTTATCTTAATTTAGATTTAGATTTATTTTATTTTTATTTTAGGTTTTGTTTTTTTTAGTTTAGGGTTTATGTTCTATTTTTTATTTATTTTTAGGTTTATTTATTAGGTTTAGTTTTCTATTTATTTTTTATTTTATTTAGGTTTTTTATTTTTAAGTTTATTTTATATTTTTTAGTTTAGTTTAGCTTTTTATATTTTTTTTATTTGAGTTTAGTTTCTATTTTTTATTTTATTTTATTTATAGGTTTAGGGTTCGATTTAGGTCTTGATTTTTAATTTATCTTATTTTGTTTTATTTAGGTTTAGGTTTTATTTAATTTAGGTTTAGATTTTTTAGGTTTTTAGGTTTTTAGGGTTTAAGGTTTAGTGTTTAGGGTTTAGGGTTTAGGATTTAGGGTTTAGGGTTGTAGGTTTTAGAGTTTAGGGTTTGGGGTTTAACATTTAAAGTTTTATGGTTTAGGATTTAGGGTTTAGGGTTTAGAGTTTAAGGTTTAAGGTTTAGGGTTTAGGGTTGTTGGTTTATGATTTAGACTTTAGGATTTAATGTTTGTTTTAGGGTTTAGGGTTTAGCATTATGACTTTTTTTTAAAAAAAATTTATTATTTTTTAAATTAAGTTAACTGGTAGGTTTAGGTTTATTTATTTTAGTTTAGTTTATCTTAGTTTTGATTTAAGTTTAGATTTTTTTATTTTAGGGTTTAGGTTTTATTTTTTATTTATTTTTAGGTTAATTATTTAATATTAGATTTCTATTCATTTTTTATTATATTACTTTAGGTTTATTTTATTTTTATTTTAAGTTTACATTTATTTTATTTAGGTTTTTTATTTTTTTTAGTTTTATTTAGGTTTTTATTTTTTTATTTAGTTTAGTTTTTATTTTTATTTTATTTTCTTTTTAGGTTTATGTTTAGGGTTTAGTTTAGCGATTAAGGCTTTTTTTTTTATTTTTAGGGTTTAGGATTTAGGGTTTAGGATTTAAGTTTTAGGGTTTAGGGTTTATAATTTACAGTTTTAGGATTTAGGGTGTAGGGTTTTTGATTTTTAAGGTTTAGGGTTTAGGGTTTAGTGTTTATGTTTTAGGTTTAGGGTTCAGGTTTAGATTAGGGTACAGGTTTTTGGTTTAGGGTTTAGGATTTAGGTTTAGGTTTTTTATTTTAGTTTATTTTTTATGTTTAGGTTTACATTTATGCTTATTTTTTTAGTTCAATTTTATTTTTATTTTATATTTTTAGGTTTAATTTTTATTTTTTATTTTCAAGTTTAGGTTTAGGTTTTTATTTTATTTTTTAAGGTTTAGGGTTTAGGGTTTAATTTTAGGTTTACTTTTATGTTTTATTTTTTAGTTTAGGTTTAGGTTTATTTGTAGTTTAATTTATTTTATATAATTTAGGGTTTAGGTTTAGTTTATTTTAGGATTAAGTTTAGGTTTTATTTATTTTAGTTTGGTTTATTTTATTTTAGGTTTATATTTATTTTATTTCTATTTTAGGTTTAGGTTTTGTTTTTTAGTTTAGGGTTTAGGTTTTATTTATTTATTTATTTTTAGGTTTTGGTTTTTATTTTATTTAATTTTAAGTTTATTTTATTTTTATTTTTGTTTAGTTTTTATTTTGTTTAGGTTCTTTATTCTTAGGTTTATTTTATTTTTTTTAGTTTAGTTAAGGTTTTAATTCATTTTATTTTAGTTTATTTTGCCTTATTTTTTGGTTTAGGTTTAACTTTTAGTTTAGGATTTTATTTTATTTTATTTTTAGGTTTTATCTAGTTAATGTTTAGGTTTTAGGTTTTAGGGTTTGTGTTTTGGTTTTGGGTTTAGGGTTTTAGTTTAAAGTTTTGGGTTTAGTTAAGATTTGAGTTTAGTTTAGGGTATAGTTTAGGTTTTAGGATTTAGGGTTTGGGTTTAATAGAGGTTAGGTTTAAGATTTAGGGTTTAGGCTTTTTGGTTTAGGGTTTTTAGGGTTTAGGGTTTAGGGTTTAGGGTTTAGGGCTATTTTAGGGTTTAGGGTTTAGGGTTTATGGTTTAGGGGTAGGGTTAGAGTTTAGGGTTTATTTAGGGTTTAGGGTTTAGGGTTTAGGGGTTTTTAAGGTTTAGGGTTTAGGGTTTAGGGTTTAGGGTTTAGGGTTTAGGTTTAGGTTTAAGGTTTAAGTTTAGAGATAGTTTAGGGTTTAGGGTTTAGGGTTATAGGTTTAGGGTTTAGAGTTTATAGTTTAGGGTTAGTTTTAAGGTTTAGGGTTTAGGGCTAGGGTTTTTTATATTTTTTATTTATTTTTATTTATTTTTATTTTATTTTTTACCTCCCAGATCCCCACAACCCTGCGCTCTTCCTCCACCTTGATTTAGGCACACTTGGTGATGTTCTCAAGGTTTTGCCCATTCTTAGGGTTTAGGTTTAGGTTTATTAAGTTTACTTTTTAATTTATTTAGTTACTTTAAGTTTAGGTTTATAGTTTGGGATTTACAGTTTTGGGATAGGGCTTAGGGTTCAGGGTTTAGGGTTTAGGGTTTTAGGGATTATGCTTTTACGGTTAGGGTTTAAGGTTTACGATCTTTTAGGGTTTAAGGTTTAAGATTAAGAGTTTATGATTTCTTTAAAAAAAATTAAGTAAACTAGTAGGTTTAGGTTTATTTAGGTTATTTAGTTTATTTTTTATGTATTTTAGTTTATTTATTTTTTATTTTTATTTAGGTTGTTTAGTTTAGTTTATTTTTTATGTTTAGGTTTAGTTTAAGTTTATTTTTTAGTTGAGTTTTTTTTTTAAGTTTAGGTTTTATTTTTAATTTTTAATTCATCTTCATAGGTTTAGGTTTTAGCTTTTTATTTTGGGTTTCCTTTTAGGTTTTGTTTTTTTAGGTTAGGTTCAGGTTTTGATTTAGGTTTAGGTTTTATTAATTTTAATTTAATTTATTTTTTTTTAGGATTAGATTTATTTTATTTTCTTTATTTTTTAATTTAGGTTTAGGTTTTTATTTAGTTTTTATTTTATTTTATTTTATTTTATTTTACGTTTAGTTTTATTTTATTTTGGTTTTTTAATTCATAGGTTTATTTTATTTATTTCTTTAGTTTAAGTTTTTATTTTATTTTTTTTGTTTATTTTATTTTATTTTTTAGGTTAGGTTTAGGTTTTATTTTATTTTATTTTTTATTTTAGGTTTAAGTTTTTATTTATTTTTTTAGGTTTTATTTAGTTTTGGTTTAGGTTTTATGTTTTGGGGTTTAGGGTTTAGGGTTTGGGGTTTAGGGTTTAGGATTTTAGGTTTAGGGTTTTATGGTTTGGTTTAGGGTTAGAGTTTAGGATTTGGTTTAGAGTTTAGTTTAGGTTTAGGTTTAGTTTTAGGTTTAGTTCTTAGATTTTAGTTAGTTTAGGGTTTAGTTTTATTTAGGGTTTAGGTTTTAGGGTTTAGGTTTTAGTATAGTGTTTAGAGTTTAGTTGGGGTTTAGATTTAGTGTTTAGGGTTAGGTTTTAGTTTAGGGTTAGTTTAGGTTTAGGTTTAGTTTAGTTATTTATTTAATTTTTTTAGTTTAAGTTATTTTATTTAGGGTTTAAGGTTTAGGGTTTAGGTTTTAAGGTTTATGGTTTAAGGTTTATGATTTAGTGTTTAGGCTTTAAGGTTTATGGTTTAGGTTTTAGGTTTTAGGGTTTAGTGTTTATGGTTTAACATTTTTTCTTTTTTTAGAGAAATTGTGTAAACTAGTAGGTTTTGGTTTATTTAGTTTATTTTTATTTTATTTTTTTAGTTTAGTTTATTTATTTTAGGTATATTTATTTTAATTTAGGTTATTTATTTTTATTTTATTTTTTAGGTTTAGGTATTATTTTTAATTTTTAGGTTTATGTTTAGGTTTTATTTTTTATTTTTAGGTTTAGGTTTAGGTTTTTTTAGGTTTAGGTTTAGGTTTTAGTTTTTTATTTTAGGTTTATTTTTTAGGTTTATTTTTTTAGGTTTAGGTTTAAAATTATTTTTAGTTTATTTTATTTTATTTAGTTTAGGGCTTCAGTTTAGTTTATTTTAAGTTTTTGTTTAGGTTTTATTTATTTTAGTTTAGTTTAGTTTATTTAATTTATTTTAGGTTTAGGTTTTTTTTAGTTTAGGGTTTAGGTTTTATTTTTTATTTATTTTTAGGTTTATTTTTTAGGTTTAAGTGCTTATTTAATTTTTTTACTTTATTTTATTTTTATTTTATGTTTAGTTTTATTTTATTTAGTTTTATTTTATTTTTTTGTTTAGTTTAGATTTTTATTTATTTTAGTTTAGTTTAGTTTTTATTTTATTTAGGTTTAGGTTTTTTATTTATTTTATTTTTAGTTTTTATTTAGTTTAAGTTTAGGTTTTTAGGTTTTTAGGGCTTATGGTTTAGAGTATAGGGTTTTGGGTTTGGGGTTTAGGGTTTAGGGTTTAGGGTTTAGGGTTGTAGGTTAGGGTTCAAGTTTTTGTTTAGGGTTTAGGGTTTTTAGTTTTTTTTTAAATAGAAAACAAATTCATATTCCACATTTCTTCTTTTGTGTTTCATAGTAACAAACGGAAGTGAGGTAATCAAATGACCTCCTTGTAAAAAAGTGTTCGTGATGTCATATAACCCATTATCATTCAATCTTATATAAATCAACACATGAATAGAGGAAAGAGAACCAAACATTCATACACTTAAGCTATAAGCGCATGCTTTTCTTATGTATTTATAACTGGCATCATAACACATATTATTATTCATTTATAAGCCATGCATATATTAAATTAAGTGAACTCATGCAAACTTACATAACAGAAAATCATTTTATTTTACTTGATTTTGAAAAGATGGATGCATTGATTCAAATGATATACAAAATTTAACATGATTGGAAAGAGGATAATCAAATATAAGCATGTGATTCATTTAACCAAGCTAGTTCTTAAGGACAATCAAATCAAATAAGATTATTTAAAGCAAACCAAAGCTTCTTTATTAATTAAGTTTTGGATTTGATTGATTTAACGAGGAGATAGAAATCATCACTTGCTATTTTAAACCCATTCCCACATTAGTGATATGATTTAATTTAAGGAAATATAATTACGTTGATTTTATGGGTTAATTAAGTTGAACCCTTAATTAGATGAATTAATTACATTTACCTATGTCACCTTAAAGTAATTAAATAAATAATTATGGGCCAACATGATATGCATGGAAAATAAACTTGCAATGATCCAATGAACTAAAAGCGACCTAATGCAATTGGCTCATGATTAATTGTAAATTAGATTGACAGACTTAATTAATTATTCTTATGGTTTTCCCACACATGGACTAACCATAATTTTATTAAAATCATTTAGGTTATTAAACACCAAAAGATCTACCCCATGATTTAATTAATTAAGGTTTGATGTGATTATGATTTCTATTTGATTAAGTGATTTAATTAATTAGTAAAGTCTTAATTAATTTCATTTTAAAAAAGGGTGAAATGAACTTAGGGAAAGGGGTCCTAACCCTATTCTTTAGTTCACTTACTATTAAATAATGATTAGCAAACTTAAATAACCAATTTGTTACTGCTAATGGGATTAATTAATCATTAATTAACTTAAAAGAGTAGTTAATATTTAATTAGTCAATTTTCCTAATTAAGTGAGCAATAAATCCCAAGAAAAGCATGGGTGGCCGAGGTCATCCCATTAAATTAACCCATAAAATTTGGGATTAATTGCTCAAGTAATTAAGGAGTAATTAAACTAATAAATTTTGTAATTAAACTTAATTAAATCTTAATTACTATTCAAAATTAGTTAAGATCATTTTAAGGCCAATGAAAGCACGGATGCTTTCCACGTGGCACCGTGGGATTGGCTACTTAAAACTTATTCGACTCGTTGCCTACGTCCGCTATGGGATTATCATGCTTTCCATGTGGCACGCTTTCTCATCTGCCATCCGATCTAAGATTGGAGGGCTACGGTTAATCCCACAACTTAAAAGGATTAAATCAAATCGATCTAGCGGATGTAATCATGATTGTCCATTTTTATCAAGTGGAACAGATGGTGTGTGATTTAATGTCATGTGAGTGAGGGAGAATGGAGTCCGTCTGACATTGCTCACTTGATCTGAGCTTACGCGAGCTTGGATCAACTCTAAAAGGATCTCACACCTTCACGACATTGATCAGAGGGGATCCAATGTCAAGATCACATGAGATGCAAGTTTTCTTCAAAAAGCTCCAACATTTTTTCCTAAGGATCAATTTTGGAAGAATACCTCGCCGGAGCTCAAGACCGATAGCTCGAATGATTTAGGAAGCTTCTTCTAATGGAGATGAAGCTCTATTGAGCAGCAATTGGACCAACTCCTCCATGTTTGCTCAGAAGGCCACGAACTAATGATTTGGAGCTCAGCTTTAATTGATTCCCACCTCTGATGCTCGGGAAGCTTGGAAGATGATTCGTTCTTAGTCGACGAGGCCTAGGGAAGGTGTGTGCTAACTTATTTTAAGTTTGATGGAGAAATGGGGAAGTTAGGTCAAAAATGGGAGTGTCCTATTTCAGGATGGACGAGAATGGAATTTTCCAATGGAGGAATAAGCTTAAGAGCTTAAGGAATGGCTCTAGCGGCTCATCTTGTGTAGTTAGGGCTCTAAGTAATGATTTTTATGTGTGTTTGAGTGAAAACGAGGGGGGGTATATACCCCCATTCATCTTGATTGGATGGTGGGATCGGGTTTAGCTTCTAGTGGCTGTTCAACAATCTCAGGGATTCATGGGTGGCAGGGAGGAGGTGAGTTGGCTTGGTTTGTTTGGTTGAAGGTGTGGAGGTGGCTGCCAAGGAGGAATCATGGGTGTCATATGGGTTTTAAATGCTCTATTAGGGAGGGTGAGGTGATTTCACCTCCCATGGGTCATGGCCGACCTAACCACCCCTTGGGTCAGGTTGGCCAATGTCCTAGGTGCCTAGGTGGACCATTGGGAGAGTACCTAGTGGCCAAGGAATGGAAATGACCACTTACATGGGTGATTTGTCTCATGTGATGCCCTTATATCAAGGGTAGAATTACATTTGACATTGGATTTGATTTATCTACATTTGAAATGAATCGAAAGTGGGTTAGCTAAAATTCCAAGTCAATTGGAGTTGATTTGGTTAGGTTTGGCTCAATTTAACTCATTTATGTCAAATTGGGTTAGGTTGGGTCAAGTTGACCAATTAGTCAAATTGGGTCAAACCAAGGGTTGGGTCAAGTTCATATGATAATTTGGGATGTTTTAGTTCAATTGGTTAGGTTTAGTTTGGCTTAGATTTAATTTTGGCTCATTTGAATTCATTTGGGTCAAATGGGTTAAGTTGACCAATTTGACCAAATTGGCCAAATTAGATTGGTTGGTTTTTGGGTTTAGTTGACCAATTTAAGATGATTGTAGGCTTTGGTAATTGGATTTGGTTTTGATTTAGGTCAACTTGAACTTTTAGGTCAATTTAGGCACAATTGGGTTCAATTGGGTCCCATCATGGCTTTGGTCAAGTTCAACAATCAATTTGGAATGAACTTGAGCCATTGGTTGCAATCAATTTGGTTTGTATTTTAATTTGACCCAATTTGGTCTTTTAGTTCAATTTGGGTCAACTTGGGTCAAGGGGCCAATTGGGTTTGGTTTGACTCAATTGAAGGGTCATATTCAAATAATGACTTTGATTTGGTATGAATCATTGGTTTCAAGAGATTTGGCAAAGTTATAATTTTGGCTAGTTTGGGTTCATTTGGGTTAAGGGGTTGACTTGGTCAAATGACCAAGTTGACTTGGTTTGACCTGTGATAATTGATCAACCTAGGGTGATCAACAATCATGATGAGAGGTTTTGATGGGGTTGGTTCAATCTAATTTGGGTAGGATTAAGACTTGGCTCAAATAGGTCAAATTGGCCACTTTGGGTCAAGTGGACCAATTGGGTTTAGTTGGCTTGATTTTGGGATGAGTTTGATTTAGCTGTGTTTATATATATGGATTTGGGATTGATATATAGATTCAATTGCAATTGGGTTGGGTTCAAATGGGTTTTGGTTCATTTGAACATTTCAAGTCAAAAGGGTTAAGTTGGGTTTAACTTGGGTTGATTTTGGTTTGGCTTGTTGATTGTAGATTTCATTTATATTTGTGAATATGATTAAAGGTATGATTGCTTCATGAAAATCAATTGAATTTGGTTTTGGAATGAAGGAATTTGGAAAGTCCATGGAGTTGTGTGATGGCTTAGTTTGGATTTTGATTTGATTTGATTTAGTTTTAATGATTTAAATATATATTTCATTTTGAATATGATTGATTTGTGAGAAATCAATTAAGTTTGACTTAATTTTGATTAAGATTTGGCTAAGTCCATTGGATAGGTCATATGGCTTAGGAAGGGTTTTGATTTAATTTAATTAGTTTAATTTAGATTTTATCATTTGAATGTAGATTTCATTCATATTTAGGAAGATGATTGAAGATATAAATTTATTATGAGAAAATCAATTGATTTTGGATTGATTTGGATTAAGATTTGGCTAAGCCCATGGGATAGGTCATATGGCTTAGGAAGGGTATCAAGTTTATATTTGATCATGGGCTTCAATCATTTGTTTTGGAATTTGGCTTTAGATTTGGATTTGAATTTGATGTTTGGAACTTGAGGTTTGGTTTGATAAGGTGAACATGGATTTGTTTTGGGTTGTAGTGTGGATTATCCTAATCCCTATGGCATAACCTAATCCTATGGTTAACATTTCTAAGTCTTTAGGCTTAGGTTAAATGTTTACCTAATTGTTAGAAGTTTTTTATGACTAGGGAAGTCTTAATGCCTAGAACATTCCTAAGTCTAAGATGGGAAGATTGAATCCACACTCTAAAAGTGAGGTCAACAGGCCATAGGCTCCATATTATTTCCCTTGGAGATAGATGATTGAAAGATCGAAGCCAAGTTTCACATTATAGACTCAGATACATCTTTTAATGCTTTTGATTGGGAGACCATGGATACATGAGAACAACATAGTTCCATCCTCTCTACATGTATAAAGTTTGAGAGGTGGGATTGTCTACGAGTCAAAGGAGATCTTAAGTCATTTTCATCAGATATATGAGGATGCTTTACCTCCCTCGAAATCAACTAGTCTATTCTCATGAACTTGGCCAAAGTTTAAGAATAAAAAAATGATTAGGAAAAAGAAAAATAAAGAGAAAAAGTAAAAGAAAGAAAAGAAAAAAATGAAAAAGAAGATAAAAGGGAGCAACAATTGACTTGGAGAAGGAAGTGGGGCCTGACATTAGATTCCACCCATAGTTCGTTGCTTCATTCTAACATATGGGTAGGATAACCTGACCTCCACCAGGTAGAGAAAGAGGCCGAGAGGGGGGTGGAAAACCACCTTATTGGCCACCAATAAGATATGTCCCAGCTACCAAGAGTACACCGCTATCCCATAGACTTAGAATTCATAGGATGAGCCTTATATGGTTAAGACAATAGCTCAAGTAGATTCCCTTGAGGTGACACTTGAGCTGATAGCATGAAGACTAGGCTCTATAGCAAAGCATAAGTGTATCCAAGTCTATATGTGAAATAGGCATTAGTTGGGATCCTTAGTTCTAACCCCACTTTCCTCTAAAAAAGGAGGGTTTGGTAAGTTAAGAAGCCTAAGTCATCCACAAGTGTGAAGACTCAGAGGTTCTTTCTAGGAGCATGATCCTAAAGTCAAGAAGTTGATGTAGAACTTGAGGATGATTCATATAAAGATTTAATAGAATTACCTTTTGATTGGTACTCACCTTGTGTTCATAATTTAGGAAAGAAAGGGTTAATCCCACATACTTGGTCAAAGTACAAGTCAAAATACTTTGAAAGAATATAGAAGAACAAATGAAAAAGCTCTCAATCAAGACCAGAACCAGTATTCGATACAGTGGGTCCAATCGATGATGATGATTACTGCTTAGTCATCACCAATCATTTGGAATCTGATAGTTTCTTTTCAAATCACATTAACTTATATGAGGAGTTGTGCTTAGAAACTTCAAGTGATCTAAATGATTTTGAAGTCAAAGATGAAGAGTTCAAAGAAGAGATCAAGTCAACCATCGATGAGCTCAAGGAAATCAACATAGGAACTTAAGAAGATCCACGCCCAACATACATCAGTTCTTTGTTGAATGAAATTAAAACTAATGACATAGTTAGGCTATTGATTGAGTTTAAGAACTACTTTGCATGGTTTTATGAGGAGATGCTTGGATTGGCTCCTGACGTAGCAGTCCAAAAACTAATAATAGAGCCTACTTCTAACTCTATCAAGTAAGCATCTAGACGCATGTGATTAGACATAGAATAACATGTCATTTATGAAGTCAAAAAATTGATCGATGCTAGCTTCATCCGAGAAGAAAAATGCCCTACCAGGTTAGCCAACGTCATCCAAGTTAAGAAAAAGAATGACCAAATTCACATATGATTTAATTTTAGGGATTTAAATAAGACATGTCTAAAAGATGAATTACCACTACAAATCCCGAAGCTAATGGTTGATATTGCCTCAGCTCATGCAGTCTTCTATTTTATGGATGGCTCATCTAGATATAACCAAATAAATATGGCCTCTAAAGATGAAAGAAACACTACTTTTAGAACCTCGACGTAAAATCTATTATAAGGTCATGCCTTTCAGCCTTAAAAATGTCGGTGCATAGACTAGGGCTATGACCAATCTTGATGAACTCATTCATCATCTAGTCGAGTTCTATGTCGATGATGTCATGGTCGAAAGTAGAGAAAAGGAAGACCATCTCTTTGACTTGAGAGTAGTTTTTGAACAGTTAAGACAATTTAACTTCAAAATGAACCTCCTAAAGTTTATATTGGGAGTAGCTTCAGGAAAATTCCTTAGGTTTATTGTCTAACACCAGGGAATCAAAATCAATCAGTAGAAGATCAAGGAACATTAGAAATGTTAACGCCTAAAAGTTTAATACAACTCAGATCATTCCAAGGGTAGTTGGAGTCTCTATGATGCTTTATATCCAACTTATTGGGAAGATGTCAGCCATTCTCAGCACTTGTCAAAAAGGATGCCAAGTTTAATTAGGATGATATGGGTGAGCATGCCTTCGAAGACATCAACATTACCTGATTATACTGCCAGTTCTAGTAGCCCCTATCACTTCCAAGCTCATACTTTACACTGCTATATTACTCCATTGGTGCTTTGTTGGCCATGCCAATGATAAAGGGAAAGAAAATGCACTCTATTACCTCGCCATCATCTAATCTCTACTTATCTACCCATTGAGAAGCATTGTCTATCTTTAATCTTCACATCCCAAAAGCTACAACACTACATGCTTCCTCATAAGGAGAACTTAATCTCTAGCATCAATCCACTATAATATCTCATGACACTATCGATGCTATCTGGACAATTGGAACGATGGTCCAGAATCCTCTCGCAGTTTGAAATTATGACAAGTGCTAACATATTTCTTAGTAGCACACTGACTTCTTGTTAACTCTCCACTTAGTGATGATCTCCCCAATGAACAAGTCATGAACTTAGGGGATACTAACATTCACTACTGGGAGATGTACTTTGATGGTGTGGCTTCCTCTCAAAGAGGAGAAGAATCATAAGCTACTATTTTGGGAAAGGCAGAAGTAGGAATAGTTCTCTTTACTCCAGACAGTGATGTAATGAGATTATTATATCATCTATCCAATCCTTGCACCAATAATGAAGCTAAATATGAGTCTCTGATTGCCAGTCTAGAGTTAGCCATTACTCTAAGCATCCAGAACATCAACATCTTCAGGGATTCTCAGCCAGTTATCAACCAAATTGCTAGGTCCTATAAGGTTATAAAGTTTAAGCTCCATCACTATCACAAGTACACCATGGAGTTGTTGGCCCAAATCCTAGAGGTTACCATTTATATGATTACTCAAGGAGAGAAAACCATAACGTATGCTTTAGCCAAGCTCAAGGAGTTAGCATGTCCGAGGATGAGTCCATATCAATAAAAGTCCAAAATAGACAAGTCTTATCCATTATTAATATTGAACTCATCAAAAAGTACTCTCTTGAAGGGGAGGTTGCCATTGTCAAGAAGGATGATGAGTTACATTAGAGAAAACCATTCATGGATTCCCTATATGATGGAAAACCACCTCAAGAGAAGTCCCAAGCCCATCAGATGAAGAAGAGAGCACTTTACTATGCTCTTGTGGATGGTGTCTTATACTAGTGGTCTTTCAATCATTTATGGTTACATTGTTTAGATAAGTATGAACTTATAAGATCATGATCGAGGTACTTTCAAGATTATGTGGAGCCAACTAATTTGGTATAAATATGAAAGTCAAGATCAAGAGACTAGGATAATAGTGGTCGTTGATGATCAAAGATTACATGGATACGACTAGGTGATGCCACCAATGTCAAATACAAGGTGCCGTCTTACACCAACCACCCAACATTCTACATCCTACATTAGCTTCAAGGCCATTCGAGTGTTGGGGTATCGACATAGTGGGTCTAATTGATCATCTGTCTTCCAAGGGTCGTTAGTTCATCTTATTTCCTACTGACTATTTTTTCAAATGGGCAAAGGTGATTCCACTCATAGAGGTCACAACTCAGCATGTGCTCCTATTTTTTAGAAACTATATCATATATAGGTTCGGAGTGCCTTGACGAATTATATTTGATAATGGTATTACATTCCAGAGCACCTAGTTCAGTAATTTTGCCTAGAGACATAGCATAGATTTAAGATATTCTACAATCAACTACTCAAGGGTAAAGGGCTTAACAGAAACCTTCAGCAACACTCTCATCCAAATACTAAAGAAGACACTGACAATCAAGTGATAGCTTATTAGTTGAAGCCTTGTGGGCCTACCACACCACATATAGAACTCCAACTTATTCTACTTTCTCCTGAGTGTATGGGTCAAGTCACAAAATTAGAAGTCCAACTCCCATCACTAAAGATAGCTATGGGTAGAAAGATCACAATAGAGGAGAACACCAAGTTGTGGTTAGAAGAGCTTGACGATTTATAGGAGAGATGCCAGAGGGGATGCCAAAACCTCAAGTTGTACAAAGTTAAAATGGTTCAAGCTCACAACAAGTTGACCTATACTAGAGCTTTTCAAGTAGGAGAGCTTGTTTTAGTTCAAAGGAGATATTGTTTCGTCAGAATATGGGAGGTAAGTTTGAACCCACTTTGGGCCCTTGCCATAAAGAACGCCACAAGATCTTATCAACTACATCAAAACATCCAAATCTTCCAATCAATGGGCTCTACTTAAACAAATATTATAAATCATGTTTAAAAATAATTATCATCAATGAAAATTCTATGAATTCAATCTCTTCTCTGTTGAAAGTATTCTTATTTAGGAATCCACCACATGTATTGGTAAGAACCAGCTCATATCCTTCATCGACACAACACAAACACAAACTACACACAGACATATAAAATAAACATATATCTTTGGTTAGGTAACATCTGTCCCAATGACGATAGACTATCTTGATGATTAGTTCCTCTTGGAAAGTTGTAAGCCTACATGCTTTCTTTACAGGTTAATTGTTACACACTGATTGGCACCTTAGGTTGGTTGGTTCTCACTATGTTGATGTATACACCACTCATGCTGACGAATACACCTTAGGTTGGTTGGTTCTCCTACCTTAGGATACACCACTCATGGCAAATGTAAGTCTGCTGCACTTTCTCCTTGAGTTAGTCACCATACACCTATAGGCTTACTTTTTTAGGGACCAAGATAATTCCCCTAGCAGTACCTCGCCTATGGGCACTATATTTGGATCACATCCTTTACAACCCCATTTAGACACTACTTGGGTTACTATCGAATTGGACAGTTTCCCTTTTCTAGTGACCACCCCTATGGTTGGAAAATCCATCCTATTGATGTGCAGATTCTCCCTTGGTCTAGTAAATCTGAGATAAGTCAAGGCCAACATATCCCCTTCTTAGTGTGATCCCTCACACACCAATACTGTCCACGCAAACATATAAATAAAATATATTTTCACATGTGGATTAAGAGGAAAACCCTAGCAGTAGCATTTCCCAAGTAGGTATGTTATCTTTAGGGGAGTGTCCACAAAACTTCTTATAGGAATCTTTTGACTACTCTTGAGTTGATATAAATCCCTAGCAGAATTCAATCAATAGTCTCCCCTATTGAGTTTGATTTATTGTGCTACCAATAGTCACCCCAGTGATTATTCCCAAATTTAGAAGATGTAAGTCTAGTATGTCTTCTTCTTAGCACAGTTGTTGCACACCAAAAGGCAACCCTTTAAGTTGGCTAGTTGAAGCCAAGGCCAGTAGACTATCCCTTTCGATTTGTAAATCTGAGATAGGGCAAGTCCGATTTAGCCCCTTCTTCGGGTGGGTCCACACCAACATGATCCATAAATTAAACCTATCAAATTTGTGAGCTCACATCTCCGGATATGCTCAATCAAACTAAACCAAACAAACCATTTTAAATCACATGAAATTAAGATAAAATTAATACTGATGACTTTTGAGTTGACATAAGTCCCCAACGACATTCACTCAGTAGTCGTCCTAGTTCAGGTTTGATTTGTTGTGCATCCAATAGGTCACCCCAGTGGTTGTTCCTTTTGGAAGATGTAAGATTGCTACACCTTCTTCTAGCATCAGACACCAAAAAAAGCAACCCCTTAGGTTGGCTAACTCTACTATGTAGCCAATAGGCTATCCCTTTAGATTTATAAACTTGAGGTAGGTCAAGGTCGATATAGCCCCTTCTTGGGTCATCACACTAGCAGGTCCACATTAACTCAAATTAAATTAAACCCAATCGATTTTCCTGAGGTTAAATCATACCTTCTCCTGGAGCCCTAAATCATATATAAACAAGTCAACCAAACCAATCAAATTCAAAACCAACCTCCCTAATGGAGCTAAATTAAACTAACTCCCCCTGTGGAGTCTAAATTAAAGAAATCTAACCAAACTCTTATCACTAGTGGATACATCCCAAAATAAATCTATGAAATCAATCTCAAGTCTCTATCCCTAGTGGATAGCCTGAAATTGCTTCCCTAGTAGAAGGTTCATTTACCCAATCCCTAGTGAACTCGAGCCCATATCTCTAGCTGATATGCCTCCACATCAGTTAAAACAAAATAAATTAAAGTTGATTCAATCTTAATCCCTGATGGATTATTGATTCATATCCCCAATGGATCATCTTAACACAAATCATGTAATCAAATCAAATTCAAACATTATCCTTAGATTTTCTTCTTATGCACAGAGCCCTCACAAGTCATCTCCAGGGTTTAGGTTTAGGGTTTTTTTAGGGTTTAGGGATTTTAGGGTTTTGTGGTTTAGGGGTTTTGGGTTGGTTGGTTTAGGTTTAGGGTTTTTTAGGTTTATGCTTTAGGTTTGTGGGTTTTGAAGATTTAAGGTTTAGTTAAGGTGTAGGGTTATATGGTTTAGGTATGGTTTAGGGTTTTATAGGGTTTAGGTTAGGTTTGTGGGTTTAGGTTTATGGTTAGTTTTTTAAGGTTTATGGTTTGTATTTAGTGGTTTTTAAATTAATGTAATGATAGTTTTAGGTTTATTTAGTTTATTCAATTTTATTTTTATTTATTTTAGTTTATTTTATTTTTTATTTTGATTATTTTATTATTTATATTTATTTATATTTATTTTTTATTTTTTTAATTTAGTTT
The DNA here is from genome assembly GCA_021442155.1 of Cymbidium sinense. NCBI lineage: Eukaryota > Viridiplantae > Streptophyta > Magnoliopsida > Asparagales > Orchidaceae > Cymbidium > Cymbidium sinense. Next base: position 24,556,801 of record CM038222.1, read on the forward strand.
ATTTATTTTAGCTTTATTTATTTTAGTTTAAGTTTTTTTACTTTAGTTTATTTTTTAGGTTTAGGTTTAATTTTATGCTTATTTTTTAGTTTATTTTTATTTATATTTTATTTTTGAGGTTTAAGTTTTAATCTGTATTTTTAGGTTTAAGTTTAAGTTTTTATTTTTATTTTTCTAAGTTTATGTTTTACGTTTTTATTTTAGGTCTATTTTTAGGTTTAATTTTTTAGTTTAAGTTAAGATTAATTTTTAATTTATTTTATTTTATTTAGTTTAGAGTTTAGGTTAAGCTTATTTTAAGTTTAGGTTTAGGATTTATTTATTTTAGTTTAGGTTTAGGTTTATTTTATGTTATTTATTTTAAGTTTAGATTTTTAATTATGGTTTAAGTTTATATTTTTATTTATTTTAGGTTTATTTTTTGTTTAAGTTTTATTTAGTTTTATTTCATTTTATTTTAGTTTATTTATTTTATTTTATATTTTTTATTTTTTATGTTTATTTTATTTTTTTAGTTCATTTAGGTTTTTTTTATTTTATTTTAATTTAGTTTTTATTTTTATTTTATTTTATTTTTATTTTTAAGGTTTAGGTTTAGCTTTTTTAGATTTTCATTTATTTTATTTATTTATTTATATTTTTAGGTTTTTTTTATTTTTTTATTTTTTAAGTTTAGTTAGGTTTTAAGGTTTTACCCTTAGGTTTTAGTGGTGGGGGTTTGTGTGTTTAGGTTTAGGGTTCTTTTTAGGGTTTAGGGTTTGTGGTTTAGGGTTTAGGGTTTTAGGGTTTAGGTTTAGGGTTTAGGGTTTTGTAGGTTTGTGGTTTTGAGGTTTCAGTGTCTATGTTGTTTTATTTTAGGTTTCATTTTTTATTTACTTATTATTATTATTTTGAATTATATAAACCCGAGGTTTAGGTTTATTTAGTTTATTAATTTTATTTTATTTTATTATTTTATTTAGGTTTATTTTTTATTTTAGTTTTATTAATTTAGGTTTATTTATTTTAATTTAGGTTTTTTATTTTAGTTTTTTAGGTTTAGGTTTATGTTTATTTTTTCATTTTAGTTTTTATTTTATTTTTTTAGGTTTAGGTTTTATTTTTTTTTTTTTAGGTTTAGGTTTTTATTTTATTTTTAGATTAGGTTTTAGGTTTTTTATTTTAGGTTTATTATAGGTTTTATTTTTAATTTAGGTTTTTTTAGAATTTAGGTTTAGGTTTAGTTTAGTTTATTTTAGGTTTAGGTTTAGGTTTTATTTATTTTGGTTTAGTTTATTTTAGTTTAGGTTTATTTATTTTATTTTTTTTTGGTTTAAGTTTTTTTTAGTTTAGTTAAATGATTTTATTTTATTTTTTAGTTTTTATTTTAAGTTAATTTTTGGTTTAGGTTTTATTTAGTTTTATTTTATTTTATTTTATTTTATTTTATTTTAATTTTAGTTTAGTTTTATTTTAGTAGTTTAGGTTTTATTTATTTTATTTTAGTTTAGTTTTTATTTTTTATTTTATTTTCTTATTAGGTTTAGGTTAAGGTTTTTATTTTTTATTTTTTTATTTTATTTTATTTTAGGTTTTATCATTTTTATTTTTAGGTTTTATTTAGTTTAGGTTTAGGTTTAGCTTTTTTTAGGTTAGGTTTGGTTTAGGGTTTAGTGGTTTGTTTAAGTTTTGGGTTTGTTGTTTAGGGTTTAGGGTTTTTAGTGTTTAGGGTTTAGGTTTGGGTTTAGGTTTTTTTAGGTCTAGGGTTCATGTTTTAATTTAGGGTTTAGGGTTTTTGTTTTTTTTAAAACAGAGAACAAATTCAAATTTTTTCTTCTTTTCGATTTCATCAACCAATTAACACACCAAGTTTTCTAAGACATATGCGATGACATAGATCAAAAATGAGGAGAGAAAATCAAAATCTAGTTAACTAGAACCGCCTTTACTATAAAGACATAGTCCAGTTGGATTGATTGATTGTTCTTTAATTTCTCTAGTTCCCATCAACCACCCGCCCTCTCATAGTAAAGATCCACCATCATATCTCTAATCTCCTCCGCCACCACCACTGACCTTCTTGTTTCTCCTTCAACCGATAACCACCATTGCTCACCACCACCTCCATATCCACCAAGATCTCCAACCCACCACCAATGCGAGATTGATCTTCACCTTTGCCTCCACATCAGACCCACTTGAGTGATGTTCTCATCAAGGTTCTTCCCATTCTTAGGTTTAGGTTTAGTTTAGGTTTATTAGGTTATTAGTTATTTTTTATATTTGGGGTTTAGTTTGGGTTTGGTGGGTTTAGGGTTTAGGTTAGGTGTAGAGTTTAGGGTTTAGGTTTAGTTTAGGTTTAGAGGATGAGTTTATTAGAGGTTATGGTTTATGGTTGGTAGTTTTAGGGTTCAGGTTTAGGGGTAGTTTAGTTTGTAATAGGGTTTGGTTTAGGTAGTTTGGTTTGGGTTTAGGGTTTTTTTTTAGGTTTTTTTAAAAAAAATTAAGGGTTTAAACTTATTTAGTTTTAATATTTTTTTTATTTATTTATTTATTTTTATTTTTTATTAAGGTTATTTTTTTTATTTAGTTTAGTTTATTTATTTTAGGTTTTATTTTAATTAATTTTTTAGGTTTAGTTTAGGTTTATTTTTAGTTGAGTTTTATTTTATTTTATATTTTATTTTTTTTTTATTTTTTAAGTTTTATTTTATTTTTTAGGTTTAGGTTTATTTTAGGTTTTATTTTAGTTTAGGTTTAGGTTTATTTTAGTATTTTATTTTATTTAGTTTAGGTTTAGGTTTAGTTTAGTTTATTTTAAGTTTATGTTTAGGTTTTATTTATTTTAGTATAGTTTATTTATTTTATTTTAGGTTTTGTTTTGTTAGTTTAGGGTTTAAGTTTTTTATTTATTTTAGGTTTTATTTAGTTTTTAATTTTATTTTGGTTTATTTTAGGTTTATTTTATTTATTTTACATTTAGTTTTTTATTTTATTTAGGTTTTATTCTTAGGTTTATTTTATTTTATTTTTTAGGTTTTTTTTATTTTATTTTTTTATTTAGTTTTTTATTTATTTATAGGTTTATGAGAGTTTAGGTTTTAGTTTAGGTTTCATTTCATTTCATTTTTTTTATTTAATTTAGGTTTAGGTTTTTATTTATTTATTTTTTTATTTTATTAGTTTATTTAGGTTTTTTAGGTTTAGGTTTAGGTAGGTTTAGTGATTAGGGTTTAGGTTTAGGGTTTAGGTTTGTAGATTTTAGGTATTAGGGTTAAGGGTTTAGGGTTTAGGGTTTTAGGGTTTAGGGTTTAGAGTTAGGGCTTAAGGTTTTAGGGTTTAGGGTTTAGGTTATTTTAGGGAAATTAAGAAAATTTTATTGCCACAAAGAAAAAGTACAAAGTCCTTAGAGGGGTGTAAATCTCTAAGCTAATGCTCAAAGAGCTACAATAAATTCTAAAGAGATAAATCGCCTAACTATTTAAATTTTGAAGGAAATAAAGAAAAAGAAAAACCAAAAAATCAATAGCAGAAAATCCATATGAGATCAGCAAACTTCATTTGGTCCATCTGATACTAGCTAGATCCACCTGCAAGACTCTCCCAACCTATTAAAAAAAATATGCAACATACTATTGAAAGGATGAGTACAATTAAGCAAGCATTAAAAGTAAGAGCAAATAATAGTAAAGTAAAGAAAAGGCTCAGGCTCACTTACAATTATTTCAAGGAGCAACACTATGTAACATCGAAACTTTAGGAGTAGGGTTACAATTACTTATAGCACTACTAACCAAAAGAAGAAAGAGTGGGAAACATCAAGATAGACAGCATACCTCGTGTAGCCCATCATCCAAAGTCTGTCATCCAGGAAGGCTACAAAATTCTCCAAAGAATAAACATAACAGCCAACCACAAAGCCACTTGAACAACCATGTCCAATAAGGAAGATATCAGCCAACCATTAGGGATGGCAACAATACAGTAGGAGCACCACCAAAGCCACCACCAAAAAGGATTAAAAAAATCAAATGGAGCAAGCATCATGACAGGGGTTACAACACAAACTAAATAAAAAAAAGAAAAGCATTATATTCTCCACCAACAAAGGGGCAATAAAAACACCTAGCCTAACAAGATGGGATGGCAAGCCACCCAAATAAAAAAAATGGATAAAAATAGAGAAAAACAAAGCAAGAGGAAACTAGAAATACAGGTCATAGAAAGAACACTAGTGAGTTCCCAGAATAGTCACCAAATGAGCAAGAAAAAGTAGCTAAATCCCACCCCTCTAACCAACCCAGCTGGCTAATACAACCAACCAAACCAGCCTACCAACATATCCTCCTAGCCAACCACCACACCAGCAAAAGGCCCAAGTAAGTGTAAAGACCAATGGTAGTCATCAAGCCAAAATCACTCAAGATAGTTAAGGAAAGGGTAGAAGCAGATAGCAGCCACCAAACCCAACCAAGGAAAAAGAAAATATGATCTAGGTAAGTAGAATAGCAAACCAAAGATAAAAAGGTGCGAAGCCTAGTAAGACAGACTACAAGCTAACCAATAATAGCAATAGCATTAAAGGCATCCAACCAAACCACCAGCACATGAGGCCAACTAACAGCCACAAAATAGCCTTCAACAAACCAATCCAAAATAATACCCAAACCCAAAGCCACTACAGCCAAGAGAGGAAGGATAATATAGAAGGAGGTCAAAACCATAACCCAAAGAAACAAAACAAAATCAGCAAAACCAACCATCATGCCCAGTCAACAAAATAAAGAAAATAATAATGAACCTTCAATCGCCACCATGCTAAAATCAAGCTAAAGATAAACCACCAACAGCCCCCCAAAACAATCACAAATAGAAAATAAAAAAATAGCCAAAATAGCCAGCCAGCCAATCAACCCAACTAGCTAAAAATTCCAGCCAAGAAAGCCACCCTGTCAACCACCACAGCAGTAGATCCAACTTAGGTAAGTTAGCAAGTAGCCTAGAAAAGAGGCAAAACCCATACAATGAAGAAAAACCTATAGCAGCCATAGCCACAACCCAAAAGGAGGATATAAAAAATAGCCAAGGGAAAATTATGGTAAACACCCAGCCAGATAGATAGAAGCCACCAAGCTGAAAAAACCAAAACAACCCAGGCTACACTTATAATAACCACCAGGTAGCAAAAACTAGGCCAATCCAAAAGTAAGAGATCAAAAACATAACCTAGCTCAAGACAAAGAGAGAAGATAAGTAGATAACCACAACCCAAAGAGGGTTTAACAAGGGGCAACCAAAAGCAAAAGATCATAAAAAACCAATAGAAAAAACCAAGCCAAGAATTTATAATCTGAGATAAGGCAATCCAAGATATCCAAATTAACCAAACCTCTTATTAGTTTAGGCAAAGTTTGGTTGTCAAATAAAGTGAACTCGTTAAGTTGGCATCAAAGTTAGCCAAGTAATCAAAGCATTACCTTCACGAAGGATGTGAGAAATTTTAAAACAAACTTGAGAAAGAAGATTTTTAGTATGATTAAGATGATAAAATAATTCAACATTCCCATTTCTATTGGAATTAAGCATGTAAAGAAGCAAGAGAGCATCAACTTCAATCTAGATGTTGAGGAAACCTCTATTCAAGCAAATTTCAATAGCTTTAGTAACATAAGCTCAAAGAAAACTAATAATAGGCTTTGAGAGGATAGGCAAAAGCACAAATGACTGTACCTTTAGAATCCCTAAGGATACCACCATAGCCATATTTATTAGAAGCAATAGAACCATTAGTATTCACTTTAATCAAGTAATCTTATTGGTTTGATCCAATGGATAATCCTAGCATGTTTACAAAATTCAAACTCAGGCAGAACGATACCCAATTTTTTAGCCACAAGTTTATAACCTCTAAAATGAATATTACTAATAAGATTGGCATTAAAAAGAGCATGAATTTTTTCTTTGGTTCTTGTGAGGATCCTTTTATGGTTCATAGGAATACCAAGATATTTACCATCATTTCTATCCATCCAGATGAACCAGATAAGGGTAATATCAATTAAAACTTTGATATGACCTTTCACTATATTTTTTGAAACAGACTTCAAGAAGTTGATATAAAGGAAGAGAATCCTAAAAAAATTGGTATTAAATAAAGCATCATCCAAAACCATAATTTAGAAGCAATAGTACCATTGGCAAAAACATGATTTACATTTTCAATATGAAAGCAATAATAGCACTTTGAAGGTAAACAAAACCCTTTAGTCCAGAGAAAAGAGTCTATAGGAATAAAGTTATTCAAAATCTTCCAAGCTAAAATCGAATAAGAAATAGGAATGATATTGTTTCAAAGTTTAATAAAAAAATTAGAGGAGTTCTATTTATCTCTAATAAAATTTCAAACCTCTTTAAGAACAAAGTCATCATTATAAGAAAGATTAAAAAGAGTTTGGTCAGGTTTATTAGAAGAAATGGGGATATTTCTAAGGTTGTCAAAAAAATAAATAGGGATATAATGATCAAGTTTGCTTTCATTGAAATTGTTATTAAGCAAAAAGAATTTACTTTGATAGCAGTAGTAGAGTGAGTAGATAAAAGGGTGTCAAAGCCTTTTCCAAACTAGAGAGTCAACAACTTTATAATCATAATTAAGGGGGTGTTTACCTTGGCAATATATTTCCATCATAAAATTAGCCCAAAGGTTCTCATTCTTTCTAAAATTCCACCAGAGCTTATGAGAGAAGGCAGTGATAGCTTCACAAATAGACTTGCAACCAAGAGCACCTTCTCCCAAAAGACCACAATATTTATGCCAAGATGTCCAATGCATTCTTTTGGTAAAATTATTGGAGCCCCAAAAAATTTTGTTAAGCAAACGATCAATTCTGATAAGTGTAATATTAGTGGGGATAATTGTTTGAATCAATTAAAGAGACATTGAGTTGAGAGTGCTTTTAAGGATAGTGAGCCTACCACCAAAGGAAAGTAAATGGAATTCCCAAATAGAAATTTTATTTGAATTTTTTTGAATTAACTTGTCAAAGAGATGGGAATGTTTGCCTTTCAAGAGAGAGCACCCTAGTACTTAAGAGGTAAGTGTTGATGTTTAAAATTAGTGATATGCAAGATTTGATTAATTTTATTATTGGATATACTAGAGGAAGTGATAAAATAACATTTTTTATCATTGATAGAGAAACCAAATTATTTATTAAATTTATTTAAAAAGGAATTGAAATGCTTTGCGTGATGAATAGAAGCATTGAAAAAAAATAATGAAATCATCTACAAAACTTAAATGGGAAATAGGAAGACCACCAAGAGTTTTGTAGTACATACTAGATTGTTTAAGAATAAATCATTGATGCTCCTAGATAAGTACTCAACTACAATAATAAATAAAGTAGGAGATAAAGGACCCCCTTGTCATAAGCCATGGGGAGAGGGAAAGAAACCCAAGGCTTCCCCATTAAGAAAAATAAAAAAAAACAAAAATTATTAATACAATATTTAATAAGAAAAATAAATTTATCAAAAACCCCAAATAAATTTAGAATATGGAAAAGAAAATCCCAAGAGATGTCTTCATAGGCTTTGGTAATATCTAATTTGAAAAGAATGTTTCCACCTCTAGTCTTGGCATCAAGATCATGAATTAATTCTTAGGCAAGTAAAATATTATCAGAAATGGATCTACCACTAACAAACTAGTTTGGTTGAGAGAGATAATTCTATTAAGTAAAGGACTAAGTCTATTGGTAAGAAATTTTGGAAATCGCCTATCTAAAGAATGTGCAAAGACTAATAGGTTTATAATCACCCAATAGTCTAAATTATCTTTCTTAGGTATGAAAATAATAAGTACTAGAAAAATATCTAGAAAAGGATTACCATTAAAAAATCAATTATAGCCTCAATCAAATCATTTTAATGATAAACCAACATTTTGAAAAATTGAGTAGTGAAACCCTCCGGACCAGCAATAGAGTCTATGTTCATGCTATTCAGAACTTTCAAAATTTTATCTCCATTAGGCACAATGGTAAGCAAATCATTGTCATCATTAGTAATAATAGAAGGAATCAAGTGCAGTTAAGAAATAGCTTCATAAGATGAATTCTTATTAAACATATTTCTAATGTAATCAATAATTGATTCCTTAATATCATTATTCTCCATAATCCAATCTCCATTATCATTTTTAATTTTTTGAATATTATTTAAAGCTCTATTTTTTGTTAACCAAAGCATGGAAATATTTAGTATTCCTGTCACCATCCACAATATGTTTACTAGCATCATTTTGGTGCCAAGAAGTCTCTTCCATATTTTAGAAGTTAACAAGTTTATCTTTCTCCTCAGTCAAGTCTATAATCTTAGAAGGATCATGCATAATAGAGACTTCAAGATCACAAACCAATCTTTCCATATCTTTAATATTAGCAAAAGAATTTTAAAAGAATGTTGTTTCCACTAGCCCAAATTTTTTTTAACCATTTTAAGTTTAAACCAAAGTCTATTCATCCCCATAATCAAATTATCAGGATGTAAAGAACATTTCCAATTATTAGCCACTATATTAAAAAAATCAATATGTTGAATCCACATGGTTTGAAATCTAAAAGGAGAGGGGGTTTTTAGTCTATTAGAATTATCATTAATAGAAACCAGAAGAGGAGCATGATCTGACAAGGTTTTGGTTAAATGATATATAAAAGTAATAGGCCATTGAGTAATCCAATGAGTATTAAAAGAATCCCAACCATGCAAAGTCTAGTTTTGCCAAGTATAATTAGAGCCCTTAAATCCATCATCAAATTAAAAATCAAGGATCATAATGGAGAAATCTTCCATGGAATGAATATTTGAGAGCATCCACCACTTCATTCAGATGAGAATAAAATGGTGTTGAAACAAAAAACCAAGGTTTGTTGATTGAGGCAAAAAATTCCTTAAATTATTCCAAAGAAGATTTCTACTAGATCTATAACAAGATGCATAAACAAAAGACCCCAAAACACAATAATCACTATAAGAGATTTGATCATTGACAACTTGATGAAAGTCATCAAGAATAGAGACCTCAATGAAATTATTCCAAAAACACCAAATCTTATTACTAACATTAGAGAAAAATTTATTGAAACCAATCATCAGCAACATGGATAAATTTATTAGCATGAATAAGAGACTCTAGAATAATAAGAAGAGAAATATTATGAATGAGACAAAGATTTATAATATGATTATGAATAGAGAGGGTACCGATCCCTTTAACATTCCAAAAAAGAAAAATAAGTATAAGGAAAATAAAAAAGGGGGGTTAAGAAAAGGTTAATTAAGAGAGGAGTGAGAGGTTGTAGTAGATGTAGTGTTTTTGGACAATTTTGGAGGGAAATTTATAATAATTTTTTTTATATTAGCATGATAAATTGGAAGTCATTTTCTTTTCCCCTAGAGTCATCATCCGATTAAGATTTAGTAACATTGGTCATAGATTTAGGAGAAATCTCCATGTGTTTGGAGGGGAGTTCTCCTTTTTACAAATACATATTTAGTTGAAAAGTAGGATTAACATGAATATCAAGATTAGAAATGAGAGATGGTGATGATTTAGAACCATTTAGAGCACATGTAGTAAAATTTGGATCAAAATTTTTTTAGCATGCTCAACATCATTTAAATCCTCATTAAAAGCTTCATTTTCATCGATCAAAGCCAGTATAGATGCAGGAATAGAATTAGAGTAAATAGAATCATCTTCTAATAACTTAGAGAATTTATTATTTTGCACATTAGAAATATTCAAATTCAAAGAAGGAATAAGAGGTAAATCATCCTTCCCATTTTGAATATAGATCAATCCATACATTAAAAGCCAAAACATGTTCAATAGATTAACTCGATATCCAAGGAATCAACCTCAATAATAGCTTTCATACCATCCTTAGGATTCGATTTCTAACATAAGTAGAATTGGATTATGGGTAGAGACAACATCTTCCTTACGAGGAATTCATTTTTTTAAGTGGCAAAGGAGAATAAAGCATTCTATATTGTCATGACTGTGTATTTTACAGTGGGAATAAACAACTGGAAGGTTCTCCAATTCTACCTTTTACTAAATACCCATATTTTGCAAAGCTAATCCAAACTTTCTTGGGGCTTTTTTCAGTTATGTTGAGTTCCATGAGGATTCAAGCCACAGAAGGGCAGATCACTGGTCGCTGGTTGTCAAAAGACAACCAAATAAAGCCTCAATAGCAAAAAGCACATGATGGGTAATAAAATGAATGCACATATTAGGAAGAGATAACCACATAGGGACAATAGGAGATTCCTCCTTAATGTCAAAAAGGGGTGACCACTTTATCAAATTCATTTGACAACTAAAGAGGAAATAAGAATGATGTAAAAAAACACATGGATAATCTAGATCATTAGAAAGTTAAATCAGGATATGCCGAGGGTCAATAAGACCAATCGAGAAGACCCATAAGCTTGATATTATCGAAGAAAGAGTGGATCTTATCCTAATTTGGATGACACAAAGCAAATTTAGAAACAAGAGAAAACTCAAAGGGTTTGCCAACTTTTCAACATCCACATCAGAGCACATTGCAGCTGGCAAACCTCTAAAAGATGTTGAAATGAGATTAACTGAATCAACATAGGGAGAAATCTTACTAGAGAGTGCTTCCTTAAAAGATTTAGTCGAAGATGAAATGTTAGGGCCACAAATCAACAAAATGTTGGATGCCTTAGATGAAACATCCATATTTTTAGGTGGAACCCAAGGACTAGAACTCACCGCATCCATGGTCAATGATAAAACATCATGCAAATGGCCAGATGTTGTTCAAGCCTTTGCAATCGGTCAAAATTGAAGCCAAAACCCGTAGAAATCCCAAGTAGGCACCACCAAGAGGATAAAAAATCATTGAGATTGAGAGGAGATTTTGGGTTTAGGGTATAGTCAGGTTTAGGTTTTTTTAATTTTTTTGTTTTTTTTTTTTTTTAAATTAAGTAAACTTAGGTTTAGTTTATTTAGTTTATTTTATTTTATTTAGGTTTATTTTTACTTTTATTTAGTTTAGTTTATTTATTTTAGTTTATTTATTTAAGTTTATTTTTAGGTTTATGTTTACTTTTTAGTTTAGTTTTATTTTTATTTTATTTTTGGTTTAGATTTTATTTTTATTTTAGCTTAGTTTAGGTTTTTATTTTCTATTTTTAGGTTTAGGTTTTATGTTTTTATTTTAGGTTTATTTTTATGTATTCCTTTTAGTATATGTTTAGGTTTATTTTTAGTTTATTTTATTTTATTTAGTTTAGGTTTAAGTTTAGGTTTAGGTTTTATTTATTTTATTTTAGTTTAACCTAGTTTAGGTTTATTTTATTTTATTATTATAGGTTTAGATTTTTTTTTTAGGTTTAGGTTTTATTTTTATTTATTTTGTTTTTTTAGTTTTATGTTTTATTTAGTTTATTTACTTTTATTATTTTATTTTATTTAGATTTTTATTTTTTTATTTAGTTTAGTTTTATTTATTTATCTTTTTAGTTTTGATTTTATATTTTATTTTCTTTAGCTTTAGGTTTAGTTTTAGTTTATGTTTTTATTTTATTTTATCTTTAATCTTATTTTATTTATGTTTTGTTTATTTTATTTTAGGTTTTATTTAGTTTTGGTTTGGTTTTTACTTGGGTTTAGGGTTTATTTTATGTTTTATTTAGGTTTATTTTTAGGTTTTATTTTTAGGTTTATTTTAGTTTTTATTTTATTTTAGTTTAGGGTTTTAAGTTTTTTTAGGTTTATAAGTTTATTTTATTTTAGTTTAGTTTATTTAGTTTTTTTTTTATTTTTTTATTTAGTTTTGAGTTTTATTTTATTTATTTTTATTTTATTTATTTAGGTTTATTTTTATTTTTATTTTATTTTATTTTATTTTAGGTTTATTTTATTTTATTTAGTTAGTTTTATTTATAGTTTATATTTATTTTATTTTTAGTTTAGGTTTTATTAATTAATTAATTTATTTTATTTTATTTTTAGTAGTTGGTAGGTTTATTATAGTTTATTTAATTTTATTTTTAGGTTTTATTTAGGTAAGTTTTTAGGTATTTAAGTTAGTTTAGGTTTAGGTTTTTTAGTTAGTGTAGTTAGTAGTTTGGTTGGTTTTAGGTTTAGTTTAAGGTTATTTGTGGTTTGTGGTTAGTTTTAGTGGGTTTAGTTTTTTTGCAGGTTTTAAGATTTTGGTTTTAGGTTTTATGGGTTTATTATAGTTTGGTTGGGGTTTTGTTTATAGGTTTAGTTTAGGTTTAGTTTGTGTGGTTAGGTTTAGGCTATTTTTAGGGTTTAAGTTTAGGGTTTTAAGCTTTTTTAGGTTTATTTAGGTTTAGGGTTTTGTTTGTTTTTAGTGTTTAAGATTTAGGGTTTAAGGTCTAGGGTTTAAGGTTTAGTGGTTTTTTTAAGTTTTATTTTTAGGTTGATATTTAAGGTTTAACTTTTTATTTAGTTTTTATTTTATTTTATAATAGGTTAACTTTATTTTTAACTTTACCTTTGTTATCCCAAGTCCGAATGTGAAATGTTTAGGGGTTGTGATAGCTAGTCAACAACCAGCATAAAATTTGTCAAAATAATCATGGCATGAATCCTTTACATCATTGTGTTAATGCTAGGGCATCCCGTGGAAGTGACGCATTGTATGGCTTGAATACAGTGAAAAATGGGTTCCAACATTATGGATAGATGCGAGCAAAGAAGCTAGTCGATGACATTAGAATTAGGTTAGGAACTTGGAATATAGGTACTCTTACAGGTAAACTAATGGAATTAATAGATATTATGGTTCATAGAAAGATAAATATTTTATGTGTTCAGAAACCAAAATGGAGAGAAGGCCAAGGAGATTGATAGTTTAGATTAAACTTTGGTAGAGTCGAACTAGAAATGGTAGTGATAATAGATAAAAGTTTGAAGGATAATGTTATAAATATTAATAGATATGGAGATAGAATTATATCTTTAAAGATTATTTTGATACTAAAATTATCAATGTTATAAGTGTTTATACCCCTCAACTAGTTTGGATGTAAGCTCAAAAGAAAATTTTGGAATGAATTAGAGGAATTAAAATAAAAGATACCTCTAAGAAAAAAAGTATTTATTGGTGTAGATTTAAATGGACATGAAGGAAGAAGATTTTAAAAGTATTCATGGTGGTTATGGATTTGGAGTGACTAATGAAGAAGGTAATTTATTAGATTTTTCTTTAGCTTATGATTTTGTAGTTTCTAATACTTTATTTAAGAAAATAGATGAACATATTATTACTTATAAAAATGGATCTAGTAAAATAGATTGATTATTTTTGATAAGAAAAATAGATCGCTTAGATTGTAAAGATTGAAGGTCATTCCAAATGAAAGTTTAAGTACCCAACATCGATTGTTAGTTTTAGATTTTAAAATGAAAGATTATAAGAGGAAAAAAATCAAATAATTATCCTAGGATTAGATGGGGACACTTAAAGAACACAAAAAATATATTTTTAAATGCAAGCTACAAGAGCTTAGAATTTGGGATGTTCATAAGGAAGCTAATGTTATGTGAGAAAAAGTAGCAAGTGAAATTAAGCAAGTTGCTAAAATTGTGCTTGGAGAATCAAAAGGAAAAGCTTCTTTTAATAAAAATAGTTGGTAGTGGAGTCAGAGTGTGCAAGAAAAGATAAAAAATAAGAAGCATTTTTTATAAAACTTGGTTTAGATGTAAAAATTTGATGAATTGGGAAAAGATATAAAGTGTAGAGATTCTAAGAATGCAATATATGATGCAAAAAAATTTAACTTTAGTGATTTATACAATAGATTAGATACCAAAGAAGGTGAAAGATGTATGTACAAGTTAGCCAACCAAAGAGATAGGAGAAGTAAAAATCTAGTTCAAGAGAGGTATATTAAGGATGAAAATAATAAAGTGCTTTTCTTACAAAAGGATATTGAAAATAGTTGGATGAGCTATTTGATAAACTTTTCAATGAAGGATCTGAAAGTATGATTGATTTTAGCAACCTTAATACCCTAAATAAAAATATAGAATTTTATTTTTATGTCATACTAGTAATTCTGAAGTTAGAGAAGCTTTAAAAAAAATGAAATGTGGAAAAAAAGTAAGGCTTGATGATTTTCCAATAGAAGTGTGAAAATGTTTAGTAGATCAAGGAATTTCTTAGCTTACAAATCTTTTTAATGTTATTTTAAAGACTAAAAGATGGCAGTTGAGTGGAGGAAGAGTTTGTTGGTTCCTATATTTAAGAATAAAGGTGATGCACAAGAGTGCAAATTATAGAGGGATTAATGTTAACATTAATTAAAATTATGGGAGTGAGTAATTGAGCATAAGTTTTGATGTGACAAAAAAGTTTCACAATCGCTTGGTTTCATCTAGGTAGATCTACTATGGATGCTATACATTTGTTAAGAGGTAAGAGAAAGTAAGGATCTACATATGATATTTATGATTTAGAGAAAACTTATGATAAAGTTTCAAGAGATGTTCTTTGGAGAGTTATAGAATAAAGGAGTTAATATTGGTTATGTTCAAGTCATTAAGGATATGTATAATAGTCATTTGTGTCCAAGCACAAGGAGGATTGACAAAATATTTTCCTATATCAGTTGGATTACATCAAGGATCAACTTTAAGGCCTTATCTTTTTTGCTTTAGTTATGGATGTTCTTACTAAGTATTTATAGGAAGATGTACCTTGGTGTATGCTTTTTGCTGATGACATTCTTCTTGTTGATAAGACTAGAGATGGAGTCTAAGAGAAACTTGAATTATGGAGGTCAACATTAGAGTCTAAAAGTTTTCATTTAAGTAGATCTAAAACTGAATATATGGAGTGTAATTTAGTTGTAGAAGTTCTAGGTGGTGTGACATTAAAGAACAAGTCATTAATAAGAGTGAGTATTTAGATATTTAGGCTCTATTGTTCAAAATTATGGTGAAATAGATGGATATGTTATTAGTAGAATTCAGTTGGTTGAAGTGGAGGAATGCATCTGTTGTGTGATAGAAAAGTTCCACTTAAACTTAAGGAAAATTTAATAAGATGGTGGTAAGACTGAATGACATGGTAAAATGTTGTAAAAGAGAAGAATAAGACTGTAAGTGAGATGAGGATGCTCGGATGAGTGGCTTTACTCTTAGAGATAAAATGCAAATGAGTAGAAGAAAGTTGAGTAGCTCACATAAGATTAGAGAGAGTTAGATGGTTTGTCCACATAAAGTCGGCCATCCATGACTTAGAGAAAGTAGATGCATTAGATTTGTCTTATATTAAGAAAGGTGAGGTAGACCTAAGACTTGGTTAAGGTGTATAAAAATGACTTAGTATACTTGAATTAAATGAGAATTTGACGATAATAGACACAATGGAGATGAAGGATTCATGTTCAATTTAAAGAAAGGTTTTGTTGTTGTTAAGTTTATTTTATTTTTTGTTTAGTTATCATTTTTTATTTTAGTTTTTTTTTATTTTTATTTTATTTTTTTATTTTTTTATTTTTTTTTTTTAGGTTTAGTTTTATTTTATTTAGTTTGGGTTTATTTTTTATTTATTTAAGTTTATTTTATTAGGTTTTTTTATTTAGTTTTTATTTAGGTTTATTTATTTATTTTATGTTTAGTTTTATTTTATTTTGGTGTTTTATTAGTTTATTTTTTTTACATAGTTTAGGTTTTATTTATTTTATTTTAGTGTTTATTTTAATTTTTTTTTTTTTAAGTTTTATTTTTATTTATTTTATTATTTTATTTTATTTAAGTTAGTTTTTTTTTATTTGGTTTTATTTACTTTAGTTTAGGTTTTATTTATTATTTAATTTTTGGTTTTGGTTTTTTATTTTTATTGGTTTTATGGTTTATTTTAGGTTTTTGTGGTTTATTTTGGTTTTTTTTATTTAGCTTAGGTTTATTTTATTTGTGGTTTTATTTAGTTTAGAGATTTTAAGATTTAGGGTTTAGGGTTTTGCTCATTTAGCTCATTGGATTCAGGTTTTGGGGTTTTATTTAGTGGCTCAGTGGTTTGGTTTGGTTTAGAGGTTTGGCCTATTCAGTTTGGGTTTTGTATTTGTGGCTCAGTTTAGGTTTAGGGTTTAGGGCTCAGGTGTGGGTTTTGGATTTAATGTAGTGGTTAATTTGTAAGTTTAATAGTTTAGTTATTTTTTAGGTTTGTGTGGTTTAGGCTCAGTGGATTTAGTTTTTTTTAAATCAGTGATAGTTTTAGGTTTTTTTAGTTTATTTTATTTATTTTATTATTTTATTATTTTTATTTTTTTATTTTATTCATTATTTTATTTATTTAGGTTTATTTATTTGTTTAGTTTATTTTTTATTTATTTTATTTTAGTTTATTATTTTTTTTATTTTTTTTTATTTTTAGTTTATTTTATTTTATTTTATTTTAGTTTTATGTTTCATTTATCTTTTTTAGGTTTTAAGTTATTATTTTAGGTTTTTATTTTTATTTTTTTAGTATATGTTTAGTTTATTTAGTTTATTTTATTTTATTTAGTTTAGGTTTATAGTTTAGTGGTTTTATTTATTTTTTTAGTTTAGTTTTATTTTATTTGTTTTATTTTTAGGTTTAGGTTTTTTTATAAGTTTAGGTTTTATTTTTCTTTTATTTATTTTATTATTTTTAGGTTTATATTTAGGTTTTGGATTTTAGTGGTTTATTTTATTTTATTTTATTTTTTTTGTTTAGTTTCAATTTATTTTTAGATTTTATTTATTTTATTTTTAGGTTTTATTTAGTTTAGTTTTATTTCTTTTTAGGTATTTTTTAGAGGTTTATTAGGTTTATTTTATTTAGTTTAGGTTTATCTTAGTTTAGTTTATTTATTTAATTTTAGGGTTTGGTTTTATTTTATTTAGTTTAGGTTTATTTTATTTATTATTTATTATTTTAATTTAGTTTAGGTTTATTTTATTTTATTTTATTTCATTTATTGTTTATTTTTAATTTTTTATGGTTTTATTTTATTTTAGGTTTTATTTTGGGTTTTATTTTATTTTATTTTATTTTAGGTTTATTTTATTTTTATTTTATTAGTTTTTATTTTATTTAGGTTTTATTCTTATTTATTTTATTTTTAGTTTATTTTTATTTTATTTATTTTATTTTATAGTTTATTTATTTATTTTTATCTTTATTATTTTATTTATGTTTATTTATTTATTTTTTTAATCTTTTGGTTGTTTTATTTTATTTTTTTATTTTGGTTTTAGGTTATTTTAGTCAGTTTTTATTTTTTTTTTGTCATATTTTAGGTCAGGTTTATTTATTTTAGTTTGTAGTTTATTTTATTTTATTTAGGTTTTAGGTTTTTGGTTTTGGGTTTATAGCTCAGTTTTATTCAGTTTAGGTCCAGTTTAGGTTTTTTTTATTTCAGGGCAGTGGTTTGGTGGTTTGTATTAAGGGGTTAGTTTTGGGTTTAGGCTCAGGTATTGTGGTTTGGGTCAGTGTTTGGTTTAGTTTCAGGTCATGGCCTTAGGTTAGTGTTTTATGATTTAGTTTTGAGTTTTATGGCTCAGTGTTAGTTTTTAGGGTTTTAGTGGTTATATTTTTTTAGTTAGGTTTAGTTTTTTTTCAAACGAGTAAACCTTTAGGTTTTTTTGTTTATTTTTATTTTTTTATTTATTTTATTTTTTTTATTTTATTTATTTATTTATTTTATTTCTTTGGTTTATTTTATTTTAGTTTATTTTATTTTAGTTTATTTTTGGTTTAGTTTTATTTTTATTTTATTTGGTTTGGTTTTTAATTTTATTTTTTTTTAGTTTATTTTATTTATTTTTTATTTAGTTTTAGTTAGTTTAAGATTATTTTGGTTATTTTATTTTATTTAGTTTTAGTTTTTAGTTATTTTTTTTAGTTTAGGTTTTATATTTTATTTTTTAGTTTTTTATTTAGTTTAGGATTAATTTATTTTGTTTATTTTTAGTTTAGGTTTTTTTAGTTTTAGTTTATTTTTTTTATTTATTTTTAGGTTTTATTAGTTTATATTTTAGTTTAGGTTTTCATAGTTTTTTTATTTTATTTTATTTAATTTTATTTTTTTATTTATCATTTTATTTTCATTTATTTTTGTTCATTTTATTTTTTTATTTTGTTTTTTAGGTTTTATTTTTAGTTTTAGTTTTAGCATTTTAGTGTTTAGGTTTAGGGTTTTAGGTTTAGATTTTATTTTGGTTTATTTTAGGTTTTTTTTATTTTAGTTTAGTTTATTTTAGTTTATTTTATTTTATTTTAGTTTTTAGGTTTATTTTATTTTAATTTTGGTTTATTTTTTTTTTTTTAGTTTTTTGGTTTTAATTTTTATTTTATTTTTAGGTTTATTTTTTTATTAAATTTTATTTTATTTTATTTAGTTTATTTTATTTTTTATTTTACATTTAGTTTTTATTTTATTTTAGTTTTTTATTCAGTTTATTTTATTTTTAGTTTAGTTTAGTTTTTATTTATTTTATTTTATTTTTTTATTTTTATTTTTTAGTTTAGTTATTTTAGTTTATTTTTTATTTTATTTTTTCTATTTTATTTAGTTTTATTTTTTTTATTTATTTATTTTTTTGGTTTTACTAAGTTTTAGGTTTTTTCTAGTTTTAGGGTTTAGTTTCTGTTTAGATTTTAGGTTTAGTAGTTAGGTTTCATTTCTTTTAGGCTCAGGTCATAGTGGCTCAGTTTTATTTAGTTTATTTTAGGTTATTTTTTTATTTTGTTTCAGTTTTTTTAGTTTAGAGTTTAGGTTTTTATTTTATTTTTAGTTTATTTATTTTATTTAGGTTTTAGTTTAGTGGCTCATTATTTTATCATTTTAGGGTTTAGGGTTTTTTATCAAGTTTATTTTAGTTTAGGCTTAATTTTATTTGTGGTTTTAGGTTTGGGGTTAGTAGGTTTTTTATTTTTTAATTTAGGTTTTTTTTTTTAGCTCATTTTAATTTATTTTTTATTTTAGTTTATTTTATTTTTATTTATTTAGTTTATTTTAGTTTTTATTTATTTTTTTTTATTTTAGATTATTTTTAGGTTTTATGTTTAGATTATATTTTTATTTGGTTTATTTTTTATTTTATTTTAGGTTTTGGTTTATTTTTTTAATTTTAGGTTTAGTTTATTTTTATTTTATTTTTTTTAGGTTTAGGTTTTAGTTATTTTTTTTAGTTTAGTTTTATTTTATTTATTTTTATTTTATTTATTATTTTTTTTAGTTTAGTTTATTTTAGGTTTAGGTTTATTTTATTTATTTTAGTTTTATTTTAGTTTAGGTTTATTTTATTTTAAGTTTAGGTTTTTTTTTTTTAGTTTAGGTTTTATTTTTTTTATTTATTTAGGTTTTATATTTTTATGTTTAGGTTTTATTTTATTATATTTTAGGTATTTCTTTATTTTTCTTTATTTTATTTATTTAGTTTAGTTTAGTTTTATTTATTTTATTTTAGTTTATTTTATTTTTTTTATTTTATTTTATTTTTTAGTTTTAGTTTAGTTGGTTTAGGTGTTTTAGTTTATTTTATTTTATTTAATTTTTTTATTTTATTTAGTTTTTATTTTATTTTATTTCTGGTTTAATCAGTTGTGTTTTAGGTTTAGTGAAGTTTAAGAGGGTTAGGTGTAAGGATAAGTAGGTGAGTAGGGCCCAGGATTTAGGGTATTCAGTTTAATAGTTAGCACATTTATTATTTTTATTTATTTATTTTATATATTTTATTTTATATTTTATTTTATTATTTTAATATTCATTTTTTTTTTAGTGATCAGTGATCATGTAGGTCTTTGGAGATAGGTTAGGTTTGGGGTTTTTGGTTTAGTGGTAGGCCTTAGTATTTAGGTTTGAGAGATAGGGTAGGAGGTTTAGGGAAGGAAGGAGGTGTGGAGGTTTTATTTTATAGTTGGTTTGAGCTAGAGTAGTTTAGTTAGTGGGTTTAGGGTTTAGTGGTTTAGATTTGGGGTTATTTAAGGTTTATGGTTTGGGTTGGTTTAGATTTTTTTTTAAAAATTAGGTTAAGGTTTGGTTATAATTCATTTTTTTGGAATGAATTGAGGAATTAATACAAATACACCTCTTGAAGAAAAGTATTTATTGGAGGAGATTTAAATGGACATGTTGGTAGAGTGGTAAGATTTTAAAAGTATTCATGGTGGTTATGGATTTGGAGTGACTAATGAAGGTAAGACATATTAGATTTTTTTTTAGCATATGATTTTAGAATATAATACTTTATTTAAGAAAAGAGATGAACATATTATTACTTATAAAAATGGATCTAGTAAAACATAGAATGATTATTTTCTGATAAGAGAAATAGATCGTTTAGATTGTAAAGATTGTAAGGTCATTCCAAGTTAAAGTTTAAGTGCCCAACATCGATTGTTAGTTTTAGATTTTAAGATGAAAGATTGTAAGAGGAAGAATAAATCAAATTATTATATCTGGATTAGATAGGGACACTCAAAGAAGACAAATACAAATATTTTTAAGAGCAAGCTACAAAAGTTTAGAATTTGGGATGTTCATAACGAAGCTAATGTTATGTGGGAAAAAGTAGCAAGTGAAATTAAGCAAATTGCTAAAAATGTTTTTGGAGAATCAAAAGGAAAAGCTTCTTTTAATAAAAATAATTGGTGGTGGAGTCGACAAAGAAGAAAAGATAAGAAATAAGAAGCATTGTTATAAAACTGGTTTAGATGTAAAAATTTGGAGAATTGGGAAAGATATAAAGTGGGCTGTAGAGATTCTAAGAAGTAATATATGATGCAAAAAGTTTAACCATTAGTGATTTATACAAGAGATTATATACCAAAGAAGGTGAAAGTTGTATGTACAAGTTAGCCGACCAAAGAGATTGGAGAAGTAAAGACCTAGTTCAAGTGAGGTATATTAAGGATGAAAATAATAAAGTGCTTTTCTCAGAAAAAAGGATATTGAAAATAGGTGGATGATATATTTTGATATACTTTTCAGTGAAGGATATGAAAGTATGATTGGTTTTAGCAACCTTAATACCCCAAAACAAATATAGAGAATCTTATTTTTATCATCGTATTAGTAAATCTGAAGTTAGAGATTCTTTATAGAGAATGAAATGTGGAAAAATAGGATGACCTAATGATATTCCAATAGAAGTGTGGAAATGTTTAGGAGATCAAGAAATTTCTTGGCTTAATTTTTTTTTTTAATTTTATTTTAACGACTAAAAAGATGCTAGATGAGTGGAGAAAGAGTTCGTTGGTTCCTATATTTAAGAATAAAGGTGATGCACAAGAGTGTGCAAATTATAGAGGAAATAAGTTAATGTGTCATACATTAAAATTATGGGAGAGTAATTGAGCATATTTATGTCATACAAAAGTTTCTCACAATCGCTTTGGTTTCATGCCAGGTAGATCTACTATGGATGCTATACATTTGTTAAGATGTTTGATGGAGAAGTATAGAGAAACTAACGATGATCTACATATGATAAATATTGATTTAGAGAAAGCTTATGATAAAGTTTCAGGAGATGTTCTTTGGAGAGTTCTAGAATAAAAAGGAGTGAATATTTGCTATATTCAAGTCATTAAGGATATGTATACTAGAGTTGTTACTTGTGTCCAAACACAAGGAAGATTGACAAAATATTTTCCTATTTCAGTTGGATTACATCAAGTTAATGTGTCATACATTAATATTATGGGAGAGAGTAATTGAGCATAGGTTACGATGTGATACAAAAGTTTCTCACAATTAGTTTAGTTTCATGCCTAGTAGATCTACTATGGATGCTATACATTTGTTAAGAGGTTTGATGGAGAAGTATAGAGAAAGTAAGGAGGATTTACATATGATATTTATCGATTTAGAGAAAGCTTATGATACACAAGCCAAGAGATGCTCTTTGGAGAGTTCTAGAATAGAAAGGAGTTAATATTGGTTATATTCAAGTCATTAAGGATTTGTATACTATAGATGTTATTTATGTCCAAACATAAGGAGGATTGACAAAATATTTTCCCATTTCAATTAGATTACATCAAGGATCAGCTTTAAGCACTTGTCTTTTTTACTTTAGTTATGGATGTTCTTACAAGGAATTTACATGAAGATGTACCACGGTGTATACATTTTACTGATGACATTCTTCTTGTTGATAAGACTAGAGAGGGATTCCAAGAGAAACTTGAATTACGGAGGTCAACATTAGAGTCTAAAAGTTTTCATTTAAGTAGATCTAAAACTGAATATATGGAGTGTAATTTTAGGAACAAGCCATTAATAAGAGTGAGCGATTCAGATATTTAGGCTCTATTGTTGAACATGATGGTGAAAAAGATGGATATGTTATTGGTAGAATTCAAGTTGGATCGTTGAAGTGGAGGAATGCATCTAGCCTGTTGTGTGATAGAAAAGTTCAACTTAAACTTAGGGGAAAATTTTATAAGATGGTAGTAAGACCTACAATGACTTATGGTGCAGAATGTTGGCCAATAAAAGAGAAGCATAAGACTAAGTTAAGTGTTACAGAGATGAGGATGCTCAGGTGGATGAGTGGCTTTACTCTTAGAGATAAAATGTGAAATGAGTATGTTAGGGAAAAAGTTGGAGTAGCTCCAGTGCCAGATAGGATTAGAGAGTGTCGCCTTAGATGGTTTCGCCACATAAAGCGTCGACCGTCCGATGACCCAGTTAGGAGGGTAGATGCATTAGATTTTCCTTATGTTAAGAAAGGTAGAGCTAGACCTAAAAAGACTTGGTTAAGATTTATAAAAAATGACCTTAGTGTACTTGAATTAAATGAAAATTTGACACATAATAGGACACAATGGAGATGAAGGATTCATATAGCTGACCCCACTTAGTGGGATAAAGGCTTGTTGTTGTTGTTGTTGTTGTTGTTGGATGACATCAAGGATTAACTTTAAGCGCTTATGTATTTTCATTAGTTATGGATGTTCATACTAGGCATTTACAGGAAGATGTTCCTTGGTGTATTCTTTTTGTCGATGACATTCTTCTCTTTGATAAGACTAGAGATGGAGTCCAAGAGAAACTTGAATTATGGAGGTTAACATTAAAGTCTATAGGTTTTCATTTAAGTAGATCTAAACCTGAATATATGGAGTGTAATTTTAGATGTAAAAGTTCTAGTGGTAGTAATGTGACATTAGGTGAACAAGTCATTAATAAAATTGAGTGATTTATATATTTAGGCTCTATTATTTAAAATGATGGTGAAATAGATGGAGATGTTATTAGTAGAATTTGACTGTGATGGTTGAAGTGGAGAAATGCATCTGGTTTGTTGTGTGATAGAAAAGTTCCTCTGAAACTTGAGGGTAAATTTTATAGTATGGTGGTAAGACCTAAAATGACTTATGGTGAAGAATGTTGGCCAATAAAAGAGAAGCATAAGACTGAGTTAAGTGTTACAGAGATGAGGATTCTCATATGGATGAGTGGCTTTACTATTAGAGATAAAATGCAAAATGAGTATATTCAGGAACAAGTTGGTGTTGCTCCAATGGCAGATAATATTAGAGAGAGTCACCTTAGATGGTTTGTCCACATAAAACATCAGTTGTCCGATGACCCGGTTAGGAGAGTAGATGAATTAGATTTGTCTTATGTTAAGAAAGGTAGAGGTAGACCTAAAAATACTTGGTTAAGATGTATAAAAAATGACATTAGTATGCCTGAATTAAATGATAATTTGACAAATAATAGGACAAAATGGAGACAAAGGATTCATAATGTTAGTGGGATAAAGGTTTGTTGCTAGGTAAAACCGGTAGGTTTTTTTAGTTTTTTTAATTTATTTTTTATTTATTTTATTTTTTATTTTTATTTATTTTATTTTTTATTTTAATTTTGTTTATTTTATTTAGTTTAGGTTTAGGATTATTTTATTTTGTTTATTTTAGTTTTAGGTTTTTTTCTTCTAGTTTATGGTTTATGTTTTAATTTTTAATTATTGTAGGTTTAATTTTTAGGATTAGGTTTTTTTAGTTTTTATTTTATTTTATTTTCGGTTTACTTTATTTTTATTTTTTGTTTTGTTTTCATTTTATTTTTTGTTTAGTTTTATTTCTTTCTTTTATTTTTAAATTTTATTTAGTTTAGGTTTAGCTTTTTAGCTTTTTAGGGTTTAGGTTTTAGGTTTTTATTTTGGGTTTACTCTTAGGTTTTATTTTTTAATTTAGGTTTAGGCTTATTATTAGTTTGTTTTATTTTATTTAGTTTAGGGTTTTGGTTTAGGTTTAAGTTTTATTTATTTTAGTTTAGCATATTTTTGTTTAGGTTTAGGATAATTATATTCTGATTATTATATTTTTATTTTAGGTTTAATTTTTCTTTTTAGTTTAGGGTTTGGGTTTTAATTTTTATTTATTTTTAATTTTATTTTTTAGGTTTAGGTTTTAATTTAGTGTTTATTTAATTTTAGCTTTATTATATTTTTATTTTATGTTTAGTTTTTATTTTATTTAGGATTTTTATTCTTAGATTTATTTTATTTTTTTAGTTTAGATTAAGTTTTTATTTATTTTATTTTATTTTATTTTTATTATTTTATTTTATTTTACTTTTAGGTTTAGGTTTAGGTTTTTATTTTATTTTATTTTTCAACTTTATTTAGGTTTAAGGTTTTTTTGTTTATTTTACTTTTAGGTTGTTAGGGTTTAAGGTTTAGGGTTTAAGGTTTAGGGTTTTCTTTTAAAATTAGGTAAACCAGTAGGTTTAGGTCTTTTTTAGTTTATTTAGTTTTTTTATGTATTTTAGTTTATTTTATTTTTTATTTTGATTTAGGTTAATTTTTTATATTTATTTATTTTATTTGAGGTTTATTTATTTAAGTTTAGCTTTTTTATTTTAGTTTATTTTTTAGGTTTTAGTTTAGTATTATGTTTTTTTTAGTTTAGTTTTACTTTTATTTTGTTTTTAGGTGTATGTTTTTTTTAATTTTAGGTTTAGGTTTAGTTTTTATTTTTTATTTTATTTTATTATTAGGTTTAGGTTTTAGTTTTAGGTTTTTATTTTAGGTTTTTTTATTTATGTTATTTTTTAGGTTTATTTTAGTTTAAGTTTAGGTTTTTTAAGTTTTAGTGTTTAGATCAGTTAGTCTGGTTTAGGGTTTATTTGGGTTGTAGGTTTTAGGGTTTAGGATTAGGGTTTATTATTTTATTTTTATTTTTTTTAAATGTCAAGGGTAGGTTTAGGTTTATTCTACTTATATTTTTTATTTTATCTTATTTTTTTAATTTTAGGTTTTTTTTTTTTATTTTTAAGTTTTTTTTATTTTTTAGGGTTTAGGGTTTTAGGTTTTTTTTAAATTAGGTAAACCAAGAATTTAGTTTTTTTTTAAAATAGTTTATTTTATTTAATGTAGTTTTATTTATTTTATTTTATTTAGGTTTATTTTATATTTTAATTTAGTTAGTTTATTATTTTAGGTATATTTATTTAAGTTTAGGTTTTTATTTTAGTTTATTTATTTGAGGATTTTATTTCTCTGTGCCAAGCTCATTTCCTTTTATTTTGTGGTTTATGCCTCGTGCTTTCTTATTTTTAAATTTCCAGGTGCATTAAGCTCTTTATTTTAGTTTCCATTTTCTAGGTTTTATTTTTAAAATTTTAGTTTAGTTTAGGTTTTATTTTAGTTTTTTAATTTTATTTAGTATAGGATTTAGGTTATTTTTGGATTAATTTAAGGTTTTACTAATTTTGGTATAATTTATTTTAGTTTATGTTTATGTTTATTTTATTTTAATTATTTTTGGTTTAGGTTTTTTTTGTTAAAGGTTTAGGTTTCTTTTTTATGTTTTATTTTTGGGTTTATATTTTATGTTTACGTTTTTAATTAGTTTTTATTTTATTTTATTTTAGGTTTACTTTATTTTTTTTTGTTTAGTTTTTATTTTATTTAGGTTTTTTTTTTGGTTTTTAGGTTTATTTTTTTAGTTAAGTTCAGGTATTTATTTATTTATTTATAGTTTAGTTTTTATTTTTACTTGGTTTTAATTGTACGTTTAGGTTTAGGTTTACATTTAGGTTTTAGTTTTTATTTTTATTTTATTTTAATTGTTTATTTTATTTAGGTTTATGTTTTTTTATTTATTTTATTTTTAGGTTTTATTTAGTTTAGGTTTAGGTTTTTAGGGTTTAGGGATTAGGATTTATGGTTTAGAGTTTGGGGTTCAGGGTTTAGGGTATGGGATTATAGGTTTTAGTGTTTAGGGTTAGAGTTTTTTATTAAAGAAATTAAGTCAAGTGGTATGTTTAAGTTATTTAGTTTATTTTTTATTTATTTTAGTTTTTTTTGTTTTTTTATTTTGATTTTGGTTTATTTTTATTTTTATTTAGTTTAGTTTATTTATTTTAGGTTTATTTATTTTAGTTTAGGTTTTTAGCTTTTTATGGTTTAGGATTTCAAGTTAATTTAGAGGTTAGGGTTAGGGGTTTAGAATGTAAGGTTTTGTTTTTTGGTTTAGGGTTTAGGGTTTAGGTTTTAGGGTTTAGTTTAGGGTCCAGGGTTTTAGGGTTTAGGCTTTACAGTTTATGATTTAGGGTTTAGGGTTTAGGGTTTTTAAGGTTTTTATGGTTTAGGGTTTAGGGTTTAGGGTTTAGGTTTTATGTTTAGGGTTTAGGTTTTAGTTTAGGGTTTAAGGTTTTTTATTTTTTTAGCGGGGAAGAAATTCAGATTCAACATTTCTTCTTTTTGATTTCATCAACTAAGTAACACATAAATTTTCTAAGATACAACATAGATAGAGCAAATAAAAAAGCTTACGTAACTAGAATTGTCTCTACTATAAAGACACAGTTCCTTAAGAAGTAGATCAAATCTATCGTTCTTTAGTTTCTCCAATTCCCATCAGAACTACCCTGGCATCTCGAGTCGCAGGATCCACCATCATATCTCAGATCACTCCCTCCGCCATCATCATAGCTATAACCTTCGTCACTCCTCCCGCCTCCATAACCACCACTACTCCAACCGCCACCGCCATAGCCACCAGCACCTCCAGATCCCCCACCACCATTGAGATAACAGCTGCCTCTGCCTTTTCCTCCACCGCTAGATCTAGACTGAGCCAGGTTGACAGTGATGTTCCTACCATTAGGGTTCTGCCCATTCTTATGGTTTAGATTTAGGTTTAGGTTTAGGTTTATTAGGTTTTAGGATTTATGTTTATTTTTAATTTATTTAGTTACTTTAGGTTTATTTATTTTAGGTTTGGTTTTTTATTATAGATTATTTTTTAGGTTTAGGTTTATTTTTTAGTTGAGTTTGATTTTTATTTTATTTTTTGGGTTTTTGTTTTATTTTTTATTTTTGGGTTTAGGTTTTTATTTTATTCTTTTAGGTTTAGGTTTAGATTTATTTTTAGGATTTATTTTTTTGTTTAGGTTTAGGATTACTTTTAGTTTAGTTTATTTTATTTAGTTTAAGTTTAGGTTTAGGTTTAGTTTAGTTTAGGATTAGGTTTTATTTATTTTTGTTTAGGTTTAGCTTTATTTTATTTTTTATTTTAGATTTAGGTTTTTTTCTAATATAAGGTTTTCTTTTATTTTTATTTATTTTAGGTTTATTTTATTTTATTTTAGGCTTAGTTTATATTTTATTTTATTTTAGTTTATTTTATTTTATTTTACATTTAGTTTTATTCAGGTTTTTTATTCTTAGGTTTATTTTTTTTTATTTAGTTTAGGTTTTTATTTATTTTATTTTAATTTATTTTTATTAGTTTATTTTATTTAATACTTAAGTTTTAGTTGAGGTTTTAGTTTAGGTCTTTATTTTATTTTATTATTTTATTTTATTTAGGTTCTTTATTTATTTTATTTTTTGGTTTTGTTTGGTTTAGGTTTAGGTTTTTAAGTTTTTAGGGTTTAGGGTTTAGGGTTTAGGGTTTTAGGGTTTATGGTGTTAGGGTTTAGGATTTAGTGTTATTGTTTAGGGTTTAGGGTTTAGGGTTTGTGTTTAAGCTTTAGTGTTTAGGGTTTTTAGGATTTAGGGTTTAGGGTTTAGGGTTAGCTTAGGGTTTAGGGTTAGACTGGATGTTAGGGCGTTCTTTCTAGATTTAACATTATTTTGTAGGGGACTGTGTTAAAGGGATCGTTGTAATAAGTATATCATAAAATTGTTGCTTGCTTGGAGGTGCTAAAAATCTCGTAACATAATCCATAAGACAGGTAGGCTTGGCAAGCAACTAATACTAAGTCCATATGTTTGTGAAATATAAACTGCTTTGTGTGATGTGTGTATTTCCTAACATCTGTTTTGTAGGGCTTAGGATTTCTTTTGAATTTTAAATATAAATTTGAGCGTAGAATTAGGTTAGGATCTATGGAGTCTAGGATTAGTAGGAGATGACCCAACCAAGAAATGGTGCGGTGGTCCCTTGTGGAGCTCGATGGATGTCCCTGAAAATGGAGACTTTCCTGGAAAGAAGACCCATAGATCAAAACTTGTAGTCTAGGCGTTATAAACTACCGCTCAATTTTCTTTCGGGTGTATAGAAGCACTGCGATTCACCTTTTTCTTATATAATTTAATCTGGCTTGATTTATTTTGGGTGTGCAATAAAAATAGCATGCTTTTCTTAGGTTTCTTTCTGTGCTATGTTTGTGTTGTAGTGTATGCCTAGACATAGGCTCATAGCATAAACTAAATTTTTTTACCCAACTAAATCAATTGAAACATAAAAATGAATACAACTCATAATCTTCATATACAAGCCTAGGTATTAAAGTAAGATAAAATATGTAGCAACACCTTAGCTGGATGTTTTAATATCATGCATAATCATATTGTTTCACTCATGGTTAATGAAGGACCTCCATCCTTGCCAGAGAACTCGGGCTTGACCTTTGAGAGCCTATAGTGGATGTACACCTTCTTCTATTCTGATTTTGCCCATAATCTTTTTCTAATTGCATGCATTAGGCATAAATTATATTCTTATGACCTAAGTGAATCCTAAGGAAAAAATTATAAAAATTTGAAAAATATGCATTAGTTAGGTACATCTTCATACCCTACACAATCTTAGGGGTTAGGGAGTAAGTCTAGGCTCATAGATTTCTTTCCTAAAACTACAACAACCTAGCCATCTTGCATTCATATGACTTAGCCTCATTGTTTTAAAATGTGCTTAGGTGGTGTTAGATGGCAGCCTTCTCCAGGCAGGTTGTAAGTCCAGAAGAGTCAGAGATAGGTCAATTCATTCAAGTGAGGAGAATGTCCAATGATTCCTAAGGATAGAATTAGGTCGAGCATTCGACATGTGTCAGAAGCACCTGTAGATTAGATTCTAAAGCATCCTTTTAGAAATAATTCTTCAACCCTAGGCATTTTTTCAATCTTGTGCTGCTAGAATCTAAGCCCTAGATTTCTAAGAAAATGATAACTTAAATTCTAAAATTAAATCCCAAATTTGAAGCCCAATCATAGGATAGATGAAATATCTATTGGGCATCCCAATATCAATAAACATTTCCTACTCTTTTCCATTTGACTCTTAAAAATAACTCTCTCCAATTTTGACCTCTCCTAATTGAATTTCTCAAAAATTATTCCTTTGAAAGCGACCTTAGTAGTCTTTAGGAATAACCACTTATTTCTTTAATTGAGAGTATTCTTAGGAAGAGACCCTTCCTAAGATGTAATTAACTATAGAGGCTTGCCTTTATAAGGAACCATGATCCTAGGATAAAATTGGCCCTGTTTTACTTTTCCATGTAGTTCAAGGGGAAATACTCTATTACACGAAAGACCCATTAGCCATAGGAGCCTTTTATTGAAATGATTGAATCCATTACAAGAGAGCATGTTTATCTTTCGAGATAATATGTTTATTCCTTAATGTCGTATTTGATCATCTAAATAAAATATTCCTAAACTATATGTGGTGTCATTTATTTTCTCTATTCTAGAGAAAAGAGCCAACACCTAGGTCTTCCATGAATGTTAAGCCAAAGAGATTCCTATTGGGATCATCATCCTCAAGTCCAGAAGTAGATGTAGAACTTAAGGATAATTTATATAAAGATTTAATGGAATTGACTTTTGATTAGTACTCGCCTTGTGTTCATAATCTTACAAAGAAAGATTTAATTTTTTATACATGGTCCAAGCACAGGTCAGAGTATTTTGAGAAGCTATGGAATAATAAAGGTAGGGATGCACAATTAAGACCAAGACTAGGATTCAGTATAGTGGGTCCAGTCGATGATGATGGTTACTGCTTAGCTATCACCAATCATCTGGAGTCTGATAGGTTATTCTCAAACCACACTAACTCTTATGAAGATGTGTGTTTAGAAACTTTAGATGATCATGATGATCTTCAAATCAAAGACGCACCTCCAGAATTTGTAGAGGAAATCCATTCAACTATCGACAAGCTCAAAGAAATCAACCTCAAGACAAAAGAAGATCCACGCCCCACATACATCAGTTCTCTATTGAATGAAAAAGAAACTAATGAATTAGTTAGGCTATTGACTGAGTTTAAGGACTACTTTGCATGGAGCTATGAGGAGAATCTTGGATTATCTCCTGACGTAGCAATCCACAAACTAGCAATAGACACTAACGCTAACCCTATCAAGCAAGCTCCTAGATGCATGTGATTAGAAATCAAACAATAGCTCATTTCTGAAGTCAAGAAATTGATCGATGCTGGTTTCATCAGGGAAGAAAAATATCCTACCTGGTTCGCCAGTGTCATGCTAGTTAAGAACAAGAATGGCCAAATTCACATATGCATCAATTTCAAGGACTTAAAAAAGGCATGTCCTAAGGATGAATTTCCACTTCCTATATCAGAATTAATGGTGGACATCGCCTCATCTCATGTAGTATTCTCATTCATGGATGGGTCATCTGGCTATAACCAAATCAAGATGGACTTTAAGGATGAAAGAAACATTGCTTTATGAACCTCGATCAAAATCATTGTTATATGGTCATGCCTTTTGGCCTTAAAATGCCAGTGCTACATACCCGTGGGCAATGACTCAGATCTTCATTGAACTCGTTCATCGTCAAGTTGAATGCTATGTTGATGATCTAGTAGTCAAAAGTAAAGAAAAGGAAGAACATCTCTTTGACTTGAGAGTAGTTTTTGAATGGTGAAGACAATTCAACCTCAAATTGAACCCCGTGAAGTGTGCATTCAGAGTAGCTCCAAGGAAGTTTCTTAGATTTATTGTCTGACATCGGGGAATAGAGATAGACCCAAAAAAGATCAAAGCTATGTTAGAAATGCCACCCCTAAAAGTTTAATTCAACTCAGATTGCTCTAAGGGTGGTTGGCATATTTGAGGCACTTTATCTCCAATCTATCAAGGAGATGCAAGAAATTTTCATCACTTGTCAAAAAGGATGCCAAGTTCAAGTGGGATGACAAGTGCCAACATGCTTTTGAAGATATCAAGTAGTATTTGGTGAAGCCGCCAATTCTATCAGCCTCCATCCTAGGCAATCCACTTATCCTCTACACTGCTGCATTGGATGACTCCCTTTGCACTTTGTTAGAAAAAACCAATGATGAGGGGAAAGAGCATGCTCTCTACCACCTCAACCGTCATTTGATCCCTTCTGAACTGAACTACCCACCTATTGAGAAACATTGCCTAGCATTAATCTTTGCATCCTAAAAGCTACGACATTATATACTTTCTCATAAGGTGAATTTGATTTTAAAAATCAATCCACTGCATTATCTTATGATACTATCGATGTTATCTGGACAGTTGGCACATTGGACCATGATTCTCTCGTAGTTTGATATTACATTCGTACCCCTCCGTGTAGTGAAAGGATAGACACTTGTGGATTTCTTAACAACACACCCATTTCCTACTAGTTCTCTACTTAGTGATGATCTCCCCGATGAACAAATCATGAACTTAGGAGAGGTTGACAATCATCATTGGGAGATGTATTTTGATGGTGTAGATTTCTTTCAAAAAGAAGAAGAATCATGATTTACTCATCTTAGAAAGGCAGGGGTAGGAATCATCCTTTTAACTCCAGACCATCATGTGATGAGATTCAAATATTATCTCTCCAATCCATGCACAAACAACGAAGCTATGTATGAGGCTTTGATTGTCAATCTGGAGTTAGCTATTATAATGTGTGTCAAAAGCATCAACATCTATGAGGATTCTCAGCTGGTCATCAACCAGATTGATGTGTCCTATAAAGTTCTATAGCCTAACCTTCATCACTATCATGAGTACACCATGAAGCTGTTGGCATAAATCTCTGAGATCACCATCTACATGATTCTTCAAGAAGAGAATGCAGTACCAGATGCTTTGGCCAAACTTGCCAAGGAATTGGCATGTCCGGAAGATGAATCCATTCCAAGAAGAGTTCAAAATAGACAAGTCCTATCCATTATTGATGCTAAACACAACAAGAGACTTTCTCTTGAAGGAGAGGTTGCTATTGCTAATAAAGATGAGGAGCTGGATTGGAGGTAACCATTCATAGATTACTTGAACACATACAAGCTACCTCAAGAGAAATCACAATCCTATCAGATGAAGTAGAGAGCTCTCTCATATGCTCTCGTGGATGGCACCTTGTACTGATGGTCTTTTGATAAAATGTGGTTACACTATTTAGACAAATAAGAAGCCCATAAGATCATGATGAAGGTACATTCAGGTCTATGCAGAGCACATCAATCCAATCCGAAGATGAAAGCGAAGATCAAGATGCTAAGATTCTATGGCCTTCGATGATCACAGACTACATGGATGTAGCTAGGAGATGCAACCAATGTCAGGTACATGGTGTGGTCCTACATCAACCACTCAACATTCTACATCCTACATTGGCCTCATGGCCATTTGAGTGTTGGGGTACCAACATAGTGGGTCATATAGATCCTCCTTCTTCCAAGGGTCATCAGTTCATCTTAGCTGCCACCGAATACTTTTCCAAGTAGGCGGAGGCAATCCCACTCAGAGAGGTCACAACTCATCATGTGCTCTAATCTTTAGGAACCATATTGTATATAGGTTTGGGGTGCCTTGATGAATTATATCTGATAATGGTATTGTATTCAAGAGTACTAAGATCAAAAGCTTCGCCAGGAGATATAGTATAGATTAGAGATACTCCACCATCTACTATCCCAGGGTGAATGGCCTAGTAGAAGCATTCAATAAAACTTTCATCCAGATGCTAAAGAAGACACTTGATGAAAACAAGTGATAGTAGAATGAGCAGCTAGTTGAAGCTTTGTGGGCATACCACACCACATACAAAACTCCAACTCAATCTACCCCGTTCACCTTAGTGTATGGGTCTGAAGCCATTCTACCCTTACATGTTTAACTCTCATCACTAAGGATAGTAATGGGTAGTAAAATCACTATAGAATAAAACCATAAGATGCAGTTAGAAGAGTTCAAAGGTTTGGAAGAGAGACACCTACGGGCGTGATAGAACCTCAAGTTATACAAAGCCAAGATGATTCAATCTCACAATAAGCCGGCCCACCTTATAGCTTTTCAAGTAGGAGAGCTTATTTTTGTTCTATGGAGACCAATTGTTGATCGTTGAAAGATGGGAGGAAAGTTTGAACCCACTTGGGATGGCCCTTTTATCATAAAGAAGGCCTACCAAGGAGGATCTTACCAACTTATTGATTGTAAAGGGGAACACCCGATGCTTCTAATTAATGTGCTCTATTTGAAAAAATACTGCCCATAAAATTATGTTTGAAAATAGTTGTCATAAAAAATTCTTTTCTAATTCATCAAAATGTTCTCTTCATCCAAGCGTTTCTTGCTTGTTTGTGAATCCACCACGATGTATTTAAGGTAGGTGTAAGAGAACCTGAGAGGCATCCTATCCCTCTTTGACAACATGACTACAAATTAAACATGTTTCCCTAGCACTACTAGAATAGGTGTGAAAGAACCCAAGAGGCATCCTATTTCGACTAGCATGACTAAGTTAGGTGTAAGATAACCCAAGTGGCATTCTTTCTTAGTGGGATCACAATTGTCATTCGTCGCACCATTTCGTCAACTTTTAAGCATGTTTTAGGATAGGTGTAATAGAACCCAAGTGACATCCTGTCCTCTTCAAATAAAAACATAAACACAAAAACATATCTTTTGACTCGAGCTATTTTGATGTGGGAGCAAGCGTCTTATGTCACTCACTCATTAGCTACTCTAGGTTGGGCCAACAAGCTACCTTGCTAGTGTGTCACCCTAGTGGTCATTTGTCTAGCGGATGTGAGTCCCCGTGCTTTCTTATTAACTTGACCATTGCAAACTGATGAGTACCTTGTTAGTTTGATTGGCATCACTATGCAGCTAGTAAGCTACCTCATGTTGGCTTTGTTTAAGAAGATGTAAGCCTACATACATTCTTCTTGGACTAGCCATCATAATTTGACTAGGTTGAGTATATTTGAGGCTTAGGATAAGTTCCCCAGTGGTTCCTTTCCTCTTGACTACTTTTGAGTCGATATAAGTTCCCTAGTGGCATTCACTCAGTAGTCGCCCTAAGTCGGATAGCCCTTATCTAGCTGAAGACAGACTATCTGGGTGATTAGTTCTGCTATTATAAGATGTGAGTCCCTGATGCTTTCTTCTTAAAATGATTATTTTAAACTGACGGGTACCTTATGTTGCTTGATGTTCACTATGCTGATAGTGACTCACTCAGTGGATACACCACTTTTGGCATATGTGAGTTCCTGTGCTTTTTTCCTTGAATTGGCCACTGAATACCTATAGCTATTATCTTCTTTGGGTTTTAGATAAAGACCTTAGCCCCCTCCCCTGGGGGCACTCTACTTGGATTATGTCCTTTGTGAGCCCATTTAGACATTACCCAGGTTGCTTTTGGATTGGACAATCCCTCTTTCCTATTTGCCACCCTTTTGGTTGGAGAATTTATTTAGCGGATGCGCAGATTCTCCCTTGGTTCAATAAACCTAAGATGGGTCTAGGCAGATATAATATCCTTATCAGTATTATCTCTCATAAACCAATAGGGTCCAAGATAAACAAACAAATAGACTTATTAATTTGCTTGTGGATTAGGAATTCAAGCCTCCAGCGGCCCCTTTCCCAAGCAGACATCCTATCTTTAGGGCAGTATCAACAGAACTCCGTATAAGAATTGCCTGACTACACTTGAGTTGAGATAAGTCCCCAGGTCAGCACTCTCTCTATAGTTTACCTTAGCTCGGGCTCAACCCATTTATCCATAAATAGATTACCTCAATAGTCATTTTGCATTGGAAGATGTAAGCCAATTACACTATCTTTTTAGCATGACTGTGCAAATCGACCGACAGCCCTAGGTCGGGTTAGCATGTTACTTTGCTAATGTGTCACTGCAGTGGTCTTTTATTCAAGAAAGATGTGAGTCCCCATGTTTTTTCCCTAAATTAATTGCTATAAATCGAAAGGAACCCCTTTGGTTGGATAATTCTCCCCTCTGCCGAGAAACTACTCCCTTTGGATCGATGAATCTGAGGTAGGTCAAGGCTAACATGGCCCCTACTCAGTGCAGTGCATCACAAACCAATGGGATCCATCAACTATAATTAAGAAATAAAATTAATTTTGATTATCTTTGAGTTGATTTAAGTCTCTAAGAAGCATTCACTCTTTAATCAGCCTAAGGTTGGGTTCAATCCATCGCTTCGCCAATAGATCACCCTAGCAAATGATGTCTACTTTGGAGGATGTAAGTCTACTATGCTTTCTTCCTAGTACAGCCGCTACACACCTAAAGGCACCCCTTTGGTTGAATAGTCCTATTATGTGGTTAGTAGACTACCCCATTGGTAAATCTGATGTAGGCTAAGGCCAACATGGCTCCTACTCAGTGTGGTCCATCGCAAACCGACAAGGTCCATCTCAAAATCTAAAAATTATAAATCTAAAATATAATCAATCAAACCCCCCTAGTGGAGTCAAATTAAAAAATCAAATCAATCAACTTCTCCTTAGCGAGATGCAAAATCAACAAACCTCCCTACTGGAGTCAAATAAAACAAATCAAACCAATCATCTTCTCCACATTCAAATGTAAATCTTTCCAACCTCCCTAGTGGAGTCAATTCAATCCAACCCGAACCTGTTCTCTTAGTGGAAGGTTCACATATTTTATCGTGAGTGGATTCCAAATTTTAATATCCCAGTGGATTTCATAACCTCTCATCCCCTAGTGGATGACTTGAACCTACTTCCCTAGTGGAAGGTTCACATACTCTATACCTAGTAGATTCTCCCCTTCGCTCTCTTATGTTTTTGACTTGAGTAGAGACACATTGCACAAAGATCTTTATTCCTTCTACACCTCGAGTTTAGGAGTATATCATTTTTATTAGTGCTTGTGATTATTCTGTGTTGTTGATCATCTCGGTCAACATCAATACGTGCAATGTACCTTGTCAATCACACCACATCTATTGGCTGCCCTTTGTTGACCTCACTTTTGGAGCGAGCTTTCAACTTCTCCATTCTAGATATAAGGACTCCTCTAAACAATAAGAGTTCCTTAGTCTTAAGACACTTCTAGTGATTAAGTGATTACTTAAATTAACCCTAAAGAATTAGATGAGTTAGCCCTACGAATAGGTTATGCCTTAGGGGTATTAAGATGATTTACTTACCCTATAGCTTAAGCTCAATCCTTGCTTCTTTCTTTTAGACCAAACTTCAAATTGAAATCTAAAATCAATTCCAATTCAATTGATTTTCTCAAATTACAAATAAATTCCAAATCAAATCTTAAATCAATTCCAACTCAATTGATTTTCTCAAATCATGAATCAACTGCAAATCAAATCTTAAATCGATTCCAACTCAAATAATTTTCTCAAATCATGAATCAGCTTCAAACTCAAATCTTAAATAAATTCCAACTCAATTAATTTTCTGAAATCATAAATCAATTCCAAAATGCAAAACATGAATCAATTCCAAATAATTGAAACCCATTATCAATTCCAAATACAAAATCTTTCCTAAGCCCTTTTGATCTCATCTTATGCACTTAACTCAAATCAAATCTGAAGCACTCCAAACTCAAAAGATTTTCTTATAACCCATTTATATTCTCATTTATATTTACAAATATAAATGAAGTATAAATTCAAATAACCAAAACAAAATTAAAAACTCAAGTCAAAATCTAACCTAAATACAACCTATACCCTTTCAAGTCAAATTCTTAAACTTAACCAAATCATTCTCAAATCAGTCCAAACCATTGGATTTTCTCTTCAAACAATTATTCCTTCAATCGCATGCCTAAATATAAACATAAACTACAATCATCAAACCAAAATCAAACAAACCCAAATCAAACCCATGTTTATCCTTTGAACTTGGAATTATCAAATGAATCAAAACCCATTTGACACCAAATCACTTGCAATTGGATTTATATTTCAATCATAAGTTCATATGTGAGTTCAACCAAACTCGAATCAAGCCTTGATGAAGCCAATTGACCCACTTACGCTCACTTGACCCAAAGTGACCTAAAGGACCTTTTTGAGCCAAATTCTAATCCAACCCAAATTGGATTGAACTAAGCCCATCTAAGCCTCACATTGTGAGAAGCAATCATCCTAAGATGATCTCAAATTAGATCAAACCAAGTCAAACCTAGCCTTTGACTACATCAACACTTTGCTGAAATGAAACCTAAGCTAGCCTAAATCCACCATATGCCAAATTGATTGAAACCATTGATCTAAACTAGTTCATAATTAATGATTGAACTTGACCAAGCCATCAATTGAGACAAATCAAGCCTAATTGGAAACTTGACCTGTCAAATCAAATCTTAATCAACCAATAAATTCAATTGATTGATTGACCAAGATTATAACCAACTAGATCCAACCTAGCCCAATTGACCATGAACCCGACATGACTTAAAAGGTGAAATCAATTTGAAATCAAACCAAACAAAAATTGATTGAAAATAAATCATGCAATACATTTCAAATGATCAACCAAGCTTCAACAAACCCATGACCTAACCTAATTAGGTCAAGTGGGTCAAATTGGTCAACATGACCCATTTGACCTAATTGAACCTAAATTAACCAAAACCAAATATAAACCAGTTTAAACCAAACCAATGTTACCCATAGGCTTCAAATGATCATTTGAGCTTCTCCTAACCCATGATTTGATCTAATTTGACCAATTGGTCAACATAACCCAAATTGACCTAACTTGACCTTGATGGGTCAAAATGCACCAATTCAAACCAAATGAACTCTAAATCACTTGAAATTTAGCCCAACCCATTTATGAATCATACTAAATCTACCCAAATCAAAACCAAGGCCAAATGACCACTTTTCCCTTAGTTCAAAGGGTATCCTATGACCAAATCACTTGGAATTTAGTCATATTCTTTCTCAAGGCTACTTGGCATCCTCCTAGTGGTCCACATGGATACTAAGGAGGGTCATGAACATGACCCAATCACCTTGGGTCAGCCATGACCCAACTCAAGGACAAACTGACCCCTCTAATAGGAATTGAGCACTTAGAATCACTAATGCACTCACCTAGCACATGGGCACTCACTCCCCTTCCCTCCACTACCTAAAATGAATCACATGGAGTGTCTAACAACCAATCTTATCAATCAATCTCAATAATTGAGCTAAAATGGAATTTTTAGCCTTCACTGTCTGATCCAAGGAGGGGGAGATATACTCCCCCTCATTCCCAATCAAATCATAAGCACTGAATTCGACTTAGCTCTAAGAATCGAAAATAAGCATTTCTAAGCTTCCCAAAGCAATTTCCAAGCTTCCTTAATTTGTCCTTCTCGATTTTACTTAAAGCTGAAATAGGGGAGGCAAAGTGAAGATCCAACTCACCAAAGTTTCCACCAAACCCAAATTAATCTTTCAAGCACCATCAAGGGACCTCGTCGAGCTCAATCAAGTTGTTTCCTAAGTCACCAAGCCACGAGAAGGAGGACTTTGGGCAAAGCCGATTTCCATTGAAGGGGAGCTTGATCAACTGAGCCATCCACTTCAAATCAAAGCTTGATACCTTCAACAAGGCTTTATCTCTATAAGATGAAGCTACCTCCTTCAGTAGAAGCACCCGTGATAGCCTCTGGCGAGGTATTTCTTAAAACTGATCCTAAGATAAAAATTATTTGGCCCTTTGTGAAGGGACTTATAATCCCATTAAATCTTGATTATTTGATACCTTGATTGTGCTCCTTCAGAGGTGTGGGGTGAGTTTGAACTCCATCTGAGCTCGGGTGAGCTCGGATCAAGCGACGATCGATGGACGACATCCGTCTCTTGTTACTCGGGAGAAGATAGATCACACACCATTCATTCTACGTGATTGGAATGGGCGGTTGTGATTAAATCATGAAAGATCTCCTTTTAATTTAAGACTAAACTATGGGATTAGTTGCAACCATCCGATCATAGATCAAATAGCTTGTGGAGAAAGCATGTTTGCTGCCAGCTGACTCAACCATAGATGTGACAAGATAAATAACCTATCCCATCACGTCACGTGAAAAGCATTCCACGTCAGCCACCACATGGCCTGACAAAATTAGGGGGGTTAATTAGCTCTAATTAATTCATTTTTAATGCTAAAACTTTCAAAATTCATAACTAATTATAGAAAAATCCAAAAAAATATAAACTCAAGTTCATTTTAATGATAATTCAGTGACGAATAATATAAAATTAAGGTTAATTGATTTTGAAAAGTAACCTTCACTCAATTTTAGTTTTAATATAAATGTAATTAGGCTAATTTCTCCTTAATTACATTAGTAATTAATTCCAAACTTCTTAGGGTTTATTAGGGGGATGACCTCTACCTCCCAAGATTTTCTTAGAATTTATTATTGGATTAATTAAGGGAATTGATTATTTCATCCTTACTCCCTCTCTTAACCAAATAAATGATTAATTAGCCTATTAAATAGTGACTAATTTATTAATTAAGTTTGTTAATCATCATAAAATAGTGAATTCACTTAGGGAATGAGATTAGGATTTATTTTTCAATAACCTAAGAGGCTTCGAAGGAAATTGAAATCAAACTACATGTGTAGGATGGTTATGAAAGTACTTAATTAAATACTTAAGCTTAATTAATCAATAATTGTGAGCCAATTATGTTAGGCGCCTTTATTTCTAAGGTGCATTGTTGATTTAAATTCCATATGGTTGGATATCATATGTTGGCTCATAATTACTTGTCTAATTATGTTAAGGTGGTGTAGGTAAGGGGTAATTATTGGATTTAACTCCTACCTTAACCAAAACAAAAATAAAATCAACAAAATTGTTCTAAATTTAAACTAAACCAATTCACACATAGGGGAGATGGGTTAGGACTAGCAAACACTTTTCATATTTCCTAAGTCAAATCAAATTCAAAAATAAAAATCTCCTTAAATAATTTTTGACTCACTTTAAATGATCTTATTTTATAGGATTATCTCCTTAAATAATTTTTTGACTCACTTTAAATAGGTTTTTATTTTATTTTATTTTTTTATTTTATTTTGGTTTAGGTTTTCTATTTATTTTATTTTTAAGTTTTATTTAGTGTGGGTTTAGGTTTTTAGGTTATGAGGGTTTAAGGTTTAGGGTTTAGGGTTTAGGCTTTAGGGTTTTAAGGTTTATGCTTTTAGCATTTAAGGTTTACGGTTAGGGTTTAGGGTTTAGGACTAAGAGTTTTTTAGGGATTAAGGTTGTAAGTTTAGGGTTTAGGGTTTAGGGTTTACAGTTTAGGGTTTATGATTTAGCATTTATGGTTTTTTTTTTTAAAATTAAGTAAACCAGTAGGTTTAGATTTATTTAGTTTATTTTTTATTTATTTTAGTTTATTTGAATTTTTATATTTATTTAGTTTAGTTTATTTATTTAAGTTTATGTTTTTTATTTTAGTTTATTTTGTATGTTTAGGTTATTTTTTAGTTGAGTTTTATTTTTGTTTTATTTTTTAGGTATAGGTTTTATTTTTTATTTTAAGGTTTAGGTTTAGGTTTTTATTTATTTTTTTAGGTTTAAGTTTAGGTATTTATTTTACGTTTACTTTTATGTTTTATTTTTAAGTTTAGCTTTAGGTTTATTTTTAGTTTATTTTATTTTATTTACTTAAGGTTTAGATATAGGTTTAGGTTTTATTTATTTTAGTTAAGTTTAGGTTTAGGTTTTATTTTTATTTATTTTTTAGGTTTAGGTTTTATTTTTATTTATTTTTTAGGTTTAGGTTTTTGTTTAATTTTTATTTTATTTTAAGTTTATTTTATTTTTATTTTATATTTAGTTTTAATAATATTTAGGTTTTTATTCTTAGGCTTATTTTGATCTTTTAGTGTAGTTTTGGTTTTAAGTTATTTTATTTTAGTTTTTTTATTATTTTATTTTATTTTATTTTTAGGTTTAGGTTTAGGTTTTAGTTTAGGTTTTTATTTTATTTTATTTTTTTAGTTTATTTTGGTTTAGGTTTTTTTATATATTTTATTCTAAGGTTTTGTTTAGTTTAGGTTTAGGTATTTAAGTTTTTAGATTTTAGGGTTTAGGGTTTAAGGTTTAGGGTTTAAGTATTTAGGGTTTTAGGGTTTAAGGTTTAGGGTTAGGGTTTAGGGCTTAGTGTTTAGGGTTTAGGGTTTAGTTCTTCAGCTTTAGGGTTTAGGGATTTTAGGATTTAGGGTTTAGGGTTTTTTTTTAAAAATTAAGTAAACCGTTAGGTTTAGGTTTATTTAGTTTATAGTTTATTCATTTAAGTTTATTTTATTTTTATTTTTATTTAGGTTTATTTATATTTTTGTTTAGTTTAGTTGATTTATTTTGGGTTTTTTTTGTTTAGGTTTTTTGTTTTAGTTTATTTTTGAGGTTTAGGTCTAGGATTAAGTTTATTTTTTAGTTGAGTTTTATTTTTGAATTCATGCATCCATCTTTTGAAAATCAAGTAAAAGATAATGAATTTTCTTTTATATATTAATATAATTTAATATATGCGTGGCTTTTATCACTATTAAATCCAAATGTATTTTTCAAAAGCTTATAAGTGAGTAATGATATGTGTTATGATGCTAGTTATAAATACATAAGAAATTCTTGTGCTTATAACTTAAGGCTATGAATGTTGATCTCTTTTTCCTCTATTCATGGGTTGATTTCTGTCAGATTGAATGGTAATGAGTATATAGTTTGGACATCCCCGGAACATGAAGCTTTAGCTAGCACCAAGGAAATCATTTGATTACCTCACTTCCCTAGTTTAACAATGGCACCATTTGATTTCATTCTTATGTATTTCAACATTAAAATTTGGATAGATCTTTAATTCATATATATAAATGATTCAATAAAAATATACAATCTTTGATGGTTTTCTTTCCCTCATTTATGTATAGATACATGTGTGTTCAAGAAAACAAGTATATATAATCTGACATCCGAGAATACGGCTTTAGTTAGCTCCAAGGAGGTCATTTGATTACCTTATTTCCCTAGTTTAACAACGACATGTACTTGCCTATATTTTGTGCATGTATATGTATAAGTGATTAGTGAATGAAAACCCCATTTTACATTAAAATAGCATGCATTTATAATTGACTAAGTGGTTAAATTAATTAGCTATATGTTTTAGAGCTTGCTTCATATTTTCATGTATATGAATTTACATATGTTTGAATGCAAATGGGTATAAAGTCTAGACATCCTGAGAATTTGAGGCTTTAGCTAGCTCCAAGAAGGTCATTTGATTACCTCACTTCCCTGGTTTAACAACGACACATGCTTATTTAATTTCATTCTTATGACCTTTTTGTATAAGAATTTGGATAAATTTTTAAATTAATATGTTTAAATAATTCAATCAAATAAAATATAAATCCTAAACATACACATACATTCATCATTTAAGTGTGCTAAAATATGATGCATGTATAAATACACTTAGGATTACATCATATGCATGTTACATGTGATGGAAAAAATGATTTAATGTATGCCATGTGGTAGTAATTGAATTTAATTAATCTTAAGATGCCTTTCATTTTGAATAGGATTATTTAAAGTGAACCAAAACTTAGGATTAATTAAATCATTTAATAAGCCATTCACTAAAGAGAACTAAATCAAATTAATATACTTTAGAAAGTGACTTAAGGTAGGCATGAAAGAGGGCAATCCTCTTTCCTTCTCTTTATAACACTTATTTTCTAAGTGTAATCAAATGAAACAAAAGAAAACACTAATTAAAATTCTCAGATAAATTAAGCAACTTCAAGTGAAATCAACCTTTCATGTTAAATTGAATCCTTCTACACTTAGAAAATAGAACACTAATGCCTAACTAGACTTACCACACAACCCTTAACACACACATTAGAATTAAGTCACCACTTTTAGGTTTAAGTTAGGATGGTGTATGATGTGATGCATATATTTTTTATGATGTATTATTTTAGATTGGATGTTGGGTATGCTTATGGAGCTAGATGATAGGCCAATATTAGCTTAATCATATTTTTTTTTACGATTAAGCTTAAGGGATGCTTAAAAATAAATGTGAATGCTCTTTCTGTAGGTTGCTTAAATCATTAAGCATAATCCAAGTTAGGAAAGGTGGGCTTAGTTACCCATGTGTAGGGTGCTAAGTCCAAATTATTAATACAATTGCTTGGGATTATATGTATATTTAGCTAACCTCTATTTTGCAAGTGTAGTTAGATTTACTTTTCCACATAAATGTAATTTTTCAATAGGAATTAGGATTAGTGCTATGGGGGATTATGATGAGCAGTGGCTAGAAGGATTTATCTTGGGGTGCCCTGTGTTGCCTTTGAAGCAAGCACCATCAAAATTAAAGAAGGAACCAAATTAGAAATGGAGATATGAAGAATGAAGACCACCATAGAATTTAATACAATTATAATTATTCTTTCATATTCCAGGTTGTGTAAGGGTAGAGCTCGGCTACCCACCTTTTCTCTCTTTGGGTTGTATGGCAGTACCCGACCATACCAGCCTTTTATTCTCTTACGATAGTTTTTATAATTGTTTAATGTTATGTTTATATTGTCCATTAGGACAACAGGCTTTTCATAGTTTCTTAAATGATTGATGCTTTAATGTGTGGCTTGGATACGATTAGGCTCTTAGGATAAAAATAACTTTTCCACCCAACTAATCACTCATAACTAAATTTTAAACAACTCAAAACTTCATCATAAAGCCTAAGTCATAAATAAGATAATTAAAAGATATAGCAACCCCTTAGATGTATGGTTGTATGTTTCACATCATACATGCATATTCATTCTCTCTTGAACATGAAGGATCTCCATCCTTACACGATAAAGGAATGCTTGACCTATGAGGGCATTCCTTGTGTTGGAGAACACCTTCTTCTAGCTGATTTGACCCATATCCTATTACATCATGCATTTAGGCATAAGAAATCCTATAGCTTCTATCAAAATAATGTATCTAAAATGAAATAAAATTTGAAAATATTTTGCATCTATAGATTAAGTCATACGCTTATACCACTCATGCTTTAGTCTCTTAGTGAGTGTGTTTAGGACTTTAG
Organism: Cymbidium sinense; assembly: GCA_021442155.1. Lineage (NCBI taxonomy): Eukaryota > Viridiplantae > Streptophyta > Magnoliopsida > Asparagales > Orchidaceae > Cymbidium > Cymbidium sinense. Next base: position 24,601,459 of record CM038222.1, read on the forward strand.
TCTCTTTCTAATTAAATAACTACCCTAGCTATCTTGCAATTCATAAGACCGGTCTACATGATTTTAAAATCATAGGATAAGTTAGCTGGCAGCCACTCTAGGTGGTTATAAGTCCACAAGTCAAACAATTTATTCTCTCTTGTGGAAGTAAACCCTTATGTCCACCTGTCACTTAGATTTTGGCCGTGCTTTAGCTCGTACTAAAGCTCCCTATATTTAGGATCCGAGGTAGCTATTTTTTTCAGGCTACGAGCAAAAATCCTCACCTCTTATGCATTCTCACAACCTTCTATTGGTGGATTATAAGCCCTAGTAATCTAATTAAATTTCAACTCAAAACATATAAATCTCCTCAACTTCAAAATTATAAAGCCCAACCATGGGATAGATTGTAATGCTCACTAAGCTTCCTAGTATCATTAGCATTTCCTACTTATTTCGTTTGGATTCTAAAAATTAGTCTTTCCTTGAACTTTCCCAATTGATTTTCCAAATATAATAAATCTTTTGATAGTCTAACCTTGAAATCTTTGGAGATGATAATTGTCATTTTATCGAGAGTATTCTTAGGAAATTTCATTTCTAAGATGTAATTACTATGAAGGCTTACCTCCATAGGGAACTTAATAACGTTTAATATAAACTTTATTCATCCATGTAAAGTAGGGAAAATCTCGTGTACATTCAAGACCCATTATGCCTTATGAGTCCTTATATGTGATTAGGACCATTGTAGGGTGATGCCTATCTTTTCTAGATAGTACATCAATGTTGTACTCGATCACCTCTGAAAACCCCATACATCCAAAATAAACACCACAAGGCCCTCTCACCTTATTCATTGAATCCTCTTAACATCATCCTTTCTTTTTGGAGTTTGGAGATGTCAATCCTCAAGTAGGCAAGGGTTCTTTGACTTATAATGTTTACTGATACACTTGGATTAACCAGAACTCTCGATAGCCTATATCTGCCAACATCCAATGTAATGTAAAGAGATGGTTGTGTTCGGTCGTCCCTAGGAGTAAGTCTTCATCGCTGAATGTAACAAAATAAAAACCTAACCCTAAATAATAAAAAAACATAAAAATAAATTAAAAGAAAAACCTAAACCCTAAACTAAAAAAACATAAACTTAAAATAAAATTAAAATAAACCTAAACCAACACTAAAATAAACTAAACTAAAATAAATAAAACCTAAAACTAAACCTAAACTAAATAAAATAAAATCAACTAAAAATAAACTTAAACTTAAACTAAAAATATAACCTAAAAAAAACCTAAATTAAAAACCAAAAACCTAAACTTAAAAATTACAAAATTTAAACCTAAACCTAAAATAAAAAATTTAAACCTAAATCTAAAACTAAAATAAAACAAATAAACTAAAAATACAAATAAAAAATGAACTAAAAATTAACCTAAACTAAAATAAATAAATAAATAAATAAACTAAACTAAATAAAATTAATAAATTAATAAAATAAATTAAATAAAACTAAATCGTGGCTTTGCTTAATTTTAAAGAAATAAAGACAAAATACCTGATCTTAAACCTAAAGGCCACTAAACCTAAACTCTACCCTATCTGAGCCTAAAGACAACCTATCCTGTCCTACCACAAATCCTGAGCCTCTCCTAGGCCCTAAACTGACCCTAACCACAAAATCTTAAATCTAGACTTCCCTTTGATAAACCCAGGCTAAATCTTGATCCCACCTTAAACCCTAAACCACTGAGCCCTAAACCCTAGGCCCTAAAGTCCTAAACCCTAAATTTACAATAAAACCCTACCACAGGCCTAAATCTGACCCATAAATCTAAACCCTAAACCTTTAAACCAAAAACTTAAAAGAAAAAAACTAAATAAAACCTAACAATCAAATAAATAAATAAATAAACCTAAATAAAAAATAAAATCAAATCAAATAAAAAAAACTAAACTGAGCCTAAAAATAAAATAAAATAAACCACTGAAGATAAACTAAAAAAATAAAAAAACTTAAAACTAAACTAAAAAAATAAAATAAACCTATGAATAAAAAACCTAAATAAAATTAAAACTAAACTTAAAATAAAAATAAAATAAACTTAAAATAAACCTAAATAAATTAAAATAAAAACCAAAACCTAAAAAATAAACCTAAAAATAAAACACAAAAATAAATAAAAAATAAAACCAAAAAAATCTAAACTAAAGAAAAATAAAATAAAAAAATAAAAAAATACCTAAACTAAAATAAATAAAAAAATAAACCTAAACCTAAAATAAACTAATCATAAACCTAAACTAAAAAATAAAACCTAAAAGTAAACCTAAATTAAAATCATAAAACCTAAACCTAAACCTGAAAAAGTAAAATAAATAACTAAACCTAAATCTAAAAATAAAAAAATAAAACCTAAACCTAATAAATAAAATAAAAATAAAGCTCAACTAAAAATTCAACATAAACCTACACCAAAAAAACAAACTAAAATAGAAAAATAAAATAAACTAAACTAAAATAAAGAAAAAAATAAACTAAATAAATCAAATAAACAACAGAAGAAATGTTGAATATGAATTTATTCTCTATTAATAAAAAAACCAAAAACCCTAAACCCTAAACCAAAACTTGAACCCTACACCTAAAACCTAAACCTTATACCCTAAACCGTAAACCCTAAAATCTCTAAACCATGAACCCTAAACCCTAAACATATACCCTAAAAGCCTAAAACCCTTAATGCTAAATTAAACTTAAACCTTAAACCATAAATCTTAAACCCTAAACTCTAAAAAGCTAAAAACCTTAAACTAAACTAAATAAAATCTGAAAATAAAATAAATGAAAAATCAAAAATAATTTAAAAAAAAAATACAATAAAAACATAAACTAAAACCTAAACATAAAGCTAAACCTAAAAAGAAAATAAAATAATAAATAAAAATTAAACTAAAATAAAATAAATAAAAACCTAAACTAAATGAAAAAATAAAACACCTAAAGAAAATAAAAACTAAACCTAAAATAAAATAAATTAAAAGCTAAATAAAAATCTATACCTTAACAATAAACCTAAAAATAAATTAAAAATAAAAATAAACTAAAAATAAAATAAACTAAAATAAAATAAATAAAAGCTAAACCTAAACCTAAAAACAAACTAAAATGAAAACCTAAACTAAAATAAATAAACCTAAAATAAATAAGCTAAACTAAATAAAAAGAAAAATAAACTAAAATAAATAAAAAATTAAACTAAATAAACCAAAACCTAACCCAAATGCTAAGCCTTAAACGCTAAACCCTAAAACCCTAAGCCCTAAACCTCAAACTAACCCTAAACCCTAAACCCAAAAAACTCTAAACCCCAAAGCCTAAACCCTAAACCTTAAACATCAAACTCTAAACTAACCTTAAACCATAAAAATAATAAATTAGAAAGCCTACACACTAAACCTTAAACCCTAAACCCTAAACCCTAACACTAAATGATAAACCTTAAAATCCTAAACCCTAAACCCTAAACCTTAAACCCTAAAAATCTAAAAAGCATAAACCAAAACTAAATAATACTTAAAAATAAAATAAATAAAAAACTTAAACCTAAATTAAATAAAAAAATAAAATAAAATAAAATGCTAAATTAAACCATAAATCTATAAATAAATAAAAATAAACTAAAATAAAATAAATAAAAACCTAAATGAAATTAAAAAAATAAAATAAACCTAAGAATAAAAAACCTAAATATAATAAAAACAAAATAGAAAATAAAAATAAAATCAACCTAAAATAAAATCAAAAAATAAATAAAAAAATAAAACCTAAACTCTAAACTTAAAAAACCCTAACCATAAATAAAACAAAAATGATTAAAATAAAATAAACCTAAACCTAAAATAAAATAAATTAAACAAGAATAAATAAAACCAAAACCTAAACCAAAATAAACTAAACCTAAACCCTAAACTAAATAAAATAAAATAAACTAAAAATAAGCGTAAACCTAAACTAAAAAATAAAACCTAAAAATAAACCTAAAATAAAAACCTAAAAGCTAAACCTAAAAAAATATAATAAAAAACTAAACCCAAACCTAAAAATAAAAAATAAAACCTAAACCTAAATAAAGAAATAAAAATAAAACTCAATTAAAAAATAAACCTAAACCTAAAAAACAAAATAAAAATGAAACTCAATTAAAAAATATACCTAAACCAAAACTTAAACCGAAAAAATAAACATAAATAAAAAAACCTAAACTAAAATAAACTAAATAACTAAATAAAAATAAAAAATAAACATAAGTAAAAATGAAAAATAAAATAAACTAAAATAAATAAAAATATAAACAAAATAAACTAAAGAAGAATTGTTGAATCAAAATTTTTTCTCTTTTATAGAAAAAAATCCACCCTACACACTAAAGTAAAACTTGAACCCTAAACCTAAATCCTAAACCCTAAATCCTAAAGCCTAAAATCGTAAACCCTAAACCCTAAACCATAAACCCTAAAACTAAATCCTAAACCTTAAAATTGTAAAACCTAAACCCTACACCCTTAGCCTAAAAAAACCCAAAACCCTAATCCCTAAACCCTAAACTAACCCTAAAATTTAAACCCTAAACCCTAAAAAGCTAAAAAACCCAAACCTAAACCTAAACTAAAATAAATTAAACTAAAAAAAATAAAACCTAAACCTAAACCTAAACTAAATAAAATAAAATAAACTAAAAAGACACTTAAACCTAAACTAAGAAACAAAACCTAAAAATAAAGCTAAAATAAAAACCTGAAACCTAAACATAAAAAAAATAAAATAAAAACCTAAAAACAAAAAAATAAAACCTAAACTTAAAAAATGAACTAAAAAAATAAACCTAAATAATAAAAAATAAAATAAACTAAAATAAATAAAAAATAAACTAAATAAACCTAAACCTACCAGTTTACTTTTTATTTTAAAAAAAAACTTAAATTCTAAATTCTAAACCTTAAACCCTAAACCCTAAACCATACACCCTAAAAAAGACCTGAACCCTAAAACCTAATCCCTAACCCTAAACTTTAAAACCCTAAAAAGCAAAACCCTAAAAGCCTAAATACTAAACCCTAAACCCTAAACCTTAAACCCTAAACTTTAAACCCTACCCTTAGACCCTAAACCCTAAACCCCAAACCCTAAACTTAAACCTAAAGCAACTAAATAAATTTAAAAAAAAACTAAACACTAAAACCTAATAAACTTTGACCAAAACCTAAACCGTAAAAATGGGCAAAACCTTGACGGCAATAACATCACCGTCAATCAGGCTCAATCTAGATTTGGCGATGGAGGCGAAAGCGGAGGCGGCGGTTATCGCAGTGGTGGTGGGGGATCTGGAGGAGCTGGTGGATATGGAGGTAATGGTAGGAGTAGTGGTGGTTATAGAGTTGAAAGGAGCGATGGAGGTTACAGCCATGGTTGTGGCGGAGGGAAAGATCAAGGATATGATGGTGGGTCCCGCTACTCAAGAGGCTAGGGTGGTTTTGATGGGAACTGGAGAAACTGAAGAGTGGTCGATCCGATCTGCTACATATGAAAATGTGTCTTTATAGTAGAGACAATTATTACCTTATGCATGCTCATGTTTTATCTACGCCATCGGTTATCTCTTAGAAAACTTGGTGTGTTATTTGCTTAATGAAATCAAAAAGAAGAAATGTTGAATCTGAATATGTTCTCTGTTCAAAATATACCAAAAACACTAAATCGTAAACTGAAACCTGAACCCTAAACCTAAAACATAAACCCTAAACCCTAAAAACCCTAAACCATAAACCTATACCCTAAACCCTAAAACCCTAAACCCTAAACTCTAAAACCTAAACACTAAATCATAAATCCTAAACCCCAAACCCTAAACCATAAACCCCAAACCTTAAACCCTAAACTCTAAACCCCAAAAAGATAAAAACCTAAACCTATACAAAATAAAACCTAAAAATAATAAATACAAAAACTGAAACAAAAAAATAAATAAATAAAAAAAATAAAATAAAAACATAAACTAAAACTTAAGCCTAAACCTAAAAATAAAATAAAATAAAATTAAATTAAATTAAATTAAATTAAAAAAACCATAAACTAAACTAAAAGATAAAAAACCTAAATAAAAATAAAATAAACCTAAAGTAAATTAAAATAAAAACTTAATAAAAATCTTAACCTAAAAAATAAACAAAAAAATAAAACATAAAAATAAATAAAAAATAGAACCTAAACCCTAAACTAAAAAAAACTTAAACTTAAAATAAAAATAAACATAAACATAAACCTAAACTAAAATAAACTAAACTAAAATAAATAAAACCTAAACCTAAACATAAAATAAACTAATCCTAAACCTAAACCAAATCTAAAAAAAATAAATCAAACAAAAAATAAACATAAATCTAAACTAAAAAGTAAAAACTAAAACTAAACCTAAAATAAAAAACGAAAACCTAAATCTAAAAAAAATAAAATAAAAACTTAAACATAAACCTGAAAAATAAAAAAAATAAAACTTAAACCTAAAATATAAAATAAAAATAAAACTAAACTAAAAATTTACCTAAACCTAAACCTAAACCTAAAAAATAAACTAAAATAAAAAACATAAACTAAAATAAATAAACCTAAAATAAATAAACTAAACTAAATAAAAATAAAAATATACCTAAATAAAATAAATAAATAAAATAAATTGAAAATAAAATAAATAAATTTAAACTTACTAGTTTACTTAATTTTAAAAAAAAATTAAATAAATAAAAGCCTAACCCTAAATCTTAAACCCTAAAACTAACCCTAAACCCTAAACCCTAATCCCTAAACCTACAACCCTAAATCCCAAACCCTAAACCCTAAAACCCTAAACCACAAACTCCTACCACACCACAACCTAACCCAGTCAACCTAAACACTAAACCCACCCTAAACCATAAACCCTAAACTTTCCATGCCCAAATAGTGACCCTGCAACCCTAATCCCACCAAAAAACCTAAACCCTAAACCTTAAAAACCTAAAAACCTCAACCTAAACTAAGTAAAACCTAAAAATAAAATAAATTAAAAAACCTCAACCTAAATAAAATAAATAAAATAAAATAAAAACCTAAACTAAAACTTAAACCTAAACCTAAAAATACAATCAAATTAAAAGTAAAAACTAAAATAAAATAAAATAAAGAAAAACCTAAACTAAACTAAAAAAATAAAATAAACTTAAAAATAAAATACCTAAATAAGATAAAACCTAAACATAAAATAAAATAAAGCTAAAGTAAAATAAAAAAATAAAGCTAATAGAAAATAAACCCTAAACCCTAAACCCAAGCTAAATCAGTGACCCTAAAGCTCTAAACCCTAAATCCTAAATACTAAACTTAAACCCTAAACATTAAACCCTAACAACCAAAAAAACCTAAACCTAAAATAAATAAAACCTAAAAATAAAATAAATAGAAAAACCTAAACCTAAATAAAATAATAAAATAATAAAATAAAATAAAAAAAATAAAATAAAAACTAAAACTAAACATGAACCTAAACCTAAAAAAGAAAGTAAAAAAAATCTAAAATAAAATAAACAAAAACTTAAAAATACTAAAAATTAAAATAAACCTAAGAATAAAATAGCTAAATAAAATAAGATAAACTAAAAAAATTCCTAAACCTAAAGTAAAATGTAAAACCTAAAAATAAACCTAAAAAAACCAAAAAAAAAAAAAACCTAAAACTTAAACCTAAAAAAATAAAATAAAAATCTAAACCTAAACCTAAAAATAAAAAATAAAACCTAAACCTAAAAAATAAAATAAAAATAAAACTCAACTAAAACATGAACCTAAACCTAAAAAAATAAACTAAAATTTAAAACATAAATTAAAATAAATAAACTTATAAAAAATAAACTAAACTAAATAAAAATAAAAATAAAAATAAAAAATAAAAAGCAAAATAAACTAAAATAAAAAAAATAAACTAAATAAATTGCATAAACCTAAACCTACCAGATTACTTAATTTTTTTAAAAAAACCCTAAACCCTAAACCCTATAAACCTAAAAACCTAAACCTAAACTAAATAAAATTGAAAAATAAAATATATAGAAAAATTTAAGCCTAAATAAAATAAATAAAATAAAATAAAATAGAAACCTAAACTAAAACTTAAACCTAAACCTGAATCTAAAATAAAATGAATAAAAACCTAAACTAAACTAAAAAAAATTAAAATAAACCTAAGAATAAAAACCTAAATAAAATAAATACTAAATGTAAAATAAAAATAAAATAAACCTAAAATAAAATAAAATAAAAGCTAAATAAAAATGTAAACCTAAAAACTAAACCTTAAAAAACATAAAAATAAATAAAAAATAAATTCTAAAGTTTAAATTATAAAAAAACCTAAACTTAAAATAAAAAAATAAATAAAATAAAATAAACCTAAGCCTAAACTAAAATAAATAAAACTTAAACCTAAATCTAAACTACATATAATAAAATAAACTAAAAATAAACCTAAACCTAAACTTTAAAATAAAACTTAAAAATAAACCTAAATTAAAAACCTAAAACCTAAACCTAAGAAAATTAAATGAAAACCTAAACCTAATCCTAAAAATAAAAAATAAAACTTAAACCTAAAAAATAAAATAAAAATAAAACTCAACTAAAAAATAAACCTGTACCTAAAAAAAACTAAATAAATCTAAAATAAATAAACTAAACTAAATAAAAAAAATCAGCTAAAATAAATAATCAATATACTAAATAAACCTAAACTTATCGGTTTACTTAACTAAACCCTAAAAAAAAACTAGAAACACTAAATCCTAAACCCTAAACCATAAACCCTAAATCCTAAATCCTAAACCCTAAACCCAAGACCCTAAACCCTTAGTCAAAAACCATAAACCCTAAAAAACCTTAAACCCTAAACCCTAATATTAAACCCTAAGCCTAAACTTAAAGTAACTAAATAAATTAAAAAATAAACCTAAACCATTAAACCTAATAAACCTAAACCTAAACATAAACCCTAAGATTGGGAAGGACCTTGATGACAGAAACATCGTCGCCAATGAGGCTCATTCTATATCTAGCGGTGGAGGCGAAGATGGAGGCGACGATTATCTTAGTGGTGGGGAGGATCTATAGGTGCTAGTGGATATGGAGGTGGTGGTCATAGTAATGGTGGTTATGGAAGCAGGAGGAGCGATGGATATTACAGCCGTGGTGGTGGCTAAGGGATAGATGGGGGATATGATGGTGGATCCCGCTACTCGAGAGGTCGAGGTGGTTCTGAAGTGAACTATACAAATTAAAGAACGGCTGATCCGATCTGCTGCTTACAGAACAGTCTCTTTATAGTAGAGACAGTTCTAGTTATCTAGGGTTTTTAATTTGCTCTATGCATGCTCATTTTTTATCTATGTCTTGGAAAACTTGGTGTGTTAGTTGGTAGATGAAATCAAAAAGAAGAAATATTGAATCTGAATTTGTTCTCTGTTAAAAAAATTACCCTAAGCCCTAAACTAAAATGTCAACCCTAAAACAAAAACCTAATCCTTAAACCCTAAATCGTAAACCCTAAAACCCTAAACCCTAAACCATAAATCCTAAACCCAAAATAAAGCCCTAAAACCTAAACTAACCCTAAACCCTAAACCCTAAACCCTTAAAAGCTAATAGCTTAAACCTAAAATAAATAAAACCTAAAAATAAAAAAAATAAAAATCTAAACCTAAACCTAAAATAAAAATAAAATAAAAAATAAAAACTAAATTAAAATAAAATAAATAAAAACCTAAACTAAACTAAGAAAATAAAAAGCCTAAATAAAATAAAAACTAAACCTAAAATAAATCCAAAAAGACCTAAAATAAATAAAATAAAATGTAAATAAAAATGTAAACCTAAAAAATATACCTAAAAATAAATATAAAATAAAATCTAAGATCGAAACTATAAAAAAGAAAACTTAAACCTAAAATAAAAATAAAATAAACCTAAACCTAAACTAAAATAAATAAAACCTAAACCTAAACTTAAAATAACTAAACCTAAACATAAACCAAAACTAAATAAAATAAAATCAAATAAAAATAAACCTGAACTTAAACTAAAAAATAAAACATAAAAATAAACCTAAAACATAAACATAAGAAAATAAAATAAAGAGCTAAATCTAAACTTAAAAATAAAAAACAAAACCTAAACCTAAAAAATAAAATATAAAATAAAACTAAACTAAAAATAAACCTAAAGCTAAACCTTACCCTAAAAAATAACCTAAAATAAAAAAACCTAAACTAAAAGAAATAAACTTAAAATAAATAAACAAAACTAAATAAAAAAGTAAACCTAAATAAAAAGAAAAAATAAAATAAACTAAAATAAATAAAAAATAAACCTAAACCTACAAGTTTACGTAATTGAAAAAAAATAAATGAATAAACCCTAACCCTAAACCCTAAACTCTAAACCCTAAAACCAACAACCCTAAACCATAAACCCGAAACCCTAAACCTTAAATGCTAAGCCCTCTTAAAACCTAAAAACCTAAACCTAAACTAAATAAAGCCTAAAAAGAAAATAAATAAGAAACATAAACCAAATTGAAATAAATTAAATAATATTTGAAACTATAACTTAAACCTAAACCTAAACCTAAAAATAAAATAAAATAGAAAATAAAAATTAAACTGAAATAAAATAAATAAAAACATAAACTAAACTAACAAAAAAAATAAAGAAAAAAATAAAATACCTATATAAAATAAAACTTAAACATATAATAAAAATAAGGCAAACCTAATGTAAAATAAAATAAAAACTAACTAAAAACCTAAACTTAAAAAATAAACCTAAAAAAGTCCTAAAAATAAATAAAAAAATAAAACCTAAACCCTAAACTAAAAAAAGCCTAAACCTAAAATAAACAAAATAAAATAAACCTAAACCTAAACTAAAATAAACTAAACTAACATAATAAAATCTAAACCTAAACCCCAAGCTAAATAAAATAAACTAAACTAAAAATAAACATAAACCTAAACTAAAAAATAAAACCTAAAAAAAAATCTATAATAAAAACCTAAAACCTAAACTTAAAAAAAAAATCTAAGCCTAAACCAAACATAAAAATAAAATAAAAATGATACTAAACTAAAAATTAAACATAAAGAAAAACTTAAGCATAAAAAATAAACTAGAATAAAAAGATAAACTAAAAATAAATAAACTAAACTAAATAAAAAAATAAACATAAATAAAAATATAAAATAAATTAAATAAACTAAATAAACATAAACCTACAAGTTTCCTTAATTTAAAAAAAACCCAAAATGCTAAAACTTTAACCCTAAACACTAAATCCTATACCCTAAATGCTAAACCCTAAAACTAACCCTAAACTCTATGGTAAAAAACCACAATCCTACCCACCCACCTAAACTGATCTAAGGCCCTACTACCAACCCTAAACACTGTACCATAAATCGTGACCCTATGCTACCTAAACTGGGACCTCTGTGCCCTGGGCCCTCCATAAACTAAACCTACCACACCCTAAGGCCCTCCTAAACAGGCCCATCCACTGACCACAAAACTCTAAAGCCTAAAGCTAAAGCCTGATCTCCCACTCAGACCCTCCTACCACAAACCCTAAACCTAAACCCCCACTCTCCCAGGCCACTAAACCTAAACTAAACCCTAACCAGATCTTAAATCTAAACCCTAAACTAAACCACAATATAAAACTAAACTAATTAAAGCCTAAAAATAAAATAAATAAAAAACTTAAGTTTAAATAAAATAAAAACCTAAACTAAAACTTAATCCTAAACCTAAACCTAAAAATAAAATAAAATAAATAAAAAAACTAAACTCAAATAAAATAAATAAAAACCTAAATTAAACTAAAAAAATAAAATAAACCTAAAAATAAAAAACCTAAACAAAATAATCACTAAACGTAAAATAAAAAATAAAATAAAATAAAAATAAAATAACAACCTAAACCTAAAAACAAAACCTAAAAATAAATATTAAATAAAAACTAAACCCTAAACTAAATAAAATAAATTAAATTAAAAATAAACCTATGCCTAAATAAAAAAATAAATCCTATAAATGAACCTAAAATGGAAACGTAAAATATAAACCTAAAAAGAGAAAATAAAAGCCTAAACCTAAAAATAAAAAATAAAACCTAAACCTAAAAAATAAAATTAAAATAAAAGTTAACTAAAAAAATAAAGATAAATCTAATCCTTTAAAAAAATAAACTAAAATAAACTAAAATAAATAAAAAATAAACTAAATAAACCTAAGTCTAATGGTTTACTTAATTTAAAATAAATACCCTAAACCTTAATGCCTAAATCCCTACCTTGAACTCTCCTAATCCTATACCCTAGATCACAGCCTAAAGCCTAAACCTTAAACCCTAAACCATAAACTAATGATAAACCCTAACCCACCACTAAACACTAAACCTAAACCTAAAATCCCCAAACCCTAAAACCTAAAACCTAAACTCAATAAAATCTAAAAATAAAATAAACTAAAAAACTAAACATAAATAAAATAAAATATAATAAAATAAAATAAAAACCTAATTAAAACCTAATTAAAACCTAAACCTATACCTAAAAATAAATTAAAATAAATAATAAAAACTAAACTCAAATAAAATAAATAAAAACCTAAACTAAACTAAAAAATAAAATAAACCCAAAAATAAAAAACCTAAATAAAATTATAATTAAACGTAAAATAAAAATAAAATAAACCTAAAATAAAATAAAATAAAAACCTAAACCTAAAATTAAATTTAAAAGTAAATAAAAAATAAAACTGAAACCTTGAACTAAAAAAAAACTTAAACCTAAATTAAAATAAATAAAACCTACACCTAAACCTAAAATAAAAGAAAGATAAAACCTAAATGAAATAAAATAAAATAAACTAAAAATAAACCTATACCTAAACTAAATAATAAAACCTAAAAATGAACCTAAAATGAAAACCTAAAACCTAAACCTAAAAAAAATAAAATAAAAACATATACCTAATAATAAAAAATAAAATCTAAACCTAAAAAATAAAATAAAAATAAAATTAAATTAAAAAATAAATATAAACCAAAACATAAACAAAAAAAAACTATACTAAAATAAAAAACCTTAAATAAATAAAATAAACTAAATGAAAATAAAATACAAACCTAAATAAAAATAAAAAATAAAAAAACTAAAATAATTAAAAAAAATAAACTAAATAAACCTAAACCTTCTTATTTTAATTAAAAAAACCCAAAACCCTTAACCCAAAACCATAAAACTAACCCTAAACCTACTACAACCCTAAAATCACCTAAACTACCCTAAAAAGAAACTAAATCAGGACTGACCTGGACCAAATCTAAACCCTAAATAAAACCACCAAAACCCCTAAACCCCCAAACACAGGCCACAAGAATACTACCTAGCTTCCAGGCCACCAGGCCCTAAACTAACTGACCTAAACTGACCTGGGCCCTAAACCCTAAATAACAAGCCATCTCCTAAACTTGACCTCTGACCACAAAACACTAACCTGACCATAAAAGCTAAACCCTAAACCCTAAACCCTATACCTTAAACCCTAAAAACCTAAAAACCTAAACCTAATCTAAATAAAACATAAAAATAAAATAAATAAAAAATTTAAAACTAAATAAAATATAGAAATAAAATAAAATAGAAATCTAAACTAAAATCTAAACCTAAATCTAAAAATAAAATAAAATAAAATAATAAAAATAAACTAAAATAAAATAAATAAAAACTTAAACTATACTAAAAAATAAAGTAAACCTAAGAATAAAAAACATAAATAAAATAAAAACTAAATATTAAAAATAATATAAACTTAAAATATAATAAAATATGAACTAAATAAAAACCTAAACCTAAAAAATGAACCTAAATTAAGAAAAGCCTAAACCTAAAATAAAAAAATAAACAAAATAAAATAAACTTAAACCTACACTAAAATAAAATAGTCTAAAATAAATAAAACCTAAACCTAAACCTAAAAAAAAACTAATCCTAAACCTAAACTTAAACTAAATAAAATAAAATAAACTAAAAATAAACCTAAACCTAAACTAAAAAATAAAAATTAAAATAAACGTAAAATAAGAACCTAAAACATAAACTTGAAAAAGTATTATATAAACATAAACTAAAAACTTAAAAATAAAAAATAAAACATAAACCTAAAAAGAAACTCAACAAAAAATAAACCTAAACCTAAAAAATAAACTAAAATAAAAAACTTAAACTAGAATAAATAAAACTAAATAAAAATTTAAAATATACCTAAATAAAATAAACTCAAATAAATGAAAATTAAGCTAAATAAACTAAATAAACCTAAACTAATCGGTTTACTTAAAGTTTTTAAAAAAGCCTAAATCCAAAACCCTAAACTCTAAACTAACCCTAAACCCTAAACACTAAACCCTAAAACACTAAAGCCAAAAGCCTAAACCATATACCTTAAATTCTAAACCCTAAATTAACCATAAAACTAACCATAAACCCTAAACCCTAAATCCAAAATAAAAAATAAAAAAAAAACTCGATAAACCTAAACCTACAACCCTAAACACTAAACCCTAAACACTAAATTCCTAAACCCTAAACTCAAAAACTATAAACCCTAAATGATAAACCTTAAACCATAAACCCTAAACCCTAAACCCTAAACCCTAAAACTATAACCCTAAACCCTAAACCCTAAACCCTAAAAACTTAAAAACCTAAACCTCAACTAAATAATACCTAAAATTAAAATTAATAAAAAAACTTAAACCTAAATAAAATAAAATAAAATAAAAACCAAAATTAAAACCAAAATTAAAACCTAATCCTAAACTAAAGGTAAACCTAAAAATAAAATAAGATAACAAATAAAAACTAAACTAAAATAAAATAAATAAGAACCTAAACTAAACTAAAAATTAAAATTAACCTAAAAATAAAAAACATAAATAACATAAAAACTAAACATAAAATAAAAATAAAGTAAACATAAAATAAAATAAAATAAAAACTAAGTAAAAACTTATACCTAATAAATAAACATAAAAATAAATAAATAATAAAACCTAAACCTAAACTAAAAAATAAACCTAAACCAAAACCTAAGATTGAAAAATAAACTAAAATAAAAAACCTAAACAAAAATAAATAAACCAAAAATAAATCAATTAAAAAAAATAAAAAAAATAAACCTAAATAAAAATAGAAAATAAAGTAAACAAAAATAAATATAAAATAAACTAAATATACTAAATAAATGTAAACCTATCGGTTTGCTTAATTTTTGAAAAAAACCTTAAATCCTAAACCCTAAACCTAACACCCTAAACACACAACCCTAAACCTTAAGCCCTAAAATCTAATCCCTAAAAAACCCTAAACCCTTTATTTTTAAACTTAAATTAAAAAAAATAAACCTAAATAAAAATAAAAAATAAAGTAAACAAAAATAAATAAAAAAACTAAATATACTAAATATTTTTAAACTTATAGATTTACTTAATTTTAAAAAAAAACATTAAACCCTAAACCCTAAATCCTGAAACCTTAACCCAAAAGTCTAAACTAACCCTAAACCCTAAACACTAAGCCCTAAAAACCCTAAACCCTAAAGCCTAAACCCTTTACCCAAAATTATAATCCTAAACTAACCCTAAAATAATCATAAACCCCAAAACTAACCGTAAACCCTAAACCTTAAATTTGAAAAAATATAAAAATAAATAAAAAAAACCTAACCCTAAACCCAAAACCTACAACCCTAAACACAAAACCATAAATCATAAACCCTAAACCCTAAACTTAAAAATCCTAAACCCTAAACCATAATCACGGACCCTGACCCTACCTACCCACTGCCCAAAACTTCAACCCTAAACCCTAAGCCCTAAACCCTCAGACCTTCCCCACTCCGGACCAACCCACTAAACCCACAAGACCTAAAACCTTAAACTAAATATCTTTCTAAAATAAAACATAAACCTTAATAAAATTAAATAAAATAAACCTAAACTAAACCCAAGCTAAACTTTAAAATAAAATAAAATAAAAAAGTAAAAACTAAACTAAAATAAAATAATTAAAACCTAAACTAAACTAAAAAAATAAAATAAACCTAAAAATACAATACCTATATAAAATAAACACTAAACATAAAATAAAATAAAATAAAAACTAAATAGAAATCTATACCTAAAAAATAAACATAAAAAACAAATATAAAATAAAACCTAAACCCTAAACTAAAAAAAAAACCTAAACCTAGAATAAATAAAATAAATTGATTTTAAACCTAAACTAAAATAAATAAAACCTAAACTAAACTTAAAATAAACTAAACCTAAACCCTAAACTAAATAAAACAAAATAAACTAAAAAAAACCTAAAATAAAACCTAAAACCTAGAAAAAATAAAAAACTAAAAAATTAAAAATAAAACTAAACTAAAAAATATAAACCAAAACATTAGCCAAAAATAAAATAAAATATAAAACCTAAACTAAAGAAAATAAACCTAAAATAAATAAACTAAAGTAAATAAAAATAAAAATTAAACCTAAATAAAAAATAAAATATCTAAAATAAATAAAAAATGAACTAAATAAAACTAAACCTACCAGTTTACTTAATTAAAAAAAAACCCTAAACACTAAATCCTAAATCCTAAATGCTAAACCCTAAATCCTAAACCCTAAACCCTAAACCATAAAAACTAAAGCCTAAACCTTAAACCCTAAAACTAACCCTAAACCCTAAACCTACTCTCCACTCCCACCTTAATCTAAAATCATAAATTAAAATAATAATAAATAAAAAAACTAACCTAAACCATAAATCCTAAACCCTAAACTCCTAAACCCTAAGTAAAACCTTCCCTAAACTGGGCCAAGCCCTAAACCCTCTACACTCCGGACCATGAACCCCAAAACCCACAAGACCTAAAACCTAAACTAAATGTGCACTAAAATAAAACCTAAACCTTAATAAAATTAAATAACATCCTAAGCTAAAACCTAAACTTGGGCTAAACTTAAAATAAAATAAAATAAAAAGTAAAACTAAACTAAAATAAAATAATTAAAACCTAAACTAAACTAAAAAATAAAATAAACCTAAAAATAAAATACCTAAATAAAATAAACACTAAACATAAAATAAAATAAAATAAAAACTAAATAGAAATCTATATCTAAAAAATAAACATGAAAAACAAATATAAATTAAAACCTAAACCCTAAACTAAAAAAAACCTAAACCTAGAATAAATAAAATAAATTAAACCTAAACCTAAACTAAAATAAATAAAACCTAAACTAAACTTAAAATAAACTAAACCTAAACGCTAAACTAAATAAAACAAAATAAAGTAAAAAAAACCTAAAATAAACCTAAAACCTAAACAAAAATAAAAAAGTAAAAAAAATTAAAAATAAAACTAAACTAAAAAACATAAACCAAAACCTTAGCCAAAAAATAAACTAAAATATAAAACCTAAACTAAAATAAAGAAACTAAAGTAAATAAAAATAAAAATTAAACTAAATAAAAACAAAAAAAATAAAATATCTAAAATAAATAAATAATGAACAAAATAAAACTAAACCTACCAGTTTACTTACTTTAAAAAGAAACCGTGAACACTAAATCCTATACCCTAAATGCTAAACCCTAAATCTTAAACCCTAAACCCTAAACCATAAACACTAAAGCCTAAACCTTAAACCTAAAAAAACCCTACCCTAAACCTGACTCTAGCACTAGGCCATAACCCTAAATAAAAAAATGTAAATAAACCCTAACTTAAACCCTTCAATCTGAGTTAAGAAACAGGCCCTGGGCCACTAAACCCTCCAAATCTTAAACCTTCCACCCACCTAAACCTTCTAACCCAAACCACAAAACAACCTAAACATCCCTTACCCAGCATCCCCACCCATCCATTCTAGTGACCTAAAAGACCCTAAATCCTAAACCTAAATCCTCCCACCCTAAATCCTAAACCTCCCTAAACCTAAACCTAAACCCACTCCCTAAAAAACCTAACCCTAAACCCAAACCCTAACCCTTGAAACCCTAATCCTAAACCTTAAACCCTAAAAGCATAAACCCTAAACCCTAAGCGCTAAAGCCTAAACCGTAAACCCTAAACCTAAACCCTAGACCCTAAACCTAAACTGAACATAACTTAATAAATTAAAAAATAAACTTAAACCCTAAGAATGGGCATAACCTTGATGGTAAGAACATCATCAGCAACTAAGCTTAATCCATATCTAGCAGTGGAGGCAAAGGCAGTGGTGGCAATTATTGCAGTGGTGATGGGGGATCTGGAGGTGTTGGTGCATATGGAGGTGGTGGTAGGAGCAGTGGTGGTGGCAGTGGGACAGATCCAGGATATGAGGGTGGATAACACTACTCGAGAGGCCAAGGTGGTTATGATGATAACTAGAGAAACTGAAGAACGACCAATCCAATCTATTGCTTATGGACCTATCTTTACAGTATAGACAGTTCTAGTTATCTAGGTTTTTGATTTGCTCTATGCGTTCTCATTTTATATCTATGTTATCGCTAGTGTCTTAGAAAACTTCGTGTGTTACTTGATTGAT
The DNA here is from genome assembly GCA_021442155.1 of Cymbidium sinense. NCBI lineage: Eukaryota > Viridiplantae > Streptophyta > Magnoliopsida > Asparagales > Orchidaceae > Cymbidium > Cymbidium sinense. Next base: position 24,620,187 of record CM038222.1, read on the forward strand.
GAAATCAAAAAGAAGAAATGTTGAATCTAAATTTCTTCTCTACTAAAATAAAACTAAAAAACCTAAACCCTAAACTAAAAATTGAACCCTAGATCTGAAACCTAAACCATAAAACCCTAAACCCTAAACCCTAAACCTTAAACCCTTAAACCCAAAACCCTAAACCCTAAACCCTAAAATCCTAAACCCTAAACCTTAAACCCTAAACCCTAAAACCCTAAACCTAAAAAAAAAACTAAAAAACCTAAATAAAAAATAAAACTTAAAATTAACTAAAATAAAATAAAAATAAAAAACCTAAATAAAACAAAACTAACAGTAAAATAATAAATCTAAATAAAATAAACCTAAAATAAAATAATAAAATAAACTACTAAAATAAATCTGACCTAAAACCTAAAAATAAACCAACCTAACTAAACATAAATAAATAAAAAATAAACTAAAATAAACCTAAAACTAAAAATAAAACCTAAAATAAACCTAAAATAAAAACAAACTTAAACCTAAAATAAAATTAAAACCTAAACCTAAACCTAAACATAAAATCTAAACGAACCTAAAATAAAATAAAATAAAACTAAAAAAAATAAAATGACCTAAACATAAACCTAAAAAATAAACTAAAATAGAAAACCTAAACTAATATAAATAAACCTAAAATAAAGAAACTAAATTAAATAGGAATAAAAAATAAATCGAAATAAAAATTAAAATTAATATAAACTAAACTAAATATAAAATAAACTAAATAAACTAAATAAACGAAATAATCCAAACCATAGCGGTTAACTTAATTTTTTTTTAAAAAAAAAAAACTCTAAACCCTAAACCCTAAACCCTAAACCCTAAACCCTAAACCCTACCCTCCAAATACTAAACCTGAGCACTAATACAAACCCTGACTAAACCTTAAACCCTAACTTAAAACCCCAACGTGACCTAAACCCTAAATTTTGCCTCACTAACCCTCAACCTCAAACCCAAACCCTAAACCCTAAAATCCTGTAGAAAACTAAACACTAAACCTTAATCCATAAACCCTAAGACTCTAAACCCTAAAACCCTAAACCCTAACCCCTAAATCCTAAACCCTAAACATTAAAAACCTAAAAACCTAAACCTAATAAAAAAATAAATAAATAAACCATAATATAAAATAATAAAAATAATAAAAATTAAAATCCTAAACTAAAACCAAGAACTAAAAATCAAAATAAATCAAAATAAATCAAAATAAAAATTAAATAAATAAAAACCTAAACTAACCTAAAAAGATAAAAAATAAACTTAAGAATAAAAAACATAAATAAAATAAAAAGTAAATGTAAAATTAAAATAAAATAAACCAAAAAAATAAAATAAAATAAAAACTAAAGAAATGCTTAAACCTAAAAAAATAAACTTAAAAATAAAACATCAAAATAAATAAACCTAAACCTAAACTAAAATAAACTAAACTAAAATAAATAAAACCTAAACCTAAACCTAAACCAAAAATAAACTAAACCTAAACCTAAACCTAAATGAAAAAAAATAAAATAAACTAAAAATAAACATAAATCTAAAGTTAAAAATAAAACCTAAAATAAAATTAGAATAAAAACCTAAAACCCGAACCTTAAAAAATAAAATAAAAACCTAAACCTAAACCTAATGAAAAACTAAAATGTAATCCTAAAAAAAAAAGAAAAATAAAACTCAACAAAAAAAACTAAACCTAAAAAGTAAACTAAAATAAAAAAGCCAAAATTAAGAAAATAAATAAAACTAAATAAAAAAAATAAACCTAAATAAAAATAAAAAAACAAAATAAACTCCAACAAATAAAAAATAAACTAAATAAACTATATAAAATTAAACATACTAGTTTACTTAATTTTAAAAAAAAACCTAAACCCTAAATCCTAATCCCTAAACCCTAAACTCTAAACCCTAAAACTAACCCTAAACCCTAAACCCTAAACCTAAAATCCTAAGCCATAAAACCCTAAATCCTAAACCCTAAATTGTAAACCCTAAACCTTAAATCCTAAGACCCTAAATGATAAACCCTAAATCCTAAACCCTAAACCATAAACCTTAAAACCTGCAACACAAAACCCTAAACTCGAATCCCTAAACCATAAACCCTAAACCCTAAACAAACCCTAAACACTAAACCCTAAGAACATATAAAACCTTGATGGCGGGAACATCACCGTCAATTCAGCTTAGTTTAGATCTAGTAGTGGAGGTGAAGGCGGAGGCAGTTGTCGCAATGGTGGTGGGGGATGTGGAGGTGCTGGTGGATATGGAGGTGGTGGTCAGAGTAGTGGTGATTATGGAGGAGGGAGGAGCGATGGAGGTTATAGCCATGTAGGTGCCGGATAGAGAGATTAAGAATATGATAATGGATCCCGCTACTCGAGAGGGGGGGTGGTTCTGATCAGAACTAGAGAAATTGAAGAATGGCTGATCTAATATGTTTCTTATGGAACTGTTTCTTTACAGTAGAGACTATTCTACTTATCTAGGGTTTTTGATTTTCTCTATGGGTGCTCATTTTTGATCTATGTCGTCACTTGTGTCATAGAAAACTTGGGGTGCTACGTGGTTGATCAAATCGAAGAGAAGAAATCTTGAATTTGAATTTGTTCTCTATTAAAAAAAACTTAAACCCTAAACCCTAAACTAAAACTTAAACCCTAAACCTAAACCTAAACTCTAAACCCTAAACCTTAAATCCAAAACCATAAACTAACCTAAACCCTAAACCCAAAACCCTAAAATGCTAAAAACCTAAACCTAAACTAAATAAAACCTGAAAAGAAAATAAATAAATAAACCTAAACCAAAATAATATAAAAAAATATAATAAAATAAAACTAACCTAAAATGAAAACAAAAAAATTAAACTAAATAAAATAAATAAAAAACCTAAACTAAACTAAAAAATAAAAACCTAATTAAAATAAAACTAAACTTAAAATTAAAAATAAACCAAAAATAAATTAAAATAAAAACTAAATAAAAACCTAAACCTAAAAAATAAACTTAAAAATAAATAAAAAAATCTAAACCTTAAACTAAAAAAACCTAAAGCTCAAATAAAAATAAAATAAACAAAATAAAATAAACCAAAATATAAACTAAAATAAACTAGACTAAAATAAATAAAACCTACACATAAACCTAAAATAAACTAAACCTAAACCTAAACTTAAACATAAACCTAAACTAAATAAAATAAAATAAACTAAAAATAAACCTAAACTTAAACTAAAAAATAAAACCAAAAAATAAAATAATAACCTAAACCTAAACCTTAAAATAGAAAATAAAGCCTAAACCTAAAAAAAAAATAAAGCTAAACTAAAAAATAAACCTATGCCTAAAAAATAAACTAAAATAACAATCCTAAACTAAAATAAATAAACCTAAATAAAATAAAAAGTAAATAAAACTTAGATAAATAAAAAATAAACTAAATAAACTTATACCTATCGGTTCACTAAATTTAAAAAAAAAAAACCCAAAACCTAATATCATAAACCCTAAACCCTAAAACTAACTCTAAACCCTAAACCATAAATCCACAACCCAAAACCTACAACCCTAAATCCTAAACCCTAAACCCACCCTAAACCCTAAACCCTAAACCCTAAATGTTAAACATTAAACTCTAAAACCCTAAACCCTAAACCATAAACACTAAACCTTAAAACCCTAAACCTTAAACCCTAAACCCTAAACCCTAAAACCTATAACCTTAAACCCCAAACCCTAAACCCTAAACCCTAAGCTAACCCTAAACCTTAAACCCTAAACTAAAATTTACTAAACTAGAGAAATGATGGTGGAGGAGCGATGGAGGTTACAGGCATGGTGGTAATGGAGGGTGAGATCAAGGATATGATGGCCGATCGCTACTCGAGAGGTGGGGATGGTTCTAATGGGAACTGGAAAAACTGAAGAATGGTTGATCCGATCTGCTGCTTATGGAATTGTGTCGTTATTCTAGAGATAATTTTACTTATCATGGGATTTTTTATTTGCTCAATGGTTGCTCAATTTTGATCTATGCCATTGGTTGTGTCTTAAAAAACTAAGGGTGCTACTTGGTTGATGAAATTGAAAAGAATAAATTTTGAATCTAAATTTGTTCCCTATTTTAAAAAAAACTTTAAACCCTAAACCCTATACTAAAACTTAAACTCAAAACCTAAAACTTAAACTCTAAACCCTAAACCCTAAACACTAAACACTAAACCCCAAACCCTAAACCCTAAACCCTAAACCTTAAACAAACCATAAAAACTAAATCCAAAACCCTAAACCCTAAAACCCTAAAAACCTAAACCTAAAAATAAAATAAATAAAAAACCTAAATCAAAATAAAATAAAAAACATAAACTAAAACATGAACCTAAACCTATACCTAAACCTAAAAAAAAAACAAAAATAAAATATTAAAACTAGATAAAAATAAAATAAATAAAAACCTAAATTAAACTAAAAATAAAAACCTAAATAAAATAAAAAACTAAACCTAAAATAAAATACAATAAAAACAAAATAAAAACTTGAACCTAAAAATTAATCCTAAACATAAATAAAAAGTAAAACTTAAACCATAAACTAAAAAAACCAAAACCTAAAATAAAAATAAAATAAGCAAAATAAAATAAACCTAAACCTAAACTAAAATAAACTAAGCTAAAATAAATAAAACCTAAACCTAATCCCAAAATAAATTAAACCTTAACCTAAACCAAAACCTAAACTAAATAAAATAAAATAAACTAAAAATAATCCTAAACCTAAACTAAAAAATAAAACCTAAAAAAAACCTAAAATGAAAACCTAAAAGAAGAACCTAAAAAAATATAACAAAAACCTAAAACTAAAAAATAAAATAAAAATAAAACCCAACTAAAAAATAAACCTAAACTTAAAAGGTAAACTAAAATAAAAAACCTAAACTAAAATAAATTAACCTAAAATTAATAATCTAAATTAAATAAAAATAAAAATAAAACTTAAATAAAAATAAAAAATAAACTCAAATTAATGAAAAACTAATTAAATAAACCTAAACCTACCGGTTTACTTAATTAAAAAAACACTAAACCTTAAATCCTAATTCCTAAACCTTAAACCCTAAAATAAACCTTAAAACCTAAAACCTAAACTTAGAACCCTAAACCTACAACCCTAAACCCTAAACCTACAACCCTAAACCCTAAACCTTAAATCCTAAAACACTAAACCCTAAACCCTAAACCCTAAACCCTAAAACCTTCCACCATAAACCCTAAACCTCAAACACTAAACCCTAAACTAACCCTAAACCCTAAACCCTAAAATAACCCTAAACTATCCCTAAAACCTAATAATGGGCAAAACCTTGACAGCAGGAACATCATCCTCAATTAGGCTCAGTCTAATCTAAAGGTGGAGTCGAAGGAGGAGGAAACGGTTATCACAGTGGTGGTGGCAAATCTGAAGGTGCTGGTGGATATAGAGGTGGTGGTTAGAGCTGTGGTGGTTATGGAGGCAGAAGGAGTGACAAAGGTTACAACCGTGGTGGTGGTGGAAGGAGAGATCGAGGATATGATGGCAAATCCAGCTACTCGAGAGGGGAGGGTGGTTCTCATGGGAAGTGGAGAAACTAAGGAATGGTTGATCTGATCTGTTATTTATGTAACTGTGTCTTTATAATAGAGATGGTTCTACTTATCTAGGGTTTTTAATTTGCTCTATGGGTGCTCATTTTTTATCTATGTCATCAGTTGTGTCTTACTAAACTTGGGGTGCTACTTAGTTGATAAAATCAAAAGAAGATATGTTTAATCTGAATTTATACTTTATTAAAAAAACCTTAAACCCTAAACCCTAAACTAAAACTTAAACCCTAAACTTAAAACCTAAACCCTAAATCTTAAACCCTAAACCCTAAACCCTAAAAACCTTAAACACTAAACACTAAACCCTAAACCCTAAACCCTAAACCCTAAAATCCTAAAAACCTAAACTAAATAAAACCTAATAATAAAATAAATAAAAAACCTAAATCTAAACTCTAAACCTTAAGACCATAAACCCTAAACCCTAAAACCTACAACCATAAACCATAAACACTAAACCACAAACACTAAACCCTAAACCATAAACCCTAAACATTTAACCTTGAATAAAGATGACATTAGGAGAAGATCTAAAGAATTGCCTAATCCTAACCTAGTTATGGTAGCTAAAGAAAATATCTTCAAGAGACTTTCCCTTGATTATTAGAGATTTGAATACCCTAAACACTAACCCTAAGGGGCTGTTTGGTAGCATGCATTTGGAATACACTACATTCCAAATGCACGCTTTTAAACATTTCAAGCATTTGGTTCCAAGTAAAGTAAAATTTCAGTGCATTTCAAATACAACAGAAAGGCCAGTTTGCGTGTATTTGGAATTCCCAAATCTGGGCAAATTCCAAATACACATGCCAATGTAATGTGATGTGGGGTTCAAGCCACCAAACCAAACGCCATGGCTCTCGTCCCGAACCTCTTCTCACCATCGCTTGGCCACCACCTCCCTCTCCTCCCCTACCGCCTAATGTCCTAAGCCATCCGCCATGCCTCTCTTCCTAACGCCAGCCAGTGACACCATAAACCGGCCATGCACCGCACCCCCCACCACCGACGTCCAAACCTTCAATTTACTTTACATTACATTTTGTCAACCAAACAAAAAAATACAAAGTCTTGAATTTGTAAAGCTCTCAACCAAATAACAATAAAGTAATCCTTTTACACTGAACTCCTTTTACACTGCATTCCAAAATCAGGCAACCAAACATCACCTAAATCATATTATAATACCATATATTATAGTATAATGTAGCATCATATATTTGAACATGTAGTGATGTGTTTTTTGATGTCATAAGATGTTTTGAAATATTTTAGTATATTATGGTATTGTGCCCAATTATCTATGTTAATATAAATCATAAAAATATTGATTTAATAAATCAGATGATGAAATTTGTTAAATTTGAAGTGGGAATTAGGTTGTAGTACCAAAGGTGTGCTACACCACTTGTAGTCTAAAAAGTAAGATTTTATGTTCAAAATAATTATTATATGTTGTAACATAGTATATCATCATATATCACAATATATTGTTCTGCGCATTTTAAATTCTTTTTGTATTTTACAATCATGCAGTCAATCCTACACTAGCATTGTTTATAAAAATGTTGATTTAGACTTTAAAATGGTGGAATTTGGCCAAATTCATAGTAGGTAGAGCATGGCATCAAAATATATTGTTTAAATTTAAAATATGTAAGTGATATGACTAAAATATATAGCTTTTATTATTTAGATTAATTTTACAATTTTTTAACTTAAGCAGCCCCTTGTGATGTGATATGAAATATAATATAATATCTTATAGTGTATTATAATATAAGATGCCATAACATAGTGTAGCATCAAGCATTATAGCATACTATTGTGTATTAATAGTTATTTTTTAGCATATATTAGTTGGTTATAGTATGATGTAGTAGAGTTTGTACTGGTATAATTCATAAAAATACTAATTTATAAATTGAGATGATGGGATTTGGCCAAATTTAAGGTAAGCTTTAGGGAACATCATTGGGGTGTGCTATGGTGTGTCATTTAATCAAAAGAATGGAAAGTTGCATCCAAAATAAATGTTCATTTTTCAACCAAATTTTATAAATTTTTTGCTTAAAGTGATTCATTTTAAGGTGTAATGTAAGATAATATATTATATGAAAGAAAATTAAAATATAATGTACATAACAATATAACTTCATATATCTATATATATATATATATATATATATATATATATATATATATATATATATATATATATATATATATATGAATGTGGTGGTGTGCTACTAAATGTTATTTTACATTTTAGTATGTTATACTTTTATTATAATACATTGGGTCAAAACTCAGAGAAATGTTAATTTGAAGGTTGAGATGGAAGAATTTGGCCAAATTAATGGCACACACCAAGAAGCAACACCAAAATTTTGAGAAAATGATCATTATTCATATTTTGAAAAAATTTTGTTATTTGTTCTTTTTAAGTGATTCTAATATGGTGAAATGTTAGACAGTATATTATATTATAACTAATTATAATATAACATCATATATTATAATATAATCTTGTGTGTTAATTCACACTAAAATATGTTTAGCATGATATTGTATAGTTAGTTTGAGCATGCACCATCACAAATCATAAAATGTTGATTAGAATGTTAAGATGATGTAATTTGAATGAATACATTGTTATGCTTTTTGATGAAGTATTAAAAGTGAGCATAAAAGAAAAAATAAGATTTGATGAGAATTCCATGTTAAGGACATGGAGGGAGATCCGCTAGGGGATCACACATGCATTGGACATGACATGGGAGGAGTGTATGCCGAGGGATTAGAAGAAGTAAATCTGCTTGGGATAAGGTTTGAATTGGAGTTGATTATATGGCTTGTGGGAAGCAGATCTGCAAGGGATAAGAATCTTTAATCTGCTAAGGATTAAAATTGAATCGACTTTAACTTGTTTTGATTTAATTGATGTGGAGCACATCTACTAGAGAAATGTCTTGAGTCTGTTGGGGATCATGTATATGAACCTTCCACTAGGGAAGTAGGTTCGGGCTATCCGTTGGGGATTAGGATTTGAGATTAATTTCATAGATTTGTTTAGGGATGTATCCACTGGGAATAAGAGTTTGGTTGGATTTGTTTGATTTAAACTCTACTAAGGGAGTTGGTTTAATTTGGCTCCATTGGAGAGGTTGGTTTTGAATTTGATTTATTTGCTTGACTTATTTATATATGATTTGGGGCACCATTAGGGAGAAGGGTGTGATTTAACGCCATTGGGGAAAATCAGATTGGGTTTAATTTAATCTAAGTTAATGTATGGACCATGTAAGTGTGGAATGGTCTCACTAAGAAGGAGCTATATCAGCCTTGACCTACCTCAGGTTTACAAATCCAAAGGGATAGTCGACTCGCTGTGGGGTAGAGCTAGCTAATCTAAGGGGTTGCCTTTTGGTGTGCAACAGATGTGCTAGGAAGAAGGCTTAACAGACTTACATCTTCTAAAGCAAGGTACAACCACTAGGGTGACCTATTGGATGCACAATAAATCAAACCTGACCTAGGGTGACTTCTACGTGAATGTTGCTGGGGACTTATGTCAACTCAAAAGTAGTTAGGATTATTTTTATCTTAATTTGATGTGATTTGATATGGTTTGTTTGGTTTAGTTTGATTTTGAAAGGGCATATCCACTGGGGATGTGAGCTCAATCAAATTTGATAGATTTAAATTATGGACCATGTTGGTGTGCGATGGACCCATTAAGAAGGGGCTATATCAGACTTATCCTATCTCAGATTTACAAATCCAAAGAGATAGTCTACTAGCTATGGGGTAGACCTAGGGAATTGAAGGGGTTGCCTTTTAGTGTGTAGCGAATGTGCTAGGAAGAAGACATAGCAGACTTACATCTTTTAAAGTAGGGAACAACTGCTGGGGTGACCTGTTGGTAGCACAACAAATCGAACCTAACTTAGGATAGACTACTAAGTGAATGCTACATGGGACTTATATCAACTCAAGATTAGTGAGGAAATTCCTATAGGGAGTTTTGCTGACATTGCCCTAAGATAAGATGCTTGCTTGGGAAAAGGTACCGCTAGGGGTATCATCCTAATCCACAAGTGAATATATATTTATTTTTTATGTTTGCATGGACCTTGTTAGTGTGCAAGGGACTAAACTGAGAAGGGGTTATGTCGGCCTTGACCTATCCCAGATTTACTTGACCAAAAGAGAATCTGTACATCCACATGATTGATTCTCCAACCACAAGGCTGGTTACTAAGGAAGGGGAATTGTCCAATTTGATAGTAACCTGAGTAGTGTCTAAATGGGGTTGCAAAGGATGTGATCTAAATATAGTGCCCATAGGTGAGGCGCATGGTGTAAAAGAAAGCTAGGGGTGTCCTCCTAAGGAAATTATCTTGAACCTTGGAAAAGAACGCTTATAGGTGTACAACCAAGGAGAGAAGCAACTTACATCCATGAGTGGTGTATCCTAAGGTGCGAGAACCAACCAACCTAAGGTTTATCCATGAGCATTAGTAGTGAATCCATTAACATAGTAAGAACCAACCAACCTAAAGTGCCCGTCGATCTCCAACGATCAATCTAGAAAGAAAGTGTGAAGGCTTACAACTTTATAAGCAGAACTGATCATTGGGATAGTCCATCGGTGGGATATATGGTATCTGACATAGAGTGACTACTATGCAAGGAGCCTTGAGGAAAAACTAGACCTAGACTTGAAGCAGTCAAGAGGGAAGGAGCAACTAAGGGACTTATCCTAAACTTTAAATATACTTGACCCAGTCAGTGCATGAAGGCTAATCCAAGAAGAAGGCATAGTAGACTCACATTCTCTTAAATGAAGCTAACATGATGTAGCTTACCCACCACGTAATAAGGCCTACAAAACTAACAAGGCAGTTATCGGTGTGTAGTGGCCAAGTAAGGAAGGAAAGTGTAGTAGACTTACATTCTCCAAAGCAAGAAGACCACTAGGGTGACACACTAGCAGGGTAGCACGTCAACCTAACCTAGAGTAGCGATTGAGTGAGTGTCATTGGAGGTGTTATCTCAACTTAGAGTAGTCTGAGATAAAATATATGTGTTTGCTTTATATTTTTTGTGTAGTTTGTATTTGTGTTGTGTCAATAAAGGATAGGATGTTGCTTGGGTTCCTTATACCTACCCTAAACACATCATGGTAGATTTTAAAACAAGAATACTTTCAACATGAAAGAGATTGAATTCAAAATGGAATTTTCATTAATGATAATTATTTTCAAACATGATTTATAATATTTCTTTAAGTAGAGCTTGTTGATTGGAAGCAGGTGCTCTCCTTATGATAAATAAGTGATAAGATCCTCCTTGGCATTCTCTATGAAAAAGGGCCTTCCCAAGTGTTCAAACTTGCCTACCATATTATGACGGGCAACAATCGGTCTCCTTAGAACTAAAATAAGCTCTCCTAATTGAAATGCTCCAAGATGGACCAACTTGTTGTGAGCTTAAATCATTTAGCTTTATATAACTCAAGGTTTTGGTATGCCAACAGGTATCTCCTTCTAACCTTTGAGCTCTTCTAACCGCAACTTTGCATTCTACTTTGTCATGATCTTGCTACCCACATCTATCCTTAGTGATGGGCATTTGACTTCTAATGGTAGAATGGCTTCGGACCCATACACTAATGAGAAAGAAGTAGACTGAGTTGGAGTTTTATATGTTATGTAGTAGGCCCACAAGGCTTCAATTAACTACTCATGCCATTATCGCTTGTTATTGTCGTGTGTCTTCTTCAGTATTTGAATGAGTGGTTTGTTGAAGGCTTCTGCTAAGTCATTTTCCCTAGGGTATTTGATGGTAGAATATCTCTAATCTATGTTGTGTCTTTGAGAAAAGTTATTAATCTTGGTTCTCTTGAAGATAGTGCCATTATCTAATATAAATTTTCAAGGGACTCTGAACCTATATACGATACGATTCCTAAAAAATTGGAGCACATGTTGAGCTGTGACCTCTCTGAGCAGAATCACCTTTGCCTATTTGGAAAAGTAGTAAGTAGAAGCTAAGATGAACTGATGACCCTTAGAAGAAGAATGATCAATCAGACCCACTATGTCAGGACCCCAACACTCGAGTGTCTAAGAGGCCAATGTAGGATGTAGAATGTTGGGTGGTTAGTGTATGACCACACAGTGTATTTAACATTGGTGGCATTGGCTAGCCGTATCCGTGAAATCTTTAATCATCGATGGTCAGTAGTATCCTATTCTCTTAATCTTGGCTTTCATCTTTACACCAGATTGGTTAACTCCACATAATCCTGAGTGTACCTTGGTCATCATCTTATGAGCTTTATGCTTGTCTAAACAACATAACCACATATGATCAAAAGATCATCGATTCAAGACACCATCCACAAGAGCATAAGAAAGTGCTCTCTATTTTAGTTTATAGGATTGAGACTTCTGATGAGGTAGTTTGTATTTATTTAGGTAATCTAACTCATCATCCTTCTTGGAAATGACAACTTCCTCTTCAAGATAATACTTTTTGATGAGTACAATATCAATAAGGGATAAGAATTCTCTATTTTGGACCTTTATTGATATAGACTCATCCTCCGAACATGCCAACTCCTTGGCAAGCTTGGCTAAAGAATATGCTATGATGTTCTCTCCTAGAAGATTCTTATAAATGGTAAAATTTAGGATTTGGGATAATAACTTTATGGTTTAGTTGTGGTAGTGATGGAGCTTGGGCTTTATAACCTTATAAGACCCAGTTATTTGGTTGATAACTAGTGAGAATGGAAGATGTTGATCGGATGATTAGTGTAACGGCTAACTCTAGACTGGCAATCAGCGCCACATATATGGCTTCATTATTGGTGCAAGGATTGGATAGATGATATGAGAATCTCATCACATCATGGTCTAAAGTTAAGAGAACTATTCCTACCCCTACCTTTTTTGGAATAGTAGTTTGTGGTTCTTCTCCTCTTTGAGTGGAAGCTGCACCATTAAAGTACATCTCCCAATGGTGAATGCTAGCATCCCATAAGGTCATGATTTTTTCATCAAGGAAATCATCATTAAGTAGAGAGTCAGTTGTTAAAAAATTTGCTAGTGCTTATCCTTTCACCGCAAAGAGTGGTATGAAGGTAATGTCAAATTATGAGAGGATCAATGACTGTCATGCCAGGCATCTACATAGTGTCAGCTATGTCATGAGGTACTGTAGAGGATTGATCCTAGAGATTAAGTTTACCTTATGAGGAAGCATGTAGTGCTATAGCTTTTGGGATGTAAAGATTAAAGCTAGGCAATGCTTCTCAATGGGTGGATAATTAGGCTCAATAGGGATTAGATGATGACTGAGGAAGTATAGTGCATTTTCCTTCCTTTTGTCATTGGCTTGGGCTGACAAAGCACCAAGGGAGTCATCTAAAACAACAGTGTAAAGTATGAGAAACTTACCAGGGATAGGGGCTACTAGAATCAGTGATGTTATTAGGTAATGCTTGATGTCTTCGAAGGCATACTCACACTTATCATCCCACTTAAACTTGGCATCCTTTTTGACAAGTGCTAAGATTTGCTGACATCTTCCTAATAAGTTAGATGTAAAGCATCTTAGATACACCAACCCCCATTGGAATGATCTGAGTTGAGCTAAATTTTAGGGGGTGGAATTTCTAATATCTCCTTTATCTTCTCTAGATAAATTTTTATTCCCTGGTGTTGGACAATAAACCCAAATAATTTCCCTAAAGCTACTCTAAATGCATGCTTCAGGGGTTCATTTTGAGGTTAAATTTTCTTAACTATTCAAAAATAACTCTCAAGTCAAAAAGATGGTCATTCTTTTCTCTACTTTTGACTATGAGATCATCGACATAGCACTCGACTTGATGATGAATGATTTTGTTGAAGATTCGGGTCATAGCCTACTAGTATGTAGCACCAACATTTTTAAGGTTGAAAGGAATGACCTTATAGTAATAGATTCTGATCAAAGTAGTGTTTCTTTCATCTTTAGAGGCCATAGTTATTTGGTTATATCCAGATGAGCCATCCATGAAAGATAAGACTACATGAGATGAGGTAATGTCCACCATCAGCTCTGAGATTGATAATGGAAATTCATCTTTTGGACATCCCTTATTTAAATCTATAAAATTGATGCATATGTGAATTTGGCCATTCTTTTTCTTAAATGGGACAAGGTTGGCTAACCAGGTAGGGTCTTTTTCTTCCTCGATGAAGCCAACATCGATCAATTTCTTGACTTCATAAATGACTTATTATTCTATGTCTAATCGCATACATCTAAGAGCTTTCTTGATAGGGTAAGCACTAGGTGCTATTACTAGTTTATGGACTGCTACGTTAGGAGGTAATCCAGGTGCCTCTTCATAACTCCATGCAAAGTAGTCCTTAAACTTAATCAATAGCCTAACTAAGTCATTGGTTTTAATTTCAATCAACAAAGAACTGATGTATGTTGGGTGTGGATCTTCTTTAGTTCCTAAGTTAATTTCCTAGTGCTCATCGATGGTTACTTGATCTCTTCTTTAAACTCTGATGGTGCATCTTTTGACTTCAAAATCAACTGGATCATCTAAAGTTTCTAAGAACATCTCCTCATATAAGTTAATATTTGAAAAAGAACATATCGATTCTAAATGATTGGTGATGACTAAGTAGTAATTGTTATAATCATCGACCAACCCACAAAATCTAGTCTCGATCTTGATTGATAGCTTTTGCATTTGTTCTTCCATATTCTTTCGAAGTAGTCTGACCTGTGCTTTGACCAAGTATGTGGGATTAACCCATTCTTTGCAAAATTATGAACACACGGCAAGTACGAATCAAATGATAATTCTATTAAATCTTTGTATTAATCATTCTCAAGTTTTACATTAACTTCTTGACTTGAGGATGATGCTAACAGAAAGAATCTCCGAGTCTTCACACCTATGGATGACTTAGGGGCTTCCTTAAATACCAAACCCTCAGGTTTTTCAGAGGAAAGTGGGGTTCAAACTAAGGTTCCCAACTGATTTATAACTGTTTCACAGATAGACTTAGATACACTTATGCTTTGCTTTGGAGCCCGGTCTTCATCGCTATCTGCCTCAAGTATCAGCTCCAAGGGAATTCACTATTGAGAAGAGCTGGTTGGCATGCTAACAGTATAGGGCTCATCCTATGAACTAGATTCTAAGCCTATATGGATAGTAAGTGTACTTCAAGTAGCTGGGACATATCTTCTATTGGGTGGCCAATAAGAAGGTTTTCCACCCCTAGGACTTTCTCTACCTGGTGGAGGTCAAGTCGTTCTACCCATATGTTCAAATGGAGTAAAGAATCATGGGTTGAATCTAATGTCAGGCTCCACTTCCTCCTCCAAGTCTATTTCCACTCCCTTTTATTTTTTTTTCATTTTCTCCTTTCTTTCCTTTTAATTTTATTTCTTTTTATTTTTTTTCTTTTTCTTCCATTTTTAAACTTTGGCCAAGTTTGCTTGAATAGACTTGTTGATTTTGAGGGAGATAGTAAGCCGCATCCTCATATATGCCAACCTCTTGAATTGTAAATGGCTTTAGATCTCTTTTAACACAGTAGAGGATCCCACCTCTCATGAACTACATACACTGATGTAGAGAGGATGGAACTATGTTGTTCTCATGTATGATGGTCTCCCAAGCAAAGCGTTGAAAGATGTATCCAAGTCTATAATGTGAAACTTGGCTTGGCCTTTCAATCATCTATCTCCAAGGGCAACACTATGGAGCCTAAGGCTGACCTCACTTTGAGTGCAAATTCAATCTTCCCATCTTAGACTTAGGAGTCTTCTAGACACTAAGATTTCCCTAGTCATAAGACACTTCTAACAATTAGGTAAACACTTAACCTAAGCCTAAAAACTTAGAAGAGTTAACCACATGATTAGGTTATGCCATAGGGATTAAGATAATCAACCTACCCTACAACCCAAATCCACTCCATGTTCACCTTCTCAAGACAAACCTCAAGTTCAATTCAAACATCAAATTTAAATCAAAATCCTAACCAAAATTTTAAAACCAAATTATTGAAACCCATGATCAAATCCAAACTTGTAACCCTTCTTAAGCCATATGACCTATCCCATGGACTTAGCCAAATCTTAATCCAAATCAATACAAAATCAATGGATTTTCTCATAATCAATTTATATTTTCAATCATCTTTCTAAATATAAATCAAATCTACATTCAAATGATCAAAACTAAATCAAATTATATCAAACCCCTTCCTAAGCCATATGACCTGTCCCATGGACCTAGCTAAATCTTAATCCAAACCAAGTCAAATTCAATTTATTTTATTATAAATCAATCATATTTTCAATCATCTTCACAAATTTAAATGAAATGTACATTTAAATCATCAAAACTAAATCAAGCCAAATTAAAATCCAAACCTAAGCCACATGACTCAACTCCATGGACTTAGCCAAATTCCTTCATTCCAAAACCCAAATTCAATTAATTTTCTCATGATCAATCATACCTTAAATCATATCCACAAATATAAATGAAATCCACAATCATCAAGCCAAACAAAAAGCTACCCAAGTCAAACCCAACTTAACCCTTTTGACTTGAAATGTTCAAATGAACCAAAACCCATTTGAACCCAAACCAATTGCAATTGAATTTATATATCAATCCCAAATCCATACATAAACTCAACCCAAAATCAAGCCAACTAAACCCAATTGGTCCACTTGACCCAAAGTGGATAATTTGACATATTTGAGCCAAGTTTTAATCCTACCCAAATTAGATTGAACCAAGCCCATAAAAACCTCCCATCATGATTATTGATCACCCTAGGTTGATCAATTATCACAAATTGGGTCAAACCAAGCTAACTTGAACATTTGACCAAGTCAACCCCTTAACCCATATGAACCCAAACTAGCCAAATTGCAACCTAAGACAAATCCCTTGAAAGCAATGATTCATACCAACTTAAAATCAATATTAAAATATGACTTGACCTTCAATTGAGTCAAACCAAACCCAATTGGCCCTCTTGACCCAAGTTGACCCAAACTGACCTAAAAATTTTTTTGGGTCAAATCAAAATATTAACCAAACTGACTATAACCAATGGCTCAAGTTCATTCCAAATTGATTGCTGAACTTGACCAAAGCCATGATTGAACACAATTGAACCAAATTGACCTACTTAGCCCAAATTGACCTAATCGTTAAAGTTGGACTAAATCAAAGCTAAAACCAAATTAATTGAAACTAAAGCCTACAATCATCTTTAATTGGTCAACTAAACCCAACCCATCACCCAAGCCAATTTGGCCAATTTGGCCAATTTGGTCAAATTGGTTAACTTAACCTATTTCACCCAAATGAATTCAAATGCGCTAAAATCAAATCTAAGCCAAATTAAACCAAACCAATTAAACCAAAACATCCCAAATGATCATATGAACTTGACCCAACTCTTGGATTGACCCAATTGGACCAATTAGTCAACTTGACCCAACCTAACCTAATTTAACCTAAATGAGTAAGATTGAGCTAAACCTAAAGAAATCGATTCCAATTGACTTGAAATTTAGGCTAACCCAATTTTGACACATTTCAAATATGCCCAAATAAAATCAAATGCCAAATGATCTTTCTACCCTTCAATCAAGGGCATCACATGAGACAAATCAACCATGTAAGTAGTCATTTCCAGTCTTTGACACTTGGCACTCTCCCAATGGTCCACCTAGGCACCTAAGACATTGTCTAACCTGAACCAATGGGTTGTTGCATCAGCCATGGACCCATGGGAGGTGACATCACTTCACCCTCCCCATTGGAACATTTGAAACCCATAGGACACCCATAATTCCTCCTTCGTAGCCATGTCCAAACCTTCAGCCGAGCCAACTCACCTCCTCCCTACCATCCATGACTCCCTAAGATGGTCGGATGGCCACTAGATGCCAAACCAAATCCACCATCCAATCAAGATGAAAGGGGTATACACCCCCCTTGTTTTCACTCAAATACACACAAAAATCATTCCTTAGAGACCTAGCTACCCATGATGAGCCGCTAGAGCCATTCCCTAAGCTCCTAATCTCATTCCTCGATCGAAAAATGCCATTCTCATCCATCTTGAAATAGGACACTCCCATTTTCGACATAACTTCCCCATTTTTCCATCAAACTCACATTAACTTTGCACGCACCTTCCATAGGCCTCATCGAGCAAAAATGAATCATCTCCCAAGCTTTCAAAGCACTGGAGGTGGGACTTTGTTCAAAGCTAAGCTCTAGATCATCGATTCATGGCCTTCTAAGTGAATGTCGAGGAATTGATCCAATTTCTACTCAATAGGGCTTCATCTCCACTAGATGATGCTTCCTTAATCCATCATGTCACCAGTCTTGAGCTCTAGTGAGGTATGCTTCCAAAACCAATCCTTAGACAAAAATGGGTCAGAGATTTTTGAAGAAAACTTGCATCTCATGTAATCTTCATCATTGGATCCCCTTCAATCAATGTCGTGAAGGTGTGGGATCCTTTTGGAGTTGATCTGAGCTCGGATAAGCTTAGAGAAAGTGAGCAATAGTAGACAAACTCCATTCTCCCACACTCGTGTGATGTTAGATCATGCACTGTCTATTTTGCAAATGGACAGTCATGGTTAGATCGACAAGATCGATCTGATTTAATCTTATTAAGCTATGAGATTAATCATAGTTGTCCAATCATAGATCAGATGGCAGAAAAAAAAGCAAATTCACTGCCACCATGTAGGCACTAAGTCGGATAAGTTTTAAATAACCAATCCCACTTCACCACATGAAAAGCAAGCCACATCAGTGTGCCACATGGTGCTAACAGGATTTGGCTTTAATTAGGCTTAATTAAGCATTTTTAATGCCTAAAATTTCTAAAAATCATAAAAAATCATAGAGAAATAAAAAATGCAAGTAAATACTCATTTTAAAGGTATTTTGGAGGCGAATTAATTAAAAATGATCTTAACTAATTTTGAATAGTAATTAAGGTTTAATTACAAAATTAATTAGCTTAATTACTCTTAATTTCTTGAGCAATTAAGCCCAAATTTTATTGGTTAATTTAATGGGATGTCCTCTAACTCCCATGATTTTCTTAAGATTTATTGCTCATTAATTAAGAAAATTGACTAATTAAACCTTAACTACTCTTTTAAGTTAATTAATGATTAATTAATCTAATGAATAATAATAATTTGGGTAATTAATTTTGTTAATCATTGTTCAACAGTAAGTGAACTAAGGAATTGGGTTGGGACCCCTTTCCCTAAGTTCATTTCCTAATTTTTTAAAATGAAATTAATTAAGATTTAACTAATTAATTAAATTTCTTAATCAAATTGAAATCATAATCACATCAGACCTTAATTAATTAAATCATGGGGTAGATCTTTATATGTTTAATAACCTAAAGTAGTTTAATGAAATTATGGTTAGTCCACATGCATGGGAAAACTGTAAGAGTAATTAAGTCCCTTAATCTAGTTAATTATTAATCATGAGCAAATTGCATTAGGGCCCTTTTATTTCCTAAGATCATTCCAAGTTTATTTTCAATACATATAATGTTGGCTCATAATTATTTAGTTAACTACTTTAAAGTGATATATGTAAGGGTAATTAATTCATCTATTTAAGGGTTCAACTAAATTAACCCATAAAATCAACTTAATTACATTTCCTTAAATTAAATCAAATCACTAATGTGGGAATGGGTTTAAAACATCAAGTGATGATTTCTCTTCTACTCTTTAAATCAAATCAAATCTAAAAATTAATTAATAAAGAAGCTTTGCTTTGCTTTAAATAATCTTATTTGATTTGATTGTCCTTAAGAACTAGCTTGGTTGAATGAATCACATGCTTATATTTGATTGTCCTCTTTCAAATCATGTTAAATTTGGTATGTCTTTTGAATTCATGCATCCATATTTTCAAAAATAAGAAAAATAAATAGATTTCCTTTTATGTAAGCTTGCATGTGTTGATTTAATTTAATATATGCATGACTATTATCACTATTAAATATAAATGTATTTTTCAAAAGCTTATAAATGAATAATAATATGTGTTATGATGCTAGTTATAAATACATAAGAAATGCATGTGATTATAGCTTAAGTGTATGAATGTTGAGTTCTCTTTCCTCTATTCATGTGTTGATTTATGAATAAGGTAACTAAATGTCAAGTTTCTCGAATGAATATGGCTTTGGTAACTTAGGCTTTGGTAACTAAAAGTCAAGTTTCTTTAAGAGATTCTTAGGCTTTGGTAACTAAAAGTCAAGTTTCTTTAAGAGATTCTTAAAGATTTTCTTAACTATCTCCCTCTTGAATGAATATGGCTTATTCAATCTATTTGCAAGAGAGGGTGGAAAGTAGCTATCTAGCAATGGTTATAAATATCACTGCTTGGTAGGTAGCTAAGGTGGTGGAAATGGTCATTGTGGTGGCTATATATGCAGAGGATGGGTGGTGGAAGAGGAGGTCAAAGGAGGTCGCTAAGCTTATAGTCTCTCATACCTCCTAGAAAGATCCCTCTATCCACCACACATAACTATCCCCCGGCTTCTTCTCAAACACCTTCTACAGCTTGGGCATAGATGATTTGTCGGAAAATTGTTTTCCTCTTGTAGGCTAGCTTCCTTGTTGATTAATTTCTTGAATGTTTTAATCGTAAAGCCCTTAAGCATGAAGGCGACTGAGCCATGAATAGTTTTGAAAAGAATCTCAATGGCATGCTATTTTTACAACAATGGTTCACATTTAATGCTTAGGTTGTGCCACCTGAGAATGTAATCAACAAGAGACTCGTTGAGTTTCGTTTCTTCAATGACGCCGCCACTACCCTCTCACGAGCTCCAACAAACCTCTTGATGAAGAGGTGCTCAAACTCAAGAAAGTCTTCACCAAATTATTGGGCGCTGCACCAATCAAATGCAACACCTGACGTACTGCTAACGAAAAGGAGGAAGAGGAGCACATTACTGCCAATGATGTTGCAACAGTCAGCTCTAAAGTGTGTGTTATCATTGGTTCCCACTACCATCAAAGATCTTGAAGGATGGTGGAATAAAACCCTAAATAAAATAAAAACTAAATAAAAACCTAAAGCTAAAAAATAAACCTAAAAATAAAACCAAACAAATAAATAAAAAATAAAACCATAATCCTAAACTAAAAAGAAATACTAAACCTATAATAAATAAAATTAAATAAAAATAAACTTAAACTAAATTAAATCAAACCTAAACCAAAACTTAAAATAAACTAAACCTAAACCCTAACCTAAATAAAATAAAATAAACTAAAAATAATCCTAAACCTAACCTAAAAATAAACCAAAAATAAAAACCTAAAACATAAACCTAAAAATATAAAATAAAAACCTAAACCTAAACTAAAAATAAAAAATAAAAACTAAACATAGAAAATAAAATAAAACTAAACTAAAAAATAAACATAAACCTAAACCTAAATAAAAAAACTAAAATAAAAAAACCTAAACTAAAATAAATAAACTAAATAAAATAAAAATAAAAAATAAACCTAAATAAAAATAAAAGATAAAATAATATAAATTAAATTAAAAATAAACTAAATAAACCAAAACCTACCAGTTTATTTAATTTTAAAAAAAAAACCTAAACCCTGAACTTGAAACCCTAAATCCTATACTATAAACTGTAACCCTAAACCATAAAATTAACCATAAACCCTAAAAAACCCTAAAAAAACCTTAAACCCTAAACCCTAAACTAACCCTAAACCCTAAACTATAACCTTAACCCTAAACCCTAAACCCTAAACTTTAAAACCATAAACCCTAAAACCCTAAACCCTAAACCCTAAAACACTAAACCATACAACATAAACCTTAAACTAACCTAAAACCCTAAGCTAACCCTAAACCCTAAACCCTAAACCATAAATAAAAATGAAACCCATTCGTTTGAGCATTTCTCTTTCCTCCATTCTCTTTGTGCTCTAGTAAATTTCATTTCCCCTATGGAGTCACGTCCCCTTTGTGGCTTTTTTTATGGAAATTTTTGCTATTTCTTCCATTTTGGTGGGTTCGATCGGCATTTATCTTGTCCCATCATGAGCCGTTGTTGATCATGGTTGTGAATTCGCCTGGGGATATCGATAATGTCGCCCCGCTATTATTTCTGGCTCTTTGGGGGTTTCTAGCTTAAATCCATCACTGGCTTCGAAATCATTCAAGGATGTTCTTGCTTGTAAGGGTAATTGCACTGGTGAGTCTCTCGAGCTTATTTTGACTTCCTTCTAGGGTTTACCCATGATAATGTGTTCAGATTCAGTTGTGGAAAGGCTTGCAAAGACTTTCAAATTTATGTTGGTGGGTAAATTCACTTTGCATCATCCTACTTAGTAGAATATTCAATCTTTCTTCCATAGCTTGAAACTCTCTAGAATATTTTCTATTAGATTGATCGATTCCCGTCATGTATTAATCCAGCTTTCCAACAATTTGGATTACTCTCACATTTTTTCTCATCGCTTGTATTTTGTTTTCAATTGTTAGATAAGATTGTTCAAATGGATGCCTCTTTTTGATATTTAAGAGGAATCTCCTATTATTCCAGTTTGGATCTCTCTTCCTAATCTATGTGTCCATTTCATTAATCATGAATTTCTTTTAACTGTGGGTGCGATGTTTGGTCATCCTCTTCAAGCTGATCAGGCGGCTGCTTCTAATACTCGGCACTCTGTTGCTCAGATTTTAGTCGAGTTGGATATAACTAAAAAAGTTTTGAAAGGAAATTTCGCTAGGATTAGAGAAATATGGATATTTACAATAGTGGAATTTGAGAATTTTCTTATTTTTTATTCCTATTGTAAATTCATGGACATGGGTTTTTAGATTGTTTTGTGGTTTACCATCACTTTAAGAAACCAAAATTGGTAAATAATAATTTGTATCCCAACCTTAAGGTGCCTTTGGTTAAAGCACAAAATTTAGCTTTTATGGACATTTCTTTACTTGAAACTGAGGGACATTATCTTAATCCACCCACTATTTTTGTGGAGAATATTGTAGTTTTTTAGCCTAATCAATTTTTGGATGTCAGTAATGTTAATAAGGATGCCTTACCCTTCAATGATTCTATATAGTTGAATTCCCTTGATATTTGTAATAATATGGGTAATAATATGTTTTTGAAACTTATGGATGATGATTTTGCCTCAAATGATTCAATTCCTGCTTCTATGCCACCATTAATTGATGAGAATATGATCGTAGATGAGGGTTTGAATGGAGAGAAAACTAATGAAAAGGCTTCTAATTCTGACTTGGGCACTTATGCTTTAAATGGCTCTAATCATTTTCCCGCATCCTCTTCTAATGTTGAACTGATTTTTATTTTGACATTTCAACCTAATACGGATTTGGAAGAGGGTGAAGTGGCTTGCAATGATGCTTTAAATGTGCAAATTTTCTCCAAAAACAACCCTGAACAATCTCTCTGAGATGGTGATGTAGTGGATATGAATAACAACTTCCAAACTATTTTTAGAAAGAAAAATAAAACTCCTAAAACAAACTTCCTAATTTGCCATGTTTACTAGATCTGGCTCTTCTGCCCAAAAATAAATGTTTTCTTTCTTAATTTGAAATGTGAGAGGGATTAATACCCTCTCGATTAGAAATAGAATTAGAAACTTAGTTTGTACGCATAACATTTCCTTATTGGCTATCCTGGAACCTTTTATTATTCTTTCTAACATTTATTAAGTTGCTAGAATGATTGGCTCTTTAGTAATTTTTATGCTAACTCTAGCAATAAAATTTGGATTTTTTTGAATAGTCCCTATATTATGTAGATTTTGGATGATTTATCCCAAGTTGTGAATGTTAAGACTACTTGTAATAATTTTAGTTGTTTTGGTTCTTTTATTTATGCTTCTTATAATAGAAATGGTAGATGCATTCTTTGGGTGAAATTTATTAGTCTTTCTTCTTCTGTTGATGG
The DNA here is from genome assembly GCA_021442155.1 of Cymbidium sinense. Taxonomy (NCBI): domain Eukaryota; kingdom Viridiplantae; phylum Streptophyta; class Magnoliopsida; order Asparagales; family Orchidaceae; genus Cymbidium; species Cymbidium sinense. The sequence continues at coordinate 24,643,942 of CM038222.1, forward strand.
TCCTTGGTTTATGGTAGAGATTTTAGTACTATCTCTACTTCCTCTGAATGTTGTTGTGGAAATGCTCCTAACTTATTTTTTATGGAATATTTTAGTAACATGATCCTTAAATTTCATCTTACTCACATTGGCTTTACTAGGACTCACTTTACATGGAATAATTATCGACTGTGGCAAAGGCTTGATAGGGTTCTTTTTAATCATCCATAGATTAATATTTTCCATATTACTTCTATGGAGCACTTAAGCAGAACCCTATCGAACAATTCTCCCTTGCTTATTAATGTTAATTTTAATGCTACCAAATCCTTCTCCCCTATCCCTTTCCATTTCCAAAATATGTGGCTTATGGATGATAGATTTTTCAATGTTGTTGCTAGTAACTGAGGAGAACCTCTACATCATGATGACTCTATTTTTGGGATGAAGAGATTGTGGTTCAAATTAAAAAGACTTAAACAATGCCCTTCTTGGTGGAATAAACATTATTTTAAGAATCTGTTTGTCAATATTAATAAAATGGAGAATGAGGTGATCATTTTGGAAGATGTTGTTAATGATCCTTCGAAAATTTAGATGTTGGCTCAAGCTAAAGATAGGGTGACATGTTTACAAGATATGGAAGAGACTTATTGGTGGCAAAAAGCTTCTATGAAATGGATCTCTAATGGAGATCACAATACCAAATATTTCCATGTCATGGTTAAAAAGAAAAAAGCTATAAACCATATTCATTAAATTAAAATTAATGATGAAGTTTGGTGTATGGATAAAAAGGAGCTTATTGAGTTTGTTATCATTTTTTATAAAGAGCTTCTTAATAAAAATGTTGCTTATGATGATATTTCTTGGCCTGAAGTTATTCCTAAATTTATTTTGGATGAGGATAGCAATATGCTTTCTTCCTTACCTTCTAAGACTAAAATTTCTGATATTTTGCAGAATATAAATAAAGACTCTGTGGCTAGGCCTAATGGTTATACTACCCTTTTTTCCCAAAAATGTTGGATTGTCATTTAAGAGGGCCTAATTAAAGTAGTTCCTAATATTTTTATGGGTCGTATCCTTCCCAAATATTTTTCTAGCACCTCCATTATTTTAATTATTAAAAAAGACAATCCTAAAGTTTGGAGTGATTTTAGGCCGATTAGCCTTTGCTCTTTCTTTTAAAAAAACTTATCTCTAAGATTTAGGCTAAAATATTGAGTATCTTGCTCCCTAAAATTATCCCCCCCAATCAAACTGATTTTGTTAAAGGGAGATCCATTTCTGATAATGTAGTTTTAGCTAAAGAGATGATCCATGATTTGAATGCCAAAATTCATGGTGGAAACCTACTTTTTAAGCTTGACATTTCTAAAGCTTACAATAATATTATTTGGGTTTTCCTATATAAAATTTTGGCTTTATTTGGGTTCTCTAATCAATTTATTGCTTTAATTAAGAATGGGATTGAGAATTCTTGGTTTTCTATGCTTTTTAATGGTGAGTGCATGGTTTTTTATCCTCTAATCATGAGCTAAGGCAACGTGACCCTCTTTCTCCTGCTCTTTTCATTATTGCAGTGGAATATCTTTCTAGATGTCTTTAGCATATGTTTAGTTTAATGCCTAACATGTTCTATAGAACCATTGGTGGGTTTCCCATTTTTCACCATAGCTTTGCTGTTGATTTCATTATATTTTGCAATGCCTCCACTCCTTACATTAAAAAATTATGTAAGTTCTTAATTCATTATGGTAGGGAGGGTGGCTTGAATATTAATCCTAATAAAATTTTTTTTATTACTAGCTCTTCTATCTCCTTATCTAAGATCAATGTTATCAGAAATATTACTAATTTCTTTTATGAAAATCTCCTTATCAAGTATCTGGGGACTCTCATATATAGAGGCACAAAAAGTTCTTATTTATTTGATTAAGTTATTCAGAAAGTAAATAAGCAAACCTCCTCTTGGGATTCATTTAATCCCTTTGGTGCTAGACTTATCCTGATCAAAAGTACCCTTTGCTCTCTGCCAATGTATCTCTTATCTACTATTGTCCATACCCATTCTATTATTAAAAGGATTAATAGGCTTTTAATAAAATCTTTTGGGAATCTAATTCATCTACCAAAATATTACATTGGGCTAGTTGGCATAACTGTTATGGTACTAATAATGAAGGTGGCTTAGTTTGCAAAACCTTAGAGGATTCGATTAATTATTTTTCCTATAAAATAAGGTGGAACTTTAGAAATAAAGATAATTATTGGTCGAAGTTTATGCATGCTAAATATTGTCAGGGAAAACACCCCCTCATTAATGCTTTCAAATCTAGCGATTCTCCTATTTGGAGAAGACTTGTAGTATCAAATGGAGTGCTGAGAATTTAATTTCTAGGGGTATCAATTCTAGTTCCTTATTTTTTTGGCAAGACAATTGGCTTAGTCAGGGCTCTATTGATTTCCATCTCAATACTCATTCCACTATGGTGCTTAAGGTTCATCAGTTAATTATTAATAATAATTGGGATGTGGCTCAATTGAATAACCTTGACCATAATGTGATCACCAATAAAATCCTTAAAATTTTCCCTCACCTTAAAGAACCTGACAAAATTCTTTTTAAAATTTCTTATTCTAGAGATTTTATTTTTAAGGATGTGTAGCATTTTATCAGATTTAAATATCAAGGGTCCTTGGTTTTTACAAAAATATGGAATAATAGTATCCCTATTTCATAGTCGATCGTAACTTGGCGCATTCTTAAGCATTATATCCTTATGAATGCTACTCTTTTGAAAAGAAGGTTTCCAACTCCCCTCTAAATGTCATTGTTGCTATCACATTGAAAGTGTGGATTATGTTTCTGTGAATGACCCTATTGTTGCTAGAATGTGGTACTGGTATGATAATATTTTTAAGACTTCCACTTTAATGGTTCATTTTCTATTATGCAACTCCTTGAAGCATGATTCTCTCATACTTCAAAGGGTCATGTTAAAATTTCATTAGCTATTACTATTCTTTGGTATATTTTGATGGATAGAAATGATGTAAAGCACTGTAATATTCCTATGAATTATAATCGTATCATTGCTAGATCCAAATAAAATTTTTTGGCTCTTTTCAAAGCTAATCTTTTTACTCACTCCAATTTTAATGGGTACAAGTCAGTGGCCTTGAAATTTGAATTAACCTTCCTCCTTGTAATGTCTCTCCTACCCAAAAAATTATATATTGGATTAAACCTAATTATCATTACATTAAAGTTAACACTGATGGCTCAGTTTCTTATTATGGTTGTGGTGGGATTTTGATAGATCAGGGTGGCAAGGCTATTTCTACTTTTGCTACCCCTTTAGAGCCTTGTTCTATTTTATTTGCTAAACTAAAAGGCATTCATCATAGAATTTCCAATTGTTTACAACAAGGTTTTCATAAGATTTGGTTTGAAGTTGATGCTATCCTTCTTTTAGATTTACTTAAATCTAATTTACATGTTAATGCTGATGTGTTTTATTTGCTTAATCATACTAGGAGTCTTCTTGCTAACCTAGAATTTCAAATTTCTTATATTTATAGGGAAGGAAATTATTGTGTTGATTTTCTGGCCAAGTCTTCTTGTTTGCATATGTTTTCTAATGATGACATACCTTTCCTTTTAAGGGGTCTTATGAATCTAGATAAAACTGGATTGCCTTACCTTAGAGGATTTAGCTTTTACTTCTTCTTTTGGGGCTTTGGTTTTCTCTATGGTGGTGTTTTTTCTTAGGACTGGTTATTTCCTTTGCTAGTTTAGTCTTGAGTTTTCTCATCACCTAAATCTATTTTATTCTCCAGTTTGAGTTCTTCTTATCTTTTGGTTTGGTTGGGGTTATTTTTCTTTTTTTTGGCATTCTACTACAGTTTTTGGTTTTTGGTTTATTTTCTCTCCCACACTGGTGGATGTGTTTATACTAGGTGGAGGTTGTTCGGTTTTGCTTGTTTTCTGATTGGTGTGGTTCTCTTTATTGGTTAGATCTCTGTGCAGACTAGATTGTTTGTCTTGGACTTTCTGGTTGGCTGGTTGCTGGTATTTTATGGATGTTGGGTTTTTCCCTTCATGGGTGTTGCTCACTCTGTATTTGTTACCTGCCTTTGGTTCTGGCTCTCTTTTCTTCTGGTCATTTTTTTGAGTTTTTCTAGAATGGTTGTTCAGTGGTTGGATGACTTGTTGCCTAGTTATTTGCTGATTATGGTGGTTATTCATGGTGCTTTTGGTTGTCCATTCTCTCATGAGTTTCACCCTTCTCACCTACTCTTGTCATTTTGGGTTTTTGGTGTGCTGTTTAGGGTGTGGGCTTCTATCTGGGGTTTGATAATCAGATTGTGGCATTTAGCAGCCATGTTTATGTTGTTATTGCCCCTATTACAAAGAGGGATTGGGTGCCCTTGAGGGCTGTTTCCTGCTTTGTTGTAGCTTGGAGAACTATTTTTCTATGGCTCTTTACCCTTACTTTATTTTTGTTTTGGATGAGTTTGAGGATGGACATAATTGGATCGTTATATCTTCTGAATATGGGTTTGTCCTCTCCCTATATTACTGAGGTTTTGGTTTTGGTTTTTGTTCTGAACGGGCAGGCTGAAGACTATTGGTGGGCTATTTTTTGGCCTTGGGTGATGGTGGTTCTATTGGGTTTTTGTTTTGCTACTGTTTTGATTTGTTGGATGGTATTTGGTCTTAATGGGCATTTTCTATTTCTATCATTGGTTGTTGTCTCTATCTTTCTAGACTGGATTCTCCTTTCCTTAGATTAGGATTAGTGCCTGTTGACTGTTTCTATCCCAGGGATATTTTTTTATGTTTATGACTGAATGACTATTGTTGGCTTTTTTACTGATGGTTTTGGGTTTCATGACTTGTATCCTTGGCTATTATGGTGGCTTGCGTGGTGGGTTTCCTTGCTGGTTGCTTGGATTGGTTTTTTTGGCTGGCTGGGTTGGTTAAAGGAGTATTTATTTTGGCTTAATTTTCCTGCTCCTTTGGATACTATGCTGGGAACCCACTGCTTATCTTTCTATCATTCTTTCCTTCTGGTTTCTTCCTACCGGGATTTTCTATTCTGGGTTATGGCTAAACCTTTCCCCTTTCCTGTTTGGATGGTTGCCTTGCTGCCAAACCCTCTTGCTATTAGTCATGCTGTTAGATTGGCTATTATTGCTTTGGGCTCTTTGCATGTCCTTTTAATGGAGGATCCTACCATCTACGTGTTTCCTTTTGCCTTTGTCTTGTCTCTATTTAGTTTTTTTCTCATATTCGATGTTTATTCCTAATGATTTATTATCCATTCTTGTGGTGGCTTTGGTGGTGCTCCTCCGTGCAGCTGATGGTTTACCTCCTTATTGATTATACTAAACTTATTATCTCTGAGTGCTAGTTGTTTCGAGGTTATATTTGTTGTTTAAAGTTTTATGTAGGTTCATGTGATGATCGTCCTTAGATAAGATGCTACAAGAGGTATGCTTGCGTTGATGGCCTTGATGTTTTCCATTCTTTCATCTTTTGGCTGGTAGTGCTATATGTAATTGTAACCCTTCACCTAAAGTCTGGATGCTTTCATATAGTTTTGCTCCTTGAGATGATTGTAACTGATCCTAGGCCTTTTCTATATCTTATTCCGTTTATATGCTCTTACTCTTTATGCTTGATTAATTATTTGATTATTTGTACCCATCCCTTTAAAAGCATGTTGCAGATCTCTTTTACAGGTTGAGAGACTATTGATGGTGGATCGTGCTAGTTTCAAAAGGAGCCGAGGAAGTTTGTTGCTGCTTACATGGACTTTCTTTTGTGGATTACTATTTCTATTTTCCTTTGCTTGCTTTTATTAACTATTGTATTAGTTAGGGGGTTTATCTCTTTAGTACTTTTTATAGCTCTTTGAGCATTAGCTTAGAGATTTGCCCCCTCTAAGGACTTTGTACCTTTTCTTTATGGAAGTAAAATTTTCCTAGTTTCCCTATAAAAAATCCCTAAATCCTAAACCTAAAACCCTAAACCCTAAAATCCTAAACCTTAAATTGAAAACACTAAATACTAAAATCCTAAACCCTAAACCCAAAACTTTAAACCCTAAAACCTACAACCCTAAACCTTAAACCCTAAACCCCAAACCCTCAACCCTAAACACTAAACCCTAAACCTTAACCCTAAACCCTAAAAACCTAAAAACATATACCTAAGCTAAATAAAACCTACAAAAATAAATAATTAAACCTAAACCTAAATTAAATTTAAAAAAACATAAACCTAAACCTAAACCTAAACCTAAAAAATAAAAAAAATATAAAAATAAAACTAAATTAAAATAAAATAAATAAAAACATACACTAAACTAAAAAGTAAAATAAACCTAAAAATAAAAAAAACCTAAATAAAATAAAAACTAAACGTAAAATAAAAATAAAATAAAATAACGTGAAATACAAATATAATAATCTTAAAATAAAATAAAAAAACCAAATAAAAACCTAAACCTAAAAAACCCTAAAAATAAATAAAAAAAATAAAACCTAAACCCAAAACTAAAAAAATATCTAAACCTATAATAAACAAAATAAAATAATCCTAAACCTAAGCTAAAATAAATAAAACCTAAACCTAAAGCTAAAATAAACTAAACCTAAACCCTAAACTAAATAAAAGAAAATAAACTAAAAATAAACCTAAATCTAAACTAAAAATAATACCTAAAAATAAACTTAATTAAAAACCTAAAACCTAAACATAAAAAGATAAAATAAAAACCTAAACCTGAAAATAGAAAATAAAACCTAAACTTAAAAGAAATAAAAATAAAACTGACCTAAAAAATAAACCTTAACCTAAACCTAAACCTAAAAAATAAACTAAAATAAATAAACCTAAAATAACTAAACGAAACTAAATAAAATAAAAATAGACCTAAATAAAAATTAAAATGAAAATAAACTAAAATAATTAAAAACTAAACTAAATAAATTAAATAAATGTAAACCTACTAGTTTACTTAATTTAAAAATATAATAAAAAAACAAAACCCTAAACCCTAAACCCTAAACCCTAAACCCTAAACCCTAAACTCTAAACCCTTAACACTAAACCCTAAAAACCTAAAATTTTAAACCTAAACTAAATAAAACTTAAAAATAAAATAAATAAATAAACCAAAACAAAAATAAAATAAAAATATACCTAAAAAGTAAAATAAAATCCTACACCTAAACCTAAAAGTAAAAAAAAAATAAAACCTATTCCTAAAAAATAAAATAAAAAATAAAACTCAATTAAAAAATAAACCTAAACCTAAAACTAAACCTAAAAAATAAAGTAAAATAAAGAATCTAAACTAAAATAAGCAAACTTAAAATAATAAAACTAAACTAAATAAAAATAAAAAATAAACCTAAATAAAGATAAAAAATAAAATAAATAAATAAAAACTAAATAAACTAATAAGACCAAAACCTACCAGCTTACTTAATTTTTAAAAAAAACCTAAACCCTAAATCCTAAACCCTAAACCATAAAACCTAAAACTAACCCTAAACCATATACCCTAATCCTACAACACTAAACCTACAACCTTAAACCCTATACCTTAAACCCTAAACCCTAAACCCTAAACCCTAAAGCCTAACCCTAAACTCTATACCCTAAAAGCATAAACCATAAAACCCTAAACCCTAAACCTTAACCTCTAAACCCAAAACCCTAAACCCTAACCATAAACTGAAACCCTAATCATGAAACTCTAAACATGATCCTAAAGTAACTAAATATATGATAAAATAAACCTAAACCTAAACCTAAACCATAAGAATGGGAAGAACTTTGATGGCACAAACATCAATGTCAACCAGGCTTAGTCTAGATTAGGCAGTGGAGGTGAAGGTGGAGGTGGCGGTTATCACAGTGGTGGTGGGGGATCTGGAGGTGTTGGTGGATATGGAGGTGGTGGTCAGAGCAGTGGTGGTTATGGATGCAGAAGGAGCGATGGAGGTTACAGCCGTGGTGGTGGTGGAGGGAGAGATCAGGGACATGATGGAGGATCCCACTACTTGTGAGGCCGAGGTCATTATGATGGGGATGGGAGAAATTGAAGAACGACCAATCCAATATGTTGCTTATGGAACTGTGTTTTTACACTAAAGATGATTATAGTTATCTAGAGTTTTTGATTTTCTCTATGTGTGCAAATTTTTATCTATTTCAGCACTTGTGCCTCAGAAAACTTGGTGTCGAAAAGAAGAAATGTTGAATCTAAATTTGTTCTCTTTTAAAAAATAAGACCAAAAACCCTGAACCCAAAACTAAAACTTGAACCCTACACTGAAAACAAAAACTCTAAACCTTAAACATTAAAAGTAAAAAAATAAAAAACCCTAACCCTAAATCTTAAAACCTAAACCTTAAACCTACATCCCTAAACACTAAACCCTAAACCCTAAACCTAAAATCGTAAACATTAAACTCGAAAACCCTAAACCCCAATCCAGAATCGTAAACCCTAAACCATAAACCACAAACCCTAAACCCTAAACCTTAAAAACTCTGAACCCTATAGCCTAACACTAAACCCTAAACCCTTATAATAAACCATAACCCCTAAAACCCTAAAACTTAAAACCCTAAACCCTAAACCCTAAACTATAAACTCCAAAAACCTAAAAACCTAAACCTAAACCTAAAAATAAAAATAAATGTCAACTTAAAAATAATCCTAAAAAATAAACTAAAATAAATAACATACACTATAATTAATAAACCTAAAATAAATCTAAATAAAAATAAAAAAATAAAAAATAAATTAAATAAATAAAAAATAAATTAAATAAACTAAAAAGAAAACCTAAACCTACCTATTTACTTAATTTAAAAAAAAACCCTAAACCCTAAACCTAAACTAACCATAAACCAAACCCAAACCTATAAACCCTAAACCTTAAACCTAAACCCTAATCCTTAAAACCCTAAACCCTAAACCCTAAAACCTAAACCCTAAACCTTAACCCTAACCCTAACCCTAACCCTAAATCTTAAACCATAAACCCTAAAACCTAAAACCCTAAACCCTAAACTAACCCTAAACACTAAAATCCCCTAAACTTTAAAGCCTAAATCCTAAACTAACCCTAAACCCTAAGGTAACCCTAAACCTAAAGCCTAAAAAGCCTAAACAAAAAAAAAACATAAAGCTACAAAAAAATAGACATAATAAAATAACCCTAAACCTAAACTAAAATAAACAAAACTAAAATAAATAAAACCTAAACCTAATCCTAAAATAAACTAAACCTAAACTTACACCAACACTAAATAAAATAAACTAAAATAAAAACCTAAAACATAAACAAAATAAAATACAATAAAAACCTAAACCTAAAATAAAAAATAAAACCTAAACTAAAAAAATAAAAATAAAAATAAAACTCAACTAAAAAATAAAATTAAACCTAAACCTAAACCTAGAAAATAAACTAAAATAAAAAATCTCAACTAAAATAAGTAAACTTAAAATAAATAAACTAAACTAAATAAAAATAAAAAATAAACCTAAATAAAAAAATAAATTAAATAAAGCATAAACTAAATAAATGTAAACCTACCGGTTCACTTAATTTAAAAACCAAATACCTAAACCCTAATCGCAGAACTCTAAAGCTACAACCCTAAACCCTAAACCCTAAATCTTAAACCCTAAACCATAACTGCATAAACCCTAAAACCTTAAACCATAAACCCTAAACCCTAAACCCTAAACCTTAACTCTAATTCTAAACCCTAAACCCTAAACACAAAACCTTAAACCTGAACCTAAAGTAACTAAATAAATTAAAAAATAAACCTAATCCCTAAAACCTAATAAACCTAAACCTAAACACTAAGAATGTGCAAAATGATGATGGTAGGAACATCATCGTCAACTAGGCTCATCCTGGTGGTGTAGGCGAAGGCAGAGGCGGCATTTATCATAATGGTGGTAGGGGATCTAGAGGTGCTAGTTGATATGGAAGAGGTGGTTGGAGCAGTGGTGGTTATGGATGTGGGAGGAGCGATGGAGGTTACAGCCATGGTGGTGGCGGAGGGGGAGATATGGGTTATGATTATGGATCTCGCTACTCGACAGGCCAGGATAGTTCTTATGGGAACTAAAGAAATTAAACAACGGTTGATTCGATCTACTATTTATGGAACTATGTCTTTAAAGTAGAGACGATTTTACTTATCTAGGAATTTTGATTTTCTCTATGTGCACTAATTTTTTTATCTATGTCATCGCTTATGTCTTAGAAAACTTGGTGTGTTACTTGGTTGACAAAATCAAAAAGAAGAAATGTTGAATATGAATTTATTCTATGTTAAAAAAAATCAAAAACCTTAAACGCTTAACTAAAACCAAAACCCTAAATCATAAACTGTAAACCCTAAACCCTAAAAATATCTAAACCCTAAAGCTGAAACCCTATACTAACCTTAAACCCTAAACCCTAAATTGTAAACTCTAAACCCTAATCCCTAAATCCTAACCATAACACTAAACCCTAAACCTTGAACACTAAACAGTAAAATCCTAAACCCTAAACCATAAACTAACCCTAAATTATAAAAACCCTAAACTTACCCTAAACCCAAAGCTAACCCTAAACTTTAAAGCCTAAAGCCCCTAAACCCTAAAGCCTAAATTCTAAACCCTAAACCCAAACCCTAAAACCTAAACCATAAAACCCTAAATCCTAAAACCCTAAACCCTAAACCCTAAACCCTAAACCCTAAAAGCCTAAAAACCTAAACCTAAACTAATTAAATCTAAAAGTAAAATAAATAAAAAACCTAAACCTAAATAAAATAAAAAAAATAAAATAAAATAAAAATGTAAACTAAAACCTAAACCTAAACATAAAAATAAAATAAAATAAACTAATAAAAATAAATTAAAATAAAATAAACCTAAGAATAAAAATCAAAAAATAAAATAAAAACTAAACGTAAAGTAAAAATAAATAAAAAACAAAACCCAAAAAATAAACCTAAAAATAAATAAAAAATAAAACCTAAAGTTAAAATGAAAAATAAAATCTAAACCTAAAGTAAAAATAAAATAAATAAAATAAAATAAACCAAAACCTAAATAAAAATAAACTAAACTAAAATAAATAAAACCTAAACCTAAACTTAAAATAAACTAAACTTAAACCCTAAATGAGATAAAATAAAATAAACTAAAAATAATCATAAACCTAAAATAAAATAATAAAACCTAAAAATAAACTTAAAATTAAAACATAAAACATAAACCTAAGAAAATAAAATAAAACCTAAACCTAAAATTAAAAATAAAAAATAAAACCTAAACCTAAACAATAAAATAAAAATAAAACTAAACTAAAAAATAAATAGAAACCTAAACCTAAACCAAAAAAAAAACTAAATTAAAAAACTTAAACTAAAATAAATAAACTTAAAAGAAATAAACTAAACTAAATAAAAATAAAAAATAAATTGTAATAAAAATAAAAAATAAAATAAACTAAAATAAATAAAAAATAAACTAAATAATCCTAGACCTATCGGTTTCCTTAATTTTGAAAAAAAATCCTAAACCCAAAACCCTAAATCCTAATCCTTTAACCCTAAACACGAAACCCTAAAACTAACCCTAAACCTTAAACCTATAACCTTAAACCAACAATCCTAATCCCTAAACACTAAACCCTAAACAGTAAAGAACCCTAAACCCTAAACCCTACACTAACCCTAAAACCTAAACACTAAGCCTTAAACCCTAACCCTAACACTAAACCTTAAACCCTAAACCATAAACCCTAAAACTCTAAACCCTAAGCTAAAACTTAAACCTCTAAATTAAAACCCTAAATCTAACTTAAACCTGTTAACTCTAAACTAAACTTAAATCATAAACCCTAAACCTTAAATCACTATAAACCTTAAACCTAAACTAACCTTAACTATAAACCCTAAAGTTAAACTCTAAACCTTTAAACCTTAAATTAAACCCTAACCAACCTTAAACTATAAACCCTAGAAACCTAAACTAAAGTTTAAACTTAAACCTAAAACTAATCAGAACCTTAAACCTTAAAACTATAAATTTAAAGTTTAAACTTAAACTTAAACTAACTATAAACCCTAAACCCTAAACCCTAAATCCTAAACTCAAAATCCTAAACCCTAAACTCTAAACCCTAAATCCTAAAACTAATCATATACCCTAAACCCTAAACCTACAACCCTAAACCCTAAGACTTAGACCTTACAAAACCTTAAACCCTAATCCCTAAACCATAAACCCTAAAAACACTAATCCCTAAAGCCTAAACATTAAACTCTAAACCCTATATGATAAAACCTAAACCCTAACCCTAAACCCTAACTCTAAACCCTAAACCCTAAAATCCTAAACACTAAAAACCTAAACCCTAAACTGTAACCCTAAACCCTAAAAGCAAAAAACCTAAAGCCCTAAACCCTAAACCTTAAACACTAAACCCTAAACCTAAACCTAAAGTGACTAAATTAATTAAAAAATAAATCTAAACCCTAAAAATTAATAAACCTAAACCCTAAGAATGGGCATAATCTTGTTGGCAGGAACATCACACTCAACTAGGCTCTGTCTAGATCTGGCAGTGGATGTGAAAGGAAGAGGCAGCAATTATCGCAGTGGTGGTGGGGGATCTAGAGGTGCTGGTGGATATGAAGGTTATGGTTAGAGCAGTGGTGGTTATGAAGGCTTGAGGAGCAACGAGCCGAGGTGGAGGTGGAGAGATGGGATGATGGCGATCCCACTACTGAGAGGTCAGTGGTTCTGATGGGAACTAGAGAAACTGAAGAATGGTCAATTTGATCTGCTATCTATAGAGCGGTGTCTTTACAGTAGAGACAGCTCTAGTTCTCTAAGGTTTTTAATTTGCTCTATGCGTGCTCATTATTTATCTATCTTGTTGCTTGTGTCCTAGAAAACTTGGTGTATTACTTGGTTGATGAAATCAAAAGGAAGAAATGTTGAATTTGAATTTATTGTCTATTAAAAAAAATAAAAACCCTAAACCCTAAACAAAAACCTGAATCTTAGACCTAAAACCTAAACTCTAAACCTTAAACTTTATAAACACTAAACCTTAAACCCTAAACCCTAAACCCTAAATCCTAAACCCTAAACCCTAAACTCTAAACCATAAACCCTAAACCCTATACCTTAAACCCTAAAAGGCTAAAAACCTAAACCTAAACTAAGTAAAACTTAAAAACAAAATAAATAAAAAAACCTAAAGAAAAATATAATACAAAAATAAAATTAAAAAAGCATAAACTCAAACCTAAACCTAAACCTAAAAAAAATAAAATAAAAATTAAAACTAAATTAAAATAAAATAAATAAAAACCTAAACTAAAATAAAAATAAAAACTTAAATAACATAAAACCTAAACCTAAAATAAAAATAAAATAAAGGAAAAATAAAATAAAATAAAAATTAAATAAAAACCTAAACCAAAAAATAAACATAAATATAAAACTTAAAAATAAATAAAAATAAAACATGAACCCTAAACTAAAAAAAACTCAAACCTAAAATAAAAATAAAATAAACGTAAACCTAAACTAAAATAAATAAAACCTAAACTTAAACTTATAATAAACTAAACCTAAAGCTAAACTTAAACTCTAAATAAAATAAAATAAAATAAAATAAAAATAAACCTAAATCTAAACTAAAAAAATAAAACCTAAATATAAACATAAAATAAAAACCTAAAACCTAAACCTAAAAAAATAAAATAAGAACCTAAACCTAAACCTAAAAATAAGAAATAAAACCTAAACTTAAAAAATGAAACTAAAGTAAAAAAATAAACCTAAACATAAACCTAAAAAATAAACTAAAATAAAAACCCTAAACTAAAAAAAATAAACCTAAACTAAATAAAAATAAAATAAAAAAATTAAACTAAAATAAATAAAAAATAAACAAAATAAACATGAACCTTCGACTTTGCTTAATTTAAAATAAAAAATTAAAAAAATAGAAAATAGAAAAACCAAATGCTAACCCTAAAACCCGAACCCTAAACCCTAAACCCTAAACCCTAAAACCTACAACCCTAAACCCTAAACCCTAAATCCAAAACCCTAAAAACCTAAAGACCTATAACTAAACTAAATAAAACTTAAAAATAAAATTAAATAAGAAAACCTAAACATAAATAAAATAAAATTATAAAATAAATTAAAAACACAAAATAAAACGTAAACCCAAACCTAAACTTAAATGTAAAAATAAAATAAGATAAAAAATAAAAATTAGGTTAAAATAAAATAAATAAAAACCTAAATTAAACTAAAAAAAACAAAACAAAAATAAAAAAAACTAAATAAAATAAAAAGTAAAACCTAAAATAAATATAATAAACCTAAGCTAAAATAGAAAAACTAAATAAAAACCTAAACCTAAAAAATAAACCTAAAAATAAAACCAAAAAGTAAATTAGAAATAAAGCCTAAACCCTAAACAAAAAAATTAAACCTAAAATAAACTATAGTAGATAGAAAATAAACCTAAGTAAAAATAAAAAAAATAAAATAAACTAAAATAAAAAATAAACTTAATAACCTAAATAAACCTAAACATTCTAGTTTACTTAATTAAAAAAAATCCTAAACCTTAAACCCTAAACCCTAAACCCTAAATCATAAACCATAAAAGTTAAACCCTAAAACTGACCCTATAACCATAAACCTACAACCCTAAACCCTAAACCATAAATGCTAAACTCAAACCCCTAACCCTAACCATAAATGCTAAACCCTAAACTAACCCTAAACCCTAAGCTAACCCTAAACCCTAAACACTCAAAACCCAAAACCCTAAAGCCTAAACACTAAACCATAAACCCTAAACCATAAACCCTAACCCCAAACCCTAAACCCTAAAACCCTAAACCTTAAACCCTAAACCCTAAAAACCTAAAAATCTAAACCTAAACTAAATCAAACCTAATAATAATATAAAGAAAAAACTTAAACCTAAATAAATTAAAAGAAATAAAATAAAAAAACCTAAAGTAAAACCTAAACCTAAACCTAAAAAAAATTAAAAAAATAAAAATAAACTAAAATAAAATAAATAAAAACCTAAACTAAATTAAAAATAAATAAAAAACCTAGGAATTAAAAACCAAAATAAAATAAAACTAAACATAAAATAAACTGAAAATAAAATAAAATAAAAAACTAAATAGAAACCTAAACATAAAAAATAAACCTAAAATAAAATCTAAAAAATAAATAAAAAGTAAAATCTAAACCATAAAATTAAAAAAAAAACCTAAACATAAAATAAAAAAATAAACAAAATAAAATAAAACTAAACCTAAACTAGAATACACTATGCAAAATTTAAGAGAACCTAAACCTAAATCTAAAATAAACTAAACCTAAACTAAAACCTAAACTAAATAAAATAAAATATACTAAAGAAAAACATAAACCTAAAATAAAAAAATAAAACCTGAAAATAAACCTAAAATAAAAGCCTATAAAATTAAACTAAAAAAATAAAACAAAAACCTAAACCTAAAAATTAAAAATAAAACCTAAACCTAAAAATAAAATAAATATAAAATGCAAATAGAAAATAAACCTAACCCTAAAAATAAACTAAAATAAAAATCTTAAACTAAAATAATTAAACCTAAAATAAGTAAACTAAACTAAATAAAAAAATAAACCTAAATAAAAATAAAAAATAAAATAAACTCAAATAAATAAAAATTAAAGTAAATAAACTAAATAAACCAAGACCTAATTTTTTTTTTAAAAAAATCATTAACCCTAAAACCCTAAGCTTTAAAGCGTAAAAGTAACCCTAAACCCTAAACCCTAAATCGTAAATAAACCATAAACCTTAAACCCTAAACCCTAACCTAAACCTAAACTTAAACCTAAACTAAATAAAATAAAATAAAATAAATTAAAGATAAACCTAATCCTAAACTAAAAAAATTAAACCTAAAAATAAACCTAAAATAAAAACTTAAAATGTAAACCTAAAATAATAAAAATAAAACCTAAACCAAAATGTAAAAATAAAAGATAAAACCTAAACAAAATAAATAAAAAAATAAAATTAAACTAAAAAATAAGCATAAACCTAAACCTAAATAATAAACTAAAATTAAAAACCCAAACTAAAATAAATAAACCTAAAATAAATAATCTTAACTAAATAAAAATAAAAAATAAAATAAATAAAAATTAGACTAAATAAGCCTAAACCTTCTAGTTTGCTTAATATAAAAAAGACCTCATCCCTAAACCCTAAACCTTAAACCCTAAACACCAAATCCTAAACCCTAAACCCTAAACCAACCCTAAACACTAAAAACCCTAAACCCTAAAGCTTAAACCCTAAACCCTAAACCCTAAAGCCTAAGGCCTAAATAATAAACCCTAAACAGTAAATCCTAAACCGTAAAATGTTAAACCCTTAACCTTAAATCTTAAACCCTAAACCATAAACACTAAATCGTAAAAACATAAAAATCTAAACCTATACTAAATAAAACCTAATGATAAAATAAATAAAATACCTAAACCTAAACCTAAAATAAAATAAAATAAAAAATAAAAATAAACTAAAATAAAATAAATAAAAACCTAAACTAAACTAAATAATAAAATAAACCTAAGAATAAAAAATCTAAATAAAATAAAAACTAATCATAAATAAAAATAAGTAAACCTATCATAAAATAAAAATAAAACTAAAAAAATCTAAATCTAAAAAAAAACCTAAAAATAAAGAAAAAATAAAACCTAAACCCGAAACTATAAAAAACCTAATCCTAAAATAAAAATAAAATAAACAAAATAAAATAAACCTAAACTTAATTTAAAATAAACTAAACTAAGATAAATAAAACCTAAACCTAATCCTAAATTAAATATAATAAAATAAACTAAAAATAAACCTAAACCAAAACTAAAAAATGATACCTAAAAATAAACTGAAATTAAAAACCTAAAACCTAAACCTTAAAAAAAAACAAAATAAAAATAAAACTCAACTAAAAAGTAAACCTAATCCTAAAAAATAAACTAAAATAAAAAACCTAAACTAAAATAAATAAACCTAAAATAAATAAACTAAACTAAATAAAAATAAAAAATAAACCTAAGTGTAAATAAAAAAGAAAATAAGCTCAAATAAATAAAAAGATAAACTAAATAAACCTAAACCTAACGGTTTACTTAATTTTTTTTTTAAAAAAGCCCTAAACCCTAAACCCTAATCCCCAAACCCTAAATACTAAACCCTAAAACCCTAAACCCTAAACCTTAAACCTGAAAACCCTAAACCCTAAACCCTAAACCCTAAGCCTTAAACCCTAAAACCTACAACCCTAAACCTTAAACCCAAAACTAACCCTAATCCCTAAACCCTAAACTAACCCTAAACTAACCCTAAACACTAAGAATGGGTAGAACCATAATGGTAGGAACATCACCATCAACTAGGCTCAATCTCTATCTAGTGGTGGAGGCAAAGGTGAAGGCAACTTTTATCATAGTGGTGGTGGGGGATCTAGAGGTGCTGGTGGATATGGAGGTGGTGGTCAGAGCAATGGTGGTTTTGGAGGCAGGAGGAGTGATGATGAATAAGTTCATCAAAGATTTAAGTCATAGCCCGCTGTTATGTAGCGCCAGCATTTTTAAGGCTGAAAGGCATGACGTTATAGCAATAGATTTCGATCGTGGGTTCTAAAAGTAATGTTTCTTTCATCTTTAGGGGCCATCTTTATTTCATTATATCCAGATGAGCCATCCATGAAAGAGAAGACTGCATGAGATGAGGCAATGTCTACCATCAGCTTGGGGATTGGTAATGAAAATTCATCTTTTGGGCATGCCTTATTTAATTCCCTAAAATCGATGCATATGTGAATTTTGTCATTATTTTACTTAACTGGGATGACACTGGCTAACCAGGTAGGATATTTTTCTTCTCAAATGGAGCCATCATCCATCAATTTCTTGACCTCATAAATGACCTATTGTTCTATGTCTAATCGCAAGTGTCTAGAAGCTTGCTTGATAGAGTTAGCAGTAGGCTCTATTGCTAATTTATGGATCACTACGTCAAGAGCCAATCCAGGCATCTCTTAATAGTACCATCCAATGCAGTACTTAAACTCAATCAATAGTCTAACTAAGTATTAGTTTCAATTTCATTCAACAAAAAATTGATGTATGTCGTGCGTGGATCTTCTTCAGTTCCTAGGTTGATTTCCTTGAGCTCGTCGATGGTTGACTAGATCTCTTCATCAAACTCTGGCGATGCATCTTTGACTTCAAAATCATATGGATCATTTGAAGTTTCTAAGCACAACTACTCATATGGGTTAATGTGATTTGAAAAGAACATATTAGATTCCAAATGATTGGTGATGACTAAGCAATAATTGTCACCATCGAATAGAACCATTATACTGAATCCTAGTGTTCTTGATTGAGAGCTATTGCATTTGTTCTTCCATATTCTTTCGAAGTAGTTTGACCTATGCTTTGACCAAGTATGTGGGGTTAACCCTTTCTTTCCTAAATTTTTAATACAAGGCAAGTACAAATCAAAAGGTAATTCTATTAAATCTTTATATGAATCATTCTCAAGTTCTACATCAACTTCATATCTTGAGGATGATGGTCCCGAAAAGAACATTTGAGTCTTCACACATGTCGATGAATTAGGGGCTTCCTTAACTACCAAACCCTCAGCTTTTTGAGAGCAAAGTGGGGTTAGAGCTAAGGTTCCCAACTGATGCTTAACTATTTCACCTGTAGACTTGGATACACTTATGCTTTGCTTTGGAGCCCGGCCTTCTTCGCTATCTGGCTCAAGTGTCACCTCCAAGAGAATATATTGTTATGAAGAGCTGGCTGGTGTGCTAACCATATAAGACTCATCCTATGAACTAGATTATAAGTCTATAAGGATAATTGGTGCACTCCTTGTCGCTAGGACATATCTTCTATTGGGTGGCCAATAAGGAGGTTTTCCACCCTAGATCGCTCTAAACCGCCTCTCCTCCTTGCTTGAGGTCGTCGCCCTACCCATATGTTCGAATGGAGTAACAAAAGTGAATGGAATTTATTGTAAGGCTCCACTTCCTCCTCTAAGTCTATTTCCGCTCGCTTTTATTTTCTTGTTGATTTTCTCTTTTCTTTTCATCTTCTTTTTCTCTTTCTTTTACTTTTTTTGTTTCTTTTTTTTTCTTTTATTTTTGAACTTTGGTCAAGTTTGTGAGAATAGACTTGTTGATTTTTGAGGGAGGTAGTAATCGACATCCTCATATATGTTGAGTTCATGAATTATAAATGGCTTGAGATCTCCTTTGACTCATTAGACAATCCCACCTCTCACAAACTTCATACACAGATGTAGAGCATATGGAACTATGTTTTTCTCATGTATCCATGGTCTCCCAAGCAAAGCATTGAAAGATGTATTCGAGTCTATAATGTGGAACTTGGCTTCTTCTTCCAATCATCTATCTCCAAGGGCAACACTACGGAGCCTAAGTCCTTTTGACCTCACTTTTGGAGTGTGGATTAAACTTCCATCATAGACTTAAGAGTCTTCTAAACACTAAAACTTTTCTAATCATGAGACACTTCTAACAATTAGGTAAACACCTAACCTAAGCCTAAAGACTTAGAAGGGTTAGACATAAGATTAGGTTATCCCTTAGGGATTATGATAATCCACCTACCTTACAACCCAAATCCAATCCATGTTCACCTTCTCAAACCAAACCTCAAGTTCAATTCAAACATCAAATCCAAATCTAAATCTAAATCCAAATTCCAGAACCAAATGATTGAAGACCTTGATTAAATCAAAACTTGAAAGCCTTCCTAAGCCATATGACATATCCCATGGACTTAGCCAATAATCTAATGAAATCCATAATCAATAACTTTCACATATTAAATTTAAATCTTCGCCATCTTTCTAAATATAAATCAAATCTACATTGAAATGATTAAAACTAAATTAAACTAAATCAAAACCATTCTTAAGCCATATTACCTATCCCATGGACTTAGCCAAATATTAATCCAAGTCAAGTCAAACTCAATTGATTTACTCATAAATCAATCATATTTTCAATCATATTCACAAATTTAAATGAAATACACATTTAAATCATCAAAACTAAATCGAACCAAGTCAAAATCCAAACATAAGCCACATGATCCTACTCCATGGACTTAGCCAATTCCATAATTCCAATACCCAAATTCAATTGATTTTCCCATGAATCAATCATACCTTAAATCATATTCACAAATATAAATGAAATCTACAATCATCAAGTCAAACCAAAATTAACTCAAGTCAAACCCAACTTAACATTGACTTGAAATATTCAAATGAACCAAAACCCATTTGAACCCAACCCAATTGCATTTGAATTTATATATCAATCCAAAATCCATATATAAACTCAAAAAAATCAAACCTAACCCAAAATCAAGCCAAGTAAACACTTCTAACAATTAGGTAAACACCTAACCTAAGCCTAAAGACTTAGAAGGGTTAGACATAAGATTAGGTTATCCCTTAGGGATTATGATAATCCACCTACCTTACAACCCAAATCCAATCCATGTTCACCTTCTCAAACCAAACCTCAAGTTCAATTCAAACATCAAATCCAAATCTAAATCTAAATCCAAATTCCAGAACCAAATGATTGAAGACCTTGATTAAATCAAAACTTGAAAGCCTTCCTAAGCCATATGACATATCCCATGGACTTAGCCAATCTTAATCCACGTAAATCCATAATCAATTGACTTTCACATATTAAATTTAAATCTTCAGTCATCTTTCTAAATATAAATCAAATCTACATTGAAATGATTAAAACTAAATTAAACTAAATCAAAACCATTCTTAAGCCATATTACCTATCCCATGGACTTAGCCAAATCCAAGTCAAGTCAAACTCAATTGATTTACTCATAAATCAATCATATTTTCAATCATATTCACAAATTTAAATGAAATACACATTTAAATCATCAAAACTAAATCGAACCAAGTCAAAATCCAAACATAAGCCACATGATCCTACTCCATGGACTTAGCCAAATTCCATAATTCCAATACCCAAATTCAATTGATTTTCCCATGAATCAATCATACCTTAAATCATATTCACAAATATAAATGAAATCTACAATCATCAAGTCAAACCAAAATTAACTCAAGTCAAACCCAACTTAACCCTATTGACTTGAAATATTCAAATGAACCAAAACCCATTTGAACCCAACCCAATTGCATTTGAATTTATATATCAATCCAAAATCCATATATAAACTCAAAAAAATCAAACCTAACCCAAAATCAAGCCAAGTAAACCTAATTGGTCCACTTGACCTAAAGTGGCCAATTTGATCTATTTGAGCCAAGTTCTATTCCTACCCAAATTTGATTGAACCAGCCCCATCAAAACCTCCCATAATGATTGTTGATTACCCTAGGTTGATCAATTATAATAAATTGGGTTAAACCAAGTCAACTTGGTCATCTGACCAAGTCAACCCCTTAACCCATATGAACCCAAACTAGCCAAATTGCAACCTAAGCCAAATACCAAGAAACTAATGATTCATACCAAATCTAAATCAATATTTGAATATGACTTGACCTTCAATTGAGTCAAACCAAATCCAATTGGCTCTCTTGACCCAAGTTGACCCAAATTCACCTAAAAGACCAAATTGGGTCAAATCAAAATATAAACCAAATTGATTACAACCAATGGCTCAAGTTCAATACAAATTGATTGTTGAACTTGACCAAAGACATGATTGGACCTAATTGAACCCAATTGACCTACTTAGCCCAAATTGACCTAAAGGTTCAAGTTGGCCCAAATCAAAACTAAATCCAAATTAATTGAAACTAAAGCCTACAATCATCTTCAATTGGTCAACTAAACCCAAACAAACACCCAACCCAATCAAATTTGGCCAATTTGGTCAAATTGTTAATCTAACATTTGACCCAAATGAATTCAAATGAGCCAAAATCAAATCTAAGCCAAACTAAACCAAACCAATTGAACCAAAACATCCCAAATGATCATATGGACTTGACCAAATTCTTAGTTTGAACCAATTTGACCAATTGGTCAACTTGACCCAACCAAACCCAATTTGATCTAAATGATTCAAATTAAGCTAAACCTAACCAAATTAACTCCAATTGGCATGAAATTTGGGCTAACCCACTTTTGGCTCATTTCAAAACTACCCAAATCATATCCAATACCAAATGATCATTCTACCATTGGGTTAAAGTCATCACATGAGACAAATCACCCATGTAAGTGGTCATTTCTAATCTTGGCCACTTGGTACTCTCACAATAGTCCACCTAGGCACCTAGGACACTGCCCAACCTAACCCAAGGAGTGGTTGTGTCCACCATGATACATGGGAGGCGTAATCACGTCACCCTCTCCATTGGAGCATTTAAAACCTAAAGGACACCCACTTCCACAGCTTCAACCAACCAAGCTGAGCCAACTCACCTCCTACCTGCCACCCACGACTCTCTAAGATGGCCAAATTGCCACTACAAGCCAAACCTAATCCCATAGTCTGATCAAGATGAAAGGGGGTGTACACCCCTTCATTTCCACTCAAACACACACAAAAATCATTCTTTAGAGCCCTAGCTACGCAAAGACAAGCCGTTAGAGCCATTCCCTAAGCACTTAAGTTTGTTCCTCAATCATAAAATGCCATTCCCATCCGTCTCAAAATAATACACTCTAATTTCTGACCTAACTTCTCCATTTCTCCATCAAACTCAATTTAACTTTGCACGCACCTTCCCTAGGCCTCATCGAGCAAGAACAAACTATCTCCCAAGCTTCTCAAGCATTGGTGGTGGGACTTCGATCAAAGCTGAGCTCCAAATCATTTGTTCATGGCCTTCTAAGTGAAGGTCAAGGAATTGATCCAATTTCTACTCAATAGAGCTTCATCTCCACTAGGTAAAGCTTCCTCAATCATTCAAGCCACCGTCTTCAGTAGGGAAAAATGGGTTAGAGCTTGTTGAATAAAACTTGCATCTCATGTGATTTTGACTGTTGGATCACCTCTGATCGATGTCGTAAAGGTGTTGAATCCTTTTGAAGTTGATCCAAGCTTAGGTAAGCTCAGATCAAGTAAACAATTATGGATGGACTCCATTCTCCCTCACTCGCATGACGTTAGATCACACACCGTCTATTCTGCATGATTGGAATGGACGATCGTGAGTAGATCCACCGCCGCCATGTAAGGATTAATCATAGCCTTCTAATCTTAGATTGGATAGTGGATGAGAAAGCGAGTCCACCACCTCCACATAGGCACTGAGATAGATAAGTTTTAGTAGCCAAAAGCCACATGAAAAATATAAATGTGCCATGTCACCAAGAGGATTAGGCTTTAATTAGGCTTAATTAATCATTTTTAATGGTTAAAAATTCTAAAAATAATAATAAATCATAAAGAAATAAAAAATGCAGATAAATACTATTTTTAAAGTTATTTCAAAGGAGAATCAATTAAAAATGATCTTTACTAATTTTGAATAGTAATTAAGGTTTAATTGTAAAATTTATTAGCTTAATTACTTGAGCAATTAATCCTAAATTTTGTGGGATAATTTAATGGGATGACCTCTACTCCCATGATTTTTGTAGGATTTATTGCTCACTTAATTATAGAATTGACTAATTAAACTTTAGCTACTCTTTTAAGTTAATTAATGATTAATTTATTCTATGAACAGTAATAAATTGGTTAATTAATTTTAGTAATCATTATTTAATAGTAAGTGAACAAAGGAATAGGGTTGGGACCCCTTTCCCTCAGTTCATTTCACCCTTTTTAAAATTAAATTAATTAAGATCTAACTAATTAAGTAAATCACTTAATCAAATTGAAATCATAATCACATCATACCTTAATTAATTAAATCATGGGGTAAATCTTTAGGTGTTTAATAACCTTAAGGAGTTTAATGAAATTATTGTTAGTCCACAAAATTATAAGAGTAATTAATTAAGTCCCTTAATCTTAATAAATATTAATCATGAGCCAATTGCATTAGGCCCCTTTTATTTCCTAGGATCATTGCAAGTTTATTTTCCATGCATATCATGTTGGCTCATAATTACTTAGTTAATTACATTAAGGTGACATAAGGGTAATTAATTCATCTAATTAAGGGTTCAACTTAATTGACCCATAAAATCAACTTAATTACATTTCCTTAAATTAAATCAAATCACTAATAAGAATGGGTTTAAAACAACAAGTGATGATTTCTTCTCCTCTTTAAATCAAATCAAATCCAAAACATAATTAATAAAGAAGTTTTGGTTTGTTTTAAATAATCTTATTTGATTTGATTATCCTTAAGAACTAGTTTGGTTAAATGAATCACATGCTCATATTTGACTGTCCTCTTTCCAATCATGTTAAATTTGGTATGTCATTTGAATTCATGCATCCATCTTTTCAAAATCAAGTAAAATAAAATGGATTTCCTTAATTGAAGCTTGCATGTGTTGATTTAATTTACTATATGTGTGGCTTTTATCCTTATTAAATCCAAATGTATTTTTAAAAGCTTATAAATAAATAATAATATGTGTTATGATGCTAGACATAAATACATAAGAAATGCATGTGCTTATAGCTTAAGTGTATGAATGTTGAGTTCTCTTTCCTCTATTCATGTGTTGATTTATATAAGATTGAATGATAATGGGTATATAGTCTGGACATCTCGGGAACATGAGACTTTAATTAGCCCCAAGAAGGTCACCTGATTGCCTCACTTCCTTGGTTTATCAATGTCACATACCCATTTGATTTCATTCTTATATATTTCGACATTAGAATTTTGATCAAGCTTTAATTCAATCAAAAATATACAATCTTTGCATAGTTTTTTTTCCCTCATTTATGTGTACATCCATGTGTGTCCAAGAAAACCAAGTATATAGTCTAGACATCTCAAGAATACAAGGCTTTAGTTAACCCCAAGGAGGTTATTTGATTACCTCACTTCCCTAGTTTAACAACTACATGTACTTCCCTATATCTTTGTGCATGTATATGTATATGTGATTACTGAATAAAAATTCCATTTTACATTAAAATTGAATGTATTCATAATTGACTGAGTAGTTGAATTAATTAGCCATATGATTTAGAGCTTGCTTCTTATCTTCATGTATACGAATTTACATATGTTTGACTAAAAATGGGTATATAGTCTAAACATCCCGAGAATATGAGGCTTTAACTAGCTCCAAGGATGTCATTTGATTACATCACTTCCATGGTTTAGTAACGGTACATGCCTATTTAATTTCATTCTTATATCATTTTTGCATATGATTTTGGATCAAGTTTTAAATTAATATGTTTAAATTATTCAATCAAATAAAATATAAATTCTAAACATATACATACTTTCATCATTTAAGTGTGCTAAAATATGTCGCACGTATAGATAAACTTAGGACTAAATCATATGCATGTTACATGTGATGGAATGGAATGATTTAATATATGTCATGTTATAGTAATTTAATTAAATTAATCTTAAGATTCCTTTCATTTTGAATAGGATTATTTAAAGTGAACATAAACTTAGGATTAATTAAATCATTTAATAAGCCATTCACTAAAGAGAACTAAATGAAATTAATATACTTTAGAAAGTGACTTAAGGTAGGGATGAAAGAGGGTAATGCTCTTTTCCTCTCTTTATAATACTTAGTTGCTAAGTGTAATCAAATGAAACAAAAAAATCAAAAATTAAAATTCTTCAATCAATTAAACTACTTCAAGTGAAATAAACCTTTCATGTTAAATTGGATTCTTCTACACTTAGAAAATACAACACTAATGCCTAACAAGACTTACCACACAAGCCTTAATAGACACATTAGAATTAAGTCACCACTTCTAGCTCTAAGTTAAGATGTATGATGTTGTATGGTTTGTTTTATATTGTATTATTTTAGATTGGATGTGTGTATGCTAGATTAGATGATAGGACAATATTAGCCTAATCATGTTTTTTGCAGGGGAATATGCTTAAGGGATGCTTAAAAATAAATGTGAATGCTCTTTTTATAGGTTGCTTAAATCCTTAACCATAATCCAAGTTAGATGTGGGCTTAGTTACCCATGTAGGTGCTAAGTCCAAATTATAAATGCAACTGCTTGGGATTATATTTATATTTAGCTAACCTTTATTTTGCACATGTTGTTAGATTTACTTTTCCTATATAACTGTAATTTTTGCAATAAGAATTAGGGTTAGTGCTATAAGGGATTAGAATAAGTAGTGGCCACAAGGCTTTATCTTGGGGTGCCCTGTGATGCCTTTGAAGCAAGCACCATCCAAATCAAAGAAGGAACCAAATCAAAAATGGAGATATGAAGAAAAACCCACAAAACATTTAATACAATTATAATTATTTTTTCATATTCTAGGTTGTATAAGGGTAGAGCTCGGCTACTCATCTTTTCTCTCTTCAGATTATACGGTGATACCCAACCACACTGGCCTTTTATTATTTTATGATAATTTATATAATTATTTGATGTAATGTTTACATTGTGCATTAGGATGACATGATTTTCATGGTTAATTAAATAATTGATGCTTTAATGTGTGGCTTTGATATGATTAGGCTCTTAGGATAAAAATAACTTTTCTACCCAACTAATAACTCATAACTAAATTTTAAACAACTCATAACCTCATCATAAAACCTAAGACATAAATAAAATAATTAAAATATTTTGCAACCCTTAGTTGTATGGTTGTATGTATCACATCATGCATGCATATTCTTTCCCTCTCGAACATGAAGGATCTGTATTCTTGCACAATAAAGGAATGCTTGACCTATGAGGGCATCTCTTATGGTGGAGAACACCTTCTTCTAGCTGATTTGATCCATAACCTATTTCATCAAGAATTTAGGCATAAGAAATCCTAAAGCCTCTATCAAAATGATATGTCTAAAATGAAATAAAATTTGAAAAGATTTTTCATCTATATATTAAGTCATATGCTTATACCACTCATGCTCTAGTCTCTTAGGGAGTTTATTTAGGACTTTAGTATCTTTCTAATTAAATAACTACCCTACCTATCTTGCAATTCATAAGACTGAACTACGTGATTTTAAAATCGTAGGAGGAGTTAACTGGCAGCCACTCCGGGCAATTTTAAGTCTAAAAGTTAGACAATTTATTCTCTCTTATAGATATAAACTCTTATGTCCACCTGTCGCTTAGATTTAGGTCATGCTTTAGCTCGTACCAAAGATCCCAAGATTTAGGATCCGAGGTAGCTATTTCCTTTGGGCTATGACCATAAATCTTCACCTCTTAAGCATTCCCACAACCTTTTGTTTGTGGATTATAAGCCCTAGTAATCTAAATAATTTTCAACTGAAAACATATAAATCTCCTCAACTTCAAAATTATAAAGCCCAACCATAGGATATATTGGAATGTTTACTAGGCTTCCTAGTATCATGAGCATTTCCTACTAATTTCATTTGGATTCTAAAAATAAGTCTTCTCCCAATTGATTATCCAGATACAACCAATCTTTTGATAGTCTGACCATAAAATCTTTGGAAATGATAATTGTCTACTTTAATTGAGAGTATTCTTAAGAAATTTCATTTCCAAAGATGTAATTAACTATGGAGGTCCATAGGGAACTTAAGAACCTGGTTTAATATAAACCTTACTTTATTAGTCCATATAAAGTAGGAAAAAAATCTCAAGTACATTCGAAGACTCATGATGCCCTAGGAGTCTTTATTACGTGATTAGGTCCATTGTAGGGTGATGCTTCTATCTTTTGAGATAGTACATCATACCTCAATGTTTTACCTCAAGTAATCCTATGATCACGTGGTGAATGATCTACATCAGCCATTGGATATTCTTGAGAATCTCAAAGGCAGATGTTCTAAAAGTGGTTCTTTCATAAAGACACCGAGAAATTAGTCAACAAGGGACTCATTGAGCTTCTATTTCTCTATAATAAGGTCACCTACAATCACCCTCTACTGAGCTCCAGTAAACCTTTTGATGAAGAGATGCTCCAACTTAGCAAAAAGATGTCACCAACCGCTCTCTACCAATTAAATGCAACACCGACAGCCTAACAAAAGGCAGGGAGTGCATTCACACTGTTACAACAAATGACTCTAAATTATAATATTGTATTTGGTTCCCTACTACCATCAAAGATCTTGAAGGATGGTGGCACAAAACCCTAAATAAAATAAAAACTGAATAAAAACCTTAACCTAAAAATAAATAAATAAAACCTAAACCTAAAATAAACAAAATTAAATAAACATAAACCTAACCTAAAATAAATTAAACTAAATTAAATAAAACCTAAACCTAAACCAAAAATAAACTAAACCTAAACCCTAAATTAAATAAAATAAAATTAACTAAAAATAAACCTAAACCTAAACTTAAAGAGAACCTAAATAAACCTAAAATAAAGGACTAAAACCTAAACCTAAACCTAAAAATAAAAAATGAAACATAAACATAAAAAGTAAAATAAAAATAAAACTAAACCAAAAAATAAACATAAACTTAAACCTAAAAAATAAACTAAAATAAAAAAACATAAACTAAAATGAATAAACTTAAAATAAATAAACTAAAGTAAATAAAAAAATAAACCAAAATAAAAATAAAAAATAAAATAAATAAAAATGAATAAAAAATAAACTAAATAAAGTAATAAACTCCTGGGACACTTAAATAAACTCTAACCTACAACCTTAAATCCTAAACCCTAAACCCTAAACCCTAAAAAATCCTAAACCTTAAACCTTAACCCCTAAACCCTAAACTAACCCTATACCCTAACCCTAACCCTAAGCCCTAAACCCTAAACCTTAAAACCCTAAACCCTAAACCCTAAAAACCATAAACCCAAAATCCAAAACTCCGTAAACCCTAAACCCTAAACCCTAAACCTTAAACCCTAAAAACCCTAAACCCTAAAGCTTAAGCACTAAACCCTAAACCCTAAACCATCCCTAAATCTAAACCTTAAAACCTTAAAACTCAACACTAAAACCCTAAACCCTAAACCCTAAACAATAAAAACCTAAAAACCTCAAACTAAACTAAATAAAACATAAAAATAAAATAAATAAAAAGACTTAAACCTTAATAAAATAAAATAAAAATATAAACCTTAAAATAAAATAAAATAAACTAAAATAAAATAAATAAAACCTAAACTAAACTAAAAAAGTAAAATAACCCTAAGAATAAAAAATCTAAATAAAATAAAAACTAAATGTAAAATAAATATAAATTAATCATAAAATAAAATTAAATAAAATAAAATAAAAACTAATTAAAACCTAAACCATAAAATTAAACCTAAAATATATAAAAATAAAACCTAAACCCTAAACTAATAAAACCAAAACCTAGAATAAAACTAAAATAAAAAAGAAAATTAACCTAATTCTAAACAAAATAAACTAAACTAAAATAAAAAAACCTAAACCAAATCCTAAAATAAACTAAACCTAAACCTAAACCTAAACTAAATAAAATAAAATAAACTAAAAATAAACCTAAACCTAAACTAAAAATAAACCTAAAAAAAATAATTCTAAAAAAATAAAATAAAACCTAAACATAAACCTAAAATAAAAAAAATAAAAAACATAAACCTAAAAATATAATAAAAGTAAAACTCAACTAAGGTAAACCTACACCTAAACCTAAACCTAAAAAATAAACTAAAATAAAAAACCTAAACTAAAATAAATAAACTAAGCTAAATAAAATAAAAAAATAAACTTAAATAAAAATAAAAAATAAAATAAACTAAATAAATAAAAAAAAATAAATTAAATAAACTTAAACCATAACTTAATATTTTGTAAAATCCTTAAACCCTAAACCTATACCTAAATGTAATCTTAAACCCTAAAACTATAACCTAAACCTAAGAAACTATAAAACCCTAAACCCTAAACTCTAACCCTAAACCCCAAACCCTAAAACCTTAAATGCTAAACCCTATACCCTAAACCTTAACCCTAAACCCTAAACCCTAAACCCCAAATCCTAAACCTAAACCTAAACTAACTAAATACATTAAAAAATAAACCTAAACCTAAAAACCTAATATGCCTAAACCTAAACCTAAACCCATGAATTATGGTGGGAGAAAGAGAATATGGTGGAATACTCGAGAGGGATGGTTCTTAATTGAAGAAATTGAAGAATGGTTTATCATCTACTATGGAAATGGTTTTACAATGAGATGATTTAGTTATCTAGGCTTTTGATTTCCTCTATGCATCGATTTTTATTTATGCAATCAAACTGAGAACTTGGTGTAACTTGGCTAATGAAATCAAAAGGAAGAAATGTTAAATCTAAATTTGTTCTTTATTAAAAAAATAATCAAAACCCTAAACCCTAACTAAAACTTGAACCCTAAACCTAAAACCTAAACCTTAACCCTAAAACCCTAAACACTAAACCCTAAACCAAAACCCTAAACCCCAAATCTAAACCCTAAAACCCTAAACCCTAAACCTAAATCCCAAAGCAAAACTCTAAACTAACCCAACCCTAAAATTAAAAAAAACATAAACCTAAACTAAACCTAAAAATAAAATAATAAATAAAAGTACAAATAAAACTAAAATAAAAATAAAAAACAAAAACATAAACTAAAACCTAAACCTAAACCTAAACCTAAAACTAATCTTAAAGAAAATAAAATAAAAAATAAAACTAAAAAAAAATTAAACAAATAAAAAATCTAAACTAAACAAAAATAAACCTAAATAAAATAAAACAAAACCTAAAATAAAAATAAAATAAACCTAAAAGAAAATAAAATAAAAACTAAATAAAAATATAAACTTAATTGATAAATAGAAAAAAACCAAAAAAAAACCTAAACTCAAAACTAATAAAAAAACACTAAACCTAAAATAAAAATAAAATAAACCTAAACCTAAACTAAAATAAATAAAACCTAAACCTAAAATAAAAATAAAATAAATCAAAACCTAAACCTAAACTAAAAAAAAATGAAAACCTAAAATAAAAATAAAATAAACAAAAGAAAATAAACCTAAAAAAAAACAAAAAAAAACTAAAACAAATAAAACCTAAACCAAAACTAAATAAAATAAACTAAAATAAATCTAAACCTAAACTAAATAATAAAACTTATATATAAACCTAAAATAAAAATCTAAACCAAAAAAAAAAATAAAATAAAACCTAAACCTAAGCCTAAAATAAAAAAATAAACCTAAACCAAAAAAATAAATAAATAAACAAAAACTAAAATAATAAGTCTAAACCTAAAAAATAAACTAAAATAAAACCTAAACTAAAATAAATAACCTAAACTAAAATAAATAAAAAAAATAAACCTAAATCAAAATAAAAAAAAATAAAATAAACTAAAACCCAAAAATAAATCTAAAATAAAAAAAACCCAAAATCAAACCCTAAAAATAAAATAAACCCTAAACCTAAACTTAAAATGAAATATAAAAACCTAAACCTAAAAAATAAAATAAAAAAATAAACTAAACTAAAATGTACCTAAACCTAAACCTAATCCTAAAAATAAACTAAATTTAAAACTTAAAGTAAAATAAATAAAATAAACTAAATAAAAAAATAAAATAAAAATAATCCTAAATTAAAATGAAAATAAAATAAACTAAATAAACTAAAACTAAATTTAAATTTTAAAAAAAAATAAAATAAAAAATAAAAAAATAAAAATTCTCCTAAACCCAATTAACCCTAAACCTAAACTCTAAACCTTAAATCCTAAAAACCTAGCCTAAAATAAACCTAAAACCAAAACCTAAACCTAAATCATTAAACCTAAACCATAAACTAAAAAATTATAAACCCTAAATCCTAATAAAATAAAATAAAATAAAACCCTAAACCTAAACTAACTCTAATAAACCTAAACCCTAAACCTAAACCCAAACCTAAACCCTAAATAAATGATAAAAAATCCTAAACCTAAAACTAACACTAACCCTAAATAAAATAAAACCTAGTCTAAACCTAAACCTTAAACTAAACCTTAAACTAAACTAAATATAAACCCTAATAAAACCTAAACCCTAAAAAACAATAAACCCTAAACACTAAACCTTACCCCTAAACCCTAAACCCTAAAACCCTAAAACCCTAAACCCTAAAACCCTAAACCCTAAAAACATAAAAACTAAAACCTAAACTAAATAAAATAAAAAAAATATAATAAATAAAGAAACTTAAACCTAAATAAAATAAAAAAATAAAATAAAATAAAAACCTAAACATTAAACTAAAAATAAAATAAAATAAAATAAAAATTAATAAAAACTAAAATTAAAATAAAAAATAAAATAATAATAAAAATAAAAAACCTAAAAAATAAACTAAATAAATAAAAGAAGAAATGTTGAATCTGAATTTGTTCTTTATTAAAAATAAAATAAATAAAAATCAAAAACCCTAAACCTTGAACTAAAATCTAAAACCTAAACTCTATACCCTAAACCCTAAACCCTAAACCCTAAACACTAAACCTTAAAACCCTAAACCCTAAACCCTATACCTAAAAACCTAAACCCAATAAAGCAAAAAACCTAAACCTAAACTAAATAATACTTAAAAATAAAATAAATAAAAAATCTAAATTGAAATAAAATAAAAATTAAAACAAATAAAACATAAACTAAACTAAACTTAAACTAAAATAAAATAATAATAATAATAATAATAATAATAATAATAATAATAATAATAATAAAAAATAATAATAATAATAATAATAATAAGAAACTAAAATAATATAAATAATAACTTATACTAAATTAAGAAATAAAGTAAACTAATAAAAATCTAAATAAAATAAAAAATTAAAAGTAAAAAAAACAAAATAAAATAAACATAAAATAAAATATAAAAATCTAAATAAAAAAGCTAAAACCAAAAACCCTAAACCCTATAACTAACCCAAACTAAACCCTAAATCTAAATAAACCCTAAACCCTAAACCCTAAATCCTAAAAAAAAAATAAACCCTAAAACCCTAAATAAAACCTAAACCCTAAATCTAAAACATTAACACAAAACCTAAAACCCTAAACACTAAACACCCTAAACTTAAACCACTAAACTCTAAAAAAACCCTAAACCCTAAACCCTTACCCTAAAAATGTAAAAACCAATACCTAAACTAAATAAAACCTAAAAATAAAATAAATATAAAAACCTAAACCTAAAAAAAATTAAAAGTAAAAAATCACCTAAACTAAAACCTAAAGCTAAACCTAAAAATAAAATAAAAGAAACTAAAATAAAATAATTAATAACATAAACAAACTTTAAAATAAAATAAACCTAATAAAAACCTAAATAAAATAAAAACTAAATCAAATAAAAAATAAAATAAACATAAAAATAAAATAAAACTAAATAAAACCTAAACTAAAAATAAACCTAGGGTTTTGATTTACTCTATCTCCTTATTGATCTATGTCAATGTCTAAGAAAACTGGTACTTAATGAAATAAAAAAAGAAATATATAATCAATTTGTTCTCTATTAAAAAAATAACCAAAACCCTAAACCCTAAACTAAAACCTAACCCTAAACCTAAAACCAAACCCTAAATAAACCCTAAAACCATAAACCTTAAACCCTAATGAAACATTAAACCATAAACCTTAAACCCTAACTCTAAATATAATAAACCTAAAATAAATGAAATAAAACCTAAAATAAAATAATAAAATAAACATAAACTTAAACTAAAATAAACTAAACTAAAATAAATAAATAAATAAAATAAAATAATCTAAAATAAACCTAAACATAAACTAAAACCTAAAATAAACCTAAAATAAAAACCTAAAACCTAAACCTAAAAAAAAAAAAAAAAAAAAAACATAAAACTAAAAAAATAACATAAAAAATAAACTAAACTAAAAAATAAAATAAACCTAAACCTAAACTAAAAAACTAAAAAAACCTAAACTAAAATAAATAAACCTAAAATACACTAAATAAAAAATAAAAAATAAAAATAAACATAAATCATAAATAAAAATATAAACTAAAATAAATAAAAAAATAAACAAAATAAACTAAACAAACGTAAGCCTATCGATTTTCTTAATTTTCTTAAATAAAAAAACCCTAAACCTAAACCTTAAACTCTAAACCATAAACCATAAAATAAATTAAAACCTAAAATAAAATAAAAAATAAAATAAATAAAATAAAATAAAATTTATAAAACCAAAATTAAACTAAAAAATAAAATAATCAAAAAAATAAATAAAACCTAAAATAAACTAAATAAATAAAAGAATAAATAAAAATCTAAATTTGTTCTATTAAAATAAAAAAATAAAAATAAAACCCTAAACCTAACTAAAAAATCTAAAACCTAAACCCTAAACCCTAAACACCTAAACCCTAAACCCTAAACCTTAAAACCTTAAATGCTAAACCCTAAATCTTAAACCCAAAAAAATATCCTAAACCCTAAAAAAAGCTAAAACCAGACCTAAACTAAATAAAACCTAAATATAGTAAATCAAAATCTAAACTAAAATAAATAAAAAACATAAACTTAAACCTGAACTTAAACCTAAAATAATATAATAATAATAATAATAAGAAACTAAAATAAAATAAATAATAACTTAACCTAAATTAAAAATAAAATAAACCTAATAAAAACTAAATAAATGTAAAATAATAATAAAATAAACCTAAAATAAAATATAAATAAAATTTAAATGAAAAATTAAACCTAAAAAAAAAAAAAACCTAAACCCAAACCCTAAACTAACCCAAAACACAAAACCCTAATAAACTAAACCCTAAACCCTATGCTAACCTAAACCCAAATCTTAAACCTAAACAAACCTAAATACCCTAAATGCTAAACCTACCCAAACCCTAAACCCTAAACCCTAAACCCCTAACCTAAAACCTAAAACAAAACCTAAACTAAATAAAACCTAAACTTAAATAAAATTAAAGTAAAAAAAAAACCTAAACTAAAACCTAAAGCTAAACCTAAAAAATAAAATCAAAGAAACTAAAATAAATTAATTAATAACATATACAAACTTTAAAATAAAATAAACCTAAAATAAAAAAAACCTAAATAAATAAAACTAAATCTAAAATAAAATAAAATAAAATAAAATAAAATAAAATATAAATAAATCTAAACCTAAAAATAAACCTAAAAATAATAAAAAATAAAACCTAAACCATAAGCAAAAAAACCTAAACCTAAAGTAAAACTAAAATAAATAAAATAAAATTAACCTAAATCTAAACTAAAATAAATAAACTTAAATACCTAAAATAAACTAAACCTAAACCTAAACCTAAACCAAAAACTAAATAAAATTAAAAAATTAAAAATAGACCTAAACCTAACTAAAAAATAAACCTAAAATAAAAAAATCAAAACCTAAACCAAAAAAAATTAAAAAATAAAACCTAAACCTTAACTAAAATATAAAATAAAACCTAAACCTACAAAATAAAATAAAAATAAAACTCAACGAAAAAATAAATCTAAACCTAAACCTAAACCTAAAAAATAAAATAAAATAAAAAACTGAAAATAAAATAAATAAACCTAAATAAATAAACTAAACTAAATAAAAATAAAAAGTAAACATAAATATAAATTAAAAAATAAAATAAACTAAAATAAATAAAATATAAACTAAATAAATTAAACTAAATTTTCTTTTTTTTAAAAAACCTAAACCCAAAGCTAACCCTAAACCCTAAAAAAAATCCTAAAACTAAAACCTAAATTAAACCCTAAACCCTAAACCCTAAATCCTAACAAAACCTTAACCTAAAACCTACAACCCTAAACCCTAAACCCCAAACCATAATAAATCCTAAACCCTAAACCCCAAAACCTAAACCTAAAACACTAAGCTCTAAACCTAAAACCTAAAAAAACCTAAACCTAAACTAAATAAAACATAAAAATAAAATAAATTAAAAACTAAACCTAGGTTAACTCTAAAATATATGATAAATAAAACAGGTTCTTAAAAAAAATTGAAGAAACCAATAATCCTACTAAAATAAAAAGGTTCTAAAAGGGTTTATGATTTACTGGTGCTCATTATTGATCTATGTCATCGCTTGTGTCTTAAAAACTACTAGTTGATGAAATAAAAAAAAAATAATATATAATCTAAATTTGTTCTCTAAAAAAAATAAACAAACCCTAAACTAAACTAAAACCTCAACCCTAAACTAAAACCAAAACTAATAAACCCTAAAACCATAAACTAAACTCTAAACGCTAAACATTAAACCATAAACCTAAACCCTAAAACTCTAAATCTAAAATAAAACCTAAAAAATAAATGAAAAATAAAACCTAAACCTAAAATAAAAAAAATAAAATAAACATAAACCTAAACTAAAATAAAACTAAACTAAAATAAATAAAACCTAAGCTAAACCTAAACCTAAACCTAAACCTAAACTAAACAAAATAAAATAATCTAAAAATAAAGTAAACATAAACTAAAAAAAAAAATAAACCTAAAATAAACCTAAAATAAAAACATAAACCTAAACCTAAACCTATAAATAAAACCAAACCTAAACCTAAAATAAATTAATAAAATAAACTAAAAAAAAAAAAACCTAAACCTAAACTAAAAAAATAAAACTAAAATAAATCTAAAATAAAACCTAAAAACATAAAAAAATAAAACCTAAACCTAAACATAAAAAAATAAAAAAATAAACCTAAACCTTAAAAAAAAATACATAACTAAAAAATAAACATAAACCTAAAATAAATAAACTAAAATAAAACCTAACCTAAAAAAATAAATAAACTAAATAAATAAAATAAAATAAAAAATAAATACAAATAATAAATAAAATAAACAAAAATAAAATAAAAATAAACTAAATAAACTTATAACCTATTTACTATTTAAATGAAAAACCTAAACCTAAGCAAACCCTAAACCCTAAACCCTAAATAAACCTAACACTAAAACCTAAGCCTAAACCCTAAACCCTAAAAAACCTAAACCTAAGCTAAATAAACCTAAAATAAAATATATAAAACTAAATAACATAAAAAAATAAAATAAAACCTAACCTAAACTAAACCTTCTAAAAATAAAGTAAAACTAATAAAAATAAACTAAAAAAAAATAAAAACTTAAATAAACTAAAAAATAAAATAAATCTAAGGATAAAACCTAAATAAAATAAAACTAAAATAAAATAAAATAAAATAAACTTAAATAAAATAAAATAAAAACTAAATAAAAAAAACCTAAACCCAAAAATAAATAAAATATAAAACTTAAACCCTAAACCAAAAAAAATAAATCATAAACTTAAAAAAAAATAAAATAAACCTAAACCTAAACCTAAACTAAATAAAATAAAATAACTAAAAAAACCTAAACCTAAACAAAATAATAAAATTTTAAAATAAACTTAAAAAATGTAAACCTAAACCTAAAAAAATAAAATAAAACCTAAACCTAAACGTAAAAAATAAAAATAAAACCTAAACCTTCATAATAAAATAAAATAATACTCAACTAAAATAAACCTAAACCTAAAATAAACTAAAATAAATAAACCTAATAAATAAACTAAAAAATAAAAAAAATAATAAACATAAATATAAATAAAAAAAAATAAACTAAATAGATAAAAATAAACTAAATAAACCTAAACTACTGGTTTACTTAATTTAAAAGAAAAAACCTAAAACCCTAAGCTACCCTAAACCCAAACCTAAACCCTAAACAGAACCTAAACCCTAAAGCCTAAATTAAAACCTAAACCCTAAACCCTAAACCCTAAACCCTATAACCCTAAACCCTAAACCCTAAAACCCTAAACCCTAAATCTTAAACCCTAAACCCTAAAACCTAAAACCTAACTAATAAAATAAAACTAAAAAATAAAATATATAAAAAAACCTGCCTAAATAAAATAAAATAAAATAAAAAATCTAAACCTAAACCTAAAGATAAACAAATTAAACTAATAAAAAGCTAAAAAATAATAATAAAAACCTAAACAAAACTAAAAAATAAAATAAACCTAAGCATAAAAAAAACCAAATCAAAAAAAATAAAACTAAACCTAAAGTAAAAATAAAATAAACTTAAAATTAAATAAAATAAAAACTAAATAAAACCTAAATAAAAAATAAACCTAAATATAAAACTTAAAATAAAAAATAAAACTTAAATAAACTAAAACTAAAATAAAAAAAATACCTAAACCTAAACTATAAACTAAACTAAGATAAAAACCTAAACCTAAACTTAAAATAAACTAAACCTAAACCTAAACTTAAACTAAATAAAATAAAATAACCTAAAATAAACCTAAACTAAAAGATAAAACCTAAAAATAAATCTAAACTAAAACCTAAATCTAAACCTAAAAAATAAAATAAAACCTAAACCTAAACTTAAAAAATAAAAAATAAATCCTAATCCTAAAAAAAAATAAAATAAAAAAACTAACTAAAAATAAACCTAAACCTAAAAAAAAACTAAAATAAAACCTAAACTAAATTAAATAAACTAAACTAAATAAAATAAATAAAATAAAATAACTCTAAATAAGAATAAACTAAATAAACTAAATTAGCATAAACCTACCAATTTGGTTAATAAAGAAAACCATAAACCATAAATCCTAAACCCTAAACCATAAATCTACAACCCTAAACCTAAATCCTAAAAAAACCTAAAATCTAATCCCTAAACTAAAAAAAACCCTAAACCATAAACCCTAAACCCTAAACCCTAACCCTAAGCTCTAAATGCTAAACCCCAAACCCTAAACCCCTAAAGTAACTAAATAAATAAAAAATATACCAACCCTAAAACCTAATAATAAACCTAAACCCTAAGAATGGAGAACTAAATAACATCAAAACCAAAGTGCCTAGATAATGGAAGGCTGGTTATATGGTGGTAAATCTAAAGGTGCTAGTGGATATGGAGGTGGTGTTAGTAGTGGTGGTTATGGAAGCGATGGAGGTTACTGGTGAAGAGAGAGAGAGAGATCATATGATGGTGGATCCTACATAATGGTTATGGTTGGAATTAGATAAATAAAGAATGACCATCTAAAAATTTAAAGTTAAATAAATACCCTAATTATCTAGGTTTTGATTTACTCAGCTCATTTTTTATCTGTCTTTGCTTATGTCTTAGAAAACTTGGTGTGTTACTTGGTTGATGAAATCAAAAAGAAGAAATGTTGAATATGAATTTGTTCTCTGTTAAAAATAATGAAAACCCTAAACCTTAAACTAAAACTTGAACCCTAAACCTAAAACCTAAACCCTAAACACTAAACCCTAAAACCTAAAACCCTAAACCCTAAACCCTAAACCATAAACCATAAACCTAAACCCTAAACCTAAATTCTAAATCTAAACCCTAAACCCAAACACTAAACCTAAACCCTAAACCTAAAACCCTAAACCCTAAACCATAAACCATAAACAATAAAAAGTTAAAAATCTAAACCTAAACAAAATAAAACCTAAAAATAAAATAAATATAAAATTAAAAACCAAAATAAAATAAAATATAAACCTAAACTAAACCTAAACCTGTAATAAAATAAAAATAAAACTAAACTAAAATAAAATAATTAAAAAACTAAACTAAACTAAAAAAAATAAAAACCTAAATAAAATAAATACTAAACTTAAAATCAAAATAAAACCTAAAATAAAATAAAATAAACTAAATAAACCTAAACCTAAAAATATAACCTAAAAAAATAAAAATAATGCCTAAACCATAAACTAAAAAAAAAAATCTAAACTAAGAATGAAAATAAAATAAACCTAAACCTAAACTAAAATAAACAAAATAAAATAAATAAACCTAAACCTAAACCTAAAATAAAGTAACCTAAATCCTAAATAAAATAAAACCAACTAAAATAAAAACCTAAACCTACACTAAAAAAATAAACTAAAATAAACCTAAAATAAACATAACCTAAACCTAAAATAAAAAAATAAAACCTAAACCTAAAAATAAAATAAACTTAAAACTAAACTAAAAATAAACTAACTTAAAAAATAAACTAAAATAAATAAATAAAATAAATAAACTAAACTAAATAAAAAATATAAATAAACCTAAATGAAATAAAAAAATAAAATAAACTAAAATAAATAAAAAAATAAACTAAATAAACCTAAACCGAGTTTAATAAAAAAAAAAAATAACCCTAACCCCTAAAACCCTAAAACTAACCCTAAACACAAAACCTACAACCCTAAACCTAAACCCTAAACTAAACCCTAAACCCTAAACCCTAAACTCCTAAACCCTAAACCCTACAACCCTAAACCTAAACCTAAACCCTAAACCTAAAAATAAAATAAATAAAACCTAAACTTAAAAAAATAAAATAAAATAAAATAAAATAAAATAAAATAAAACTTAAACTAAACCTAAACATAAAATGAAATAAAATAAAAAATTAAAATAAACTAAAATAAAAAATAAAAAACATAAACTAAACTAAATAAAATAAAATAAACCAAAAGAATAAAAACTAATAAAATAAAAGTTAAAAGTAAAATAAATATAAATAAACCCAAAATAAAATAAAATAAAAAACTAACCTAAAATAAACCTAAAACTAAAATATAAATAAAATAAAGCTAAACCTAAACTAAAAAATAAAATAAACCTAAAAATTAAAATTAAATAAACAAAAAATAATTTAAACCTAAACTAAAATAAACTAAACTAAATAAATAAAACCTAAACCTAAAATAAAAAACCTAAACCTAAACCTAAACTAAATAAAATAAATAATAAAAGTAAAAAACCTAAACTAAAAATAAACCTAAAAAAATAAACTAAAATAAACCTAAACCTAAACCTAAAAATTAAAATAAAACCTAAACCTAAACCTAAAAAAATAAAAAATAAACTAAACATAAAAATAAATATAAAAAAATAAACTAAATTAAAAAAAATAAAATAAACTAAATAAAAAAAAAAAAAAAAAAATAAATAAAATAAAAAATAAACTAAAATAAATAAACCTAAAATAAATAAACTAAACTAAATAAAAATAAAATAAACTAAATAAAATAAAAATAAAATAAACCTAAAATAAACTTAAAAATAAACCTAAAACCAAACCTAAACCTAAACCCTAAACCTAACTAAACCTACTAACTCCAATCTAAACCTAACTAACCCTAAACCTAAACCTAAAACTAAACCTAAACCTAAAATAAAACTAAAATAAAACTAATAAATAAAATAAATAATTAATTAATTAATAAAATAAAATAATAATTAAACTAAACTAAACCTAAACTTAAAATATGTAAATAAGAATAAACTAAAATAAAATAAATAAAACCAAAACTAAATTAAAATAAAATAAACTAAGAATTAAAACCTAAATAAAATAAAAAAATTAAATAAACATAAATAAACTAAAATAAAAAAATTAAATAAAATCTAAACCTAAAAAAAATAAATGTTAAACTAAACCTAAAAGTAAATAGAAAATAAAAAAACCTAAACCCTAAACTAAAAAAAATATCAAACCTAAAATAAAAATAATAAAAAATAAATAAAATAAACCTAAACATAAACTAAAATAAATTAAACCTAAACCTAAACCTAAAAAAATAAATAAACCTAAATAAACCTAAAATAAATTAAACCTAAACCTAAACCTAAACAAAATAAAATAAATTAAACTAAAAATAAACCTAAACCTAAACTAATAAATAAACCTAAAACTAAACCTAAATAAAAAACCTAAAACCTAAACATAAAGAAATAAAATAAAATAAACCAAAAACCTAAACCAAAAAAAATAATAATAATAAAATAAAACTCAACTAAAAAATAAACCTAAACCTAAAATAAACTAAAATAAAACCAAACTAAAGTAAATAAACTAAAATAAATATACTAAAATAATTAAAATAAAAAATAATCCTAAATAAAAATAAAACATAAAATAAACTCAAATAAATAAAAAATAAACTAAATAAATTAAAACCTGTAAGTTTACTTTATTTAAAGAAAGCTAAACCCTAAATCCTAAATGTTAAACCCTAAACCCTAACTTACAACCCTAAACCTATAACCCTAAACCCTAAACCCTAAACCCTCAAACCTTAAACCCTAATCCCTAAACCCTAAATCCTAAACACCTAAATCCTAAACCTTAAACCCTAAACTCTAAAACCCTAAACCCTAAGTCCTAACCCCTAAAACCTACAACCTTAAACCCTAACCCCAAACCCTAAATCCTAAACTAACCCTAAACCCTAAAAGTAACCATAAACCCTAAGAATGGGAACCTTGAAGAACATCACCATCAACTAGGCTCAATCTAGATTTTGGTGGAGCAAAGGTGGAGGCGAAGTTATCTAGTGGTGGTGGGGGATGAGGTGTTGGTGGATATGGAGGTGGTGGTTGGAGCAAAGTGGTGGTTATGGAGGCGAGTGACAAAGGTTACAAACAGGTGGGAGAGGGAGAGATCGGGTATATGATGGTGGATCCCACTACTTGAGGAGTTCTGATGGGAACTAGAGAAATAAAAGAAAATGACCAATCCGCTTATGAAATAGTGTCTTTATAAGAAATGGTCCTACTTATCTAAGTTTTCTAATTTGCTCTATGGGTGTGTATTTTAATCTATGTCATCACTTATGTCTTAGAAAACTTGGGCTGCTCTTTGGTTGATGAAATCGAAAAGAAGAAATATTGAATCTTAATTTCTTCTCTATGTCAAAAAAAATCCTTAAACCCTAATCCCTAAAACCTAAACCCTAAACCCTAAACCCTAAACCCTAAAACCCTAAACCCTAAACCCTAAATCCTAAAACCATAATCCATAAACTCTA
This sequence comes from Cymbidium sinense, assembly GCA_021442155.1. Classification (NCBI taxonomy): domain Eukaryota; kingdom Viridiplantae; phylum Streptophyta; class Magnoliopsida; order Asparagales; family Orchidaceae; genus Cymbidium; species Cymbidium sinense. The sequence continues at coordinate 24,687,085 of CM038222.1, forward strand.
AAACTGATAACACTAAACCATAAGCCATAAACTCCAAATCTTAAATGCTAAACTAACTCTAAACTAACCCTAAACCCTAAACCCTAAACCATAAACTAACACTAACCCTAAACCCTAAACTTTGAATAAAGATGTCATTAGGAGTAGATCTAAAGAATGACCTAATCCTAACATAGTTATGGTAGCTAAAGAAAATGCCTTCAAGAGACTTTCCCTTGACTATTAGAGATTTGAATACCCTAAACCCTAACCCTAAATCATATTATAATACCATATATTATAGTATAATGTAGCATCATATATTTGAGCATGTAGTGATGTGTTTTTGGATGCTCTAAGATGTTTTGAAATGTTTTAGTATGTTATGGTATTGTGCCCTATAGTCAATATTAATATAAATCATAATAATATTGATTTAATAAATTAGATAATGAAATTTGTTAAATTTGAAATGGGTATTAGGTTGTTGTACCAAAGGTGTACTATGCCATATGTACTCTAATAAGTAAGATTTTATGTTCAAAATAAATATTTTATGTTGTAGCATTGTATCGCATTATATATCATAATATATTATTCTCTGCATTTTAAATTCTTTTATTATTTTGCAATCATGCAGTCAAGCATACACTAGAATTATTTATAAAAATGTTGATTTAGACTTTAAAATGGTGGAATTTGGCCAAATTCATAATAAGTAGAGCATGGCATTATAATATATTTTTTCAATTTAAAATATGTATGTGATGCGACTAAAATATATAGTTTTTATTGTTTAATCTAATTTAATGATTTTTTATCTTAAGCAATCCCTTGTGATGTGATATGTAAATATAATATAATATAATATGTATTTTATTATATTATAAGATAAAAACATAAAACATCATGCATTATAGCATATGTGTATAACGCTTGTTGTTTAGCATATTTTAGTTTGGTATGAAGTAGTAGAGTTTATATTGGTATAAATCATAAAAAATTTGATTTATATGAGATGATGGATTTCACCAAATTTAAGGTAAGCTTTAGGGACATCATTGGGATGTGCTATGGTGTGTCATTTAATCAAAAGAATAATTTTGCATCCAAAATAAATGTTCATTTTTCAAACGATTTTATAATTTTTTTTGCTTAAAGTGATTCATTTTAAGTGTAATGTAAGATAATATATTATATGAAAGCATCCTAAAATATAATGTACATAAAAATATAACTTCAAATATACATGAATGTGGTGATGTGTTACTAAATGTTATTGTACATTTTAGTATGTTTTACTTTTCTTATAATACATTGGGTCAAAACTCACAAAAATGTTAATTTGAAGGTCGAGATGGAAAAATTTGTCTAAATTCATAGCACACACTAAGGACCAACACCAAAATTATTCTATTTTGTACCATTTCTAATAGAAAAATAATGATTTTACAACCAAAAAGAACATTATTCATATTTTGAGAAAATTTTATTATTTATAACTTTTAAGTGATTCTAATGAGGTGTAGTGTTAGATAATATATTATATTATAGAAAATTATAATATAACATCATATATTATAATATAATATAGTGTCTTAATTCACATAATAATATGTTTAGCATGATATTGTATAGTTAGTTTGAGCTTGCACCATCACAAATCATAAAATGTTGATTACAATGTTAAGATGATGTAATTTGAACGAATACATTATTAGACTTTTGGTTAAAGTATTAAAGGTGTGCATAAGAGAAGAGATAAGATTTGAAGAGAATTCTATGTCAAGGATAAGGAGGGAGATCCGCTAGGGGAACACACATGCATTGGATATGACATGCAAGGAGTCTATGTCGAGGGAATAGAAAAAGAAAATCTTTTGAGGATAAAGTTTGAATTTGATTTGATTATATGATTTGTGGAAAAAAAGATCTGCTAGGGATAAGAATCTATAATAATTAAAGATCAAATTGACTTTAATTTATTATGTTTTAATTGATGTGGAGGCATATGCTAGAGATATGGGCTCAAGTCTCATGGGATCGTATATGAACCTTCCAATGGGGAAGCAAGTTCGCTATCAGGGATTGGGATTTGAGTTTGATTATAGATTTATTTGGGGATGACCGAATAAGAGTTTGGTTGGATTTCTTCAATTTAGACTCTATTGGGGGAGTTGTTTAATTTTGCTCCACTGGGGAGGTTGGTTTTTGAAGGGGATTTGTTTGCTTGACTTGTTTATATATGATTTGGGGCTCCACTAGGAAAAATTAGATTGGGTTTAATTTAGTTTTAGTTAATGTATAGACGCTATCGGTGTGCAATTTACCCATTGAGAAGGGGCTATATCAGCTTTGACTTTTCTCATGTTTATAAATCCAAAGGGATAGCCTACTAGCTGCGGGGTAGAGCTAGCTAACCTAAGGGGTTTCCTTTCAGTGTGCAAAGACTATGCTAAGAAGAAGGCATAGTAGACTTACATCTTCCAAAACAACATGACCTGTTGAATGCACAACAAATCAAATCTGACCTAAGGTGACTATTGAGTCAATGCTGCTGGGGACTTATGTCAACTCAAAAGTAGTCAGGATTAATTTTATCTTAATTTCATGTGATTTGATATGGTTTATTTGGTTTAGTTTGATTTTGACTTGAGGGCATATTGACTAGGGATATGAGATCAAATTTTATAGATTTATTTTATGGACTAAGAAGGGGCTATATCAGACTTGTCCTATCTCAGATTTACAAATCCAAAGGGATAGTCTACTGGCTGTGGGGTAGAGCTAGCCAACCTAAGGGATTGCCTTTCGATGTGCAATGGCTGTGCTAGGAAGAAGGCATAGCAGACTTACATATTTTAAAGCAGGGAAAAACTGTTGGGGTGACTTATTGGTAGCACAACAAATCAAACCTGACTTAGGGGTGACTACTGAGTGAATGAAGCTGGGTACTTATATCAACTCAAGAGTAGTCAATAATTTCTATAAGGAGTTTTATTGACACTGCCCTAAAGATAGAATGCTTTCTTGGAAAAAGGTATTGCTAGGGGTGTCCTCCTAATCCACAAGTGAATATATATTTTATTTATGTTTGTGGACCTGTTTGTGTAAGGGATCACATGAGAAAGGGCTATGTTGGCATTGACCTATCTCATATTTACTAGACAAATGGAGAATCGCATCCACATGGGTGGTTACTAGAAAGGGGAACCGCCCAACTGATAGTAACTGGGTAGTCTAAATTGGGTCACAAAGGATGTGATCCAAATATAGTGCCCATGTGGGAGGTGCTACTGGGGTGTTATCCTAAGCCATGAAAAGAAAGCCATAGGTGTACTGGCCAACTGGAAGAAGCATATTAGACTTGCATCCGCCATGAGTGGTGTATCACGAGTAAGAACCAACCAACCTAAAGTGTATTTATCAATATGAGTGGTTTTCACAAGATAGTGAGAACCAACCAACTAAGGTGTTCATCGATGTAATGATCAATCTGAAAGAAAGTGTGTAGGCTTACAACTTTCCAAGTAGAACTGATTAGTACATTGGGTGACACATTAATAGATATTACGTCACCAGAGCAAAGTGAGTGTCCGGGGCATTATCTCAACTCGAGCCCGAGATAAAAGATATGTTTATTTTATATGTTTGTGTGTAGTTTGTGTTGTATTGTGTCAATGAATGATAGGATCTGCTCGGGTTTACACCTACCCAAAACACATCATGGCGGATATATAAGAACACTTTCAACATGGAAGAGATTGAATTCAAAATGAATTTTCATTGATGATAATTATTTTCAAACATGATTTATAATTTTTCTTTAAGTAGAGCCCATTGATTAGAAGCATTGAGCTCCGTATAATGTGATAAGATCCTACTTGGTAGGTTTTCTTTATGGCAAAAGGGCCTTCCCAAGTGGGTTAAAACTTGCCTCTCATCTTACAATAGGCAACAAACGGTCTCCTTAGAACTAAAATAAGCTTTCCTACTTGAAAAGCTCTAGGATGGACCAACCTTGTTGTGAGCTTGAATTATTTCAGCTTTGTACAACTTAAGGTTTTAGCATGACCGCAGGTATCTCTCCTCAAAACCTTCGAGCTCTTCTAACCGCAACTTGGTGTTTACTTATGATCTTGCTAACCACAACTATCAAAAGTGATGGGAGTTGGACTTCTAATAGTAGAATGAATTTAAACCCATACACTAAGAAGAAAGGAGTAGACTGAGTTTGAGTTATATATGTGGTGTGGTAGGCCCACAAGGCTTCAACTCAACATGCTACCATCGCTTGTTGTCAAGTGTCTTCTGTATTTGGATGAGAGTTTTGTTGAAGGCTTAAGCCATTTTCCCTCGGGTAGTTGATGGTAGAATATCTCCAATCTATGTTGTCTCTAGGCAAAGTTGTTGATCTCACTCTTGAATGCAATAACATTATTAGATACAATTCATCAAGGCACTCCAAACCTATATACGATATGGTTCCTAAAAATTGGAGCACATGCGAGTGACATCTCTAAGTAGAATTGCCTTTGACCATTTAAAAAGTATAGTAGCTAAGATAAAATGATAATCCTTAGAAGAAGGAGGATCAATCAAACCCACTGTATACCCCAACACTTGAATGGCCATGAGGCCAATGTAGGATGTAGAATGTTGGTTGGTGTGACCACACCGTATTTGACATTGGTGGCATCGCCTTGCCATATTCATGTAATATTTAATCATTGAAGGCCAGTAGTATCCTAGTCTCTTGATCTTGGCTTTCATCTTTGGATTGGATTGGTTGGCTTCACATAATCCTGAGTGTACCTCAGTCATGATCTTATGGGCTTCATGCTTGTCTAAACAACATAACCACATATGATCAAAAGACTGCCGGTATAAGACACCATCCACAAGAGCATAGGAAAGTCATCCATGGACTTGGGACTTCTCTTAAGGTAGTTTACATTTATTTAGGTAATCCATGAATTTTTTCCTCCAATCTAACTCCTCATCCTTCTTGGCAATGGCAACCTCCCTTTCAAGAGAGTACTTTTTGATGAGTTTAATATCAATAAGGGATAAGACTTGTCTATTTTGGACCTTTATTGATATGAACTCATCCTCCAAACATGCCAACTCCTTGGCAAGCTTGGCTAAAGAATATGCTATCGCATTCTCTCCTTAAGGAATCTTATAAATGGTAACCTCTATATTTGGGGCAACAACTCCATGGTGTACTTGTGGTAGTGATGGAGATTAGGCTTTATAACCTTTTAGGACACAGCTATTTGGTTGATAACTAGCTGAGAATCTATAAAAATGATGATGTTCTGGATGCTTAGAGTATTGGCCTACTCCAAACCAATAATTAGAGCCTCATATTCAGCTTCATTGTTGATACAAGGATTGGAATGATATGAGAATCATCACATCATGGTCCAGTTAAGAGAACTATTCTGACCCTTGCCTTTCTTGGAATAGTAGATTGTGGTTCTTCTCCTCTTTGAGAGGAAGCCGCACCATCAAAGTACATCTCTTAGCGGTGAATGCTAGTATCCCCTAAATTCATGATTTGTTCATCGGGGAGATCATCACTAAGTAGAGAGTCAGCAGGAAGTGGGGTGTGCTACTAAGATATCTGCTAGCGCTTGTCCTTTCACCGCACAGAGGGGTACAAAGGTAATGTTAAACTGTGAGAAGATCATGGACCATCGTGCCAACCATCCAGATAGCATCGACCGTGTCATGAGATACTATAGTGGATTAATCCTAGAGATTAAGTTCACCTTATGAGGAAGCATGTAGTGTTGTAGCTTTTGGGATGCAAAGATTAAAGCTAAAATGATTCTAAATGGGTGGATAATTAGCCTCAGCGGAGATTAGATGATGGCTGAGGTAGTATAGTGCATTTTCCTTCCATTTGTTATTGGCTTGGGCCAACAAAGCACTAAGGGAGTCATCTAATGCAGTAGAGTAAAGTATGAGCAGCTTGCCCGGGATAGGGCCTCTAGAACTAATAACGTCATCAGGTAATGCTTGAAGTCTTCGAAGGCATGCTCACACTTATCATCCCACTTGAACTTGGCATCCTTTTTGACAAGTTCTGAGAATGGCTAACATCTTCTTAATAGGTTGGATATAAAGCATCTTAGATATGCTAACCACCCTTGGAATGATCTAAGTTGAGTTAAACTTTTAGTGTGTGGCATTTCGAATATCACCTTGATCTTCTCTGGATCAATTTTAATTCCCTAGTATTGGACAACAAATCCAAGGAATTTCCCTGAAGCTACTATGAATGCACACTTCAGGGGTTCATTTTGTGGTTAAATTATCTTAACCGCTTTGAAAACTACTCTCAAGTCAAAGAGATGGTCTTCTTTTTCTCTACTTTTGACCATGAGATCATTGACATAGCACTCAACTTGATGATGAATGAGTTCATCGAAGATTTGAGTGATAGCCCACTGGTATATAGCACCAACATTTTTAAGGATAAAGGGCTTGACCATATAGTAATAGATTCGATCGGGGTTCTAAAAGTAGTGTTTATTTTATCTTCAGGGGCTATCTTTATTTGGAATCTAATGTCAGGCTCCACTTCCTCCTCCAAGTCTATTTCCTCCCCTTTATTTTCTTTTCATTTTCTTTTTCTTTTCTTTATCTTTTCTCTTTCTTTTCTTTTCTTTTATTTTTAAACTTTGGCCAAGTTCATGAGAATAGACTTGTTGACTTTGTGGAGGTAGTAAGTGCATCCTCATATATGCACCTTATGAACTAGTAAATGACTTGAGATCTCCTTTGACATAATAGATGATCCCACCTGACAAACTTCATATACCGATGTAGAGATGGAACTATGTTGTTCTCATGTATCCGGTCTCCCAAGCAAAGCTTTGAAAGATGTATCAGTCTATAATGTGAAACTTGCTTCGATCTTCCAATCATCTATCGCCAAGGGCAACACTATGGAGCCTAAGGCTTATTGACCTCACTTTTGGAGTGTGGATTTAATCTTCCCATCTTAGATTTAGGAGTCTTCAAGATACTAAGACTTCCATAGTCATAAGACACTTCTAACAATTAGTTAAACACTTAACCTAAGCCTAAAGACTTAGAAGGGTTAATAATAGGGTGAGGTTATGCCTTAGGGATTAGGATAATCCACCTACACTACAACCCAAATCCAATCCATGTTCACCTTCTCAAACCAAACATCAAATTCAATTCAAACATCAAATTCAAATCCAAATCCAAACCCAAATTTAAAAACTAAATGATTGAATCCCATGATCAAATCCATATTTGAAACCCTTCCTAAGCCATATGACCTATCCCACGGATTTAGCAAAATTTTAATCTAAATAAATCCAAAATCAATTTATTTTCTCATAATCATTTTATATTTTTAATCATCTTCCAAAATATAAAATCAAATCTACATTCAAATGATCAAAACTAAATGAAACTAAATCAAATTAAATTAAAACCCTTCCTAAGCCATATAACCTATCCCACTGACTTAGCTAAATCTTAATCTAAATTAAGTCAAAGTCAATTGATTTTCTCACAAATCAATCATATTTTCAATCATCTTCACAAATTTAAATGAAATGTACATTTAAATCATCAAAATTAAATCAAACCAAATCAAAATCCAAACTTAGCCACATGACTCAACTCCATGGACTTAGCCAAATTCCATCATTCCAAAACCCAAATTCAATTGATTTTCTCATGATTCTATCATGCCTTCAGTCATATTCATAAATATAAATGAAATCTACAGTCATCAAGACAAACCAAAATCAACCCAACTTAACCCATTTGACTTGAAATGTTCAAAAGAACCAAAACCCATTTGAACCCAAGCTAATTCACAATTGAATTTATATATCAATCCCAAATCCATATATAAACTCAACTAAATCAAACTCAACCCAAAATCAAACCAACTAAACCCAATTGGTCCACTTGACCCAAAGTGGCCAATTGACCTATTTGAGCCAAGTTCTATCCTTCCCAAATTGATTGAACCAAGCCCATCAAAACCTCTCATCATGATTGCGATCACCCTAGGTTGATCAATTATCAAAATTAGGTCAAACCAAGTCAACTTGGTCATTTGACCAAGTCAACCCCTTAACTCATATGAACCCAAACTAGCCAAATTATAACCTAAGATTCAAATCCCTTGAAAACAATGTTTCATAAATCAAAATCATTATTTGAATATGACTTGACCATCAATTGAGTGAAACCAAACCCAATTGGTCCTCTTGACCCAAGTTGACCCAAATTGACCTAAAAGAACAAATTAGGCCAAATCAAAATATAAATCAAATTGATTGCAACTAATGGCTCAAGTTCATTCTAAATTGATTGTTGAACTTGACCAAAGCCTGATTGGACCCAATTGAACCCAATTGACCTACTTAGCCAAGATTGACCTAAATATTCAAGTTGGTCTAAAGAAAGCCAACTCCAAATTAATTGAAATCAAAGCCTACAATAATCTTCTATTGGTCAACTAAACCCAAACCAACACCCAACCCAAGTCAATTTTACCAATTTGGTCAAATTGGTCAATTTAACCCATTTGACCCAAATGAATTCAAATGAGCCAAAAGCAATTCTAAGCTAAACTAAACCAAACGAATTGAACCAAAACATCCTAAATGATCATATGAACTTGACCCAACCTTTAGTTTTACCCAATTTGATCAATTGGTCAACATGACCCAACCTAACCAAATTTGACCTAAATGAGTCAAATTGAGCCAAACCTAACCAAATCAACTCCAACTGACTTGAAATTTGGGCTAACCTTTTGGCTTATTGCAAATCTACCCAAATCAAATGTGCTAAATGATCATTCTACCTTTGGGTCAAGGGCATCACATGAGACAAATCACCCATGTAAGTGGTCATTTCCATTACTTGCCACTTACTCTCCCAATGGTCCACCTAGGCACCTAGGACACCGCCAACCTAACCCAAGGTGGTTGGGTTGGAATGACCATGGGAGGTGAAAACTCACCTCCCCTGATTGGAGCATTTGAAACCCATAGGGCACATGATTCCTCCTTAGTAGCCATCTCCACACCTTCAACCAACCAGGTCAAGCCAACTCACCTCCTCCCTACCACGCACTACTCCCTGAGATGGTTGGATGGCCACTAAAAGCCAAACTTGATCCCACCATCCAATCAAGATGAAGGGGGATACACCCCCTCATTTCTACTCAAACATATACAAAAATAATTCCTCAGAGCCCTAGCTACCCAAGTAAAGCCATTAGAGCCATTCCCTAAGCTCCCAAGCTCATTCTTCGATGCCATTCGTCATCCAAATAGATTCCCCATACCTAACTTCCTATTTCTCCATCAAACTCAAATTAACTTTGCACACCTTCCCTAGGCCTCATCGAGCAAGAATGAATCATCTCCCAAGATTTTGAGCAGAGGGATTTGATCAAAGCCAAGCTCTAAATCATTGATTCATTTTTGAGTGAACATCGAGGAATTGATCCAATTGCTACTCAACAAGGCTTCATATCCACTAGATGAAGCTTCATCTCAAGCCACCATCTTGAGCTCAAGCAGGTATGCTTCCAAACGATCCTTAGGCAAAATTAGGTTGGAGCTTTTGAAGAATGCATCTTGTGATCTTGACCGTTAGATCCCTCCCATCGATGTGAAGGTGTGGATCCTTTTGGAGTTGATCCAGGAGTAAGATCAAAATAAGTGAGCAATGGTGGACACTTCTCCTCACTTGCATGACGTTAGATCCGCATCTCCATGTGATGAATGGACGGTCATGATTAGTCGCCTAGATTGATCTGATTTAATCCTATTAATATGAGATTAATCATAATTAATCTTAGATGACTGGACTAGAAAGCATGTCCACCACCATCACAAAGGCTGAGTCGATAAGTTTTAAGTAACCAATCATGATGCCATGTGAAAGTCATTGCATCAATGTGCATGCGCCAACAAGATTAGGCAATTAAGCTTAATTAATCATTTTAATAAAACTTCTAAAAATCTTAAAAAATCATGAGAAATAAAATGCAAATAAATATTTTAATTTTAGATATTTTAGAGATAATTAATTAAAATGATCTTAACTAATTTAAATAGTAATTAAAGTTTATTTGCAAAATTGATTAGTTTAATTACTTCTTAATTACTAGAGCAATTAATCCCAGATTTTATGGGTTAATTTAATAGGATGACCTCTACCTCCCATGATTTTATTGAGATTTATTGCTCACTTAATCAAAAAATTGAAATTAAACCTTAACTACTTTTAAGTTAATTAATGATTAGTTAATCCCATGAATAGTAACAAAATTAGTTAATTAAGTTTATTAATCATTGTTCAATCAATAACTAAAGTGAACTGGGTTGGGACCCCTTTCCTAAGTTCATTTCACCCTTTTTTAAAATGAAATTAATTAAGATTTAACTAATTAATTAAATAACTTAATCAAATTGAAATTATAATCACATCAAACCTAATTAATTAAATCATGGGGTAGATCTTTAGGTGTTTAAAACCTAAAGGAGTTTAATGAAATTATGGTTAGTCCACATGTGGAAAACCCTAAGAGTAATTAATTAAGTGCTTAATCTAATTATTAATCATGAGCCAATTGCATTTGGCCCTTTTATTTCCTAGGATCATTGCAAGTTTATTTTCCATGAATATCATATTAGCTCATAATTATTTAGTTAATTACTTTAAGGTGACATGGTAAGGGTAATTAATTCATTTAATTAAGGGTTCAACTTAATTAACCCATAAAATCAACTTAATTACATTTCCTTAAATTAAATCAAATCACTAATGGGAATGGGTTTAAAATAGTGATGATTTCTCTTCTCCTCTTTAAATCAGATCAAATCCAAAAATTAATTAATAAAAAAGCTTTGGTTTGCTTTAAATAATTTAATTTGATTTGATTGTCCTTAAGAACTAGCTTGGTTGAATGAATCACATGCTTATATTTGATTGTCCTCTTCCAATCATGTTAAATTTGGTATGTCATTTGAATTCATGCATCCATCTTTTCAAAATCAAGTAAAACAAAATGGATTTCTTTTATGTAAGCTTGCATGTGTTGATTTAATTTAATATATGTGTGGAAATTATTACTATTAAATCCAAATGTATTTTTTAAAAGCTTATAAATGAATAATAATATATGTTATGATGCTAGCTATAAATACATAAGAAATGCATGTGCTTATAGCTTAAATGTATGGATTTTGAGTTCTCTTTCCTCTATTCATGTGTTGATTTATATAAGATTGAATGGTAATGGGTATATACTGACATCCAGAACAGGCTTTAACTAGCCCCAAGGAGGTCATTTGATTACCTCACTTGGTTTAACAATACATACCCATTTGATTTCATTCTTATGTATTTCAACATTAGAATTTGGATAGAGTTTTAATTCATATATATATAAATGATTCAATAAAAAATTCAATATTTTGCATGGTTTTCTTTCTCCCATTTATGTATACATCCATGTGTGTCCAAGAAAAGCAAGTATATAGTTTGGACATCCCAGAATATGAGGCTTTAGTTAGCCCCAAGGAGGTCATTTGATTACCTCACTTCTGTTTAACAATGACAAGTACTTGCCTATATCTTTGTACATGTATATGTATATGTGATTAGTGAATGAAAATCCCATTTTACATTAAAATTGCATGCATTCATAATTGACTAAGTGGTTGAATTAATTTGACATATGATTTGGAGCTTACTTTCTATGTTCATGTATATTAATTTACATATGTTTGAATGCAAATGGGTATATAGTCTGGACATCCCGAGAATACGAGGGTTTAGCTAACTCCAAGGAGGTCATTTGATTACCTCACTGTTTTAACAACGGCTCATGCCTATTTAATTTCATTCTTATGTCATTTTGTATAAGAATTAGGATAAAGTTTTAAATTAATATGTTTAAATAATTCAATCAAACAAAATATAAATCTTAAACATACACATACATTCATCATTTAAGTGTGCTAAAATATGTTGCATGTATAAATACACTTAGGATTAAATCATAATCATGTTACATGTGATGGAAAGGATTTATTTAATATATGTCATGTGGTAGTAATTCAATTTAAATTAATCTTAAGATGGCTTTCATTTTGAATAGGATTATTTAAAGTGAACCTAAATTTAGAATAATTAAATCATTTAATAAACCATTCACTAAAGAGAACAAATTAAATTAATATACTTTAAAAAGTGAGTTAAGGTAGGGATAAAAGAGGGCAATCCTTTTTTCCTCTCTTTATACCACTTAGTTGTTAAGTGTAATCAAATGAAATAAAAAAGAAAACACAAATTAAAATTCTCAAATCAATTAAACTACTTCAAGTGAAATCAACCTTTCATGTTAAATTGAACCCTTCTACATAGAAAATACAACACTAATGCCTAACAAGACTTATCACACAAGCCTTAATACACATTAGAATTAAGTCACCACTTCTAAGTTGGGATGGTGTATGATGTGATGTATGTTTTCTTTCATGATGTTATTTTAGATTAGATGGGGTGTATGCTAGACTGGATGATAGGCCAATATTAGCCTAATCATGTTATTTGCATGTGATTATGCTTAAGGAATGATTAAAAATAAAGGTGAATGATTTTTTTGATTGCTTAAATCCTTAAGCATAATCCAAGTTAGGATTTAGTTACCCATATGTAGGGTGCTAAGTCCAAATTATAAATACAACAACTTGGGATTATTTGTATATTTAGCTAACCTCCATTTTGGTGTAGCTAGATTTACTTTTCCCACATAAGTTTTTACAATAGGAATTAGGATTAGTGCTTTGGGGATTAGGATGAGCAATGGCGAAGGCTTTGTCCTGGGTGCCCTGATGCCTTTGAAGCAAGCACCATCCAAATCAAGGAAGGAACCAAAATCAAAAATGGAGATATGAAGAAAGAAGACCCCCATAGCATTTAATACAATTATAATTATTCTTTCATATTCTAGGTTGTATAAGGGTAGAACTTGGCTACCCATCTTTTCTCTCTTTGTGTAAGCATCTGATATGCCGCCTTTTTTTTTCTTTTATGATAGTTTATATAATTGTTTGAAGTTATGTTTACATTGTGCATTAGGATGGCATGCTTTCCATAGTTTCTTAAATGATTGATGCTTTAATGTATGGCTTGGATATGATTAGGCTCTTAGGATAAAAATAACTTTTCTACCCAACTAATCACTCATAACTAAATTTTAAATAACTCATAACCTCATCATATAGCCTAAGACATAAATAATATAATTAAAAGATTTAGCAACCCCTTAGCTGTATGGTTGTATGTTTCATATCATGCATGCATATTCTTTCTCTCTTGAACATGAAAGATCTCCATCCTTGCACGATAAAGGAATGCTTGACCTGTGAGGGCATCACTTGTGGTGGAGAACACCTTCTTCTAGTTGATTTGACCCATAACCTATATCATTATGCATTTAGGCATAAGATCCTAAATCCTCTATCAAAATGATGTGTCTTAATTAAAATAAAATTTGAAATGATTTTTCATCTATAGATTAAGTCATATGCTCATACCACTCATACTCTAGTCTCTTAGGGAGTGTGTTTGGGACTTTAGTCTCTTTCTAATAAGTACATATTGACATCATTTTAGAATGAGCTCTCAACCCCTCCCTCTTAGACATAAGACTTCTCTTAGACACTAAGAGTTCCTTAGTCTTAAGACACATCTGATTAGGTGGACACTCAACATAGCCCTAGAGACTTAGAGTTAGCCATGGAATAGGTCATGCCCTGGGTGTTAAGAAAATTTCCTACCCTATTGAACCACATTCCTCACTTCCTTCCTTCAAGTCAAACTCCAAATCAAATCAACATCAAACTTAAATCAATTCTAATTGATTTTCTCCAAACTTCAAATCAATTCTATATGATTGAAATCCATGATTGAAACCCATGATTGAAACCAATGATTGAAATTCCAAGTTTGAAATATTTCTAAGTTCTTTGATTTCCTAAGAACTTAGCCCAAATCAAGTTCAAACCATCTCAAATTCATAAAATATTCTCACAACCCATTTATATTCTCATTTATATTCACATATATAAATGAAATATAAATTCAAATCAATCAAACTAAATCCAAAATTCCAAATCTTTCCTAAGTCCTATAATTCTCTCTTAAGGATTTAGCCTAAATCATGTTCAAATCAATTCAAATCCTTGAAGTTTTCTCTTAACCCACTTATATTCTCATTTATATTCAGATATATAAATGAAATATAAATTCAAACAACCAAAACCAAATCCAAAAATCAAACTCAAATTCATTCAAAATCTAACCTAAGCCTTTCAAGTCAAAATCAAGAACTTAGCCAAATCAATTTCAAATCAAGCCAAACTCTTGATTTTTCATCATGATTCAATCAATCCTTCAATCATGAATCCAAATATAAATACAAACTTCAAACACTTAACCAAAACTCAATTCAAAATTAAGCTAAAATCCATCTCATGTTCATCCTTTGAACATGAAATTGTCAAATGAATCAAAACCCATTTGACTTCAAACCACTTGCAAATGGATTTATATTTCAATCATAAGTCCATATGTGAGTTCAACCAAACTCAAATCAAGCTTTGACCAAGCCATTTGACCTACTTAGGCTCACTTGACCCAAAGTGACCTAAAATACCTTATGAGCCAAATTCTAATCCTAACCAAATTGGATTGAACTAAGCACCTAAGCCTCTCATCATGATCAACAATCAATGAGATGATCAATCACTCAAATTGGGTCAAACCAAGTCAAACTTAAGGGTTGACCAAGTCAACACTTAGGAAAAATGAAGCCCAACATAGCCAAAATCCACCATAGGCCAAATTGATTGAAACCAATGATCTAAGTTCATTCATGATCAATGTTTGAGCTTGACCAAGTCAACATTTGAGCCAACATAGCCCAAATACTTGACCCAAGTTGACCCAACTTGACCTAAAAGTCAAAATGTGTCAAAACTTGATCTAAGCCAAATTGAGTGAAATCAATGAGTCATGTTCATCCCAAAATGGTTGTTGAACTTGACCAAAGCCTCAATTAGCCAACTAGACCTAACCTAGCCTGATTGACCTCGAACCTAACTTGGCCTAAAGGATCATATTGAGCCAAATTCAAAATGAAGAAAAATTTATTGGAAACAAAGATACCAATCCATTTCATGTGACCAACTAAACCTAAACCAACCCATGACTAACCCAAATAGGTCAAATGGTCATTGGTCAACTTGACCCATTTGACCTAAATGAACTAAATTGAACCAAATTCAAACCTCAACCAAATTGAATCAAACCAAAGCCACCAATATTTCAAATGGTCATATGAACTTGACCCAACCCTTGGTTTGACCCAATTTGACCAATTGGTCAACTTGACAAGTTGACCCATTTTGATCTAAATGGGTCAACATGAGCCAAATCACATCAAACCAACTCCAAATTCAATGAAACTTGGCCAAACCTATTTTCTTATCATACCAAATATGCCCAAATGAAATCAAGGTCAAATGACCATTTTACCCCTAGTCAAAGGTAAATTTTGGCCATCCACTTGGAATTTGGTCAAATCCTCCATAACCACTACCCTCTTAATGGATCAAGTGAATAGTGGGACCCAACCCAATGGGTTTGCCCAACAGCCAATGATAAACCACATGCTGAAATGGAGCACATTGAATCCCTTCCACTCAATTCAAGCACATGGCCACCTCACCCACTTCTTCCCCCAAAATCAAATTCAAAGACATCCCAAACATCCTCAAACCCATGGCATAGTTGATCAAAATGGCAAGGAGGCTTGCTGTCGATTTCCCTTGGGGAAATATACTCCCCTAATAACTCAATCTTCACTCTTGCTAATTATCTGAAGCAAAGAACTCAGAAAGCCCTAGCTACTTTCTCAAGCTTCCTAGAGAGAGTTTGAACTTCCCATTTCTCAATTTCAAGGTGGGAAGAAACCAAAATCCAATCTCACCCACACTTAAAACTAGCTCCACCCCTTGCAAGCACCCAGGGACCCCAATGTGACTTGTCTAAGCTCTTTCCCAAGCTCCAAAGGCAAAGGTGCTAGTTCCATCAAAGCCGCAAGGAGTTCAAGGTGGAGTTGGCCTCTAAAGCAACCACCCAACTCAAGACCTTAAACTATTAGCAAAGCTTCATCTCCACTTGATGAAGCTTCTCCAAGGGAATCAAACACCGGTGATCACCTGGCAAGGTAAAATAATTTTCCAATCTTAATCCAGCCATAGTGTGAGCTTAATGGAATTTTCATTGCATGATAAACCAACCTTGGATATGATCTCCATTGTATGATGAAGGTACTAAATTTTAGCTAATCCAAGCTCAATCGAGCAGATCTTGCCCTAAATTAACATGGAATCTCCATTACTCATAGGGAATTATGTGGATGAATCTCAATCCTTCATCATGCATTTTAGATGGACTGAAATTAAACATATAGCATCCCATGTTTCACTCTTTTGAATGATTTAATCATCCCATCCTTGATTGGACATGAAGAAACTCATTGCCCTATAAACAATGTGATAAGTTAAAGACCCAATCCTCTCAAACCATGTAAAGCACACATAGCCCACATAAATAAATTAAAACATATCTCAAACTTTTTTTTTACATTTAATCACCAAACCTTCCTGTGATCATTTTGGAATGAGCTCAACCCTCCATCTTAGACATATAACTTCTCTTATAATTAAGAATTCTTAGTCAAGACACATCTAATTATGGACACTTAACCTAGCCCAAATTTTAGAAATTCCATAATCAAATCATGCCTTTTATTGTTAGGAAAATTTGCTTCATCATCAAACCAAATTCCTCACTTCCTTCCTTCAACTCAAACCCAAATTTAATCAAAATCAATTCCAACCAAATTGATTTTCTAAACTCAAATTAATTCCAAATAATCAAACCCATGATCAAAAC
This sequence comes from Cymbidium sinense, assembly GCA_021442155.1. Classification (NCBI taxonomy): domain Eukaryota; kingdom Viridiplantae; phylum Streptophyta; class Magnoliopsida; order Asparagales; family Orchidaceae; genus Cymbidium; species Cymbidium sinense. Next base: position 24,704,116 of record CM038222.1, read on the forward strand.
TCAAATTCAAATTCCAAAATCTTTCCAAACTCTTTTGATTCCTTATGACTTACTCAAATCAAATCCAAATTCAACCCAAATCAAAAATTTTCTCATAACCCATTTCATATTCTTTATATTCACAAATATAAATGAATTATAAATTAAAAAATATCCAAAACCAAATTCAAAACTCAAACTCAAATTCAACCAAAATTCAACCCAAGCCTTAAGTAAAAATTTTGAAATTAGCAAATCAAACTCAAATCAATCCAAACTTGACTTCATGATTCAATCAATCCTTCAAAATCAAATATAAACATAAATTGATTCAATCAAAACTAAATTCAAAAATGATCCAAGTCAAACACATGTTCAACCTTTTGATTTTGAACATGTCAAATGAATAAAAAATCATTTGACCAAATATTTGCAAATGGATTTAAATCATAAATCCAATTATTAACCAAACTTGAATCAAGCCTTGATCAATAAACTAACTCATCCTAATTGACCAATGTCAGACCTACATGAACCAAAATTCACCCAACCAAATAAAAAAAAAAAAATTAATCCAATAAACTTCACTCATATTTGTGATCATCAAAATTAATCAATTGTCATGAAATGGGGTCACCAAGTCAACACTCTGACCAAGTCAACCATTCCCACATGAACCCAAACTAGCCACAATCTAAACAAATTCCAAGGCACCATGGCTCAAGTTTACTCCAAATTGATTATTGAACACTCAAAGCCTTAATTAAACCCAAGCCACCCCAATTCACCCAACACCTAGCCCAATTTCTCTCCAACTTCACCAAAAGGTTAAATCAAATAAAAAAATCATATATAAACCAAATTGATGGAAATAAAGAAACATTCCATTCTAAAAGATCACCAAACTCAAAGCCATGATTCAAGTCAATTTAGTCAATTGGGTCAAATTTCAACTTACCCAAATGATTTAAAGGATCAAATTTCCAAAAATCTAAATTAACCAAATTTAACCAAATCAATTGAAACCAATTAAACCAATATCACCAAATAGCCATTTTAACTTGATCCAATTGGTTTGATCTACCAATTAGTCAAATCTTAACCCATTTTAGAAACCTATCTCAATTAAAAATTAAACCAATTGAATTCAAATGGCATAAAATTTGGTCCAACTTTTTTTGACTTATTTAAAAATCTGAAATTAAATTCAATGAAATCTATTTTTGGGTCAAGGGCATCCATGAAAAGACATTCCCAAGTGGTCACTTCTTTCCTTAGATCCTGACACTCATCCATCATGGTCCACATCGCACCAAGGACACTTATTTTTGACCCAGGATTGCAGCCAAGACTCATGGGAGATGAAATCACCTCACCTCCCATTGGTTCACTTGGCATGAAGGACATCATCTTTGGCTGGGGTGCACCCATGTCCTTCATGTCACCATTTGGCTGCATTGAATCATGAGAAACCTAAAAATTTATTAAATACCCCAAGCCAAATGACATTTTGATAAAATTTAAATAAAAAATTGATTTTAGTTCATTTGATTCACCTTCTAAGGAGAAAAATCATCCAAATTCATTTTAAATTAATTGAATAATACTTTTAAAAAACCAAAAAATTTTAATTAGTAAAATTATAGAGGAAACAATTTGATGTTAAAATGCACCTACCATAAACATTTCAAGTCAAAATGACCTTTGATTAAAAGATATTGAATTTTGAGTGTCAAATGATTTATTTTAATAAATTAAATTAGTAGAATTCATAAAAATCATTAAATCAATTGAAACTTCCTAAATTCATAACTAATTGTAGAAAATTAAAAAAATACAAACTGGTTCATTTTAAAGATACTTAGGAGAATCCAATAAAATTGTTTGATTGAATTTTGATTGTAGATTTTCCTTAATTAGGTTTATTTAAAACTTAATAACCCCAATTACTCCCTAATGACTTCATTAATTAATTATAAACTTCTCATCATGTTTAGTGGGATGACTTCTACCACCCCTAATTTTCTTAGAATTTATTAATGAGTTAACTGGAAATTAACTAATGAACCCCTAATCACTCTTTTAATATAATTAAGGTTAATTAAGCATGTGAATAGTGGTTTAATTCTTTGATTAAGATAATTAAACTTTGTTTAAGTGATTAGGAGGTTTATGGAATGATTTTGGAATATTTTCCTTCAACTATTCCCTAAACCCCCTTTCTTCCTTAAATCTAAATCTAATTAAGGGTTAATCCACTAATGATCTACTTAATTAATCAAATCAAATTCTCAAAACCAAAATTAATCTAGAAACTTAATCACCTAAACCTAATCCTTCTTGGGTAGATACTTAGGTGTTCAATAACCTAAGTAAACATAAGGAAATCATACCTAACCCATATGTGAAAGGGTTATGAAAGTACTTAAATTAAACCCTTTAGCTTAATTAATCATTAATTGTGAGCCAATAGGTACCTTTCTTTCCTAGATGCATTACTGGTTTAAATTCCTTGTGGTTTTATGTCATACATTGGCTCATAATTATTTGATTAAATATGTTAAAGTGGTATAGGTGGGGTAATTAATGAACTTAATCTACAACTTAACCTAACCAAAGCATAAAATTAATCTAATCACCTAAAAATTAAACTAAAATAATGCACACATGTGGGAATGGGTAAGGACCAGTAAACCTTCTCACACTTTCCTAATTCAAATCAAACTCAAAGCAAAAATGAAAGTCTCTTTAAACAACTTTTGATTCTCTTTAAATGATCTTACTTCATAAGATTGTCTTTAAGAATTAATTAGAGTGAATGAAATTACATGCTTACATCACTTTATTTCCTAGCATGCTAAATGTGTATGTCATATGAGTTTTATACATTCATGCTTTTCTAAAATCAAATTCAAAATGAAATATTTCTTTATGTCAAATTGCATGTTTTGGCTAAAGTAAGAATATGAGTGGCTATTATCACTATTAAATTCAAAACTATTTTAAAATTTATAAATCAAATACCTAAAATTGAAAGTGTGCTACTTATAATTATTTATAAGCTTGCATGTGGATATAAATATGAAGATGTGCATAGTGTAGCCTTCCTTCTCTTTTAGTATGGTTTTGAATAGGATTTGGCAAAGTGTATAGTTCATTTGAAAACAACATAACACTTGCCTAATTCCCTTCCTATTCATTCCTATACTATTACTTAAGAAGGACATCTACATTTGCACATATAAATTATAAACAAAATAAATCAACCAACACAAACTTTTGCATCTTTCTTTTCCATTCATTTCTTTTGTATACATGCTTGTATTTAAGGAAAGTGGTATATTAGTCTGACAACCCGGGTTGAGGCTTTAAGTACCCTAAGTAGGTCTTGTACCTTACCCTAGTTAACAATGGCATACTCACTTATGCCTTTCATACATATATTTTTGCATGTGAAAAATGGATAAGAAAACCTCTTTCCTACTTAATAAAAATTATGCATCATAACGCATTCAAATTTTCATAAGTAACTCACTTAGAATTCTCTTTCAATGCATTTTTGTTTGTACATGCACGCGTATTTAAGAAAAGTGGTATATTAGTCTGGACAACCCCGGGATTGCAAAGCTTTAAGTAACCCTAAGTAGGTATTTACACCCCTGGTTAAAAATGGCATCATACTCACTTATGTCTTTTATACTTGTAAATGTGCATATGAAAAATGGATAAAAGAATCACTCTCTTCTACTTAACAAAATCATGCATACATGAAACATTCCAAATTTTTTTAAGTAACACTTAGCATTCATCATAAAGTATGCTAAACATTCCCATTTGTATGTATAGATATGCTTATGATCCATTCATATGCATGTTATACACATGTGGGAAAGAAATAAAATGTATGTGTTTGTGATAATTCACTTTACTTAATCTTAAAATGCCTTTCCTTTTGAATAGGTTTGTTTAGAGAAAATCTAAAATTAGGATTAATTAAAATACATAATAAAACATTTAGTAAACAAAAATCATTAATGAATCTAGCTTAGAAATCACTTAAGGTAGGAAGGAAAGAGAAGTTATCTTCTCTTTTCTGCTCTTTACAACATTTAGTAATTAAGTAGGTTCATTCAAACTAAATCAAATTATCAAATAAAATTAACCCATATCAACTAAATAACTTAAATGAGACTACCCTTCTAAGTTGAACCTTTTCACACTTAAAAAATTCCTAACCTTAAAGCCTAGCTAAGCATACCACACAAACCTTATATGGCACACACATTAGGCTAAATCACCACTTCTAGTCCTATGTTAGGGCGGTGTATGGTTTGATGTTTGTTTTTGTTTTGTGATGTAATGTTTTAGTATGGATGTTAGAGTGTATGTGCGTAGAATGAATGGTAGGATGATTTAGTCTAATCATTATCTTTAGGGGATTGTGCTGGGTGCTTTAATAAAATGTAATACTTTGTTGGTGTCGCTTATACCCTTAAGCATGATCCTAGTGGACTTGGTTACCCATGTGGGTGCTAAGTCCAATTTATTTATACATGCTTGGGAATGTGTGGTTTGTTTAGCTAATCTCAATTTTGTTTTTAGTTAGATTTACTTTTTTCCCTTTTCATGTACCTTTGCAATTAGGATTTTGGAATGATTATTATGGGGATTAGGATGAGCATTGGTTATAAGGCCATGCCTTATGTACCATGTGAAGACTTTGGAGCATCCACCTTCCAACCATCCAAAAGAAGGAATCAAAGAAGAAAGAAGAAAAGAAGGAGTAAGAAGAAATGAAGCTTGAAGACCCCCATAATAATGAATTCCTTGCTTAATTGTACTTAATTAATTTGTAATACGGGTTGTATAAAAGTAAAGCTCGACTACCCAATTTTTTTTTGGTTTGTGCGGTGGTGCCCACCACAAATGACCTTTTATTCTTTTGCTATTTTATAAAATGTGTGATGTTTTGTTTAGCTTATGCATTAAGATGACATGTTTTCCTAGTTTCTTCCTCGATGTATGGCTGATGACTTAGGCTCTTAGGGAAAAATAAATCTTCTACCAAATTAATCAACTCAAAATTAAAATAAGCAACTCATAACCTCACTTAAATAAGCTAAAAAATCAAGATAAAAGAATTAGCAACCCTTAGATGGATGAGTATTTCTCTTACAACAACAAGCACAACATCTTGTTTCACTCTTGATTGGAGGGCTTCCACATTTTCTAAAGAAACTTGGCTTGACCTTTGAGAGACATCGTGGAAACACACCTCCTCCCTTCTCGTTAATTTTGGCAAATAATTTTACTTCTCATGCATTAAGCATATGAATCATATAAGCCTGAGTCAAATAATTATCCAAAAATAAAAACAACATGTATGATTTGCATTAGATTTAGGTCATTTGAAGCATACCCTTACACGATCTAGTCTCTTTAGGGAGTGAGTTTAAGAACTTAGTCTTTTTCTAAATAAATAATAGTCTAGCTATCTTGCACAAAGCATAAGACTTGCCTACATTTATTTAAAATCATAGAGGAGTCATGTTGGCCACCCGATGGTTGTTGTAAGTCAGTGGTGGTTTGTCCTCTCATGGAGGCAAACCCCATTTTTTTTTGCCTTAGATTTAGCTTTTGGCCCTCACCAAAGCTCCCTAGATTTAGGTTGAGGTTGCTTCTCCCTTCTATGGGCCATAAGCATAAATCCTCACCTCTAGGCATTTCCATAACCTTGTATTGTGGAATTATGAGCCCTAAACTTATAATAAAAAATTCAACTCAAATAATTCTCAATTTCAAAAATGTAAAGCCCAACCATAGGATAGTTTGGGATGTTTACTAGGCTTCCTAGTATCCTAAACATCCCCTACTCATCTCCATTTGGCTTTGATAAGAACTCCCTCCTCATGATCGATCCCACTTGATTTTCCAAAATAAACTAATCGATTGATAGTCCTACCTATTGAAATCTTTGGAGACATGATCATTTACCTTAATCGAGTATTCCTAAGGAATCCCTTTCCTTAAGATGTAATTAACTATGGGGGCTTGCCTTAGGGAACTTAATGAACTTTAAAATAAACCCTACTTTACTTTCATGTAAAGTAGGGTAAGAATCTATGGTACATAAGACCCATAGTCCTTGAGTCCTTATTGAGGTGATTAGGTCCATTGTAGGGTGGTGACTTCCATCTTTGAGATAGTACACCTCTCCTCAATGTCATACCCCTAATAAGAACATCTATGGATCATGTGGTGTCCCAACCAAAATGGCATGTATTTTTGTTTTCATTTATCCTCTTCAAGAGGATAGATGAAGGAGAATATTTCACCACACTTCCTAAATTCATATCTAAGCCTACAAAAAAATCAAAAAATATGAAATAAATTGCATTGAAAAGATAATTGAACATAGAATATTATAAAATTAATTTTAATTGATTTTGAATGGTTCTTTCCTGAATTTGGGTTTTATTGGAATGTTATTTTATTTTACTACCCCTAATTACTCCACCCGATTAATAAAACTTCTTGTATGATTAGTGGGATGACTCCTACCTCCCCTAATTTTCTTTATTGGTATTGGTGGCTTACTTAGAGGAATTGCTAACTCATTCCTTAATCACTCCCTTAATATAATTAGGCTTAATTAAGGGTATAATTAGTGGTTTAGCCCTTTGATTGAGTCAATTAAGATTTGATTAAGTGAATATGAGGTTTAAGGAATAATTTTGAGATACTTTCCTTAAGATATTCCCTAAACCCCCATTTCTTCCTTAATCCATCTTTAATTAAGGGTTTATTCACTAATTACCCCCTTAATTAATTTCATAAAATTATAAAACTTTCCAGAACTCAATTAATCTATCTTGGGTAGATGTTTAAGTGTCCAAGAGCCTAAGTATAAATAAGGAAATCAAAATCCAACTCATGTGTGAGGGGTTATGAAAGTACTTAAGTTAAACCCCTTAGTTTAATTAATCATTAATCATGAGCCAAATGCATTAGGCCCTTTTCTTACTAGGTGCATTGCTGATTTAAATTCCTTGTGTAGTTTTATGTCATCTCATTAGCTCATAATTATTTGATTAACTATGCTAAGGTGGTATAGGTAAGGGGTAATTAACACACTTAATTCATACCTTAACCTAATCATAAATATAATATGGATCTAATCATCTAAAAATTGAATTTAAATATCATACACATGTGGGAATGGGTTAGGAACAAACTTGCCTCACATTTCTCAAATTAAATCAAACTCTAAACAAAATCAAACCTTCTTTAAAAATAACTTGATTTGGTTTAAGTTCTCTTATTTTATAAGATTATCTTTAGAAATTAATTAGGGCAGATGAATTTATATTACTTTCATCACTTGATTTCTCTTCTATCATGCTAAATGTGTATGTCATATGGATTTCATGCATTCATGCTTTTCAAAAAGAAAATTAAAATAAAAATGTTTTCCTTATGTCAAATTGCATGTTTTGGCTAAAGTAAAAAATTTGAATGGCTATTATCATTGTTAAATTCCAAATTATTTTCAAAATATATGAATCAATTACCAAATTGAAAGTGTGTTACTTATTTTTTTTATTTATAAGTTTGCATTTGAATATAAAATGTGTCTTATGTTTGCTTCCTTTTCTCTTAACATGGATTTGAATAAGATTTGCAAAGTGTATAGTTCTTTTAAAAGAACATAACACTTGCTCAAATCTACTCTTATCCCCTTCCATGTTATAACCTAAGAAGGATCTTCATATTCACACATATAAATTGCATAAACAAATCAAACAATCAAGTATAACTTTTTGCATCCTTTCTTTTTCCATTCATTTCTTTTGTACATATGCTTGTATTTAAGAAAAGTGATATATTAGTCTAAACAACCTGGGTTAGAGGCTTTAAGTAGCCCTAAGTAGGTCTTGTACCTTACACCCCTGGTGCTAACAATGGTGCCTACTCACTTATGCCTTTCATACATTCATGTGTGCATGTGAAAATTGGATAAGAAACCTCCCTTTTCTACTTAATGAAAATCAGGCATCATAAGCATTCAAATTATCCTAAGTAACTCATTTAGCATTCATCATAAAGTGTGCTAAACATTCCCATTTGATGTGCATAGATATACTTAGGACTCATCCATGTGCATGTTATACATGTTGGGAAAGAAATCAATTGATGTGTGTTTTGAGATATTAATTCACTTTACTTAATCTTAAAATGCCTTTCTTTTGAATATATTTGTTTAGAGTTGATAAACACTTAGGATTAATTAAAGCACATAATAAAATATTCACTAAATAAAACTAAAATATAAATCTACTTTAGAAATTACTTAGGTAGGGAAGGAGAAGTTTTTTCTTCTCTTTCCCTCTCTTACAACCTAGTAATTAATTATAGGATTCACTTGAACCTAATCAAAACACAAAATAAAATCAACCCAAGACAACTAAACAACTTAAATGAAACCCCTCTAAGTTGAACACTCTTCACACTTAGAAAACTCTAACTTAAAGCCATAAGCATACCACAAACATTAAAAGCAAACACATAGGCTAAGTCACCACTTCTAGCTTTAGATTAGGGTAGTGCATGGTTTGATGTTTGCTTTTGTTTTGTGATGTTTTGTTTTAGTCTGGATGTTAGGGTGTATGTGCATAGACTGAATGGTAGGGAAATCTTAGTCTAACCATTATCTTCTGCAAGGGATTGTGGTCAAGGGGCATTGTAATAAATAAAAATATAAATGCTTTTGCTGTGTAGGTGCTTATACCCCTAAGCATAATCTAATAGGCTAGGTGGACTTAGTCACCCATGTGTGGGGTGTTAAGTCTAATATACATGCTTGGGATTTTTATGGTTTGTTTTAGCTAATCTCTATTTTGCAGGTGTTAGTTAGATTTTTATTTTTCCCTTTTCATGTAGTTTTTGGCAATTAGGATTTTGGAATGATTGTTATGGGGATTAGGATGAGCATTGGTCATAAGATCTCATATTATGTACCATGTGAAGCCTTTGGAGCATCCACATTCCAACCATCCAAAAGAAGGAACCAAAGAAGAAAGAAGAAAGAAGAAAAGAAGAATGAAGAAATGAAACTTGAAGGCCCCCATAACATGAATTTTCTTACTTGATTGTAAATTAATTCATTTGTAATCCAGGTTGTATAAGGGTAGAGCTCGGCTACCCAATTTGTTTTTAGGTTTATGTGGTGGTGCCCGACCATAAATGGCCTCTTATTCTTTTGTGTTAGCTTTATAAATTGATTCATGATTTGTTTAGCTTGTGCATTAAAATGGAATCATTTTCCTAGTTTCTTCCTTACTTGATGTATGGCCTGGATGACGATTAGGTTCTTAGGAAAAATAAATCTTTTACCAAATTAATCAACTCAAAAGTAAAAATAAATAACTCATAACCTCACTTAAAGCCTAAGTTAAAAATCAAGATAAAATAATTAGCAACCCCTTAGTGGATGAGTATTTCTTTTATAATATCATGCACAAAAGCATCTTGTTTCACTCTTGATTGGAGGGCTTCCACCTTGAGAAACTTGGCTTGACCTTTGAGAGCCATGGTGGAAACACACCTCCTCCCTTCTTGCGATTTTGGCCAATCTTACTTGCATGCATTAGGCATATGAATCCTATTAGCTTGAGTCAAATTGATTGTCCAAAAATGAAAATAATATGTAATATGTTTTGCATTAGATCTAGGTCATTTTTCATGCCCTTACATGATCTAGTCTCTTAGAGAGTGAGTTTAAGGACTTAGACTCTTTCTAAATAAATAATAGCCTAGCTATCTTGCATAAAGCATATGACTTGGGTACATGAATTTAAAATCATAGGAGGAGTTAGTTGGCCACCCCAGCTGTAAGTCTAAGTAGTGGGTGGTTTACTCTCTGTGGAGGTAAACCATATACCCATTTTGCCTTAGATTTAGGCTATGCTTTTGGCCCTCCCAAAGCTCCCTAGCTTTAGGTTTGAGGTTACTTCTCCCCTTTGTAAGTATAAGTATCCTCACCTCCTAGGCATTTCCACAATCTTGTGTTGTGGAATCATAAGCCCTAAATTTCTAATGAAAAATTCAACTCAAACAAATTAAATCAATTTCAAAAATGTAAAGCCCAACCATAGGATAGTTTGAGATTCTTGCTAGGTTTCCTAGCATCATGAGCATCTCCTACTTATCTTCATTTGGCTTCGATAATACCTCCCTCTCTTTGATCAATCCCATTTGATCTTCCAAAATAAACTAATCAATTGATAGTCCCTACAATAATTTAGAGACAATGATCATTTACCTTAATCGAGAGTATTCCTAAGGAATCCCTTAGATGTAATTAACTATGGGGCTTGCCCTTATAGAGAACTTAATGAACCCATTTAAAATAAACCTTGCTTACTTTTTTCATGTAAAGTAGGGAAGAATCTCTAGTACACATGGAGACCCATTGTACTTAGAGTCCTTATTCGGTGATTAGGTCCATTGTAGGGTAGTGACTTCTATCTTTTGAGACAATACACTTCTCCTCAATGTCTTACTTGATCACCTTATTAAGAACATCTATGGATCTACGTGGTGTCCAAATGCATAAAAAAAGAAAGTATATTTCTATCTTTATTTTATCCCGTATAGAGTGAAGATGGAAGTATACATTTCTTTCAAAGAAATTGAAAATTTTCACCATAGATTTTTCTAGCGACTCACTGGGAGGGTTCCTCTCTCCATCTTTGGTAAATGATCGTTGTCTCTAAGTATCGATAGTGGATTTGTACCTTTGTATGAATCCAAGACTATCTTTCTTTTCATTGGCACTTAGCTTATTTCATCCTTAAGTCAAGTTCGCCAACATCTTTGGGTTTTAGGACCTCACCCTGTGTTGGTCCTAAACCCCCGTTGGGTTCTCCAATGGGTAAAAAAAAATTCTAATAAAAAGAAAATATTTAAAGATTTCCTCCTTATCATTTCTATGATATGGAAAGGTTCATTCTAAAATAATAAAGAAAAAATAAATCCTTTATAAAAAATCTTGCTTTTCAAAAGCACTCTTTGAAAATGCACATAATAAAATATTTTTGCACAAAAATTTTCCTAAATCATTTTCATCTAACAATCTTTATGATTGTTATATGTAAGATTATCTTAACAAAAATAAAATTCTAACAATCACATTTCCTAAAAAGCACAAATGAGTTCAATCATTCAAATCATTTTGGGTGAAGACTTCATTTTAAAAAGTAAGATTCAAATAATCACATTTTCTAAAAAGCACAAATGAGCTTCTTCACTCAATTCATTTTAGCGAAGGCCTCATTTTCAAAGATAAACTTTCAACAATCATGTTTTCAAAAGGACAAAATTTGAACATAAGTTTATCCATTCAATACATTCAAATATGCTGAATGGATGTTGCATCTTCAAACAAAAATACTTTACAACTTTGAAATTCCATTCAACACATTCCACATGTGTTAAGTTGAAATTTTCACCTTTCCAAACAAAATCAAAAATAAATTTTTCAAAAAGCACATGTGAAACCTCTCCATTCAATTGAAGATGTTTCATTCTCAAACAAAATCAAAAAAATAAATTGTTCAAAAGCACATATAAACATCTCCATTCAATATACCCAAATTTATTGAATGAAGATTTCATTTCAAAATAAAATGACATCTTTGAAATCCCACTTAATAAATTCCATATATGATTAAGTTGAGATCTCCTCTTTCAAAAAAATTGATTTCCATCTCACATACCTGTTGACCTCATTTTAGAATGAGCTCTCAACCCCTCCATATTAGACATAGGACTTCTCTTAGACTTTAAGAGTTCCTTAGTCTTAAGACACATCTAATGATTAGGTGGACACTCAACCTAGCCCTAGAGACTTAAAAAAGTTAGCCATATAGGTCATGCCTTAGGGGTGTTAGGAAAATTTGCCTACCCTTAGCTAGAACCACTCCTCACCTTCCTTCCTTCAAGTCAAACTCCAAATCAATCTTATTTGATTTTCTCCAAACTCAAATCAATGCCACATGATTGAAATCCATGATTGAAACCCATGAATGAAATTCCTAATTCCAAATCTTTCTTAAGTCCTTAATCTTCTCTAAAGGACTTAGCCTAAATCATGATCAAATCAATTCAAACTCATGAAGTTTTCTCATAACTCATTTATATTCTCATTTATATTCACATACATAAATGAAATATAAATTCAAATCAATCAAACTAAATCCAAAATTCAAATTCCCAATTCAAAATCAATTTTTTAAATCCTTAATTTCCCTCTTAAGGACTTATCCAAAATCACCTTCAAATCAATTCAAACTCATGAGATTTTCTCATAACTCATTCATATTCTCATTTATATTCACATATATAAATGAAATATAAATTCAAATCAATCAAACTAAACTCAAAACTCAAATCAAATCCAAAACTCCAAAATTTCCTAAATCCTTTAAATTTCTCTTAAGGATTTAGCCTACATCATGATCAAATCACTTCAAATTCATGAAATTTTCTCATGACTCATTTATATTCTCATTTATATTCACATATATAAATGAAATATAAATTCAAATCAATCAAACTAAACTCAAAATCAAATCCAAAACTCCAAAATTTCTAAGTCCTTTAAATTTCCTCTTAAAAGACTTACTAGAACATGATCAAATCATTCCAAATTCATGAAATTTTCTCATGATCTATTTATATTCACATATTCACATATATAAATGAAATATAAATTCAAACAATCAAAACCAATTCCAAAATCAAACTCAAATCCATTCAAAATCCAACCTAAGCCTTACAAGTCAAAATATTGGACTTAGCCAAATCAACTTCAAATCAAGCCAAACTCTTGAATTTTCTTCATGATTCAATTAATCCTTCAATCATGAATCCAAATATAAATACAAACTTCAATCACTAAACCAAAACTCAATTAAAAAATTAAGCCAAAATATATTCATGTTCTTCCTTTGAATATGAAATTGTCAAATGAATCAAAACTCATTTGACTTCAAATCAAATGGATTTATATTTCAGTCATAAGTCCATATACAAGTTCAATCAAACTCAAATCAAGAAGCCATTTGACCCATTTAGGCTCACTTGACCCAAAGTGACCTTAAGTACCCCTTATGAGCCAAATTTTAATCCTAACCAAATTGGATTGAATCAAATCGACCTATGCTCTCATCATGATCAACAATCATCATGAGATGATCAATCAATCAAATTAGGTCAAACCAAGTCAAACCTAAGGGTTGACCAAGTCAACACTTAGCCAAAATGAAACATAATGTAGCAAAAATCCACCATAGGCCAAATTGACTGAAACCATTGATCTAAGTTCATTCATGAACTATGTTTGAACGTGACCAAGTCAACATTTGAGCCTAACTAGCCTAATTGGCCACATGACCCAAGTTAACCCAACTTGACCTAAAAAAGTCAAAATCTATCAAAACTTGATCTAAGCCAAATTGATTAAAACCAATGGGTCAAGTTCATTCCAAATCACTGTTGAACTTGACCAAAGCCTCAATTGGCCAACTAGACCTAACCTAGCCCAATTGACCTTGAACCCAACTTGACCTAAAGGGTTATGTTGAGCCAAATTCAAACTTAACCAAAATTGATTGGAAACAAAGATACCAATCCACTTATATGACTAACCAAATCTAAACTACCCATGACCTAGCTCAAAAAAAGGTCAAATCAAAATTGATGACCTAAATGAAGTCATATGAATTCAAACCAAACAATCATATGAATTTTCAAATTTAGTTTGATTTGAATTTTGATTGATTTTGACCCAAGTTTGATTTAAATGGGTCAACATGAGCCAAACCATACCAAATGAATTCCAAATCTAATGAAACTTGGCCAAACCTATTTTCTCAACATACCCAACATATCCAAATTCAAAATCATCCAAATGACCATTCTACACTAGCCATAGAACAAATTTTGGTCAAATCCATGGGCATTTGGTCAAATCCTCTTCATACCTACTTGATACTCCCTAATAGGTCAAGTAAACCTTATGGGTGCACCCAACCCAATGAGTTTGGGTCAGCCCAACTTGACCCAAGGCCAAAACCGAGCACATGGCTCAAATTGGCCACAATGGAATCATGCTCCCACTCAATTTGAGCACATGGGCACTTACCACTCCACTCCCTAGCCCAAACCGACCATGTGCAAGCCTCTAATAGATCAAACAACCCACTGGCTAAGGTCAATTAGATCAAAATGACAAGTGAAGCTTTGGCCTTCGACCCTAAGGGGAGATATACTCCCCCCAATTCAATTCCAATAGAGCCTAATTGATTGAAGCATAGAAGCAGAGGAGCCATTTGAGAGCCTTCCCAAGCTTCTGAGAGTTAATTTGCCATTTCTCAATTTCCTTAAGCAAAATGGGAGCTCCAAGGATTTGCCAACTTTCTCCACACACCAAACCAAGTCAATTCCTTTGCACACTCCCTCAGGGGACCAAGTCGAGCTTGCCCAACCTCTTTCCCAAGCTCCAAAGGCAAGGGAAGATCCACTTCAATCAAAATTAAGCTCACTAGGAGGAGGAGTTGGTCCATAGAACTATCCACTCAACCTCAAGAGCTAAAACTTTCACCAAAGCTTCGTCTCAACTAGACGAAGCTCCTCCAAGAGAATCGAGTTCGTGATCACCTCGAGGTATGACATTTTGACCATTAAACTCAATGTGGTGTTTTGTGAAAGAAATTTTGATCCCATGGAATTTTGACATTGAGTTTGCCATTAGGTTTAGATGGTGTGGGTTGAGTTTCAATCCAAAGCTCGATCGAGCTCAAATCTTCCCTTTGAAAGTGGACGGTCTCCATTTCAGGGAAGAATAGGGATGATCTCCACTGTCCATCCATGCATTTTGGATGGATGATCAGATTAAATCACATTTTATATCTTATTTTATCCCCTCTAAAGGATTAAATCTTGTGATCCGATCGAATGGAGGAAAAAGTAAAAAGTAGCCCACCCATATGATGTGTGATGTTTAAGTACCAAAGGACGATGTAAAGCATGCATGTGCATGCATGCTTGTATATTAGGAATTAATTAAGGTTTAAATAATTCTAATTAATCCTCTAAACTTCTAAAATTCATATCTCTAAAAAAAAAAAAAAAATATGAGGTAATTTCCACTGAAAGATAATTCAATCTAGAATATTCTAAAATTGGTTTTAATGGATTTTGAATATTGTCTTTCTCTGATTTTAGGTTTTATTGAAATCTTAATTTGCTAATTACTCCATAGTTAATCCACTGATTAATCTCAAACTTCTTGAGTGTATTTTGGTGGATGACTTCTACCTCCCCTAATTTTTTAGAATTTATTGGTAGCTTAATTGGGGAAATTGCTAATTTTGATTCTTAATTACCCCTTAATGTAATTAAGGATAATTAAGGTTTGATTAGTGGTTTAAGTTGATTAAGGTTGCAAGTGAATGGGAGGTTTTGGAAATAATTTTGTGGCATTTCCCCTAAGCATTCCTTAAACCCCTTTTTCCTTCTTAATCCTCTCTTAATTAAGGGCTAATTCACTAATTACCCTCTTAATTAATTTCATAAAATTTTAAAAATTTTCAGAACTTAATTATTCTACTTTGGGTAGATGCTTAGGTGTTCAAGAGCCTAAGTTCAATTAAGAAAATCAAAACTCAACTCATATATGTGAGGGGTGTTTTGAAATTACTTAAGTTAAACCCCTTAGCTTAATCATTAATTAAATTGCATTAGGCCCCTTTCTTCCTAGGTGCATTGCAAATTAAAATTCTGAGGTTTTATGTCATCTCATCTCATAATTATTTGATTAACTATGCTAAGGTGGTGTAGGTAAGTGAATTAACATGTTTAATTCATACCTTAACCTAAAAAAATATAAAATGAATCTAATCATCTAAAAATTGAACAAAATGTCAAACATATGTGGAATGGGTTAGTAATAGCAAACTCAATTCACATTTTCAAAATTAAATCAAATTTAAAATCAAACAAAATCATATTAAATAAACTTTGATTTACTTTAAGCTTTCTTATTTCATAAGATTGTCTTTAGGATTTAATTGAAGTAAATGTGTTTACATGATTTCATTACTTTAGTTCTTCCCCAACATGCTAAATATGTTGTGTCATATGGTTTCATGCATCCATGCTTTTCAAAATCAAATTTAAAATGAAAATGTTTCCTTTATGTCAAATTGCATGTGTTGGCTAAAGTAAGAATATGAGTGGCTATTATCACTATTAAATTCAAATTATTTTCGAAAAAATATGGATCAATTATCAAAATTGAAAGTGTGTTACTTACTTATGAGTTTGCATGTGAGTAAATTACAAGAATGTGCTTAGTGTAGGTTTTCCTTCTCTTCTCTTTTAGTATAGTTTTGAATAGGATTTGGCAAGGTGTATGGCTCATTTGAAAAGAACCTAACACTTGCCTAATTCCATATCCTATTCATTCTATACCATCACTTAAGAAGGATACCTATGCTTGCACATATAAATTACATAAACAAAAAATAAATCAACCAACACCAACTTTTGCATTCTTTCTATTCCATTCATTTCTTTTGTACATATGCTTGTATTTAAGGAAAGTGGTATATTAGTCTAGACAACCCTGAGGTTGCAAGGCTTTAAGTAGCCCTAAGTAGGTCTTGTACCTTACACCTCTGGTTTACAATGGTGTCGTACTCACTTATGCCTTTCATACATTCATGAGTTCATGTGAAAGTTGGATAAGAAACCCCTTTGCTACTTAATGAAATATCATGCATCATAAAATTTCAAATTTGCTTAAGTAAATTACTTAGCATGCATCATAAAGTGTGCTAAATATTCACATTTTCATGTATATATATGTTTAGGACTCATTCATATGCATGTTATAAAAGAAGTGAAGTGATGTATATTTTGTGAATTTAGTTCATTTTACTTAATCTTAAAATGCCTTTCCTTTTGAATAGGTTTGCTTAGAGATCATCTAAACTTAGGATCGATTAAAATACTTAATTAAAACATTCACTAAACAAAAGAAAAATATGAATCCACTTTAGAAATTAGGTTAGGAAGGAGAGAAGTTCTCTTCTCTTTCCCTCCCTTTATAACTTAGTAATTGATTGTAGGATTCACTTAAACCCAATCAAAACATAAAATAAAATCAATCCAAAATAATTAAATCACTTAAATGAAATCCTCCTCTAAGTTGAATATGCTTCACACTTAGAAAATTCTAAACTTAAAGCCATAGCTAAGCACACCACACAAACCTCTAAAGCACACACATTAGGCTAAGCCACCACTTCTAGCTTTAGGTTAGGGCGGTGCATGATTTGATGCTTGCTTTTATTTTGAGATATATGTTTTAGTCTGGATGTTAGAATGTACGTAGAATGAATGGTAGGGCAATCTTAGTCTAACCATTATCTTCTGTCGGGGATTGTGCTTAAGGGGCGCTGTAATAAATAGAAATATAAATGATTTTATTGTGCATGTCTTATACCCCTAAGCATGATCCAATAGGTAGGTGGCACCCATGGTGTTAAGTCCAATATACATGCTTGGGATTTGGTGGTTTTGTT